>CM002483.1:5649541-5680834 GCA_000325765.3 Leersia perrieri
ATATATATATGCTAGTCCAAGATCACGCTACCATATACATTCACAAAGATAATATCACAACCAATATTTTAAAGGAAAAGCTAACAATTTTAATAAATTAATTGTGATCACCAATAGAGTAAATAAAGTTGCAATGGATATAAGGATAAATTATGCGAAAAATATGCCATATATAGCTAACTAGGGCACACAGCATATTCAACGTCTTCGTCCACAAAAGACAGAATGACAAATACTTCTCCGAAAGCTAAGGAAATACAAGATGAATACATGGAACACTAATGCACACTAGTAATTTACCCGTGCGTACGCTACGATTGAATTTGTTAATGAAAATAAGCCAAAAGACAATAGAACGGTGTTGAAAACAAAAAAATTACAATTTAAGCATTATTTAATACTTATACAATAGGGTTTTTTATGGTCTGATATATAGTTTAATAGCTCTAAACATCCTATAACACTTATAACTTTGTTCACAACTTAGTTACATAGCATCTCCAATTGAAAATAAGATGTTGAGTTTGAGAAAGATATAGGAAAAGCTATAGCTAATTAATTCTTACCGAAATATGATATATGGAATAACTATTTACTAATTCACCTAAAAAAGTGTCATACTCTATTGTGATGTAAAAATGCTGATAAAAGTTTTGACAAGAGTTCCAGGCTAGCCATTACAGCAAATAGGAGTCAAAGTTCTTTCCAAATCGACGCTTCACAAATGTTCAAAAGTTCTTCACAAAGAGAGTAAAGTCATCACCATTTTTTGTCTTCTTCATCATCAATATCTCCATCTTTTTCATCATCATGTTGGTTTTTTGATTTGGCCTTGAGAGCAACACTCTTAAACCTTATTCAGTAGGCCCATTTCCAAACAAGGCCAGGAATTGTTTCAGGCCAGGTTTGAATGGATCCAAGTGAATTCACTAGAAGTCTGAAACCACCTATCGATTGAATCCACTTCTTTTTTAATCCACCTCTTCTAAAAAGTGAATGAAACCATTTATTTGCAAGAACAAAACTAGTTGGTTGTTATTGTGATGGGCTTGGTGACAAAATATTTATAGATTTTGATTGGAAATTCCAAAATTTGACCAAATTGTGACTCAGAATTCAAAAATTTGCTGACGAGCATATTAAAAAATATCGCAACCATCTACCCTACGGAGCTGGCATGCAGCTTGACTAATAAAGATTAAGTTCTAAGAAGTACAGAAGTTAACAGGAGCTCTAGTAGCTATATAGAATGAAGGCATTTTTCATTTGGCAAAATTAGGCTTCTGAAACATGCTTTCAGTCTGATGATTCTCCAAGCTTTTTAATGGCATCCTCTATTGCAGGCACCGCGTCACGAAATGCTTCCCACTGCTCAACCGTCAAACTAATCCCTGCAATTAAGCAGCATGCAAATAAGAAATCAAGACTATAGAATCGAACATATCAAAATATGCAATGGTACAGATATAAAACTGCAGTGCAATCAATTGCATTGGTCCTACTATACTAAGAAATGGATGGTAAAACAGTGCAAGGTCCTGAAAGAGGGACAGCTTTTAAGATCCAGGCATGAAAGAATGTTTACTTCTATTGCTCATATGACATCTCTACTTTTGGATTTGACAAATAAACAGCCTTGTATATTGCAATAGGTCTGAGTTGCTCGTCCTGTGGTAGAGAATGATAAAAAGAGAACTCGTGAAGAAGAGAATACTAGAAGATCAAATGTATGAAGAGACAAGCCAGATCATTCTTATGGAAGACATGGACATGATTGGTATGATCGCCAAGCAAAAGCTCCAAGGTTCATTCTGTAGCTTTAACCAGTTTGTATAAACTAGACTAAGTTTTGGTTCATTCTGTAGTATCTGTTATTTGTACCAGTTTGTATGAACTCAACATCTTATTTAGTATTGTTACAAATACAGGCATCAGTATTCTAGCTTCATGCAGTTGAATCAACAATATTCTGGTCTTTGCAACACTGGATGAATACTGAATTTAGAGAGTAAACTGCATAATTCAATAAGTAAAGGAGGGACATATGTATGTTGTGTGACGCTTGCCAGTATATATTTCATCTAGATGTAGATAAAGCATGGAATGTTTAACAGATTGCTCATCATGAAGGCCTAAACCATCCTACATTTGCAGTTTTCAAATGAATTCTCCTAAACAGCATGGAAACTAGCAACTCACATATCGCCAGCCAAGGAGATAAGTGCTTCACTGTAAATTCCTTCTATAAAGCTCTAAAACTACAGAGATTTAACTATCCTTATAAGGGACCATGGAAATTCCTTCTATAAACCATAAGGCATAGCTAAATTCTGCAAGTAATGAGTATACAGAAAAAGGGCATCAAGCAAATGATCGAAGCAAAATAAAAACACATACCAGTAACACAAAAACTCTGCAGTCCAAAATACCACCAGCAAAACCTGAAATTGCCAAAGGTGAATAATCAGTCCATAAAAGATTCAAAACAGTAGCATGTTCTTTTACAACATTTATACCACAGTGGATTGCTGCCTCCACATTGCTTAAAATGTGTACAGTTCACTCAATTGAAAGATTTCCATTTTGCAACTCAAATAATTAATTAATAGCTAATTCTGCCTGACAAAATGGCATATCTATGATGTGGTGTACTGTTAGGTAAAACTCTGAATGACCATCTTTTGCTAGAAAAAAGATGAGAGAAATGTGAATGCATCGAGTCCAAGCATGTACTAATAGACTTCAAACTGAAATTTGTGAAGCAGATAGAATCAGGCCTTGCTAAAGAGTACAGTTCACTTCTTATTCTTGCAGTTGCATCCATTCTTAACTTATTTACCATATTAACAATACTATGATCGGACAATGGTTTCCTCTCTTTTTTTCTTTACATGCTATTCATAAAGGAAAAACCTGAAACATCATACATATAATAGGCTTTCAGGAATTTAAAAATTAATTAATACAAGCTGCTACAGGCTACCACCAGACCGATTTGCAAACAAGTTCCAAAAGTGAAAACACAAGAATCCACACGACAGCTACAAGCTGAAAATAGAAGTTGTTTAATGGAACCAAACTTTAAATTAAGCCACCAAGAACCTGCACCTTTCCCTTCCTTTTGGCCATTTTCATAAGAGATAATTATATAACTGGCTCTACTTTAAAGTCTAACTGCAGATTTGACCCTCTTTTTTTCACTTTGCGGATTTAGCTCTACTTTTTAAATTTAAAGCTGTCGTTTGGCCCTTCTGTTAGTATAAGAAATAAAAATAAAGAAATAGAAAAAAAAATGAACATGTGAAAAGACAGAAATGCCCCTCTTCTCTCTATATCCTCGTTCTCCTGCTCGTGACAACTACTGCATCAGTCGAGCTAGGGTCGGCGGCTGCCGCGCGCTGCGGTAGGCGACGGGTGGGGGCAGCACCGACCGTGGCCGATACACACGGTGCGCGGCGCACGGCGTCGATAACCGTGGCCTGCGCCTGCAGCCGCGCTGCCTCCACGCGGTACTCCATGCCCTGCGAGCTCGCCGCTGCCCGCAACCTCATTTTTCTTCAGCATACCGCATCTGCTGTTGTTTCAGCCATTCTTAGATCTTACGTGGGTGACGACCATGGCAACCGAGAGAAGACGAAGAAAGGCCTTGGTCGGCCAACCAACCGATCTGTTGTGAGATCTGATTTTTATATATCGATCTGTTGAGATAGGCAGATAGCTAGTTTTGTTGGTTCTCTGTTTTTTTTTTTCCAAATTTTTGCTGATGACGGGCTGTACTGCAGTCATTTTCTTCAAATTTTTTAGCTGAACATTCAAACTTCAGTCAGATATTAATCAAATTTGTCTCCAATATGTTAAACATAAATGAAATATTACAATTATTTGCTAAAGGAGCACATATGCAAAATTAGGCCAAATATACAAGAAATATTAATAAAATAGGGTCAAATATGTAAGGGTAAAAACGTCCATTTATGCTTTAGTTAACACCGTCATGCTC
Source organism: Leersia perrieri (assembly GCA_000325765.3). Classification (NCBI taxonomy): domain Eukaryota; kingdom Viridiplantae; phylum Streptophyta; class Magnoliopsida; order Poales; family Poaceae; genus Leersia; species Leersia perrieri. Next base: position 5,653,542 of record CM002483.1, read on the forward strand.
ATTTAACGGACTATGACCAGATGGGTGCTTCAAATTTAAAAAATAGGGCCAAATCTACGAAGTGAAAAAAAAAGACTAAATCCGTAATTGGACTTAAAATTATAGCAGTTATGCAATTGCCCCTTTCCATAAAGTGAATCACACTATCACACCCATATACACAATTCTCTCTGTCACACACAAATGGTACAGGATCTCCTTGGCAGGGTTAGCCCATCCCAATTTATCTACCAATATCTATATTCCTAGAGTAGTACGGCAGGCTTTCCAACGAGCTGCCACGGCACCCTAGTTCATCTCTTGCAGTTTGAGCTAGCATCGCACGACATCCAGCGTATGGGCTAAAAGTTCTGTCAACGGCTAGGATGAAAGCAGCAGTGAAGTTTGCAAAAGAATCCTTCTACTACTTTTAAATTGTGTAATAATATATCCTATTTAACTACATGACAGATTTCAAGCGATAATATCGCACAAATCGCTTATAAAATTTGTAGTTTGCATATTCCATTATATTTTAGACTATGAGAACATAATGAGTCTACTATTGAACACTATTTGAACAGTTATCAAACAGGTGTCGGTGATATGGGCCCGAGGGTATCACGTGGCAGTGATATAAAACGCCTACTATCGGTGATATGGGTCCGGTGGTACCACGTGGCAATGATATAAAGCGCCTTGGACCCACCAAAGCAAAGTAACAAAAAATATTAGGCCCGGGGTGAGTGGCCCGGTGAACACCGGGGCCCCCTCCGGGAGGAAGCAGACTACCCGGGGAGCACCCGGGGGGCCTGTAGATGACCCGCACCAGTTCGCCCTTTATAAAGCGCACCGAAGGGAGCGGCGTTGCACTCTCAACTGCTGCATTCATGAGGGCTGGCGCGGTCTCACCGTATTAATGGCGATGTAAAACGGTGCTGCCATCCCCCATCATCACTCCTTTCCCTCTGGCCGAGAGGAGGAGGCGTGGGCGGCCGCGGCAGTCGTGGGTGACCGTGCGGTCGCCTACGACAGGACGCCCCCTCTGCCCCGTCTCCATCGCATTAAATGCAACGGAGAGCAGCGTGGAGGAGGAGGGCAAGGTTTTCTTCAAACCCCTACAATCAACCTGCCCTACAGCCTACCAGCTTCGGCAAGAAAAAAATGACAAGACCCCACGACGCCTGCAACACCTGCCCTACCAAATCCACTCCTAATCCCGGATTATGCGGGGGATAAGGGAAGTGCGTGCTGGCGTGCCTGCGATGTTGGCATGGAGTAATCGGCTCTTGATGTCAAGGAAAGGAAGAGAGAGAAAGCCGTTGTGGTGTTTCCTTGAGTATAAAAGGAGACTCAGGCTCACAGTAGAAAAGGGAGACTCAGAGGAAAATACACCTACGCTTGTAAACAAGAGCTTTCCTCCCACGATATTAGACACATAATAGGAGTAGGGTATTACACATCCTGCGGCCCGAACCTGTATAAATCCTTGTCTCCATTCTCACCCGGGATCGGGGTTTTATTCATTTTCTCACAATTACAGTACTCGGATCCACCCGTACCCCTGGGCCGGACAAAAAAGGGGTTCGACGAATCCCCTGTGGAGGAGTTTACGCTCCGACAACAGGAAACTTAGAATTTCAAAAAACCCCATATTTTATGATTAATGTTGCATAAACCACACATACTATTATTTGTGGCACATAACCACATGTTTTATGGTATAAATGTGTTATAAAACCCCACCCTTGCTTAAACAACGAAGATTCAAAACGGCTTTATCAAGAAATCAACTCTTTTAAGTCCATATCTTAAAATTTTAATCAAATGATACGCTCAATATAAATAAGGGTGGGGTTTTATGAAACTATTACAACTTTGCTTTGCTGTTCATAAATAAACTAGCAGAATATATATAGTTTGTGAACATTTCCACAATTTGATAGATGACAGGTAGCAGTCTTTTTACAAAATATAGATAAGGTTGGATGTTCTACTATCTGTTAATTTGGTTTGTGCCGTGTGCAATTGTCTTATGAATCTTATGATTCAAGCTCATTCTATTGTTTGTTTTGCCATGTGAAACCACGCGAAATCCTCGCAAGCCCAAATAGAAGGAGCTAGCCGTTCGTAGAAAAAAAAAACGTGCCATCCTTCTCGCACGCTGAACTGGCCAATTAACCCAAATGGATGTATTCATCTCTAAAAACACACACACAGTAGCTAGCTAGGAGAAACCATGAATATAACATTGTAGCTAGCACTTTACTTCTCAAATTCTATTTTTCAAGTTTATGGTGCTTTGTTCTTAATCCATATGACTATTTATGTCTTACTACTTGACAATTATATTAAATTTTATGTTACTAAGGTAGACTATTGAATCTTTGTGGGGCCGGGGCAACGCCCGGAGTTTTGGCTAGTTCTAGCAATCTAGAGTCACCAACATTTTTGTTAAATAGCTGGTAGCAATACAAAATGTAGTTGATTACTAATGACACACAACACAAACCATGAAACTGTTACTTTGCATATCAAGAATTCATGTGGCAGATCGTCTCAAAACACAAAGAAATCCCAGCCTTTTTTCCCCTCTAGTGATACAGTTCATGAGACCACTCATAGAAGAAGTCAAGTGTACAGTGAGTCCAGCTCGGCCCGGCCGGCGACCCTCCCGGCGACCATGGCGAGGTCGACGCCGAGCTCCACCGCAGTGCGCCGCATGATCCCGAACTCCGCGAGCCTCGCGCCCTCTGGCCACGTCACCACCATGCTCGCCGCCTTCCCCCGCATCTCCCACTCCGCGAGCACCGCCACGCCGAGCCTGTCCACCACGGATCCTCCTCCCCCTCCCCTAACCGCTCCCGGAGCTCCTCCACACAGAACCCTAGCGGCGACACAATCCCTAGCGCCGGGGAGAGAAAGGAAGAAAACGATGTGTTACCGGCGATAAGGCAGTGGAGAGCGTGGACGTTGGATGGGAAGAGGTCGTCGTCGCTGTCGATGTCGGTGCACCGCCGCGCCCTCTCCTCGCGTCGCCAGCCGCGCCCTCTCCTCGCGTCGCTAGCCGTGTTGTCTCCTCGCGTCGCCAGCCGTGTCGTCTCCTCGCATCGCCAGCCGCACGCCACCGCCTGTGTCCGGATTGGAGCCGGAGGGTTGGAGGTGGGGATTTGATCCGGGCTAGGAATATGGGGAGGGAGGCCAAAACGGGCCGGTTTCCAATCCGAGCCGACCAAAACGAATGACGCTTCCGGGCCAGACCAGATTTGGAAATGGGCCACTTTTTTCCGGTCAGAATAGAGGTCGTTCCGGGCCTTACCGAACGAGGCCTTATTCTTGAAGGCGGCAGCTGCCATCGAAATCTTCTTGATCTCCTTTCCTATTTCTTGTATGAGATCATCGGAGATGATCCTCCCAAGAACATCACTTGGAGTAAGCTTCTTGTAATCCCTTCTCTCATGAATGAGAGTCACCAAGTGCGGATTGACAAGCGCAAAGGCACGAAGGAGATGCTTCACTGCAAAGTGGTCTGGCATCTCCTCACTCCCAAGTCCGTGAATCTTGTTGACTAGGATCATCATCTGGTTGTACATCTCGTGAGGTGTCTCGTTTTCTTCCATCACAAACCATCCAAATTGTTCCTTCAAGAGCTCAATCCGGGTTTCTCTCTCTCGATGTTCCTTCATGAGCAATTAGAAGAGTGTCCCAAATCTCCTTAGCTTCCTCAGGACCATCCACCTTGTTGTGCTCTTCTATGCATAGAACACTGAGAAGAATGATCGCTTGAGCATTGAGATGGATGAGCTTCACTTCCTCCAGTGTTGGTGGCTTGTCTTCATTCGAGATGTCAACACCTATGAGAATAACGTTCGAAATGCTATGATGCAAGGAGATTAGGTGCATTTTCATTATGTCCCTCCAAGTCATGTAGTGTGTCCCATCAAAGATAGGAGCGCGACCGGAAGGAACGGAGATAAAGTTCTAAGAGGAGGGGTTAATCTTATCATAATCGAATTGAATTTTAACTCCCTTTCTCTTGGATGAAGATTCCGGCTTGTCAGACTTGCTAGACTTGGCGGACCTTGTGGACTTGTAGGATTTTTGAGGTGCCTTCTCTTCTTCTTCACTTGATGAAGATCCCACAAAAACGATTTCATCCACTCTAGCCATACTTGATTATCTTCAAGTGGTTAAGGCTTATAGAAGATCCTACTCTTATACCAGTTGAATGGTCTAGAGAAGGGATGAATAGACCTGGCCTATTAAAATCTGCAATTAAACTCAACAACGGAAGTCAATAGTACTAGACACTCCAACACTATGGACTGGACAGTTCGGAAACCAGACTGCCTGGGTAATAACGATGGATCGCCCGGTCAGAAAGTAACAACATCACACAAAGGAGAAGTCCACAGTAGCGAAGCAAAAAATTGAATAACAAGCACAATGGACAAGAAACACAGAGATTTTTTACCGTGGTTTGGGTCCAAAGACCATACTCCACGTTGAGGCGCTCCTAAGAGCGAGATCCCAATCGATTCCTAGCCTCACCATGCTAACACGAAGAAAACTTGATTTCCAAGGAGCACGCGGATTAACAAGTCTTCGAGCAATCCCCAAGGATCAAGCCCTTCCGGAGAGCCCTAATCCCTCATTGCACCCTTGTTCTACCAAGTCATCTTGTAGGAGTTAGCACAGATATTTACTCACTTACCTCGTTTTCTTGCGGAGGAGAGGAAACCCCTTACAAACTTTCTCAGGCTTACTACAAGAGGTTGGAGCTCGCAGGCCACACCTAGCCGGCTAGGAGACAAGTCTCTAAGCATAATAAATCCATGAACAAGAGCTTGGCGTCAATCCCTAGATGCTCAAGAAGAATCCACTCTAACTCATCCTCACAACCCTCACAAATTCACTCTCTTCAATGCCTAGGAAGATTCCAAGACAAAACGAATGTAATCAAGTGCTCTAGGAGGTCTAGGATGTGTGTGGGAGTGATATGGCAGCCAACCTAGCTAAGAAGGGAGAGGAGGAATTAAACACCCCATCTCCTCAAAACTAGTCATTGGGATCTGTGCTGGACCGGACACTCCGGTTAGGATGACCAAACTGTCCGGCCAACTAGCCATTAGGGGGGATGACGCCATCACCGGGTACTCCGATCGTGATCACCGGACTGTCTGGGCAACTATTCGTTGGCTAGGCTGACGTCAGGACCGAACACTCCGCTTTCAAGCACCGAACTGTCCGGTCGCCTAGCGACTGGAGTAGAAGAACACAAGACCAGACTGTCTGGCATAATATACCGGACTATCCGGTCCTGGGAACAGGACACTCTCAAGAACTCATGTGTGAAGTGCATAATTGTTCCCCCCCAAGCTAAAATGGATTCTTTTTGACCATTTAGAGATTAAGCAATATCTAATCACGTGAATCCCTCTTAGTATTATGGCATACGTACGACTCGAAAAATAATGCACGCTACGTCCAAGTCTTTGAGCCGTGCACCCATTCCATTGCGTCGTGAGGGGTCCATCATCTTCTTGTTTTTAGTTCATAACTCATTAAACATGGTTAGTCCCTTAATTATGTTGGCAATTATCACCAAAACCCACTAGTGGGTAATCAGTGCACTTTCAATCTCCCCTTTTTGTGATTGATGATAACAAAATTAAGGCCCATAATTATATATAATAATGAGTTTTGAATGCAAAGGGATAGAAGCGACTCCCCCTAAATATGTGCATATCTCAAAGGTGAAGATGATCTCATATGCACATAGTTAGTGAACGTTTGAGAGCTTCCCCTATCTCTTTGCATCCGTCGGGTGCAAGGTGTGTACAAAATGCATGAAATAGATATGACATGGCAAGCATTCAAGAGATAAAAGATAAACAACACAGGCAAGCAACCATGAATCATCACACATAAGCAACTAACTGTGAATAGATAAAGTACTTAAGTCTAGCAGTCATTACATCTCACACAAATGTAATAATATTACATGTCCAGGAAAGGTTCGATGTTTAGGAAGATAGAGATACACAGGAAGGATGCCTAGGATAGATAAACTTCTCCCCCTTTGGCATCAAGACACCAAAAAGAGAAGAAAAGAGAAGGGCGGAGGACGAATCAGTCGAATGCCTCATATGCTGCCTCAAAGTTCTCACCATCATCATCACCTCCATCATCATCGTCGTCGTCGTCATCGAGTTGTGGGCTGGCCTCAACACCATCATCCTTGAAACCTCTCTCAAGTGGACCCTCATCAAGAGGTGATCCCCCACGCTGAGGAGAGACCTCCTAGAAGAGAGGCGCCTGAGAGGAAGAGCCATCACCTGCAGCGAAACTGCAAGGAGCAAACGGATCCACAAATTCCTCATCATCAGAAACGCCTGACTCATCATCTTGGATGTTGAGGTGTTGCATGATCTTCTTCTGGCGCTTCTTCATCTTCTTATGTCTAAGAGAAACCTTCCCACACATTCCTAGCAAGAGCTGCAGTGCCTTTCTGATAGGCGAACTGGACTGAGAGAAGTGCTCAGACGCTACAGCAGCACGCCTTGCGGGAGCACGAGTAGAAGTTGGGGGATGTGGTGCTGCATCATTGGGCTTGTAGGGCTTGTGCACCACGTCTAGTACAATCTCAACACTTGTGCACACCTCGTCAATGAGCCGCATAATGTAGGGAGCATATGGAGCGTCCTTCCTATGATCAAAAGCCTCAGACTTCATCTCATCCCAAATGAACTTGGCAATGCTAAAAGCAGGAGCACTGGCGTGACTATAGACAAGCAAATCAAGTGCTCTAGACTGAATGTTGCTCGAGTCACCCCCTTTGAGGTTGATAGTGCGCCTGAACATGAGGTTTAGAGTGTGGAAGTGGGGAAGCAATCCAAGAGTGGTGCCCAACTTCACTTTTGCCCCTGGATGGGTGTCATAGAGAAAAGAAACCTCATGCACAAGATAATGTCTCAGGTCGTTGTGCAAACTCGGCTTCTCAATGACAGTGTCAGGAAAGCCAAGGGTGCGAGCAAAGCGAGGAAGAGTGGCAGACAACCGCTCCCCCTCGATCATCTAAGTAACTCTCGGCACTTGGCGTGCGGTTGAGTCAGAGTGAGTGAGTTGTGGAGTAGAACTGCCCAACTGCCTCTCTGTTGTAGCTGTGCTGGAAACCCATAATGTCACACATTCCTTTCTGCTTGCACAAGTCTACAATCGATCTGAAGATAGTATTCTCTAACGCCTCAATGCAGAGCCAATTGATCCAAGCCATCTTGACAAAAGCATGCTCTCCTCTCTTTAGAACCACTGTGGCATAGAAGTCAGCTTGGAAGAAGGTGTGAAAGCGATAGTGGCGAACACACTTCTCAAACTAATAAGGGTTCTCACTCCGATCCAATTGCACTCGCCCTTGATGCTAGAGGTAGTTGATACGGTGACGTCCAAACTCTTCATTGACACGCCTATATCTCAGACGTAAAGGCCCATCCTGTTGTGCTACAGTGGCTTCACCGCCTGCCTCTGGAGCTCCACCTCCCGCCTATGGAGCAGGCTCATTTATCCTCAAAGGCGCTTGACTCATGGGCCCTTGCCTTGGCTTCTTTGTGATATTCTTCTGCACTGGAGCCTTGCTTTCCCCCTTTTGAGCAGCACTAGCACTTGCCTCATCCCGTGAGGCATGAGAAGGATTGCGTCACGGGCTCTCCTCACCCTCATCATCTCCCCTCCTTTTTGTAGTCTTCACATGAGCCATCCTTGACCTTCAACAACATATGAAACAACAGACTGATTCAGGATAGGATAGGAATACAAGGGACCGTACACTCCGGTCGGGATGACTGACTATCCGGCCAACTAGCCGTTGGCTTGGCTGATGTCAGGACCGAACAATCCGGCTTGAAACACCAGACCGTCTGGTCGCCCAGCGACTGGAGCAGAAGAACACATGACCAGACTGTCCTGTCCTAGGAATAGGACACTCTCAACAACTCATGTGTGAAGTGCATAAGTGGTCCCTCCCATGCTAAAATGGATTCGTTCTGTGCATTTAGAGATTAAGCAAGATCTAATCACGTGAATCCTACGACATACCTACTACTCGAAAAATAAATGCGCCCTACGTCTAAGTCTTTGAGCCGTGCATCCATTCTATTGTGTCGTGAGGGGTGCATCGTCTTCTTGCTTTCACTTCATAACTCATTCAACATGGTTAGTCCCTTAATTATGTTGCCAATTATCACCAAAACCCACTGTGGAGTAATTAGTGCACTTTCACTCTTCACTACTCATAAAGAAACAACAATTCAAAAAATATTAAGAACCAAGCAACGGAGTAAGAAATTTTAGATAAAAAAATACTGATATGAAAATTCAGTTAAGCCACTTTGAAACCATACCTTGTTTCAGTACCAAGAGCGAGAGATAGCCATTATGGAACAAGTCTTGGAAATTATTTGAGAAATTATCCTTTGATTACAATGAACGTTAAAATGAATTATCATTTGCTAGAAAAGAGCATGGAAAAACACCAAGACTCATTTGCCTTGCTAACCACCCAGTTTGAGCAGCATAAACTAATCTAAAGTAGTGAAAGAAATAAAGTTTCTCTCAACCATATTGCGCCACATCACTAAAAACATATTAGCCGCTAGATTAAGGGTTTGAATAAATAATAGCCATCGGATCAAAATGGTATATGTTGTACTTAAACATAAAGATGTAGAGGCTTCTAGGGTATACTATGGAAATATATGGTAGAGAGAAAATAAAAAAGAAGAAGAAAAAACTAGAAACTTCTAGTGCATCTCTTACATATATAAAACTTAACTAAATCGATCGATTATTCTTTGGGTCAATTTCTAAAAACAAATTAGCTCTTATTTAAAACATGCAGATGGACCATATATACAAGGTTTAAAAGTCACGCAAGCGTGACTACGTGGCTAGTTTGTAAGAACCCTGCACCTCTGCTATTTGTTACATTCTCATTCGAGCACCTACACAAAGCCTCATTTTCTCTGTTAACCACTTATATTTATATCAGCACTGAATTGCACAAGATCAGAAAACAATTGCCACGGCCCATGGGCACTTTCACAACCCATCTCAACCCTTCTCCCTATTTACCTCAAAATTATACTTAAATTTCAGCCCATCCCCTTTTAGACCTAGCCCTCAAAGTTTGTAGGCAAAAAAGTTCGACCCATTACCAGGCCTAGGAGGAGTCCAATGGGCGGCGGCAGATCAGGAGGTGCCACAGCTGCCATAGGAGGATACCCTGCCGAGGATGTCGAGAACTGGAGGAGATGGCTATTAGTGGGGGAGGAGAGGGTGACGCCAACGAGGCAGGAGGACGGCTTCGGGAAGAAAAGCCAACGTATGCGTGATTACGGGAGAGGAGATTTCGGAGAGGTGACGCGTTCCGGAGGTGGAGAAGACGTGGGACATTGGATCGAACGAGACTAACATGAACCGTTTGATTTGATGAATGAGGGATGTAGAGTGTAGAGTTAGGACTCCATTTGATAAAGAAAGACCAAATAGTTATTTTCCATCACAATAGTTGCAGTTATAAACATTTTATAAACAAATATTTGAACATCTATTATATATAATATATATAAAAGGTTCATTAAACATTCTACGGAGCACTCCTAGACCGTCAAGTGGCGCTTTAATAAAATAGTGAAACTCCTGCAAATTCTTAATTTTCCTTTAAATTGGTGGACCCATCATTATTAGCCATTAGATCTATCTTAAAACATAATAGTCTTATTAATCTCTCTCTAATACTCCCATATCCCGGCACGTACGTACCCACGCACGACAGATGAAGGGTGCACCACCCTTTCTTTTTGTCTCTCAATTTGTTACGAAATCGTGATTTGATATAATCCTGCTATCTTTTTTATACAGAGTAGCTAATTCAGTTAACTAATCAAGTTGAGGTGTGACTTTGGATTTGTACATCTGCTCGCATCAGCACGAACGCCAGCATACTCTCGATCAATAAATCAAGATCGACATCGGTTACATCATTATATGGATGAATAAAACATGCATATTACGAGATAAAATAAATCTAAGTAGAAATAAAAATTTTGACTTTGCATCCCAATAATTATACAGATAGAAAAAGCAAACCATATCACCCTTGATTTTTCTTTAAATCAGTGAACTCATTAATATTTTTACCTATCAGATTTGTCCATCCTAAAAAATAAAGTCTTCTTAATCTCCCTCTAATCCTCTATAGTCGGTCAAAACTAACGTATGTGAGCTTAGCTCAACTGTGATTGTTGCGATGTACCTGTCGATAACGATGCGTTCGTGGTAATGTTGTTAATATATGTCCACCCAGTCTTCAAAGGTGCTCATAGGTGTAGGCCATGCGTGTGTTAGTAGGGATGAGTGGGTGCCAGCGTTGTGTTTCTAACAAGAAAGGCATGTATGTCCTCCTCTTTCTTTTCTCAATTAGTTAAGAAACTCACAATTTGTAAAAAAATATAGTTAAAAATAAGGCATGTACCTCCTCCCCGTTCTTTTTCTCAATTAGTTAAGAAAATCGTAATTTGGAATAAGTTAGTGGAACCAATATTATATTTATCCTCAAGAAACACTAATCACTTATCTTAACTTCCCTTGCACGCTACCTCTCAGTCCCAAAATATAAATGATTAGGGTCATAACTATACAAACTCTTATCTAGGTGCATCCAAAATCAAATAAATATTGGATTTACCATCCACTGAAGAAAATCATGTGCATGTATGAGAAATAAAATGATTCCCATCCATCCTATAATCTCCAAATTAGACCATTCTTATATCATGCAACGAAGTGAGTATTACACATTATAATCTGTACGTCCACGGGCACACACACTATGGTGCTTTTGAAATACATAGGAGTTATCTAAATTAAATTTATAATACATGTGGAAAAAATTACACACCATGTTAAATCTATTTTAGATAAATACTATAATTTATGACATGTGAATGCAATAAGAAGTACCACACGGTGGTTCGCCACTTGCCTCCTTCCCTAGGAGGAAAGCCTAGAAATAACAAATATTGTGGTAAAAAAAACTATTCTAAATTACATAGCTAAGTTTTTATTTTACATTATTAAATGATTTACAACCAAATTTATAATTTCAAGACCCATATGACATATTATCTTTGTAAGTGAAATGTGCTATTTTTAGTCATATTCTAATCTTTAGATGTCATTCAATCAATTTTAACAATACTTTTACATAAAAATGTGTTCCTGATATTTTTATGCTATTAGATCAATATCAAAAACAAAAATCTTCTCCCTCCAGCCCCTTTGCGTACGTGTGTACGCTCATCGTTCTCAGCTTGCAGCATCGGGCGCGCGCTCTCTCTCTCCCCTGACCTCGCTTCCCCTCCTTAATTTCTTGCTAGCAATTATAATATATCCAATTAATAAGTTTGAAATTTTATCTCAATAATAATTAAGCCAACAATCATAAACCACTATCTTAATTTTCCATGTCAACCAAATAGCAATAATATATTATAAAAATAATTAATAAAACATATAGTTGATCACAAATAATCGTATAAGCATGTATAGCTAAAATAGGTTCCTACGGACTAGGGGCTTTGGCAATGTAGAAGGTGGTAGAACATGGCAAAAGCTTCTAGAGCAACGCCGATGGCTTACGGATCGATAGATCAAACTAGTACAGGGTTAAAGACCTCCTAATGTTGGTGGCGTACACTAAGAGACACTACTCAATGCCCACCAGTTTACTCAAACCAATGTATGCACAGGGTTAGGGAACTCCTAATTGTGGTAGTGTGCATGAAGAGACACAACTCAATGCTCATCGATTTACTTGGGAGGGCTCACAGAGGCGGTTCATCAAAAGAGGAAAAAGACGACGTCGATCTCTGTGTGCACGTCGTGATGGAGGATGATTCCTAAAGTGTTTTTGTCCTTGGCCACGGAGATTTTGTTCAATGTGGTGGCATGGCCTAATCTGCTCCAAGTTGGTCGGTACGGCGATGATGGCACAAATATGACCAAACTATGGCCATGAAGAGGCATGATCATTGAGGCTCGGTTCGATGTGATGAGTAGATCAAAGAATCATGACGATGTTGTTAATTTTATCGTGTACTCGGGAGTCTCCAATTCACTCCTTGCGTATGAATAGTCTTGATGATTAACCAGCTGGTACACGCTGTGGCACAAGATCAGCTTCAAAGCAAAGGTGCATCCGCATGGGAGCGAAGGGGTAGTGGTGGTCAGCAGTGATAGCTGGTTGAGTGAGGCTGCGATGGGGCTGATTGCTGGGACCCACAGGTTGGTGAAAGAGGATGAGGGATCGAAATAGAAGCAAGATCGCCCAAAAATTATGGTAAAAATCGTATTTGCACAGGTTTTGTTTATAACCATCTGGCCAAGAAGCACAATAGGGAGTATTAAATTTTAATTCTGGAGAAATTTCAAAGTGGGTTAACTGTTTAGATTTAATTCCTATTTTAAATAGTCTTGACTGATTTAAGTGGGATAAGACTATATAAAATATTACGGTGGGTTATCCATTATACAGTTTATGAAAATTTCCTTGAGTGAATTATTTAAATTACATTTTATAAACATTCTTGGTATGCTACAATTGTTGCCGTACAATGCCTTCCCATTAATTCAAGATTCTATCGTTTTAACTTTGAAGAAAATTTAGTTAAACCTTATGTGTTTTGACGGTAATTAAAAAGTAATAAGTAATTTTCATAGTTTTTAATAAAATAAATATTTTTATATATATATATATTTATATATATAAATAACTTGTCTATATTATAAAAACATTTCCGAAACATGTTAAAAAAGATGCCCGCATGTGCGCAGGCTTTCCTCCTAGTTTATATACAAAAGATGCTAGCAACAAACCTAACCACATGATATCTCTCGGGACAGCCCGTCAGATACATTCTTTTACTCACTACCCTCCCTGTGGGGACCATCAAGAGTGTCAAAACTTATATATCTACTTAGCTAGGTCCTCCCACAAGGAGGTGGTTTACATAAAATCCTCTATTCGATGATGCACGAAGTGCAGTCCTTAGTTGACCAGGACAACTTGCAAAAATCTAGTTCCACACAAAACAACATATAGTAGCAACAACATATAGCAGTCAAAAACATGAAACTTATTCTTTGAAACCGCCAAAAATTATAATAAGATCCTACATAGTGTCTTGCCATCTAAGTCCACACAGATCATCATCACATCAGTCTAAAACATTTTGTCCACCGGTTCATTATCGCCCACACAATTTACTAAAAAAATACCAAACAAGAACTAATCAAACTTGTATTTGCTTATAAAACAAGTTAACCAGGGTTAAGCATCATCTACTCTACCTACCCTGAATTAAAACAAGTTAAAACATGTTTAACTCACTAAGAAATAGAGCGCATGAAAGGTTTTCAACAGTAATCAATGGCAATGAATATTGATGATTAGGTCATAACTACCATAGTTTTATAAACAAAACATGCATAGTTGCAAACAGGTAGTTTTACAAACGGGGAGCAACATGATCAATCAATGCACTTGAGTGCTTGACTTACTCCTAATACTCAGCTTGCACTTCTTCTCTTGCGACGAACTGCTCTTTGCATCAACGTCTACATGATCGCTTACAAATAAATAATAAACAAAAGAAAACGACTACACAACAGATGAAAGAAAATAATTGAATCAGCCAATCAGGAGGTAGAGCTTGATATAATAACAATTTAGGGAAAAGAAAGGGATCTAGTTCAAACGAGAGTTATTTATAAAATGTGAGATTTAGTTTGATTTAAAATTTAACCAGCTCACGCTGCAGTTTATGTTAAGATTCCGTTCGTCATTTTTGTCGACTTTTAGCCTAGATTAAACATTCTACTGCTACGTATTTAGACAGAAGGCATGTCCAGATTCATTAAATTCGAACTAAGGTTGCTACCACATCCATCCCTTAATATAACAACTTAGAAGGAGATAGAGCCAGTTTGGTTTTGAGCCAAACTTTGGCCTACCAATATTTGGTAATTTAAATAGTATTTACTTGTATTTGAATTGAGACCAAATATTGACATGCCTTCCAAAATTAGGCCACTTCAATAGTAAAATAAACTACTTTGGCTTCAATCCAAACACCACTCGGCCTTACCAAAATATTAGCCGTGCCAAAACATGCCAAATTTTGGCATGGCCAAAAATTGGTAAGGCCAATTTTGGCCCTAAACCAAACCAGCCCATAATCCGGGGCTTGTTTGGATCCAGGGGTTTTTTAGTTCTTGTCACATTGGATGTTTGGACATTAATTAGTAGTATTAAATATAGACTGATAACAAAACTAATGGCATAAATAAAGGCTAATTCGTTAGACAAAATTTTTAATCCTAATTAATCCATAATTAGCAAATGTTTACTATAGCATCATATTCGTTAATCATGGACTAATTAGCCTCAATAGAGCATGGGTGAGTTTTGTTAATAGTCTATATTTAAATACTTCTAATTAGTGTCCAAACATCCGATGTGATAGAGACTTAAAAAAAGTTCTGGAAATAAACAAGGTAAATATTATACAAACGAACGGAGTATATTTTAGAATGGATGGAGTACGATTTTTAGTTGTTCCAGTGGCCCTTAATCATAGCCCACATGACCCCTGGCCACATGGCTCATACTGGCATATGTGTTGTCCTTATACTACCTTCCGCCGAACCCCTACTTTAAAAATGTCCCAGTCCCATTTATATTCCAAGGAAGATTGATGTGCTACTATTAAAAAAAAGAATCACATGATCTCATCTCAATGTCCTAAAAAAATGACACATCATACTTACTCAGGAAAGATTGGCTTGACATTAGTCTGACATGTGATTGATCTTAAACTAACTGCATATGTAAGAGTAAGTCTTGGCATATGTCTTGAACTAAACATTTCATTGACACATGTAAGGTTGTCTTTATCTGATGACTCTCACAGGCCACATCACAAAATAAGGAATTTCATTTTAAGCTTCCAAAATATCTCCCACAAATTTGGGTTTGCATATTTCAAACATTTGTATCAAACAATATTACACCAACAAAGCCACAAAATAATTTTTATTTTCCATCGACATTCTTTGCCCAAGCAGGCTGGTAGTTTATACACCCAACATTAAACATTAGTAGTTTATACAGTACAACCCAGATTGATATTAGTGAAGTTGCATACTATCAGAAACAGTAGTAATTCACAGCATGGTCACTACCTTTTGCATGATTACATCACACTACCCATCAAATCAGTAGCACTTTTTTAACGATCACAAATCACGATAGTTTAAAACTAAAAAGGTTGGTTGTTCACTTGCTGCTGCTGCTGCTACAGATTAGGCTTGATTTAAGCTTCTAATTAGGGAAGGAAGGAGACAAGGCAACACAAGAAGAAAATAAAAGTTGGTTTGACGAGCGAGGCCGCACCAATCACCACGGCGACTCTAGCGGCGGGCGCCGGCGCCCATCATCTTCTTGAACTCGTCGAAGTTGACGCAGCCGTCGCCGTCGGCGTCGACGGAGCGGATCATGCGGGAGCAGTCGGCGACGGAGCACTTCTCGCCCAGCTGCCTCAGCACGCGGTGGAGCTCCCTCGCCGAGATCTTCCCGTTGCTGTCCGCGTCGTACATCCGGAACGCCTCCCTCAGCTCCGCCTCCGC
Organism: Leersia perrieri; assembly: GCA_000325765.3. Lineage (NCBI taxonomy): Eukaryota > Viridiplantae > Streptophyta > Magnoliopsida > Poales > Poaceae > Leersia > Leersia perrieri. The sequence goes on from CM002483.1 coordinate 5,669,265, forward strand.
CGCCGCCGCATCCTCGCCGTCCACGCCACCGCCGTCGCCGCCCTTGCCCTTGCCGCCGCCGTTGTGGAAGGCGGCGAACTCGGTGAGGTCGACGAAGCCGTCGCGGTCGGAGTCCATCTCGTCCATCATCCTCCTCACCTCCCCTGGCCCCGGCGGCGCGCCCAGTGCTTGCAGCACGGAGGTCAGCTCCTCCGCCGAGATCTTCCCGTCGCCGTTCGCGTCGTACCGCCGGAACACCTGCTCCAGCTCCGCCATCGGCATCCCCCCACCGCCGCCGCCGCCGTCCGCCGCCTTCACCCCTCGCCCGCTCGCCATGGATGCGATGCGGTTCGCGTCGCGCCTCCTCAATTCCTCTTCCCTCTCACCTCGCCTCGGTCTCCTCTCTTCAATTCCTCGTCGTCTTCCTCCTGCCTTTTCAATCCGCGTAACGTGCGCGAGGCCACGTCGCCGCGAATCTACGCGTACGCCGCCCACTCTCCCCCATCTCACAACCCTATCACCGACGTGCGGGACCCACAGCGCGGGGCCCACCGGTCAGTGATGCGGGTAGAGCGGCGTTGGTGCGACGTACTAGCAGCGGTCTCGGCCTCGTGACGGAATCATCTGGAAGGTGAGGAGGCGCGCCGAGGCTGATACGTGGGGCCCGCAGGAGGATCGTTCGAGAGTGGGACCACCACGTCAGGGTGTGGGGTTTCTGTCCTCTGTACTACTACGGGTGCATCGATGCGTTGCGTGGGGAGACGAAAGGTGTGCGCCGACCGGATCACTTGTGGGTTGCGTCCATTGGTGGGCGTTGCGTTGTGTGCATGAGTGAGGGGGAGAGAGAGAGCGAGACTGATCGATCGGTTCACGCGGTCTCGCACCGCGTAGGGATCGGATGCGCGGGACAGAACAGCCAGCAGCTTGCTGGTCCCACTCAGGTCGCGGGATTCCATTTTTGTGTTTGGCAAATTTATTTTTGTTTTTAGACGTGACAACAGGGGTTAAAAGTATTTTTTAACTCAGTATAATTTGATTTGTGTATTTTACAGTCACGATTTTGGTGTTCAAGTTCTACGATGCTACACGCGTATGACCGCACTAATTTCCCTGGTGCAATATTCGTTTAAAACAAGATGAGAAATTGTTGTTTGAAGGACTTCCTTTGGTGTGAACTGGACAGACCAGTGTCTCATTTCTTCACGTGCTTGGGTTGAGAAATTTGGTATTATGCCATCGAAAAAAATCTGTTTTATTGATTCGGTAAATATGTTCGGCTGAGCTACTAAACAACCAAAATAACTACACCAAAAATGCAAAGCAAGCATTTTTGCTTCCTCTTGCAGCGCTGTGGCTCTGCAGCCGCCGCAGTAGCTGTACCGAACAAACTTATAATCATGTGGTCTTCAATGAATGCCACACTAGACAAAATTATATATGGATCATCGTCTTCCTCCATCCATCGTAGGAAGAGAAAGCCGGAGTCGCTGCTACTTATCCGCTCGTGGGCGACTACATATGAACCATCTACACATAATATAAAGTGTTCCATATTCCAAACCAATATTTTTCATGTTAGTGTGGCCTTTGATTTGTTCCAAGGCAGCCTTAAAAATATTGCAAGTTGCCTTTTTATTTGAGATTTATATTCATATTTTTTTTTACTTGATATGGTTTATAGTGTTTTTTTCCAAGACACAGAAGATATGTGTATCCTTTCATTAAAATAGAAAATAGATGAAAAACGTGAAGGGCGGGATTCCAAAACTCACCACCCAAACCACCGGGGTCTTATAAACATGACAAGATATCAGGTGCTACTGCACAATACTATACTTCCATACTACTAAATCGAAAAAATATGTCCAGAAAAATAAAAAATATGAGATACACAACACAAAGGAATGTACCACAACACAAAAAAAAAAACAACTCAAAATACCACCACCACAATTTTGAGTTCATTTTTTGTGTCTCTTTCTTTTCTCCATGTGTAGGCTGTACTTTCAGTTGATTTTTTTATGTGGTGGTACATGTCATAGTGTTTTACATCTTAGATTTTTTTAAAAAAATTTCTGTGACATTTCAGATTTGTTTTTGGATTTACTAGCATGGGAGCATGTTACTGTAGCGTAGCATCCGATGCTCTCTCTTATAAACACAACACCATCCAACATACACCCATATAATTTTGTGCATGGTTGCAATTTTTCCTATAATTTGTGGTGTTGAAATGTTAGGAGGCTATGAGCAATTGTATTTACACGTATGACCGCATTTGTTGCCAGGATGCTATATTCGTTTGAAACGAGAAATGAAACTTGATTTGCATGGCTTCCTTTGGTGTGACCTGGACAGATTAGTGCCACATTTCTTCACGTGCAATTGTAGGGTTTGGCAATTATTCCATATTCGGAAATGATTATATGCAGGAGTAGTTATTTAGGAGTATACGTCAATTAGGATGGATAACGAAGGCTCGACACAGTTGTTTCGTTTTTTGGCTCACGAGCTAAGAGTCTTGGTGAGCCGAGTTGGAGTGAATTGGCATTGCACAAGTTCTACATACTTTCCTCTATAGACGCATAAACACACATCCTATCTCTACAAACATATATAAAGAATAGGTCGACATATACAAAGATTGATGAGTTATTGATAAATTACATCAACCACACTGAAAAATGTTGGCCATATATACAAATATCCGTGTCAAATCTAATACTAATCAGTTGAGGTATTTTTTACACGATGATAAGGATGGCAATTTCGCTGCTAGGACCGGGGATCCGCCCCGGCCTAAGGAGGCGGGAGTAGGTGACATTTTACCCCACGGCAGGGCCAGGGCCCTAGAAATTTCTAGGGTTGGGGTGGAGCTCTTTTCAATCGCAAATGCCCCGTAGTGCCCTTGGATGTAAGCTATATGCTTGTGAAAACAACCCATTTCAAGTTTTAGCCCATTTGGCTCAATTAATATATGTAGTATATAAACTGAAATCTACTCCCAACCTAACTCCCATCGGCTTTTCCGCCGACCTCACCCACGCAGCCACCACCCCTATCCTTAGATATTGGCGCGTGCTCGTCAATTCCTTTCTTGTCGTGGCGTCGCCAAGTCACCTCATCACGCCATCGACCATTACTTCATCTTGTAGTTGGTAGTCATCGCCACGCCTGGCCTCACCGTCCGTTGTCGCCTTACCCGTTGCCTCGTTGGCATCTTGATGGTGCAGGGCCATCATCATCGTCTTCGGGGCAGTGGAGCCCTGGTCAAGGGATGGGCCCTACTGGGTCGAAGACAGGGGAAAGTTTTAGCCCACTATTCTCGGGGCCGGGGCAGGGTGCGGGCTTTCTGGTGCAACCCAGCCCCCGATCTGCCCGTTGCCATGCCTATACATGTTGGTATCATTTTTTGATGAATCGATGGTGAAATAAGCCCAATATAATTTGCTTTTCAGCCCAATGGGCTGTTACCGGTTCATATTCTTCGTCTCCCATTAGTTCAGCGCAAACCCTTAACCATCCCCATTCGCTCCTTCACCGACCGGCCCATTTTTCCGGCCTCATCACACGCATACACACACAAAAAGCCCATTTCGCCGGCCTCTCCGTCTCTGGTTCGTCTATAAAACATCTGCCCTTTCTTGTGAGATCATGTGAGCCTCCTCCTCTTTCTCCCTCGTTTGCATCTAAAGAGAAAGGAAGAATCCCTCTGGTTTGTTGAGTGAGGTGGTGATTTTTAGGGATGGCGGCGCCGTGGTGGGATTCGGAGTACAAGGACCGGTGCCCACAGGAGGATCGCGTCTACGTCGGCAACCTGCCCTTCTCCGCCGACGAGAAAACACTCATGGACTACTTCGCCGACTACAGCCCCATCAGCGCCGAGGTACATAGAGGCTGGCCTTGTTGCTTTTTGAATGGATCCATATGCTTCTTTTTTGTTGACTTCCCTTGGTGTTCTCGTTGAGTTTTTCAATCTTCGATTGATCTATTATTTGTTACGAGAAAGATCTATTAGCAACGCTGTTTGTTTTCTCTGCAAAACCTGCAACGAAATGCAAACGAGATGTATCAAAGGGGGGTAGGATGTGTGACTAATATATCCTAGGGGTTTTGCAGTGATTTGGGTGTTGTTTTTGGTTGCAGATCGCGTGGAACAGAGAGACGGGGAGGCCGCGTGGGTTCGGATTCGTCAACTTCGGGGACAGAAAGTCGGTGAACGACGCCATCGAGGGCATGGACGGCCAGGACATCGGCGGCCGCACCGTCACCGTCCAGCACGCGCAGTGGCGCCCCCGCCGCTGGAGGGCGTGATCGACCTCGATCGCGCACGCCGGCGATCGAGGAGATAATCCAAGACTACCTACCCTATCAATCAATCTACTATCTAGCTGCTTTAGGAGTACCTTTCTATTTCGTCTTTGCATGTCTGGTTAATTAGGGTTTAAGGGATGGATGCTTATGAAGCTCTGTTGTTATTATATATCCTGATTGTGGTATGCTTAGGTATGTGTTTAATTAGTCTTCTCTTCAGGCTTGTCGTTGACTGCTGTCTGCAGCAACATAATACGTAGTTGTATGTTTAATTAGCGTTTATGTGTATAATTAAGGCTCCATCGGCCGTTGCCTTCTCAACTTGTCATGGCATGACGCATGACACATTTAAGTGATCTTTGCTTTTGGTGGTTTTTTCATGGTCAAAAATGTGTAGTACTGTACTCCGTATGAGTGTTCTGATCTGACGTCACGACTCACGAGGATTCGCTCACGAGAGACACAGCTGCTTGCTGCTTGGATAAAGATGGAGTGGTGATGTTGTCAGGTTGTATGGTGTTGTCAGGTTGGATAAAGATGGAGAGGGCTTATACTGTGGGAGTACAGTTTATTTCTGAGATTGAGTTAGGTTTTCTATTTTTTTCTTCTCTCGCTTTTCATAGGCTGTCATTTTCTAATCCAATTTAGACCTATACACGTATATAGATGTAAAGAAAAAATATTAGTTCTAAGCGCACATACTAAATTGACCTATGCATTACGAAAATAAGATCACAAATTAGTAGTATTACCGAGGCTAGACTCTTCTCTTAATTAGTCTACTGGACGTCAATCGTCTGGGCGCCGGGTAGTGACCAAGGGACACGGTCGGCCGAGAGAAAGGGGACATTTAACTATTTGTCACTTTTACGAATGATATATGACAAGTGGGACCGGCTAAGTCACTGATAGCGGGTCCGGATGGTATTTCATATACCATCCTATCCATAAGAGTTAAAAATTAATTATTCCGAGAAGGGGCAAGAGGCGGCTCATTGGCAACCCAACACCAGCGTCGGTTGAGGGCAAGAGCCGAGAGGGTTCAACGGCAAGCGATCATATCTTTGTCTTCTTGGTGGCTTGCGAAGGCAAATCCACAACAAAATTAAACAGGTTTTTTTTGGGCGGTTTTGATGGTTTCTTTGACAGGTTTGATGGTTTTCTTTGGCAGTTTTGGCTGCGAAGAAACTTATGGTTTATGGTAGTGCCTAAACACATGACACTAACTAGGGTGGAGACACGAGCCAAGGCTTGGCTCGTGAAGGCTTACATGAACATAGGCTAGCTTGGTTAGAGAAACTAGCTAAAACTTGAGTTTGGTTCGGCTCGGCTCGTTTTCTCGCTCGAGCCGGCTCAAACTGGCTCACGAGCCTTTTTTTTAAAATGAGACAAAACTTTGATCCACTTTTACATTAAGAAAAAAGAGATTTGATCCAGTTTATTAGGAAGATCGGTCTCAAAAACCATGCAACTGCACGATTAATTAAGAAAAATCAGCAATAACCTCTCTACAGACACAAGCATGGAACCTAACTACATAACTAACAACAAAGGCAGAGCCCATCGTTGGACATCACAACCAAGCTAAACATAAGACGACGCAACAGCTCCGACATCGCAAAAGTGGTGTTATTGTTGCCGAGTTAGCCACCCAAACGACCCAGCAACACCAATTTCATAACCCCGGTGACATTGTTGGCAAGCATGTCGCCAAAACGAAAAACAGCTCCGACATCCCACAACAGGCATCAGCCAAGCCACCAAGAGCCACTTCCTTCACACGGCAAGCACCGGAACCCATTGGAAGAGACTACATTATATCATCGTTGCCAAGCATCACCGCACCCCATCAATGAGCAGCTTCGACTTCACCTAGCAAAAACAACCGAGGGGCATGTCGCACACCGTAAGAATGAAGCAGACTAAGAATATTTAGGCCTTGCCAAACCATCAAGGCCTGAAGGCTTTTAGAAACAAGAAGACTGTCAATAGTCGCCAATGCACATGGAACTTAAGCGACGCCCCCAAGAAGGACATGACACGGAACATTGCCGCTACTTTTCATAAATTGGAACAAGGTTTTCACCTGAAGAAATATGAAAAATGGAGAAAATCACCATAACAACGCCTCCAAGGAGGAAAACAGCGCCCCACGGGCGTCGTTGTCGTCAATCCGGCCAAAGGCACGGTATGGCTTTCGCCAACGCCTTCATACCACCCTCAAAAGCACCCCCACATCAACATCCACAAAACAATCCATGTTTCCTCACAAGCAATTAGAACTCGACCAAACCTATAGCAAAAGTGGACCAGTGGCTACCCTCGAAATGCTATTGTTCCGCCGCCATCCCTTGCAACTTGCCGGAGCCTCCATACCCCCCAAGAGATTACCACGACCAGAACAGGGGATCCGGCTGTAGAAGTGGGGAGGGGGGATCCAACCAAAAGAAAAAACAACGACCAGCCGACTACGAGGAAGATGGGTCGCCACGAAACTCCAGCCCCTTTCCTGCTTCAAGCTAGCTCAAGCCACTGTCCGGCCGTCTCCACACCCACACAACATTGCGCACGCGCCACAAAAACCACCGAGCAGGAAGCTCGACGCCGGTGAGACACGCGGACATACATGTTGGTAATTCTTAACGTCATTCTGGAAATATAATTCCCAGCCATGATGGCTCGAAATGTCAATGGTAATATATGGTTTACAGAAATACACCCACAAGCACACGGATATACCATTGTAATTTCACCCGAAAGTATTCCAAGGTACTGTATTTAATCCCAAGGGAATATTTGTAAGAATAAAACTACTGATAAATTATATGTACTTGCATGCGTTACGGTCTATGTAGGGGTAAACATAATAGCATGTGTAGGTTGACACACAAGCTCAGCTTAGGCTAACTACTATATTACTAAATTAGACTAAGTGTATATAGGTTAGTTAAGTCATATCCTATGCTTCTAGTATACAAGTGTTGGTTTATCCTAACTAGTATTTATCATGTGGCCTGACCCCTCTACAATGCAATGTAGCTAACTTATGGTTAGCTACATCCTCCCGATGCATCGCATGACTACCCTGGGTTGCCGAGTTCCTTACGACAACCTGTCATAGCTATACAACTCGAGCGGGATACCGCCAACCCCAGGCTAGTTCATCTAGGAATATGTACTGCCGAGGGGGCACTCCCGTACTGAGATATCACTTTCAGCAGCCTGCAAATCACCCAGAGTACATATGCCCAAATAACGGTAAGTCGTAGCCTAAGCCCCATGCTTATGCTAGTACTCACTACTCTACAACTAAACTTTTGAAGTAGAGCAACTAAGTCCCGAACCCATATCTCTTAGTTTAGCCTAAGTAGACTATGAACCCAGTAATTAGACACTATACCAGCATCAATGTAAATCCAACAAGATACTAACTAAGTATAAACTAAACATGGCATTCATATTCTATGATTGAAATAAGATACCAGCTTGTATAAAGAAGATGACTATATTGAATATCGGAATGTCTTACAAGAAGAAGGAAAACCTATTAAACTTTACCGAATTCCCGAAGCCTCTACTGGACTTGGAACTATAATAATCCTATTCCACCAGTACTATACTAATACTAAACTTTATAGAGTAGCTTGAAGCCTTGCTTTTGTGTGTGTTGCAGAGTAAGTGAGGTGCTCCTTTTATAGGGCATTGATGGCGGCAACTTTTGATGGGAATTGTTGATCATGCCCTCTGGAACCGACTTATGGAGGCAATCCCCAGCTTACACGTGGAAGGTCAGTAGGAATGGCAGCTAGATTGGTTCGGCCGAACCACTGGTTTGGCCGAACTAGCCAGGCCTCCCACCGACTTCTCCTTTGGCTTGGTCTCTGACAGGTGGGTCCCCTTAGCGGTTTGAGGTGATATGACAGTTACTTCAGCCACCAACCTGACAGGTGGGCCCTCTTATCCTTAAGTAGACTTGGGAGTGAGGTTTCCTCCATTATCTACTCCATTTTTATAGTATTTTCCTTATAATCAAATATTTGCAAGTACAGGTGGAAATAGTTTATTCTAAAATAAATATGCATTGCAAGCGTAGCTAGTTCTCCTCTACTTTTGTAATATTGATGGTCGATAACGACTGTCAACAGCACGCTGCCATTTTACCGATCGGCTGGCCCTAGGACGGCTAGAACCGGCCATGGAAGCGCCGAAGTGTGCGAGGGGGCGCCACATGCGTTGCACCGCCGCACCTCCTGCGTAGTCGTGCCTCCACCATGGCTGCCACCTGATGACACTGCCTGGACGCCAGTGCCGCTATGTGATGCGCACCGTCCAGCCGCAACTACGTACGCGCGTTGGCCAAGACGCCTGGAGCATCCGCAGTGCCGGTCAGAGCTCGCCTCGCCAAATCCGGCATGGGGATGGTGGATCCGACCACAAGGGGGCCGGATCCAGCCATTGCACCGACCGCACCAGTCAAACCGACGCTGACTTGCCGACCCACTCCGTTGCGTCGTCGTCGACCCATTACACTACGCATCGCCACCCCACTTCACCATGCTGACGAGTGCGTTGCTGTCCCCGTACGCCTATGCGCTGCCTCGCCGTCTGCTAGCCGCTCGGAGCTGCTGCCTCCATCCCTTCCCGTCGCGCCGAAAAGGAAAAAGCGGTGCCGCCACAGAGAGCCTCACGAGCCTTTCTAATGATACACTTTTTCAAATATAAGTTGTAATAATAATAGAAACACAAGTTTAAAATGAAAAATTAGGATACGCTCATAGATTTATTCTTCATAATCTGCATAATAAACCACAAGTTTACAAATGTTAACTCTATTACATAAATAAAAAACACGCATGGATACATAACAATCTAGGCTTGCTAGCCAAAACAAGCAGCTCGTGAGTGAGCTCGGGCTTGACTCGTTTCATTAATGAGATAGAATAGAGGCTCGGGCTCGGGCTTGTTTCGTTTATGAGTCGAACTAAGGTCAGCCAAGCTCACGAACCTGAGCTTTTTGCCCACCCTAACCTAACCAATAGTATGTCTTGTACTCTAGTACTAGTAACTAGGGGCAGTGCTATTTAGCACGCGTGCGTCCGGAGCGCTTACTATTTTTGGTTAATTCCGGCCGGAAAACCGGACGTTATTTCTGTTGACACCAGAATATGGAATCGGTTTGATAACCGATGGAAGGTACTGGATTGGGTTGAAGACATGAAAGTCAAGCCGATGAGGATTGGGTCAACATGCGAGCATGGACTGCGGTGAATCGTGTTGGGCTTGGAGTCTGATTGTATCTAGATTAAGTGTGTTATTTTCTTTGTTTACAAGTTATCAAAGTCCTAGTTTTGTAAAGTTAGGAGTCAATTTCCTTTTATGTAACGATCGCATATGTTAAGTCGATCGAGTCGTGTACTGTTAGGAATCGGTTGTCTATGGGTATAAATATTGTAGCCCAGGCACCGTAATAAGAATCGACACTCTTTCAATACAATTTCGGCGCATCGCCACCCTAGCTCTCGCTAGGTTTTTCGACAAGATTATGCTTTCGGGTCGTGCTGCATCGATTTGGTTCGAACTACGGCAGTAGGTATGTCTCGTCAAACTTCATGCCGATCGTCATCACTTTAGATACCGATCCGTACGTCACGTATCATATGTATCATTAGATCATAGATCAACCGTGATATGTTGGCCTCAGTTCATCCAAATTAGAACTTTCTTGGTTAAGTCCAATATTCAAAAACAAGATGCTAATTAGGACTTTCTCGGTTCAGTCCAATATTCTAATTAGGTTACTACTGATAATAACATATCAAGGTTGTGCTAAATATGACACGATGCATCTACCAATATGCGTATCATCGGCTAGTATGTTTAGATCGGTTAATGATAGTATTAGCGCAAGCTGTCTCGTCCCTGTTCGATCCTTCGGGTTAATACTGGATTTAATCGGTTTAGATTTGCTAATTGATGATATACATGTTTCTATCGGGGTTTCAGCCGATAGCTTATCTTTAATTCAATTTACCATATCTTTTACTCCATCGGCTCATGTTCCGTTAAAAAGTCGATGCAGCTTCTTTTGACTAAACAGCTGATCGTATAATGTGCTATCGGCTACCTTGATTGCTGGATCAAATCAACTGGCATGCCCTGAACCCGATTAATTAGGACCTGCACTAGAGTTTAGCAGATCTCTCAGGCCTTCGGTGTGAACACGTGTTACCAAATTTCACGTCAACAGTTTCGCGTGCACGCGCTGGCGCATCGCATGCCGACAAAATCGGTAAACGACAACGCATTCAGGACGTGGGCCACCTGCGCTCGCACGCGTGTTTTGATCGGCGCCCCTCGCGCCAAATCCCCCCAATTAGTCCGCTAATTGCGATTAGCGAAGGATTAAGCCGCAAGAAAAAATTTCTTCTACAATTTTTCTCGTACGATTAAATACATTCTTTTCTCAATAAAAATATCAGATTAATTTTTTCAAAACATTCATATCAATTTAAAAAAATTCAAGTCAATTTTTTTAAAAAGTAAACTTAATTTTCAAAAATATTTAACTCAATTAGTGTAATATATAAAAAATCCAGTTTTTTAGTTGATTTTTTTTATTTGATCCAGAGTTGATAGTTTTCGAAATTTTTGAGTTGAAATTTCAATTTGGAATTTTGATTTTTTTATGCGGGAGTTGAAAGTTTTTGAATTTTAGAGTTGAAATTTTTTTAACTCGGAGTTAAAAGTTTTTAAAATTGGAGTTATTATTTTTCTTTTTTTAATCTGGAGTTAAAAGTTTTAAAACTTTGAGTTAATTTTTTGTTTTTTAATTCGGAGTTAAAAGTTATAAAATTTGTAAATGAAATATTTTGAATTCATAGTATGGGATTTAAACAGGATTAAGAAATCAAAGAGAATTTCGGTGGCCCCACACACGCCGGCGTATTACCAACCGGGACTAAAATCCACTAACTCGACAGAAAGAACACGTTAATTCCGGTTCAAAAATATATGAGACCATTGCTACCTTTTAGTCCCGGTTGGTTAAGACAATTTTTAATCCCGGTTGGTTATTCCAACCGGGACCCAGCTTTCCTGTCCCATTTTTCTCTCCCCCTTCCTTATTCTTTTATCCCGTCCCCTCTTTCCCCACCTCCTTCCTCATCTTTTTCCTTCGTCTTTCCTAACCTTCTCTTCTTTCCCTTATCTGCAGGCGGAAGCAGCAGCGGGCGGCGCGGTAGGCGGGAGACCGCGACAGTGAGCCAGGCAGGAGGCGC
>CM002483.1:5680934-5751614 GCA_000325765.3 Leersia perrieri
CGGGAGGCCGGAGGCCACGGCGGCGGCGGTCCGCACGGCTGCCTGGCGAGCTGAGCGGATTTTTTTTCTTCCAGATTTGCTATGAATGTTGTATTTTTTGGGATGATTTGTTTCCAGATTTGTGTGTATGTTGTGTAATGTTGTGAATATTGTATATTGTTTTGATGATTTAGATTGTGTTGAGATTGATTTGTGGATGATTTTATTGTATATGTTTTGTGATGGTTTGCAGAAAATAAAATAAAAATATAGAAAAGAACAAATAAGATGAGAGGTGGGGAGGACAGTATCCCTAGGCTAGACTACTTTTTAGTCCCGGTTATTTTAACCGGGACTAAAGGTTCGACTTTCAATCCCGGGAGCTTAGTCCCGGTTGAAAAACCCCAGTTATCCTGGTTTTTCAACCGGATTGAAGCCCCGTTCTCTACCAGTGGCCATGGGCTTGCATGTGCGCAGAGTCCGTGTTGCCGTGTGCGCTAGATAATCATCTAGCGCATACGCGCGTGGTAGTGCTCCCTAGTAACTAGTCAGTCCGGATAATGCTGTTCACATCCTTCGCCAGCCCAACTTCACCAAATAAACAGCCATCTATTCCTCGCCAAAACAACCATCCATTCCTTCGAGATGCCATCCAGCCCAAGAGCCCGTGAGTGACACCGAAGCTGATCGCCTCGATCGCCGCGTTAATCTCAGGTAATCAGGTAGGTTCCCGGCCTATATATACCCACGGTTGGTGAGGTTTCTCTCCTCCTCCAAGATCATCTCTATCATTTCGCACCCGAAGGAAAAGGGGAGAATTCCTTCTAAGTTGTTGTGAAGTGGTTTTTAGGGTTTAGAGAGAAGGAGGAAGAAAGGATGTCGGCGCCGTGGGACTCGGACTCGAAGGACTGCTCGAGGCCGGAGCACCGCGTGTACGTCCGCAACCTGCCCTACTCCACCAACGAGTCCTCCCTCACCAACTCCTTCGCCAGCTACGGCGCCCTCCACTCCGAGGTGAGTCGCTGGATCGTCAGCCCGTTCTGGTTAAGAAATACTCGTCGCTTAGTTTGACCTTTTTGGTGTGGATTAGTTAGTATGAGGCATTTCTTCCAGATCGGTTTGCTAGCTAGCTAGCTTGCTCGTCCGTTCATCGATCGTCGTGTTTGAACCGCAGGGCTTTTGTCCCGGTTGGGAAACCCTTTTAGTCCCGGTTTCTCAACCGGGACTAGGTTCCCGGGACCGAAGGGATCCCCTTTAGTCTCAGTTGAAATAACCAGGATTAAAAACCTACCTTACCAACCGGGACTAAGAGTAAAGAGTAGCATCCATCCTGGTAGTTTTTTTTCCCTTTATATTGTTTGTTTTTGCTTTAAATTCCCACAAATAATTCATAGTTAAATTATCCACACTCTATAATCAATCACAAATCATATTCAAATCAACAAATCATTCGTAAATTATCCCTTAATCAATAAATCATTTACAAGATTCACTATAGATTACACAACTACAAATCGCCCGCTGCTTTCCAAAATCAACAAATCCTCGGATCCCCAAATCAATAAATTAATCCCCAGATCCCCAAATCCCAGTGCAGGCCACCTCTATCGAAGCCGCCGGCCGAGCGGCCCGCTGCCGCCGCTTCAAGCATGCCCCGCCGCCGCCGCCGCCCACGCGGGAGGACGCCGCCTCCTGCGCCGGCCGTGGACGCCCCTCAGCCTCCCTGCAGATCGAGAGGACAGAAGATTAGAGAGAGCAGAGAAAATGAGAGGGAAGAAAAAAGGAGAAGGCAGGAGGAGAAGAAGTGGACGGAGAGGATAAGTATAGACCTCGCGGGAATCGAGGAGGTCAGCAGAACCCGGACTAAAAGACAGTAAGTGCCTTATATATTTTTTTAACCGGGATTAATGTGTTCCACACTGCCGGACAGTGGATTTTAGTCCTGGTTGGTAATACCAACCGGGACAGTCCCGGGTTCAATTTGGTCCGGATCTAAATCTTTAGATATTTGTCCCGTTCTCTACCGGTAAGTAAGCATTTCTTTGTGATGGAATCTCATCTCATCTCATCTTTTACCATTTAGCGTCATCTCTCTATTTTGATTTAAATTCGTTTGTCTTTTTTGTCTTGACCGGTCTACTATTTGCTGTACACATGTCATATCCGTTGATGAAATCCGCAGCTATTAAATCTACACCTACTCATCCGCACCCTATATTGCTAAAAATCTGTCGTCACATTTCTTTTAAAAAATCTTGCTAATATAATTATAACATAACTATAATATAATTACAACATAACTATACTATTTTTTTCATTGTAATTTATACATAACTTTCATGTAACTTATAAACATACACATATAAAAATTATCTATGTTTTAAATGCTTATTAATCCATGTAAAATTACATATAAACTATATAAAATTTACAATGTAATTATAATATATATATATATTGTGTAATTATATTATAGATACACTACAATTACATTTGAAAGATTTTTTTTAAAAAACATGGCGACAGATTATAGTCACAATCTGTGTTAGTTACCAGATCGATGGAATGGAAAAGCCGATTATTTGGTTAAATCGATCTGTTGTTTTTTGCGTTATTGCAGATCGCGTGGAACAATGAGACGGGGAGGTCACGTGGGTTCGGGTTCGTGACGTTCGAGGACAGCAAGTCGGCGAACGACGCCGTGCAGGGCATGAACGGCAAGGACGTCGGCGGCCGCATCGTCACCGTCGAGCACGCCCAGCAGCGCTCCAGCCGCTGGAGGCGCTGACCTACTGGCCGGCGTCAAGAAAGATCAGTTACCTATATATCTACCCTAGTTATCTACTGGTATTACGGTCAATTTGCTGTGTTCTTGAGCCGCCTGTCTTCGTAGTTTGGTTAATTTAGGGTTTAAGGGAGATGGATGCTTATGAGGCTCTGTTGGTGGTTTAATTTGGATGTGTTTAATTAGGCTTGTCGTCGGCTGCAGTCAGCAGTGTTATCATGTTTAATCAATTACTAGCGTGTCCTTGTGTGTAATTAAGACCTTAAGTATGAAGAAAATCGTTCGATCTGGGCGTTGCTTTTGCATCATCGATCGATCGATCTGGGAGTTGCTTTCGCATCATCGATCAATCTCTCTATGCTTGCACGTCCCTGGCCCCTGGGTGATTTTTGCTTGATGGTTTGGTGATTTCGATCGGCTTCCCATGGTGAAAATGTAAAACCATATTTTACAAATGGACAAAAAAAACTTTACCTAAAAATAGACCACCAGATTAGCGCCATAGATATGTTTTAGGGGTCCATATGTAGGATCTAGGGGTCTTAGTGTCTGTCGGTGATATGTGCCCATGGTATAGCGAGAACACGACATACGAGAGAAAGGGAATACATCTGCATAGCTGATGTACCCGAGGAACGCGCCTTGTATTACCTAAGAAGGTCCGGGCCATAGGCAGCCACGTGGCCACCCCGAGGGGACTTGGCCCAGGGGCTGTCCGGAGGCCTTTACTCCCTAATATTCGGGTCCAGAAGCACCCGGACCTCTCTCGAGAGAGGGACGAGCGCGGATATGCACTCTACTTCCAACCACCCCATTTGATGCAAAGAGAATGGTCAGACGCTGCCCCATCGCATTTAATACAATATGAGGCATGCTTGTCAGTAATCGTCATCCTCTTTGCCTAAATCGGGGGAGAGAGTGAGAAGGACTTCATCGGTGATCACGAACTGACTGTGCGGTCAGGCTACCCATGCCCCTCTCCCCGGCCGGTCACCATCGCATTTAATGCGTTGGACGACCGCGTGGGAGAGAGAAGGCAAGGGCCGGGGCTTCGTGTCACCCCTAATCCAGCTGGGGAGCCACAGACAGGTAGGCCCCACTGGGTAGGTAGGTTGACCACCCCCTCATCAGCAGCATGGTGGCTTCGCCGCCCGTTTTTCTTCATCAACTCCCGCGACGTGGCAACATGAGTAGGAATGGGGGCTGGCCCCCAACAAGACGGAGTAGTGGCCGCCCCACGGTCTAGCATGAGGGTAGGAAAACACAGGACAACTGTGGTGTCCCCTTTGCACTATAAAAGGAGGCCCAAGTCCATCGTAGAAGGGGTTCGATCCCTAGGAAATCCTTAACTCGTCTTAGTCATCAGCTCCAACCCCTCCCAATGAAGAACATCATCCAAGTAAAAGGAAAAGGAATAGGCCGAAGAGTTAGATAATACTCTGATTGTGGCATAAAATATCACCATACCAAACCCTTGTAATCTTTCATCCACTATATCAACAAGAACAGGAGTAGGGTATTACGCTTCCCTAGCGGCCCAAACCTGTATAAACCCCCGTGTTATGTGCTGACTAGTTTGCTTTTTCCTCCCCATATTCTTCTCTTTGACTCAAACCTCAGCATACCACACTCCTGTGCCGAACCAAAAAGGGGGGCCCAGGATCCCCGTGTGTCGAGCGCACACATTGACAGCTGGTGTGCCGGGTAGGGGGTGCGCGCTGCATCAAGGTTTAAGTTTGCCGACTCTCTCGCCTCTTGGCGGAACCGCTTGGCTCCATCCCCGTCATGGTACACGGCTACGTCCTACGGACCGCGTTCGGCTCCCTCGCCACCCGCGAGCAGGACCTGGCCGACGAGGACATCGACACGGGCGAAGACAGCCCCAACTTCTGACATCACCGCCGAGGTAGGAGGGTGGCCCCGCCACCTCCTCCACCCCCCGCTGAGGCAGTGGTTGAGGGCAGAGGGGAACAGGCGCCCCGCGAAACCGCCGGCACAGCCACGGGCTCTGGGTCACGCCCGAGCGGGCGCGCTAGTGAGCCGCATCGAAGCGGTGTCTATCACTGGTTGGAGTTTGGCACGCCTGAAGGCGCCCTCTAGGCGGCAGAGACGCTACTATGCCACCCCCCGGTAATGTCGGGCGAGGGGTCCAACGCCAAGCGTTGGCTCGAGGACGTGGCCAGGCTAGTCAGCACGGCCTAGCGCCAACTGGCCGCCGATCTCGCCTCCTCGAACCGCCCTCCACGTGGCTCGCATGCCACGGTCAGCTCGTCCTCACGACGACGAGCGAGAAGAGCAGCAACCGCTGTGCGGGCCGACGAGGTCCCCCCAGCTGCAGCCCAACCAAACGCACCGCGAGATCCGCTGTATGCTGATCCGGAAGCCCGCGTCCGTATCGAGCAGCTCCGTGACGCACGTCGCGCCAAGCGAGCACAGGACTGCGCTTCCTCCTCGGGAGGCGCAAATGCCTGGCGTGCGGCCGCTGTGGCCCCGCCGCAAGGGGAGCCCTCTAGGGCACGGCAAGTGGTCACGACGGCCCTACCGCGGGCAGGACATTTTGCGGCGCCCCGAGAGGCCCCTCAACCCTTGTCACCTCCTCCTGTTGGCAACGGTTGCCGTGCCTTTGTCCCCAGTCTCCGCAACGTGCGCTGGCCCATCAAGTTCAGGCCGGTCCTCACGGAGAAATATGACGGCACGGTGAATCCCACTGAGTTTCTTCAGATCTACACCACGGCCATCGAGGCCGCCGGGGACGACGAGCTCGTCATGGCCAACTTCTTCCCCATGGCGCTCAAGGGCCAGGCCCCCTCTTGGCTAATGAACCTGCCCGTCCAGTCTATCACTTCTTGGGATGACTTGTGCCAGTAGTTCACCTCCAACTTCTAGGGCACTTACCCGCGCCCGGGGGTGGAGGCTGACCTCCACATGGTGTGGCGAGGAGAGGACGAGTCCCTGCGCAAATACATCCAACGTTTTTGCCAGGTATGCAACACCATACCGTCCATCGCCGACCATGCTATGATTTTCGCTTTCAAGAGTGGCGTATGCCACGACACCATGTTGGAGAAGATCGAGTCCAAGGCCCCCGGGACCACCACCAAGCTCTTTGAGCTTGCTGACTGGGTGGCCCGCATGGAAGAGGCTCGGGTTTGGAACCCTAGGAATCTGACCCCAGCCTCTGCTGATGCTGCCCCGTCCGAGTCTTGGAAGGAACGGCGTGAGCAGCGACAGAAGCGAAAGTCGTCGCGTGGTGGAGAAGAGGGCCACGTCCTTGCTACCGACAACGCTAAGAAGCCCTCGCGAAAGGGCAAGCCCACGAGCAATCGCGAGCGCACCCCAGACCCCGGTCCCCAAGGACAGTCCGGGGACAAGTGGTGCACAGTGCACCAAACCTCCCGCCACGATATCTCTGAGTGCCATTCGGTCAGGAACCTGGCCGAGCACGTCCAGAAGTACTAGCAGGAGAGGAGAGATAGAGAGAAAGAAGCCCGCCGCAAGGGGAAAGCCCCGGTGGATCCTACAGACAACTGACGTAAGGAGGCCAAGAGCGCGGCCCCCGTCGGAGGTGACGATGACGACCTCGGTTACCAAGACCCGAAGCACATCGTCGCCACCATCGACGGAGGGGCATGCACCCAAGTATCCCGTCGAAGCCTCAAAGACCATGAGGCATGAGCTTCTGGCTGCCGCGCCGTCCCATGAGGCGGCACGCCGATCGCGCTTGGCGGGGGTGCCGATCACCTTCGACCAGACAGACCACCCGGGGAGCATCACACGCAGTGGCCACTTGGCCCTCGTGACTTCCCCCACCATTTGCAACCTCAGGTTCGCACGCGTCCTAGTCGACAGGGGCGCGGCCCTTAATATACTCTCCCCGAAGGCCTTTGAGATAATCAAGGCTCCGGGGATAGTACTCGGGCCGTCCTATCTCATCATTGGGGTAACAACTCTATTTAAAATAAGACATATTGAAAATGAGGTCTAGAGTCCTTATCAAATACAATTTAGGAATAATTAGAACTCGGAATTAAAAATAAGGAAATCTAAGAGAGGGTATAAAGTTCATACTGAAATATAATTTAACAATAACTGAAATTAAGAATTTAAAAAGAAAATTTAAGAGAGGGTCTAGAGTTATAGAGAAATGCAATAAGAAAATAGGAGAAAAGAGGGTCTAGAGTCCGTATAGAAATATACTCCCTCTGGTTTTTAATATTTGACGCCGTTGACTTTTAAATAAATCTTTTACCATTCGTCTCATTCAAAAAAATTATCCAAATACTATTTATTTTGTTTTGAGTTGTTTTATTATAAAAGAAATTTTAAGCATGGATTATATTTATAATCATTTGGATAAATTTTCTGAATAAGACAAATGGTCAAACGTGTGCTAAAAAGTTAACGGTGTCAAACATTAAGTTTTGAAATAACATTCAGAATTAAAAAATATTTTTTTGAAAAGGTGTCTAAGTTCCATATATAAATACAATTTATAAATAAGTGAAATTTGGAACTAAAAATAGAAATATTAAAGGGAGTGTAGAGTCTATAATGAAATACAATTATAAAGTAATTCAATTTCAGAATTAAAAATAAGAAAATTTAAAAGAGAGTTGGGACCATATAGAAATACAATTTATTTAAATTCAAAATTTAAAAGCAAGAAATATCTCAAAGAATCTAGGGTATTGAAAAAAGAAAAGAAACACAATTTTGAATGAACAAAAATTCAGAAATAAAATAAATAAATAATATTGAAAGGGGAGTTTAGAGCCCATATGGAAATAATACAATATAGAAATAATGAAAATTCAGGGTTAAATAATAACAAAATTTGAAATGAAGTCAAGAGTCCATATAGAAATACAATTTATAATTAAGACTATAAATTCTCACATTGATCTCAAGGACAATCCGAGAGCGTGATCCAATGGCAGTATTAAGGCGTGTGCTCTGAAAACATCTATCTAGATGTAAATTAATCATGATTTTTTTAAAAAATATATAAATTTAAAAGATTACACATATACCTAAGATGATACTGCACACATATTATCTACGAGTATTAAATAATGGTGCAAAATTTCAAAAATAAACTCAACTTCGTTTTTAGATATAAAATTGAGAAAGAACGGAGAAAGAGAAAAACATGAATAATGTTATTCTTTCCGGTTTGTTGATTTGAGTTAGTTCATGCCACTTTCCTTTGCATAGTTGTCTAGTATGTAGTATATAGCTATATGTGTGTTTAATTAGAGAATTTACTAGTATAAAATGTTTGCACCTAATATATGGTTCACCATATATTCATCCCCATAAGGTAGGGGCATCCAATGGGGTGGTAATGTGGTTCATCCAGTCATGTTGGGTGAGGACACTAGCAATCCATAACTCTCACATTGCAAAACACAATATCAATTCAGTACGGGTGCCACTTTTTTCTTGCTAACTTGCAACATTGCTGAGAGTAGGGGCCTAGCTAAGAGAATGACGCGTGTCTGACGCACACCGTTATATCTTAACAATCGACAATATCTAATGGCGTGCCATTCTTCTTCTTCATCAGGACGACGGTGAACCCTGACCCCTAACGTTGTCTTCTTCAGCTTCGGCGGCAGCGTCGAGCGCGGCGGCAATGGCAATAGCAAATCCCAGACCTATTATTTAGAATTCGGTGTAGGGTGTGGTCAAATAGGGGGAGAGGAGAGTTTGCCGATAGCTTAGAGGGATGGCCAGGACAATGGCCAGACCGACGGTGAGCGAGGGTCACATGCAAGGGGCGAAGCGACGTGACACCATCGAAGCTGCTGGGACGGAGGAGTGCGGTCAATGGATTAGGAAGAGGGGGCGCCCCTACCCAATGCGCTGTGTAGTGGCATCCATTGCAAATAGATATCAAAGCCCGTAATGTAATTTTTACAGTCCATATGAAGCCACATATGCCTACTGCCATTTCTACCCGTATTTCAAATGCCCTTCTTCCTTTCTTCAAGTTCATCTCGCTTGGCTGCACTTAAACCTTCTATCGTGGAATTTTAGAGGAAAAGCTCCGGATTTTCTCTTCCAAAGGATTTGGTACTGTTTGCTCCTTTTGGATTGCAAGAAATGGTGAGGGGAAATCCATATCCAGAGGAATTTAACATATCTGGTGAAAGCTCATTTTTTTCACTAAGACCGATGCATCTAAATGGTGTAAGCCGTAGCTAACTCTTGGGCCCCCTTCGAAACGTAGGATTGTAAAAACACAGGAATGGATGCTTTACCTATTAAATTCCTACGGGCATGAAAAACACAGGAAAGTTTCAAAACAGTCGTTTGATTGAAACACAGGAATTGTAGTCATGTGAAGATGAAAACACGAGGTAAAACCTCATGTTTGTGTTCCTCCAAAATCTCCATATGATTGCTCATTCCTTAGAAATTTGAATTGGTAAGATTCAATCCTTTGTTTTAAAGGCTTCCGTAGGAATTTTTCCTATAAGATTGAAATCCTCCAAATTTCATATGTATTTCTTTCTTTTTCTTATAGTTCATCCAAATTAATGGCTTTCGCTATAAAATCCCTATGTTTTAGTCCTTTGTTTTACATGTGTATTTCTATCATGTTTCTATGTTTCTTCCAAAGATGTTTTTTCTATTCATGCGCTCCAAAGAAGCCCTTAATCCTGCCTGATTAATGTGTTTTTCCAAGAAATGGCATCTCAATTAAAAAAAATCATAGCAATCATCACGCCACTAAAAAAAAAAGGAGATTACCTGGATGTCAAAACCTGCCCTCAACATTTCGGTCCTAAATTTTCAGTCTCATCTTACAGGAAACCATTTTGGTCTAAATTTTCAATATTTTATTAGAAAACTTTGTTTAGATTTGGGTAAATTTGTTTGAATTCAAATTATTTTAGCCCAAAGTTTATGGATTTTCCACAATTTCGAATCTATCGCCCCCACATCCCTAACTTTTTTTGGTTAGCGCAATATAGAACCCTAGTTAACACAGGGTGAAATGACCCACTGATCTTTTGAAACATCTCAAATAAAACCCCCTTCGATATATCTCTATATATTACATACGTGGATACAGGATCTGCTATAAATGGTTATATCTGTTTCACAAACTATATATTACTAGGGTTATAAAGTTTCAGAATATATCCCCCTTCGTTTCAGAATATAAGGCATTTTGACTTTTTCACCATTCATCTTATTCAAAAAATTATGAAAATGTTTTTTTTATTTGCTTTATTATCAAAAGTACTTTAAGCATGGCTTATTAGTTTTTATATTTGCACAAAATTTTTGAATAAGACGAATGGTCAAACGTTGAAAGCAAAAAGTCAAAACGCTCAAACGGAGGTAGTAAGTAATAAAACCCTTCAACCCCATATCCAAATAAAGGGAAAATAAGTTTAAAGAGAAAAATCAATTTGCAGTTATTTCATCCCAATTTCTATATGTCGGGCTATAGAAAGCCCAATTGATAAATTAGGCCCATGACACTTTGCCCTTCAGTCACAAGATCAAGTAAACAAAATAATTGTTCCCCTACTCTCCTCGGCCTCTCCGCGTGCGGCAAGCAGCGGCGCCGGGTTTCCGCTCTGCTGCTTCCGCCGTATCCCACGTGTGAGCAGTACAAGGGGAGAGAGATACTCCGTAGAAGTCTCGGCTCGGGAGATTTTTGCGTCGCGAGTCGCGACCGCGAGCAGGCTGTGTTGCTTCTCGGCGTGGCGGCGGCCTCCAACCCAATCGATCCCGTCTCCTCCCGATCGAGGCGAGCTACCGCGAGCGGTTGTTTTCTCCGCATCCTCCCTCACCGGTGAGCATTTATCCATCCGTTCCGCATCCTCAAACTCTTTCTAAAAAAAAAAGATCTTTTTTCTTCTACATTTTGCATTAACCCTAGCTAGGTTCTCTTCCAGATCTGGCTTAATTTACTTAATAACTAATCTTATAAGGGAGGGGACTAATAACAGTTTGTTTTGTTTTCAAAAAGTTTGGGGGTTCCGCCCCTGTGTGGGGGAACCGGGGAACCCTGGTAGATTATCCAAAACCCCGCCTTGAAATTGGTACCAATGTGTTTAGGTTTTAGGTTTTTGGATCGACATGGAATTTGTCGAAATGTGTCCATGCTATTTTGGCTATCCAATTGAGCTGAAATGTTGTGCCCTAGGTTGTGCAGTAATCTGAGAAGTCCTTTTGACATTTACAACTACTAAAGGCCATTTCCTTGGCAGATTAATGTTTTTACCAAGTGTTGTCTGATTTTTATTTAAAGCACTTTAACTCGCACCTAAAGAACTCCACACAAACTGAAGGCAAAATGAAGCTGGATTAACTAGTACATTGTGAACTAGCCAATATACTAGTATATTCGCACCTAAAGAACTCCACACAAACTGAAGATTGCATCGATTCATGTGTAAGCACTTTAACTCGCACCTAAAGAACTCCACACAAAATGCAGTCTTCAATTGTGTGTAACACTAATGATGGCCGGAGTCTAGTATTAGTTAAGAGGAAATCTTGATAAATTAGTTTGTGCAGTTGAGAGTAGGGAAATGCACTTGCAGGAACCAACCGGTGTGCATTATCAGTTCAGTGGTTGACCTTTTTTAAGTCACCTGTCAGATTGCATGATAATATAAAAGTGTACACATTCATCTTTATCAAGCTTATGTATGATAACGTCTTCCATAAGTGCACCTGTAGTAGGAAACAAAAGGAGCTGCTATCTTGTAATATATCATAAGCATTTGTGGAACTTTTGTATGATAAGGTCTTATTTACGCGCATTTCACAAGAGCAAACAATGGAACTGGTAGCTCAGATGGCTTGTCCTCGCTTGCGTTCTTAGTTCAAAGCCAGATGTGCAGGCTATTTCTAGCAGTTGGGACTAATTGGGCTGGGCTGCCCCAGCTGGTTAAAAACTTACCACACCAACCAAAAATATTCGGGACAATTGTAACTTTTTTGCTTGTCAAACCATGGACCAGTCCATATCTGATTACACTGGAATACATTGCTGTCTGTTGATGGTGCAGACAACAGACTGCATGCTTATTTGCTGTAACTGTATTTGGCTGGACATTTATGTATTTGTACAAATTTCTGTAGGGCAATAAAGCACAATTCTTTTGGTAGATTTGATTTTAATAAATAATTGAAGTGTCCAATTCTACATGTGCTGTGAGCATGCCACATATAAGACTATCTATAGATGTTACATTCTTGAAAATGTGTAACATATAGTTGGGAATAACATATTATTGCGCTTTAAGATCATATGCTTAAAATCGTGAATCATCTATACATGATGGTGTTACATGATTGAATCCTATTATACCCTATCATTTGCAGCAAGCAGAGGCATTGTTCCTTTCTTTTGTCTTATCATTTAATTTGTTGCTCCTCAGTGTGTATCTACTGAATCATGGCATGTTTCAATTTGAGATGTCCTTGGAACTATCTTTTAAATTTTATATCCTTGTATCAGCACCGTAAGTGTGTATTCATTCCTAGCTTTGCGCTGCGATATCTTAAGCATCTGTGGTTGTTATTTTGATCGAAAGGTTGTTGCACTCCCATAAGCTGACGTGTTGTATTGGAACCTTTGGTAGGCAATCAACCATGGTTTTCCTTAAGGTGGAGATGTCTTTGAATGTGTTGATCTCACCTGGCAAGCTGAGCCCCGAGGGTCTATTGCTCCGCAAGGCTGTCATTGTCGGTCTTCTGGAGGACATAGCGAACAGGAAGGCCTCCAAGGATCATGGTTACTACATTGCTGTCAGTGAGCTGAAGGCGATATCCGAAGGGAAAGTGCGTGAGCTGACAGGAGATGTTCTTTTCCCGGTGACATTCACCTGCATCACGCAGAAGCCTATGAAAGGCGAGGTCTTAGTCGGCTCTGTGGATAAGATCCTCAAGCATGGCGTGTTCCTTAAATCTGGACCAATTGAAAGCATATTCCTGCCAGAGAAGACGATGAGTGACTACAAGTACATTGGTGGGGAGAATGCTGTCTTCATGAGTGAGCACTCCAAGCTGGAGAAGGACACTGTTGTGCGCTTCAAGGTCATGGGTTTCCGCTGGATGGAAGCTGATCGCCAGTTCCAGCTCCTTGCTACCCTGGCTGGTCACTATCTTGGGCCACTGTGAACTCTGCTTCCACAGGCTAATGGTGGCTCTGCTACTGCTATCTTGATGGGTGTGGATCTGCTAATCCTTAACTGCTCTCTGTAGTTTGATGTCATGTTGATGGTTAGGCATGTCGCTGTGATACTAGCTGCTGATGTAAGTGACATTTGGCTCTATGTTAGCATTTCAGCATGATGCGAATTATCGTGGCCGATCAACCTGCCTCCTATGGCTGCTCACCGTTCTACTAGTGCATACACTTGCCGCATTCATTACTGAGATGTTTGCCTTTGCAGTGTTGAATTTAAAATATTTCTGCAATTATTTTCTTGTATCACAATCAGCTTATCGTGACAACTAACATAAAAAACACTGAAGATGTTTCTGAAAAGAAAAACTAAAGTGTCCAGTTTCCTTTATGAGATGTTTACATTTACAGTGCCCAGTTTGCATTATCTCTCTAAGCAGTTATTTCCTCGTATCTAAATCAGTTTGTTGTTATTAGAGGATATTGTAGATCCTCTAAATAGTTGTGACAAGTATAACATCAAAAATACCAAAGATGTTACCCTGACCACAATGGTTACTACTTTGCTGCCAGTGCCGGCGTCAAACTCGCCTACCAAGCCACAGCCCACAGCCCACAGACACGATCGGTCTCCGCCGCCGCAGTTTGGTGGCAGTCTGCATGGTTTGTTCTACTACTGATCCTGCGTTCATGCGTCTTTTCTTCTAACGCGACCTTTAGGAATTATTATTACTCACTCACAGATTTTGTAAGTGGCACAGTGACTTACATCAGGTAATGGAGGGAGTATTAATTAATTAAATGTTGCTAATCGATTATAGAGATTGTCTTATCTTGATTTGGTGGAAGAATATATATTTTTGACACATATAAAGCAATAATCAGACCTGACATAGCGATAGCGGTTACCTTGTACCACAAATTTAAGTCTGAAACTTCCATGACACTCGAGTTTATGATAGCTAGTATCTCCTCTATTTCATAATATAAGATGTTTTAAATTTTTGCTTGCAATGTTTAACCATTAGTCTTATTAAAAAAGTTATGAAAATATCATTTAGTTTCTTTATGACTTACTTTATTATCAAAAGTAGTTTAAGCATGATCAAATATCGTGGCAAAAAGTTAAAAAGTCTTGCTATGATATCTGCTTTATTCAATTTACATGTTACTGTTTTTGCCCCGAGAGAAATAAAATTTAAAATTTTACAAAGAATTCTTTTGCTATTTTAATTCAAACTGCGTTAATCATGGTGAATGACCAATATTTTTTTTGTTGTTAATCATGTTAATTCAAATTGTTGTATTTTTTTTTGCGGGAATTCAAATTTCTGTTTTGACTCATATATCATAAAGTATTGGTCAATCACAATCATAACGCAATTTTTTAACAAAGAAAATTGTGTTAATCATTGTGAATGATCAAATAATTTATGAGTCGATAAGAAAGCATGCGCTAGCCAACAATACAGGAGATGAGACTTCAACTATTGTGTATTAGGTTTTTAAGAATAAATGAAAGAAAAAGATGTTTATTGCTGAAGTTGACCAAAAGTCATCGTTCCAAGTCGTTGCCGTGTCTCGGTGTCTGATACATCATATTTTTGACCGAATGGTACATCGGTTTTGTTAGCAACTTAACCTGTATCTATCAAGAAGACTACATTTACAACCTGACTTGCCTAGAGCCAGAGCTAGGATTGAAGACTACATTGTGCATATTCATCCCATACGGTAACACCATAGCTATGTTTTCTTGTGCGTTGCACTGTTTTTCTGCCCTTATTTTCCTCATTTCTACCTCCCATGCCGAGGAATTCATCTACAATGGATTCACTACAGATGCTGAGCTAACATTTGAAGGTGAAGCTTCAATTGAAAGGAGTCGCCTAGGGCTAACAACTGGGCTTGACTTTGGTATTGGCCATGCTTTCTACAAATATCCTCTAACTTTAGAAAAAATTCTAGCATTCCCAGTGATCCCTCCTTTGCTACAACATTCGTCTTTGCTATTACAACTTCGAACGTCGCTCAAGTTCGCAACAAGGGAGGTGATGGTATTGCCTTCGTGTTTTCTTCCACCAATAAGTTTATAAACCACTCCTTGGGAGGTCAGTACCTAGGCCTTTTCAATGCATCGAATAAGGGAAACACTTCACAAAATATATTGGCTATCAAGCTTGGTACGGTCATGAATCCTGATTTGAATGACATAGATGACAACCATGTTGGAATAGATGTCAACAGCTTGATTGCAATCAACTCACGTACTGTTGGCTATATCACCTCTAATGGTGAATTCCAGTTCCTTAGGCTTCTTGATGATAGATATCAAAGTTTGCAGCTATGGGTGGACTATGATGGCAAATCTCACCAACTAAATGTCACCTTAGGTCTTCCCGATTCCCCTAAACCTGATTATCCACTACTTTCGAGCACCGTCAATCTCTCATCACTATTTCCGAGTTCAGCGTATATTGGGTTTTCTGCATCAACAAGTGCATTGGAAACTAGACAATTTATTCTTGGTTGGAGCTTCAAGAATGATGGGAAAGCCCCACCCCTTGACTATTCTACACTTTCAGTTCCAGAAAGATACGGATGGGGAGCCAACAACTACTTTGCACCACCACCACCTCATCCAGAGCTTAACTCACATCAAGTCCACATACCCTTGCGTATTCTCCTATCAACAGTTATACCTTCATGTGTCTTGCTTGTTGCTGTTGCTTTCCTTGGTTCTTATTGTATGAAACGGTGGAAAAACGCTGGGCCACAAGAAGATTGGGAAATAAAGTGCAGGCCACCATCCTTCATATACAAAGATCTACATAATGCAACCGCTGGGTTTAGTGACAAAATGCTCCTTGGCAAGGGAGGGTTTGGAAGAGTTTACAGAGGATTTCTTCCTGCCTCGAAGCAGAACATTGCAATCAAACGGATCTCCCCAGAGTCAAAGCAAGGGATGAAAGAGTTTATGTCTGAAATTGCGATACTTGGTAATGTTCGCCACCGGAGTCTTGTTCAATTACTTGGCTATTGTAGGAACAAGCATGAGCTCCTCTTGGTTTATGATTATATGCCCAATGGTAGCCTTGATAAATATTTGTATGGTGAACATAAGTTGGCACTAGGTTGGTCTCAAATATTCCGCATCATCAAAGGTGTTGCATGTGGACTCTTTTACCTCCATGAGGAATGGGAGCGTGTAATTATCCACCGAGATATCAAGTCAAGTAATGTACTACTTGATGAGGAAATGAATGGAAGACTGGGTGATTTTGGCCTTGCAAGATTACATGATCATGGAGTTGATGCTCACACCACACATGTGGCAGGAACATATGGTTACATTGCTCCAGAGTTAGCTAGGCTTGGCAAATCAACCAAGGGTACCGATGTTTTCGCATTTGTGGTGTTCATGATGGAGGTTGCATGTGGAAAGAAGTCAATTGAGGTAAATGCTTCTGGAGAGCCTCAAGTGTTATCAGATTATGTGCTCAATACATGGCAATGCGGTTCAATCATCAACTCCATAGATCCAAGTCTGAAAGAAGATTATATTGCGGAGGAGTTAGAATTAGTTTTAAAGCTTGGTCTTCTATGTTCACATTCATCGCCCAAGGTGAGGCCTAGCATGCGCTTAGTGATGCAATACCTGGAAAAGGAAGCAACTCTCCAGGACTTCACTTTTAGTTTCTTCAGCACTAATGAAGATAACATTGAAGTTTATGGACAGAATGTTGTGTCAAATCCCTCCGTAGCAACCACCATAACCAGTCTTACCGGAGGTAGATGAGGCTTTCTTGCTTCTTGCTGTTGTTATTGTTAGAATAAACCTGAAATGTATTTTCTTCCATTCTACGTCATGACCAATCTACGTCTATTTGGGCTATGGCTGCTCACCGTTCAATTATATAATTCCTTTTTAAGATACTATTTGCCTTTGCAATGTCGAATTCGTATTTTTTTTATCTATGCAATTCATTTCCTTAGTTGCATATAGTTGCCTGCAGGCTATGACCCAAAGAAAGATGTGGTATCTACTCCGTAAGTGACCAAGTCAATGAGGAAAGAAATGTGTGATTGGATGAAAAAAAAATAAAAGAAAAGATGACACAATAAAATAGTGACCCGAAGAGGTTTTACCGTAAGAATCGTTGTTTTGCACATTTCATGAAAAGATATCCCTGAAGTTGAAAAGTAAAGTCACGAATCTAAGATATTTTCTGGTATTTACTTATTAAGATTCAAAAGTCTTTAGTTTTGGAATACTGTTTTCTAAGAGGACTTTCCTTGTTGTATCCCGAGAAATTAGGCCGAAATTTTTGCAGACAAACCCAGAACAAAGCGCACAAGAAAACGCAGCTGAATGAAAGAGGACAGGGATGCAGATTCTGTAGGATCGAACACGATAAATTAACCTACTACAGGAGGGTGAATAGTAGGTATTGACAGCGGAAGAATAATTTTCGAACTCAAAAATCAGATTGACAGAGTATCAGTAAAAACCAGATTAAGCGTAAACCAACCGTTGGATTTGTCCTAAATTTTATCAGAATAAACTAGAAGATACATGGAACAACTCCACCGAATGGATTTACAAAATAATGACTGGTTAAAAAGTTATAACCATCGCAATTTAGGTATCTCAGAATTTCAGCAAAACGAACAAAATCAATTCAAGCAACTTACGTGATCGGAAACACCTTGATGATTGAATGCAATATTTATTGCTGAAATATATTGTCACAAGGTGCAGTCAAAGCATCCCTTTTGCAAAACCCTAAAACAAAGAGCTCTCAAATCTTCTAATCGTGACTTACCCTCACAGTCAAGCCTCCCCGATATTTACACCAAATATCTCATATTCCTATTAGGACTTAATTCTTAGTAAGACTATTACAATTTCTAAAAAGAAAAATTACTTTTCTTTTTATCCAAAACCGCAGCCGCAGCCGATGTCACGAAATCCAATCGGACTTCATCCATACAGGTCTCGATCTCCATCTCACGTCTCCTGCTCATGCCCAACCGAGCCAACCAATCAAACACCATGTTGACTTGGTCAACAACACAACACAACAACCATGTACATGCACCCTGCATGCATCGATCATACTGCTCGCACACCACAACAGATCATCAATTTCGCCGACACTCGCACACACAACTTTACGAGACCCGTCATGAACATCACCCATACAGTGTACCTCCACCGTGTGTCATCTTTCATCAACCTCGTCATCCAACAACCTTGATCGCTCCGGACCTCTACTCCTCTCTGAGTATAGTCTTGATCCCACCGTTGACCGAAGTTAATCTCAAGACATCCGACTTTAATCCAATCTTGTCACATGGCTTCCTGACTGCTCCAGACCTCAGTTCCTCAATGAACCTAGTCCCAGTCCTCGCCATTAACCAAGCCTTGACCACGACCATTACGGGGCATAGATTCGCAACCTGACCCACATCAGTCACACGCACTCACATCACATCCTTAAATATTCCAAACCAATTTTATTTAAATATATCATTTATAAAGCCAATTATTAATCACAAAATATTAATCAAAACCTTAATTTTACAGATTCCCAGTCAGCCATTGAGCCATGTTTTCTCCTAGATCGCCCTGCCAACCTCAACAACTGTCTCAACCATGACTTAAGCACGCAACGCAAATACGGTCGAAATCAAGGCAGAGGTTCTTGAATTTGACGCGTATTCGGGAAACAAATGTTCATATATCCGCATCAACCCGCAGGTTAAACAGTTCATACTATTTTCAAGATCACATCATAAAACAGTTACTCAATTAATCTCTTCACAAACCAGGAGAAATTTCTCAAAAAATAATATGGAAGGAATATAATCAGATTAACTGTCCAAATTGTAATCAATTTACGAAACAAGATTAATCAGAACAACGAATAGTCTGCTCACTGTAGATTTATTAAAGTCGTTATATTTGTGTTCATAGCAGGCTAATACAACAAATAAGATGATGCACATACACTTTATTCTCCTAATCACCTAACTCGTACATACATTCTTTTACACTAGATACAACAAAGGCTCCCAATGTAAACTTTTTCGAGTCACTACAATTGTCCTATGGAAGTCTCTAATTAACTACTGAGGTGGATATTACAACATATGTCAATCAAGGAATGGTTGTGCTACAACAAACAGCTGATCATCAGGTTGGGGAACCGAGATTCCTTGATCTGATCCCAACAAATAAATGGGCATGTCCTAATGCTATTCACTATTCACGAGAATGGGTGACAACTACAAGGGGAGCAGCTTTAATTTCAATCAAACTAATAACTCGAATTTTCGCCTCTGACAACAGTGCTGTCTAGGTAAACCCTCCTATGTCATGGGAGAATGCAAAGTTGGGCGGCAGCACCATAAGGGGATCATCTCCAGCCTTCTTCAGGTAGGCCATGGCCAGGGCGTATCCAAGTGCACGTCCAACAGGTATTGCCACAGCATTCCCAATCTGGCGATACCTGCAGCCAGGTTCATCACATGTTAACTTAAGGATCAGAAACTATCAGCAGCTATATATTATAAACTCTTCTGTGGGCAGGACAGTGATTTGCACATGGACATACTATTTAACCTCAGTCCTCATAGGGTGTTTGTTTCCAGGACCTTTTTTTTTTAAGTCCTTGTCACATCGAATGTTTAGACACTAATTAGAAGTATTAAATATAGACTATTAATAAAACCCACCCCATACTCTAGACTATTTCGCGAGACGAATCTATTGAGCCTAATTAGTCCATGATTAGCGAATGTGATGCTACAGTAAACATTGCTAATCGTGGATTAATTAGGCTTAAAAAATTTGTCTAATGAATTAGCCTTTATTTATGCAATTAATTTTGTTATCAGTCTATATTTAATACTCCTAATTAATATCCAAACATCCGATGTGACAAGAACTTAAAAAAAAAGTCTCTGGATCCAAACACCCCCTCAGTCACCTGGCCAAAGCTCTATTATGGATCTACTCGGTTGTCTGATACTCTGATTGCATTGACTGCTATAAAAGAAAAGGGGCATCCAAACTTAGCCCCCAGAAATGGACCACAATCCTGAATTATAAAGCCAGGCACAGATGTTGGGCAACTTATCTGAGGGCACAACCATGGATTTCAGCTCAACTGGTGAAGGTGTGGCAACGATTTTGACATGTGAAGTGAACTAGATTTTGACTAACATAGCACCCCAATCGGAAGAATTAGCAACACAAATTTTAAAAATATTTTTTTGAGATCAAATTTAAAAAACATTCTAGTAGCCTTCACCTGTCAGCCTGTATATTCTACTTCTAGCATCCTGCACTACACGCAGCTTGCAACTACCCTTGACCAGGTCATATGTCATCCCCATTGACCTCTCTGATCATGTCGTATGCACCCTGAATGAATGCCCTAATCGATAAGCTCATCCCTGTTCACCATGCACCCTATGACTAACAATAAAAGAACCTCAGATGACAGCAGCGGTGGAGCTCACTACTGATGTCCATGAACCAAAAGTTGCTGGCGATAGTGAAACCCTGAGAATGGTGATGCTGGAAATGGTTTGACTTTCGGAATGACAGAGTACGCAGAACATTGGTGAGGGATTTTCAAGGAAAAGGGGGGGGAAGATAAAGGAAAGTAAACAAGGTTGCTATGGTCACTGATGTGAACTCCAGATCAACTACAACTAGACTAACCACGTATATGCCACGTCAGCTAATTCCAGTTTCAAATGGCATTGAGTTACCACGTCAGCTACTTGATATTGAAAGTTATCAATGGTCAAACTCCTGCTGGGGTCTTTTGTTGAGGGATCAAAAATACTTGAATGGTATTATTTAAGAAAGCTCATACATATAATAGTAAAAAATTTCAGAATTTAACAGTTTAGATATGCCAATTTATAGGGAACATGGAAAAAAATTGAATTTTCATCATTCAAGTAGGAGTACCTATCTTTGACTGTTCCGCAAAACCTGTAGTTGTCAGGAAAGCCTTGCAACCGAGCACTTTCACGTATAGTAAGCACTCTGTCTTGTGCAGGATGTATCAAGGCCTAAAATATGTCCTCTCAATATTAATTTGAAAATCACAACCTTAAGTGGATAAAAAGAGAGAATTAAAGATAACCTGCATACGGATATTTGGAACTGTCAGCACAGTTCCCACTACCTCATCCCACCATACTCGACCAAACGGTCTACAAACATATTATAGAACATATAAAGTAGAAACAAGAACAAATATATTTGTGAATAAGAACAACACAACTAGATCAACTGGAAGTTTAGAACTAACCTCAAACATTTACCGTTCTCATAAGATAATATACAATCAAGCACCTGGCATACAAAATAAGAAATTGTAGAAAGATACGGTAATCAAAATTTGTAGATTCAGAGAAGTATAATTCCACATAGGTGTTGTCCTGGATGTCTTACGAGAGGACGACCAGATGACAAAAGTATTCTCTCTCTGGTTGGATCTAATCTAGCTACATTGTCAGGACCAACTATCACTCCCGGAAGGTCTCTAAAATTAGCTCCCTGAAATAGGACAGATGAGACTGCAAGAATTGATCTACCCAACTTAGGTATGAATGTAAAAGCGTCTCAGCGAACCTTTTTCTTGGGAATTTGCAATACCCTTTGGTAGTTATCATTATCCAGTGCCAATGGTCGATGATCATACAGTTTTGAAAGCTTGGAATCTTTTGCAACACGAGCTTTGGGACCAGGAACTTCTGCATAAGATGTCAGTTGTGAGTTTCTGGTACAGCTACAAGCAACATATGTCTTTGGTCAACAAAAGGTGTAACAGTAAAGTTTTGTAAAAACAGAACACCATATATAGAAAAAACAACACCTAACATTTTTCACTTGTTACACCCATGACCCATCATATGTTGATTTCAATATTTCTCCAACTGAATCGATACCCTCTTGTTGCTACTCCCTCTGTTTTAGAATGTAAGATGTTTTGGTTTTGTCCCAAGTCAAACTTGATGTTTCACAAAGTTTATCAAAAAAAGTAGCAATATTTTTAACATTATATAAATAAATTCAATGGTGAATTTAATGAAATTAATTGTGTTATAGACGTTACTGCTTACTGCATTTTTCTATAAACATGATCAAACATTGGAAAAGATTGACTAAGAACAAAAATAAAACATCTTACATTCTAGAGCAGAGGGGGTATTAAATAAACTTATAAATAATCATGCACATTTAAAAAGAATCCTACAATTTTTTTTGTTTGCTAAAAAGCTGAGCTAGTCCTTATTATGATTTGAACTTTATTTTTTCACCGGCAACGAGTTCAACATTTTAGTATTCAATCGCGTATGGGAAATGGGAATACATACTACTTGGTACAAAAACCTGACACTAATATATAAAAAGAGAGAAAAAATTCCAGCCTTATTATACATAAGTGTATGCGATCAACTCACCGGCATTAAATGACCGAATGTATCTTTGGAATTCAGTTTGAGGACCCTTTACATACAGCATTTCATCACGACTTTCCCCATTTGCCACCTAATACTTCAACTTATGAATCAATATGCCATTCAAATTAATGTTTGAAAAAAATAACATTGTCATTTACTTCTGGGAGATCAGAAAGAATGTCTTCAAGGACAATTGGTTTTGCTAGTTGCATCGGTGTGTTGTTGGGCCAACCAACCAAATTACGCTACAGATAAAAAAATAGAAATGTGTCATTATTACACACCAATGCCAATGAATTCTTAATTTATCGTTAACAAAAAAATAGCAGACATCATAACTGGCATAAAAAATGAAAATTCCATAAAATTTATAATATACAATACATGCTGATTACAACCAAAAGAGTGGTATGTAAATTTGAAAAATGCAGTAACAGAGCCAGAGGAAGTGTTACGTAAATTTCTGTCTCCAGCCATTTACATCTAACCTCGCTCGAACAGGTGTATGCCTAAATCGTGTTACATATAAAAGGTAAAAAAAAACATCTTCATAAACTTGTGGATCAAAGCATGTTACCTCAAAAGCCAACGGACAGCCATTCTTCACAATCGCCTCATGTGTAGGGAGTGGAAATGGTGGTAATTTCTATAGCATGAAAGTAATATAATAAGGGACCAAAGAACACAAATTTGTCTATACAAGATATTAAATAGTTACCTCCTTAGAGTGACATCCTAATAAAAATACACGCATCCGAAATTGAGGAAGGCCATAACATCCAGCAGCCATTATCCCTAATCTTGCTTGATAACACATTGCAACTAGCCGACTTAAAGCATATCTTGCAAGTGTTGCATCAGCAAATTTCAATATATCAAGGACGTTTTCCATGTAAACATATTTGGGCTTCAAAAATTGCATAATGTCCATAAAAACAATAATCTGCTTGTTTTTCTCACATTTAAATGGTTCCTCAAATTCTCTATTGCGGTTGTAGCCACTAATTCCTTGGCATGGTGGACCCCCGCATACAACGTCAACATCACCCTGAACACATTGATAAACATGACATAGAAATAAATATCAATCAAAATACTGTATTAAGTACATGTAATATTAACATAATTACTCTTGTTTCCTAAGAAAAATCTTAGTTCGTTATTTAATATCAGATAAAGTATATTTGTAGAAGACTTAATTGATACACAGTTTGGCCCCTCTATCATAGTAATCAAAATGTTAAGTAAATGAACCCTTGAATTTGAAAGAAAGCTATAGTATAGTGATTTAATTTGTTTTCATGAATGCTAACTGTATATTGAGGCATTTTTCCTTTTCTTTTCCCCATATCATAACATGTGTGTGTCAGTCTAATATATGATGATCAAGGAATTAACAAATACAGGTAACAGAAAAAATGTGCATCACCATTAAGCTAAGGGGTTGTTTGTATCTTGGGTATACGGGTTAATTTAGTATTGGAGCCAAATTCAGTTTCACTGTCTGACTGGATTACCTGATATGCACTCTATTTAGTCAAAAACAAATGCTTCCGACATCAAAACCACCCTAAAACATAACTTTACCGAAAATGTTATATGCTACCTAAAAAATGGATGTGCATACTTCGATGGTGGAAGAACGAACATGGCCATATTTCTTGGCTAAAGTGAGATCAATAATCAAGCACATAAAAATATTGACATTGATGGTAAATAAAATTGAAAAAAAAACATATGAGCCCCTTCAAATGCAAGTCCAATTTTAAATTCTGACTACATAATGGTCTAATCTACTTCAACTATTTAGACTGTAAAGAAATTAAAAAAAAAAACACTTACAGGGAGTGGTAGTATCTTATGCTTGTGGCCTTCAATAACAAAATCCCTGATTGCCTCTTTGCAGTTCCTGCACTTTAAAAGTCAAACTGTTCAAACATTGGTGAAGGCAAGTTATTTGTGAATCCAGTCTTCGCAATAAGTTTTTTTAATTTGCAGGGAAAAATATTTTTATTGTGTGTACCTTAACCCTTCAACTGGCTCCCATGTGTCATAATGAAGGCTATAACCCTTCCAGCGGACCTACATGCATGATAAATCAACCCATTAACTTAGCATAAAAACATAAAAATAACAAACATGAAAAAAACAGTGTATGATCCAATGGACATAAATAGATAAATACATGATATGCAAAGTACATAACACCAAAAGGATATTGCACCAAGGTTAAGGCAAGAGAATAAACTTTTCTATAACAGGGAATGCACACAGTCAAATTCTTCGTACTTAATATAAAGAACAAGAGTATAAGATTTAGTCTATAACTACATGGGTGATAGATAGCATCAAAGCAATTCATTCTTTAAATCAGAGAGCTGAGACATAAGGTTGGATCCTTACCATATAATCACTCATACACAAAGATGCAAATTGCATAGGACTTTATTACTTTGACCTGTATTGTCAATGACGCATACTACTAGTAATATTTTTTCTTATTTCTTACCAATTCTATAAATAGCATGCTGAACTATGGAGTTAAATTATTTCATTGGCTGTTATGGCATCTACCAATGGTCAAAGTATTTGATTACATAACGTAGTTGTTAATGGATAACATATTTTTCCTGGTCACCCGAATATTTATCCGTGTGTCTATTTAGTATTTCAGAAACCACAAGAAACTAGCCTTCCAAGAGATATAAACATATTTCACTAAAAAATCATACAACTAAAGTGGTTAGCTCCTTTCTGACAGAATCTACAAGTTATTTATTAAAAAAGTGTGTTGTAGATAAAGTGAGTTCAAATTATTGAATCAAAGGGTATATAAACAAATTTATGTTGCTGATAATTTTGACAAGGAATCAAGTTGCTGATCTGGTAGCTACTCCATAACACTGGAACCTATCTTTACAGACCTTAAAATATAAGCAGCGTTTGCTGACATTATTTGGATCACCAAAGCATATGTCAACTAGCTTCCATACTTCGAACTCCTCAGGAGGGGCAGTAGAACAATCTGGAGTTTCATTATTGGATTCTGTCGTACTGTCAGGACATGCCTTCGCCTTACTATGTTTCAGATATGTTTTGCATAACTTTTCCCATTCTTTTAGCAGTTGAAGGAAATCATCTGTGGTTTCATTCCGGACCTACCAGAGAAACATGTTAGTATCTGCAAATGGGCATGAAATAACAATAATAATCATATTGGAATAGAAAATACAATTACCCGTGTTTCAGGATGATTATGTCTGAGGCTTTCGCAAGCAATTTCATCAACATCGATGGCCCATCTCTATAGGTATTGTGAAGAACATTTAATAACATGGAGCCACCAAGTATAGCACATCTATGAAATGTTTGTGCAAGACAAGTACCGCTGAAAGATTCACACCACCACCACGAGCACCAAGGCAAAGTCCAGTTGACATTCCTCCACAACCACAATACAGATCTAGCAAAGAGAGATCCCTCTTCTCTAGAGTAGGAGACTTGTGCTTCTCATTGACATTTATCTTCATTTTGTCATTGTTTATACCAGTGTAAGATGACTGCACTACATTATTTGCGCTTCCTGCTTTACATTAACTTTAATAAGAAAATAAGCTCATAAATGAAACTATAACAGATGAAAGTACAGAAACTACGCAAAATGTAAACAAAGAGATAATACATTACTGACAAAAAAAACTATGATCAGTACCCAAAAAAAAAAAAGGAAACATAAGTTACTTCAAATAACCGCAAAATGTCAGAGCAGCATGCCAACAGTCATCATTGATTATCGCCGTGAACTTTCGTTGTTGAGAATACTAACCCATTTCAATGGTAGAGAATGTACTATAGTCCATAGAGTATTTCATGTCATAGTAATAGTCAAATGAAGTATCTGACTTGGATTTTCCATCCATCTGTAACATAAAATCAGAACCATACATCTCACTGAAAATGTCTCAGTAGAACATAGTAATCACAAGACAATATAAAACATGCAGCATCAAGCCTTACACTAGGAGGAACTTGTACAATTGTCACTTTGGAGACAATGCAGTCCAGTAAATTGTCATCCGTCAGGTCTGAGTAAAAGAGCCTCCTTGGGTCATGAGATTGTGCTTGCTTTTCCATAACCTGAGATCGGTTAAGAGGTTTAAACCTTAAAGCATTCATACTAGCATTAACTTGTCTGCCAGCTCCTAAGATACAAGTTAAAAATGAAGTTATAGACCCAGAACTCTGAATGTTATGCATAGACAATATAAAGTCGTCAACACAAGCATAATTTTCTAGTCAACCAGAACTAACCGTGTCTTCGGCTCTGAAAAACCATTGGACTCCAAAGTAATATTCACCAGCTTTTGTTTCAAAGAACTCTAACAACCTGCCAATATAGTTTGGTTTTCCCTCTGGACCCTGCAAACATTAACTTATCAAGCTTGCACGACAAAAATATTTTTTTTTGGTAACAAGAACAAGATACATTACTTTCTTATAAAAAAGCAGCAAACTCACATGAATCATATTGTTAAAAATCAACCATTGTGATGCAAATACATAAAGACTCCATAAAGATGCAGTAGCTAAATAGCTCTGATATACGATTGTGCAGAAGGGCAAAACGAACGTAAGAATCTGAATTATTTGTTGTCAGGGCAGTCCTTTTTATATAATTGAGTTTAACTGCAATATGTCACTGACATGTGACATCTGATCAAGGGCCCAAATGCAGGCCTCGCAACAAGTATCATATTGTGGATTCGGATGAAACTCAGTAGCATAGGGTGGATTTATCCTTTTTGTGAATACCTATCTGTCACATAGATTAGTTCTAAGACCATCAACCAACAAGGATGCATGTCCATAAAGTTACAGAAACAAAAAATGAACATATGGATCTAAATTTACCTTTATAAATGCGCAATCTCCAATGCAAAATGTGTATCTGGAGACTTTGGCTTGCAAATAGTGACATTTAACATCCAACACAGGTTTTCCAACACTGTAATATAAGGTAGGTTCTATAGCTGTTACCACGAATAGCTTTAATTATTTATCGGATGTAAATACTGAAAATAAAATAATGCAATTGTGCTCACTTGGCAAATGTTTGGCCGCTGATCCTCTCATCGTTCAAAGTAGAAAACTACAAGCAAAAAATGTTACTCGCATAAATTCAATTGTTATAGGCAGCATAAATGCAAACCATATAATATCATTAGCAAATTAAACCTACACTCAGGCGTAGATTAGCAATTCAGCACATCACAGTAGTGTCACAAGGAGAAATGTTGTTGCAAAACAAGTGAAATAGAATGCAGATGTTAAGGAATATAGTCCTTTCATATATAGATTAATGCCAACTCTTCAAATGCAACGCCATTGCATTCACGTTGCATTTGAGTGGAGGTTTTAAGGAATATAGAGTCCTTCCATATATAGATTATTCCTTTACATATATAGGTTAGAGTCCTTGCCATATATTCACTCTTGTACTCCTTTATATTGCCTCCTGTGGGCTATCATTCAATATACACACAATATTCGTAACAGCAGAATCACACCAACGGAAACACATTAATAAGTGCACTCACCCTTCATGCTGTTACTTTACGATGATAATGCTATTCTGCACTTGGGTACAAAGCTTCTGGGTGTAGAATATTGCTTTAAATAAATAGATTATATACAAATATGCAAAACACCAAACTTCAGTTGTAGTGCCAAAAATGTTAAAGCATGTTCATGTTCAAGGACAATTATGAGTCTATGGCCCCACATGTACAAGACTTTTGAGATTCACTTAGCTATATCAGGTAAACTACTTGCAAGATAACAGTGTAATAGATCGAAGAAAAGGAGACAACAGCTTTTGACAATTCTGCATTAACTTTTCCCTTTTACACCTAATTGACTGTCATTAAATATTCAAGTTAAACTTTTCATCTAGTCAAGTTATATGCCCTGCCTACATGCTAAATCTTCGTTCTCGTCTTATTTACACATTGACAGTTTAATCAATGACAATTTTTCTCCTGGCAACTAATGAAGTTAATCATTTCTTGGTTCACACTGTGGAAGTCAATCTACGCAGAAGAATATTGCTATTTCATGACCATTTGACAACGAACATTGTAGATTATATTCTTTGTCACATAATGTTGGTGGATGACAAATATGCCCTTCGAACTAGCTCCTGGCATGTTTCTATGAAGGCCAGTCCAGGTCGCAAAGGTTTACTGGGGATGCAAAATTCCAAACATGGTTGGTGTCTATGTCAGTGCCCGCGTCCGCGTGGCATGTGTTGGACTTCATTTGAGCAGTTGGCAAGATGGCCGATACTGTCACTACATTTTACTCTTAAATAGAACACTGAAAATCTGGATTTTGGAATTTCAGCTTAAAAACTTTTTTACGGGATATTAAATTATCTGAACTCAAGGTTTACAAGTTTGAATTCAAATAATTAGAATTTCAGAATTTTTGTTCTCTAAATTTTGGATCACATTTACTATTCAAAACTATGGTAATGTATATAAAAAAGTCATAAAATCCTGTTTTGGAATCATATGTTGAATCCTATATTTTTCCTAAAATTTTACTACTTTAGAAATTTATAATGGTTAAAATTCAAGTTTTGCAAAATAATATCAGACTCTTATCTTTGAAATCATATTTTTTAATATCCTCTTAAGCTTTTCAGCATCAAATTTGAACAAGAAAAGATCATTTATGGATGGTACTCTCTCCCCTGAATCCCTGATGGAATAATGATTTACTGGCACCAACATGAGGTAATGATCAGCAGTTTCCTATGGCAAAGATCGCCGATAGTGATGTCAACCTATAAATGATTGACTAGATTAGCCTCGATGTTAAAATTTTGCCTAAACCTCAATGTCCGTCTGTTTGAACCATTTTTTAAACTATCAGTAACTCATAAATTCCTGTCTGCACAGGAGCTGCAGGCTTCCAAACCTAAAATAATGGACAAGTGTTCCAATATTTCTTGTTAATGTTTCTGTTTCCAACTGCTTCATAGCTTTTGATTCACATACAAACATTGGTGGTAGGAGCTTGAGTATTACCCAAGAATGAAATCATAAGGCACATATATTGATACTGATTGATGGAAACATGTTTAAATGTAAAATATAATTATATTTGTTAAGCACCATATACTCCCTCCGTCTCAAAATATAGAGATCTATGCCGTTTTTAGGGAGATTAAGGTTGACATGAAGGGTTGTGATTAGTTAAGAGGAGAAGGTAGGTGGAGAAATTAAATGGAGGATGGTTGTGAAACTTGTGATTTGTGGATATGAGGTAGGTAGGTGTAGAAGTAGTTGTGTTTTGAGACAAATTAGAATTGCTTAGGTAGTTATATTTTGAGATGGAGGGAGTACTTTTTATGTTCTAACATGTGCTACAGTAAAATGAATTATCAAACACTTAAAGGGCCAGGGTACCCATTTCACATCTATGCTTTCTGACACCCTTCGATGCTTGAACATTATTGTTACATATATAAAGTACTCCCTGAATTGCATCTGCACTAATCAGTAATTATCACTAATGCCTGTACTTCCATGACAAAGACATGAATAGGTATTTTCAAAGAACTACTACTCCCAAGGAAGACAAAAGATCTACATATATATTTATCCTTAAATAATCTGCAACAGTCCACATCTCATTGTTATATTGCTACTGAAATATGGGGATGAAACCATGCACAGAGCAGAAAACCAGTCAAACTACGTGCATACCTTTTTCATAATTTGATCATTTATTTCGTAGCGGTGAGGCCACTGTTTCCTAGCCTCATCATCAGGAACAGCGTCCCCCACAAAGAAACAGGAACCATCATCCATTTCAAACATATCAGAATCAGTCAGCTGCTTGTCCAAAATAAGTTTGTGCTTAGTGCTCAGTTCTGACATCACTGTAACTCTTGGTGATCCGAACTTTGAGCCATTAGCGTTCTCTGCTCTCTTCAATTTTTCCAGGTATTTAACTGACAACGTCTTGCCCCTCTTTGTCTTTGGAGGTTGAGAGGATCTTCCTCCTCTCCCTTGAGGCATCTTGTTGACCACTTGTGGTTTTGCACTTTTTAACCTTGAGTTGCAAGACACAATACCACCACCACCACCAACCACTCCATCCAAATTTGGCAAGCACTCTGCAACAGCAAGCTTATGCCTTTTAGTAGGTGTATAAGAATCTGATTTCTGCACAGGAGGTCCACCATTTACCATTGGTGATATAGCTGATACCCTGTCTGAATTCACCAATGCCTTTGATGCTGGCCTAGTCTTCCTTGGGGAATGAACAGAAGCTCCTTTGTCTGAATTCACTGCTGGTAGAGCCACCACAACCTGATTGTGGAGACATTCGTTGTTCTTATTCTCATAAGATGAACTTTTGCTACGTACAGCAACAATGTCCCGCAATCCTTCAATCTCTACCCCGTTAATCAAATCATTTGTATTTAATGAAACTGGCCTAGCGAATACAGGTAATTTACTCCCTTCGCTGCTTCTACGCTTCTTTGAATCCGTTAAGTTGCGCTTGGAAACTCTAGGTGAGTCTGCATTCTG
The DNA here is from genome assembly GCA_000325765.3 of Leersia perrieri. Lineage (NCBI taxonomy): Eukaryota > Viridiplantae > Streptophyta > Magnoliopsida > Poales > Poaceae > Leersia > Leersia perrieri. The sequence continues at coordinate 5,711,953 of CM002483.1, forward strand.
ATTCAATGGTATGGAGCTTGCTGCTGCTTCTGACTTGACTTTCGCGATCCTTGGTGATCTCCGCAGAGATGTATCAACTGTACCACTAGCACCAGTCATACAGTTACCAGCAGCATTCATCTGTGGATCTTCCACATCCATATCAACAGACGCCAAGGTTCCCAATGCAACCTTCTCCAGAGGGGAACAATCCTTGATAGTATCCTCAGCCCCCAAACCAATATCATCTGGGGAAGGAAAAGGCGGCGATGGCACCGAGTTGAGCGTACACTCGACCATTCTCCCATCTAAATTGGCTTCCGAGGAAGCCACGGACGTCGGTATCCGAGAGTCCGTCGCCGGCGCAGAGTCATCCACGGGCTCAAACGCCCGCAATTCTAAATCCACCGGAGGAGACGACGAGGATAATGGCAGCTCAGGCGAGCAATCAGCGCCGGAATCGAGCGCACTCACCTCGGGAGCAGCATCCACGGAATTCGCCCCCGCCGACGTGCCAATCTCACCGCCGAACTCCGCGAATCCCGCTCCCTCGCCGGCGACGAGGCCGGTGGACCTCCAGGGGAGACCATCCCAAGCTCCCGCGACGTCCATGTCGGGCTCCACCTCCGGCGCGGCGTCGAACTCGAACCCCCTCGGAGGCGACCACATGGGCTCCAGCTCCTCCGGGGAGCCGAAGAGGACCGTCCACAGCGGCTCCAGCCCCGCGCGGAATCCCCCCGCCTCCTCCGCCCCGTCGTCGCCGTCCCCGCCGCCTCCGCCTCCTCCTCCTCCCGGCGGCGAGTCATCGGCGGCGGCCGGCGGCGAGACGGGGTTCTCGTCGGGGGGCGGGGTCTCCATCGGCGAGCAAAATCGGCAACAGCCACCCACCCACCTTACCAGCAAATTTAGGTGAAGTCAACCCAAAGTGTCGTCCAGCTGCTGCTGCAAGATGCACTTGCTGACTCTGCGTTTCACACATGTCAGTGTTTGCACAGAAGAGGAGTGCGGTTTTCTCTTTGCCTTTTTCGAGGAAGAGAGTTTGGGGATTTGGGGGAAATGAAGCTTCCGTTTCTGATAGTAAAAACACGTTCTTCTTTTTTTTTTACGGTTGAAGGTCCACACGTGACTTGTTAGGAAAATTTGCTGGGTTTAACGATATAACAGACTTATGGACATTGTTTGGACATTTTGGATGTATTTGGTTGGTAGCATTGGTTTAGTTTGGCTATGTTGAGATTTTGTTTGGTTGTCTGTACGAGAGATGGTTTGGAAGAGATTTTGTTTAGATCTTTAGGGTTATCTCTTTACATGGCTTGGTTATCCAATAATAATATTTAGCATTCATTTTTCAAGAGCTTTGAGCTCATGATAATTTTTCTCCAAAACTTAAATGCAAGAAGGCATTCCATAGGAATATCAATCCGTTGATTCAAAGGGCTACATAGAAAATTTTCAAATAGGATTTGAATCCTACAGAATCCCTCCATTATTCCTTTGATTCAAAAGGGTTTATTTGGACAACTCAAAACGTGAAGGACTAAATTGATTTCAGAGCTTAAGTAGGATCACATCCAAGAATATTTTAAATATTGTATATTTACTTCACAACCAGTTAAAACAAGAAATAATGTCATCAACTTCACAGAGACAAACGGATGTGTTATGCTGCTAGAAAAGAAAAACCATGTGTTGGAATTTGCCAGTGAGGCCCGGTGGCACGTCCATGCAGGCGCTCTCTAATTTAGCTAAAGACGAGTGCGTCTTTTCCTAGTGAAAGGCCAAGGTTTACCCTTCAAGGGTGCAAAAGATTGTCCTTTGAGGTGTTTAACAAGAACCTCTTGATGAGATATTAACTTCTCTAGGTTAGAGTAAGGGGAAGCTTGTAGCACCTTGTCCAGCCGGCAGTAGCAGTGTCAATTAACTCGAGGGTGTCATCTTTATTAAGTGGATTCACCCTTAGGCAATCCAAAATGAGGGTTGAATCCTCTTTTATCACCCTACCATTGCGGCAATCGGCGGGTGTGGATATCATCTTGTCGCCCACCTATTGCACAAAGTTGAGTTGAAATCTTGGGCCACATTTCACAAACTTGGCAATCTAGTCGGACATTTTTTCTTTAGTTTATCCATATGGCTCGGTAGAAGACACAAAGCATATAAGTAAGATTAGAGAAGAGCAAAGCAACATATATATACTGTGAAACATAATCACCTTGTGTCCTCTTGTTGTTCCTTGGACGAATGCCTAGGATTTGGTATGGGACTAATGTGGGCGCAAGAGTAGATATGGCTACAACAGACAATACGATTGGAGTCACAACATCCTAGCGAGCTGGGGCGACACTGTAAGAGGTGGTGACGATTTTGGATCCATGCAACATGATCCCATAATCTACCATTTCATGGGTTACGGCAATGTCCAAAAGGGATAAATGATCAAGCCACTAGATTAATGTGAGAAGATAAGCATGGATAGTACAATAGAATGAAAAAAGAAGAAGAAAGAAATGGAGGGAGCAACATTAACACCTCCTTGGTTTCTTCACTTGTTTTTTTCATTCTTTAGTGTTATCATGTTAATCGTCTCACATTAACATCACCTTTTCCGGCGTCGCCCAACTCTGAAATCTAGTAAAGTACGAAATGATAGATCGTGGGATGGGGTTGTTTGGATCCAAAATTGTCATCACCTTTTCCGGCGTCGCCCAACTCCATAGTATATGTCATGACTACAATTGTGTTCTCCAATATAGCCATATCAACTCCTGCGACCATGTCAGCCCATGCCACCTTACCAAATCCTAGGCATTTGTCCAAGAAACAAAAACGAGGGCAATAAAGGTGATGTATATGTTGTCGTGATCTTCTTACTTATATGTTCTATGTCTTCTGCTAAGACAACAGCCAATGTCTCTGTTCCTCACCATGGGGATGACTTACGACAAGATTGCCAAGTTTATGATTGGGGGCCCAAGATTTCAACTTACTAGGATGTCCTGGCCGACGACGAGGCCTGTGGACCTCCAGGGGAGACCATCCTAGGCCCCGGCGACGTCCATGTTGGGCTCCACATCCGACGCGGCGTCGAACTCGGACCCCCTCGGAGGTGACCACATGGGCTCCAGCTCCTCCGGGGAGCCAAAGAGGGCCATCCACAGCGGCTCCAGCCCCGCGCTGAATCCCCCCACCTTCTCCGCCCCGTCGTCGCCGTCCCAGCCACCGCCTCCTCCTCCCGGCAGCGGCGGCCACCGGCGGCGAGACAGGATCTGGGTCACGGGGCGGGGACTCCATGGGCGAGCAAAATCGGCAACCACCACCCACCCAACTCACCAGCAAATTTAGGTTGAAGTCAACTAAAGGTGTCGTCCAGCTGCCACTACAAGATGCACTTGCTGACTCTGTTTCACACCTATCAGTGTTTGCCCAGAAGAGGAGTGATGTTTTTCTTTTCCTTTTTCGAGGAAGAGAGTTGGGGATTTTTTTTTTGGGGGGATGGAGCTTCCGTTTCTAATAAAATCACGTTACGAGAATTCGGACTGGTTTTTCTTTTTTTACAGTTCAAGGTCCACATGTGACTTTTGGATAAACATATGATGGAGCTTTTCTCTATTTTTTAAGTGAACTTTAAATGAAGGAGTAGCTTTTAGTTTCTAGTGCTCGTTGTTCGTCTTAAAACTTTTTTATGTTTTACGTTACCCATGTAATTACTCATGTAGTGAGAGATTCTTATGTACTCCTACTCATGTTTTGTGACTACTGAACCATGTACACCCTCACAAGGTATCAAGACCAGGTTTAATATAATCCATGAATCATCCAATCTATCATTTTAAATGGTTATGTAGAGAAAACTTTCTATAAAACTAAAATATTACGAGGAGAATCTGTATATACTCCTACAAGTAACTCGTATGCTTACTCTCCACTCAAGAACTCAATTTCTCGACCAGTTTTCACCTTACGTTCAATTTCTCCTCTTTAATTCATTTTTCCTCCAGCTAACTTGGGTAAGACTATGCTTTTTTTTTGGGGTACCTACATTACTTTAATGCCGCAAGCAGAACAAGAGGACAATCACCTAGCATAAAATGCCTATAAAACATCATGCCCAGCAAGAGAGGACACATCGAAGAAGGAATCAACCCATAACTTCTCCCCGATCCTCAACATATACATATAATTTTCAGACACCCATAAACATGCACTTTAACAGGTGTACAGTGTGCAGCCAAACACATCTTGAATGGGAAAAAAAACTGCAGCAATTAAGCCTACTAGTACCTTGGTATAAAAATTGCATATTGGACCACCTTTTATTACCTATGTTTTAGTTAGGACTACCCCTTAAACAATGTTTTCACTTTGGACAAGATATTATTCCCTTCTCCTTTCACTTTTAGCCACCTATATGCTACTATTATCCTCTTTCACCTTGCTGCACTTGATTAAGTTCTGTTAGCGTTGTGTTTTGAGCTCAGACTCCGGCGAGCATGCGAAAAGAGTGGAGGAATGATTTGCACATGCCGCTGTGTGCTAACCATGTCAGGACTCAGGACCAAGAATTGTAGTCAAATAAGAGCAAACAAATTAAGTTGCAAACTCAAGTTTATTGGGTGCTCATCAAAGAACATCAATCCAAAGAAAATCATGCATACTTTTAGAAATTATAGCTCATTAGAAACAGAGTTCCAACAAAGAATTGGCCCCAGGCAGTGGCACAACATATTTTGGCTCCCTCTCTCTTCTCTTCTATCTCTAGCTGATGCAAGCCGAGTTCATTCTTGAGCGAGGCACACATAGATATAGCTCAAGCGTACAAGGAGGTGAAGCTCAATCACCACTGGAGTGAGCCCAAGCTTGGGTGCACAACACTAGTGCAGGTCGAGCATGCTGAAGAAGAAGAACAGTGTGGGTAGCCCAAGGTGCAACTAGAAGGTAATATTATCCGTGACATGTGGCCCAAGATTTCAACTCAACTTTGTGCAATAGGTGGGTGACAAGATGATATCCACACTCGTCGAATGTCGCAATGGTAGGGTGATAAAAGAGGATTCAACCCTCATTTTGGATTGCCTAAGGGTGAATCCACTTAATAAAGATGACACCCTCGAATGTCGCAACATATAGGTGGTAAAAGAAGATTTAACCCTCATTCAGGATTGCCTGAGGGCAAATCCACTTGATAAAAGGGGACACCCTCGAGTTATATCAATTCGACAAAGGGCTACACCCTCAACTTTAAGCTAACCGGTATGAAATAAAAAAAAAACTGAGGTAGTACAAGCTTCCTCGCCCTCTTGACCAGGCGTGTAAAACACATGTCAAAGGACAATCTCCTACAACCCTTGAAGGGAAAACCTTGGGTATTTATGAGGAATAGGCGCACTCGTCTTAAGGTAAATTGCAGAGTGCATGTATGTACATGTTGCTTGGTTTTGACCTCATCAAAAGTGAAATGAAAGGTCTTTGATTTTTGTTTCGGGGAGAAATAGATGAATATTTCTCTACCTAGGGAGTGTGCACGCAGGCGTGCTAGTGAAACTAAATTCACAAAAGAATAGCTCATAGGGATCTCATGTTTTACTAATCTCGAAGATTTATATATACAATTCCCAATGTATTTAACATAGGCCAGCGTTGTCGTATTCTATCGTTGGGTAGATCTTTCTTGGCGATGTGGTCTTCTAGTTCCTAAGGTCTCGAGAGACTAGTCTACATGAGAACCTCTGATTGTGCTTCAGTTGTGGTCTTCTCGTCGTCTTTGCTTCGTGTGTTCTCCATGCATGACTATGATGATGTTGTGTGCTGGGTGCTGACAGCGTGCCCACAGCTTCATCGGTTCATGCACTGTTGTTGGTGTCCAAGGGCGGTACCAGTCTTATAGGGCACAACTAGGGCTTACACCCTAAGCTTGGTTAGAAAACACCCCATTAAAATTCTTCAAAATTTGTATGAAATTTTTGAGGATTCATGATGTGAAAAGTTTTTGGTTCCACCCCTATTGGTGTCTTAGCCTTCGCTTCAGCTCTGCCCATCCTTGTCAGTCTTGAACGCGGTGTTGGTGCAAAATTTCAATGGGGACATGTATGGAGTCTATGATAACTCGGATGACTTGATGTCACGATAGCGTCAGGTAGATGAGAGAAGGGAATGAGCTATTGAAGGATTGAACATGGTTGGACACCTCACTTGCTCGACTAGCTACTTATCGAGTAGAATTCGCGACCATGATCAGAGCATATGGTGGCCCAAACAATATAGCTTACAAAATCTTGACACACCATAGGCTTGGTACTTTAGAAGTAACCTCTTAGGCATGCGGCGGCTTGACTACTTAGGATTGGCATGCAACTAAAAAATTTCGTTGCCAATCCTAACATATTTATATGCATGCCATTAATTTACAGTAATTCATGCGAACGGGCCTATAGCCTAGTGGTTACAAGAGTGCGTGCGTGGTGAGTGTCTACGTTATACTTTATAATCTTAAAAAAATATAATTTATAACACGCAAACTGTAATTCACATGTGACGTTGACTTCAATACATATGAGTTGCGTGTCCGTCTTACTTTTTTTTTTTTTGCGTGCTCCGTCACCGCCGGCGACGAGGCCACGCGGCCGATCGATAGTCTTATGTGCGCCGTCTGCGCCGGTGTGGATATTTGTTGTAGATGCATCATGCATGAGAGTGCGCGGATCGATGTATGCATGCGTTGATGTGTTTGTGTGTTGGCTGGCGGCTCCGGATGGAAGTGATCGAATTGCTGTGTATGTGAGAGAGATGGAAAGATTGGTAGATGGATTCCGTCGGTGCCATGCCTGGATTGTGGATGGATGTGTACTCTGTGACTCTCTGTAGATGGATGGAGATGACTGCGAATGCATCGGATGGCCGTGGAATTTATAATTTATATGCGAGTGCATTGCGTGCGCGCCGTTAGCGCACTCGGTGGCGTCCGCTCCGATTCTTCTGTAGATAAAAACAATATATATATAGTCGACTATTTATATCAGTGAAGATAAATCATGTCCTATATATATGGAGTACTTCCTCCGTATTTTAATATATGATGTTTTTAATGCTAAAATTAGTGTTAAAAACGTCACATATTAATAACCGGATAGACTATTTATTAACTTTGCTTCTCTGCAGCTTGGCCCGGCCCGAGGAAGCTAGATCGATGTGTGTGGGCTATAAGTCACGATCTAAAAGCCCATGTGCGGCTCATGCACACATCCATTTTTGTTAATCACCTTCCCACTAATTAAGCACAATACGCGTATGCTGCTTACGTATGCATGCATGGTTCTTTTCAAGTTAATGCGCGCAAGCCTCCTTTGGTTTTACATTGTCGATGACACGCCATACTGACAATGGCAATCACGTTGATACCAACATCGCTAGAGATCAACCTCCTAGAGCCACATCGTCGGCTCGTCGCACCACCTTTGCCTTATCCGCTGCCACACCTCATTGCCTCTCCATCACCAATTTGGGGAAGAACAACTAGAGAGCAGACAAATCTAGGGTTTGGAGAATGATGAGAAATAGAAGGACCGCATTGCAAAATATTCGAGACGTGACGTCTCACGTAACGGTGTTGTTGCCACAACGTGCCAGCCGTCCCTCTGGGTAGGCACGACCGCGATCAAAACACATTTTTGATCCTAATGGTACATTAAAACAAGTTTAGTGATATTATTGTCGGATTTTTAAGTTTATGGACAGGATGAAACTTCATTATACCTTTAAGGACCGCTAGTGCAATTTACTCAATAAATTATTAAACAATCTCACCTCGTACAAGCAAACAACATATAGGGCTTTTTTGGAATGCAAGATTTAGAAAACATATGAATAGAAAAACACATGATTTAAATGTCTTATAGGTATCCAACAGAAATTCAAAACATATAAATCTGTGACATATTGCGTTAGGATGGTTTATAGGAATACAACCATAGAAATTTGTTACAATTAAGAGAAAGATGAGAGATAAAGAGAGAAGATGCATTGGAATTATCAAAGGAAAATAAAAAAGAGGTTGGAGCTCATGTGAAATTTTCCTATGGAATTGGTGATCGGATTGAAATCTATAGGAATTTTGATACGCTCAAATCCTTTGTTCCGAAGGACACAAAAGGAAAATTTCCTAAGGATTAGAACCTTTAAAATTCATTTGAAGCCCATAATGGTGCTATGCATGAAATATTCTGCCTCTGCCAACCTCATCTAATCTACTTTCCTTCACTCAGGGTGTGTTTGGTTTTAGGACCAGGATGGGTTGAACATATCCCAATTTTTGAGGATGGGTTGGTTCCAGTTGCTTGTTTGGTTAATGGAAAGGAGCCGTTCTAATTATTTGTTTGGTAGATAGAATTAGGATGGGATGAAATGGACTGCAACGTGAGACCCGTTAATTTTTTCGTCCACCTCTATTGCCCCGTCAACTCTCTCTCATCTCCGGTATACAGATTGCGCAAAAAAAAATCTCCGACATACAGATCGGCCAGCAGAGGGACGAAGATGCGCGGAGCCATGGAGGGGCAGGCGGCGGCCGGGGGCGCATCCTCTCCGCCGACACCGCGACCTCCTCCGCTGCATCCTCTCCTCCCAAGCATCCATCTCCAAGCAGGGGCGCGCAGATGGGGTCGGGGACTCGGGGCGAGGTGCTATGCAAGAAATATTCTGCCAACCTCATCTAATCTACTTTTCTTCACTCAGGGTATGTTTGGTTTCCGGACCGGATAGGATGGGTTGAACCTATCCCAATTTTTGAGGATGGGTTGGTTCCAGTTGCTTGTTTGGTTAATGGAATGGAGCCGTTCCAATTATTTGTTTGGTAGATAGAATTAGGATGGGATGAAATGGACTGCAATGTGAGACCCATTAATTTTTTCGTCCACTCCTATTGCCCCGTCAATTCCCTCTCATCTCCGGCATACAGATTGCACAAAAATAAATCTCTGACATACAGATCGGCCAGCAGAGGGACGAAGACGCGCGGAGCCACGGAGGGGCAGGCGGCGGCCGGTGGCGCATTCTCTCCACCGACGCTGCCGACGCCGCGACCTCCTCCACCGCATCCTCTCCTCCCAAGCATCCATCTCCAAGCAGGGGCGCGCAGATGGGGTCGGGGACTCGGGGCGAGCTCGCGAGGCTGCTGCCGCACGGTGGAGAGGCCGCAGAGCATGGCGTCCCCTGTCGCTCCAGCGTCCCGTGTCCTTTCATCCACCCCTCCCGCGCCGGATCTGGACAGAGGAGCTCGACGGACAGAGGAAGTCGGCGACGATGGTGGCAGTGACGGGTGGACGAGGTCGGCGTCGACGGCGATGGCGACGGGTGGAGTAGGTTGGCGGCGTGTGGATGAGCTCGGACGGCGGCGGCCTCGGGAGGAGCAGCGGTGCGACGAGGGAGGAGTGGCGGCTTTGAGCGGGCGCTGACGGAGGTGACGGCGTCCAAGTGGGTTCGGCTCGTCCGGCAGATTTTCCCGGATGAGTTGGACCCGAATAATGAAGGTATATTCCTTCTAGGAACTAATCCATCCCACGCATTCTCAAACCAAACACTCAAACACTCTAGAAAATGGGTCCGCTCTAACCTAACCCTCCCTATCCTAACAACCAAACACACCCTCAGTTGTCTGAGGCAGGTCGAATTGAAGCGCGTGATGGCGTGAGTCACCATACCTATGTCTGCCATCTTCTCAATGCTTGAACCAAACAAACCAGCAAAATTATATTCAGCAATGCCGCAGGTCATGCTACAATTGCTTTAGGTAGGATCGTAAGCAAATGCATTCTTCCGCCACCGACCACCGTGGCCCACTGCAACCTCCCAGACCTTAGTTCGTCATTTGTCTTGCCTAGGATGCTAGGCGTTAATGTTGTAACTCCGAGAATTGATGTCAGGATCGAACTCGCGACAAAGACGAGCCTCTGTTATAGATACTCGCTTCTCAAGCACTAAGCAGTGGAGAACCCATCATTAGTCACACGTATAACCCTCATTTACAGTGGGTATCGATCCCGTTACAAACAAAGGGTTAGTGATTTAAAAAATTATCAGTAACGGGTGATTTATCGGTAACGGACCGTACCTTACAAACCGTTATAGATGACGGCCATAACTTACAAAATGTTACGGATGGCATTTTATAATTTTGATTTTTAAATACCCTAAAAAATAAAAATATTATTTTTCAATTTTGTAGGCATCTAGCCATCCTCAACTATCACCCCCATAAATTCACAATTTTTTTAATCTTTTTCATATATGTGTAATTTATGGGATTCAAACCTCCATTTTCAAACCACGTTACCCTAACCAACCATCTCGGCTATTTAGCACTTGTGATTGTTTCATTCGTTTTATTCTTTTGAATATTAGTTTGCAAAACTTGTAACACATATATGAAGCTCTATATGGTCTTAAGTTATAAACTAAAGATAAGAAGTTCTCGACAAGATCTACAACACTTATTCATTCGAGGTCATTCATAAACTTTTAACTTTTACGTTTTAAAATAGATCCAAATAATTATAATGCATACTTGGCGAAGAAAATAAAATCAAATGAAAATATTGCCAATTCAGAAGTTGTAGATCTACTAAACATCTGCAACTTTGATGTATAGTATATCTTCATTTGAGGTCGTTTGAAAAATTCAAAAATATCGTGTATTTCAAATAAACCCCATCAATGAAAAATTCAAATCTGGGTATGAAAACAACATCAAATGAAAAATTTATCGATTACAAAAATGTGGATCTATAACTTTTCTATAAATCATTTCTCCATTCGACATTGTTTCATATATCCAAAAATTAATTTTGCAATGTAGATTTCATCACTTGTAATCCATATTTGAGCATATAAACAATCCTAAATGAAAATATTATCAATTATAAAGTTGTAGATCTTGTTGAGATCTACAAATTTCCTAATGGCATGTTTTAATCCGAGATGATTTAAAAATTTAAATTACAATTTTCTAAAATAAGTATTTTCTCATCCGTAATGGGTCATAGCTACCACCCATACTCTTCACGGTCCGTAATTATGAAACGTTACTGATGAGGTTTGTCATCCGTAATGATTCGTATTTCTACGACAGCTACCCATGTGTTCTCATCCGTAATGGTTTGTAGTCTAGACCCGTTATAGATCATCTGTGTCCGTTAAAGATAACCTCATATCCATCACTGATAATTTATATTAGGCATATCTGAAACTGGCTACATTTAACCCGTGTGACAGATGAGTTATTCGTCATGGACCCTATTTTCTCATGATAAGTGGGCCGTTACCAACGAGGGGGTTGTGTACTGTGAAGATTCCTTCGGGGCCATTATACCTTGAGAATTTCTCAATCCATCTTTGTTCAGAAAATTGGCTAGTTCTTTATTTCATCCTAAGAGATGTCTTCTTAAGAAAAGTATAATAGGGGCCGAATGTACTTATTATGTGTAAGTGGGCTGCACACAATAGCCAATGCGTGTATGTGGGCAGAAAACTCACGACCGTTCCAATTGTTAGTCGTAGTCGCAAAATCTACTGGAGGCCATATTTTTATATACTAATAATATTAATAAATATATGATTGTACTGAGGTATTTTTCAAGATGAGTCTATATGTGTAGTTTTTATGCTCCTAAACTTAGTGCTTTTAAAATATTTATAGTCAAAGTTTTAAAAGTTTGACTTTGGTATTGTCCAAAACGTTCGGTTTTTCAACTTGGAGGGAGTAGATGTTAACGATCACTCCAGCTAGTGGGCTAGACACATGCATTTCTTCTCGCTTTCTTCCGATTAACATTTTTTCTTTTCCATCCTGAAAATAAGGTGCATTTGTCAGAATTACAGATAAGGGGTATCTTCTTTACCCGGAATTACTAAGTACACGGGAAGGTATATCAGAATAGATACGGAAAGAAGACCAAGATATATAAGAAAATCATAAGATAATACGGAAAGTCTATATGCTACTAGATTAGATGGAGTCCTACTCGTGGGAGATAAAGATTTCCCTAATCGTGCAGGTCTCATAGTCCGAATCCTACCCAAGGATTGCTGGTAGCCTACGGTATATAAAAGGATTGTTACCCCCATGGGTTGAGAACAGATCAAGGAAGCCATAGTCAAAGCCCGAGTTACGGTTTCGTAGTTTTAGCCACCAAAGCCGTCGAGACCGTAGTCGACTCTCCCGACTACGATCTCGTCAGATCTCCGTTTCACTTTGTACTCGGGAATTCTTCCCATCAGTAATCCCATATAAACTGGAAGTAGGGTTATTACCTTCTCGGGGCTCGAACCAGTACAAAAATTCTTGCCTTAGTGTTCCAGTAATGTCGTACTATATCAGTCCTTACACCAACGTTCCCCTGTTGACATCATTAGTATTTAACACGGTCTTCAATACTTTATTGACTGTTATTTTTCTCTAGAATATATTATCAAATGGTTAACATCAAACAAATGCACTTTTAAATACTACATAACACAAAATAGACATATCACTATACAATTAGTCAAAACTCTTTTAAATATTGACTTTGCGAAAATAAGGACGCCACATATTTCAGAATGGATGGAGCACTCACTACTCAGGGATAGGCATGTACACTGTACATATACACCTATAGATGTACTCTATTTAACTCATTTACCCTATAGTTGAATAAATAGGTGACTCATTCTTCATTCCTCGTTGATTAGCTCAGATTCATCCACATAAATCCAACGGTCTAGATTGCATCCCACCTCCACCGCATCCTCCCTCACGCCGCCCCCGCGCGCGCACCCCACGCGACCCGCAGTCTGTCCACTCTACTCCCTCTGTTGCGCCCTCCCTCCCTCCCTTCGTTGTGCGCCCCTCCCTGCACTGGCAGAGGACGACGGGCTTGATCATAGAGCAGTGGAGCTCGCAAAGGCAGGAGATGGCGCAGGCGAGAGGAGCGTCTCACGCGCACTCGCATAGGACCCCTGACCCCGACTCCAAGGTACTCTAATCATCGCCCACCTCTGCCCACCGCCGCCTTCCTTGATTTTGCCCAATCAGCGGCACCAGTGCCACGCCGGCCATCGCCACCAGATCGCCACGCCACATCCGGCACATCCTACAGCTAGGAGTACAACATCTCCGATCCAGATCACTTTGTCAAAGGTATGAGGACTCTGATACATTATATGTTAGTATAAAATATGATATGCGGTGGAGGTCTCTGATCATTATAAGGTACATGTAATTGTCAGAGTTACCGATTAGGGGTACCCTCGTTACCCAGAGATACGGAGTACAACGGGTAGCAATATCTACACGGATAAGGAAAGGAGATCAAGGTATACGGAATAATACGAAGGCCTACAACATTGTTAAGGAAATAAGACGGAATCCTATTCATATGGGACATGGGCTTTTCTATCGTGAGTGATTCTTAATCGGAGTCCTGTTCAGGGACTGCAGGGAACCCACGGTATAAAAGGATTGCTACCCCCATAGGTTCGGGACAGTTCGATCAAGCAAAAGAAGAAGCCGAAGTCGTTCCGATAGTTTTAGCCACTAAAGTCGCCGAGATCGTCTTTCGGTCCCTCCGAGTACGATCCCGTTGACATCCAACCTCCCACATATTGTACTCTGTACTCAGGGAATCCCCCCTCAGCAATCTCATATAAACTGGAGTAGGGTATTACCTTCTGAGGGCCTGAACAAATATAAAAAATCGTTGCCTTAGAGTAGCATCATGTCGTATTACTATAGTCCTTACGCCAACGCTCCCCCGTCTTATACATACCCCGTCTACGGATACAAGCCGTTGACAGTGGCGTGCCAGGTAGGGGCGCTTGGCGTTCAAGGATCTCACGACATGCTTCCGGGCTACATCGACTACTACCCCAACTGCGTCCCAGTGTCTCCTGCTCCAACAACGCTGGTGTGGACTCAAGTTGGATCTATTGCTTTTCCCGTCTGCACCACCGTTTCAGCCACACTCGGTCCACCAGCGTTTGTGAAGCAAACAATGGCTGTAGACAAGGAAGAAGCAAGCCAGAAGACGGCAGGCCTTCCCGCTCCGGCGAAGGACGAGGCACCGACCACGACGGCGACTAAGGAGCAACCTTCCGACACTACCTTCCGATATCAAGCATCCGCGGGGAGGATTCGCGTCAAGATGAACACTTGGTGCGCCATCCACAAGACCTCCCAGCACTCGTTGGAAGAGTGCAAAATAGTTCAGCGCGTCAAGGCTTATGTGGAGCAAAACGGACAACAAGAAGGAGCCTGAATCTTCGCCCGCTAGTATCTTATCCACAACAGTAGGATGCATAGTATCCTGGACTGTCGAGTATACCTGAAGCCATGGGTTATCCGACTCCTCGGAAATTGGTCAAGCATACTCGGGACCATCAGGACAACAAAGAGGCACTTAACCCCGATCGCCTCGTCGGAGCCATCATCTCGGACTTAGAGGCATCCATAACCCCGGACGGCGAAGATAGTTACTCGGCGTCTAAGCCCGATAACTCCCGAGGCAATGACACAGCCTCAACATCAGCAACTCCCGCACAACGTCTGGCAGCAATGCAGCAGATACTCGATGAGACTCTGTTTAACACCGCCGAAAACCCAGAGCTAGTGTCATGGGCCGACCAACTCCGCGAGAACGCCAGAAACCTTGACTCAACATTCAGGGAAGCACAAACTGAAGCACCAGAACAACCCACCGAATCGGAGGTCGCAAGAAGAGCCACGGCAGCTAATGCCGGGGCACCAGCACAAGCTATAGGTCAACCTCCAAACACAGGCGTTTTGGTTCGCCCAACAATAGAGGCGGTTCCGGCTAACGGGAATATAAACACCAACAACGAAGTCGCCGACGAGGAGCCAGCTGACGAAGAACGTCGCATCCCCCGAGGACGAGCCAATCGCGCACAGACACCTCCAGCTGATCATCACTGCACCGATGGGCGATGAGAAGATCGAGAGAGGCGACGTCACCATACCTCCCAATATCAAGAACAAGCTGGCGACCAACAACGAGTCGATGGTACTCAAAGAGAGGAACGAGTCAGCAACACTCGAAGAGAAGCACAAGAAAGCCGTTCCCCCCACAGAAGTCGGTCACGAAGACGTCGTTCTAGAACTCCCCCAAGTGACCCATCGTCGTCATCTTCATCTTCTGGCTTGTACGACTCTCGACGAGACAATAAGCATACAACCTGCTCCTGTTTATTCCTGGTGGCGGCTGTAGAGCCTTTAAAAGCACTTCGAGAAGTCCAGTGGCCGGAGAAGTTCAGACCAAGCTCAATCGAGAAGTATGACAGAAGCTCCGACCCGGAAGAATTCCTACATGTCTATTCCACCGTACTCTACGCCTCCAGTGCTGATGACAACGCACTGGCAAATTATTTGCCTGCCGTGCTCAAGGTACCGGCAAGGTCGTGGCTAGTTCATTTACCACCGAAATCGATCCGCTCTTGGAAAGACATCAGCGACTCCTCGGTCGTACGCGCTTTCAAGACAGGCGTTCGGGATCGCTATACTACCCAGGAGTTGGCAACCAAAAAGATCATGACTACTTGGAAATTGTTCGAGATCGTCGATAGGTGCGCACGTGCCGATGACGCCTTGCGGCGAAAAGACGGAAAGAGCACAAAGGGTGAAGACAAGAGGCCTGCTAGAAAGGAGGCCCCGAAGTCGAATAAGGATAAAGGTCGTAGAAACGGGAAATGGAAGGCACCCACCGGCCGGGTGGAACCCTCAAAGCGTGCAAACCCGCAGGACGACAACCCTCGATGACCGTGGTGCCCGATCCACAAGACTAATTCCCACAACTTTGAGGATTGCAGTGTCATCAAAAAAGCCTTAGCTCGACAACAAGCCTCCGATGACAACAAGCGAGTACGAGTGGTCGAAGCCAGTTTGGCAACAGAAGACAACGAACCAACTTTTCCAGATCAAAACCTTCACATCTAACACATCTTCGGAGGATCAACCACGTATTTGTCTAAACGGGCGTACAAGAAGGCAGAGCGAGAGGTTTGCGCAATCACACGTGCAGGAACCTCGAGGATGAAGTGGTCGCAGCACAAGATTAAGTTGTCGGAAGCCGATCACCCAAATGCAGTTCCGATGCCTTGAAGATATCCTATTGTAGTCGAACCTACAATCAGGAACGTCAAGGTAGCACGCGTCCTTGTCGATAGAGGAAGTTCAATTAACCTCCTATTCGCCAGCACCTTGGACGCAATGGGAATCCCGAGAAGCGAGTTGAGCCCTTTTGTTCAGCCCTTCCATGGGATCACCCCCGAGTCTTCATCAAAACCGCTGGGTAAGATTATGCTAGCGGTAACCTTTGGGCAAACTGACAACTTCTGAACCGAGCAGGTCACCTTCGATGTCGCTGATTTCGACATGACATACATTGCCATCCTGGGAAGGACCGCACTCGCGAAGTTTATGGCAGCATCTCACTACGCATACCAGTTGCTCAAGATCCCAGGACCGAAGGGAACTATCACAGTCCAGGGCAACGCTAAACTCGCCATACAATGAGATAAGCGTAGCCTAGACATGGCAGGCCAAACACTCACCCATCCCGCCACGGGTAGAGGGCCATGAAAAAGCAGAAAGACAAAACAGACAAAAACCCAAAAGATGGTCCCCATAATCAACACGGTGGACTCTCAAGTCCTCACAATATTCTCCGACAACGTGGCTGTGCTTATCGACAACGGGGATCAACTAGATCTGTGGACCTTAACGTTCGCAGGTACCCTCACCATGCATGGCGCAGGTAGTGCATTTGCACTTACATCCCCTATGGGGATAACTTATCACCGGATCATCCAGCTACGATTCCCAGCCACGACCATCATCGCAGAATACGAAGGACTTCTCGCAGGCCTGAGGCAAGCCCTCAACAATGGAATTCAGCACTTGCGAATACTCACAGACTCAGAAATCATGGACGCCTCGAGAACAGCACAACCGCTCTAGAGTACGCAGGGGACCACCTACAATCAAGAACTACAGAAGCTCTACGGAAAATTCCGAACTTGTATGTGCACGAAGATTCTTCGCAAGAACAACAAGATGACTAGTACTCTGGCTCAATAGGCCCCCCTTCGAGGACTCCCTCCGACCGGGACCATTCGATACAGCCAGACATTGCCCTCTGTTTAGGCAATCGATACCCATACTCGAGACAAACTCGAGAAGAGCAGCCGTTCCGAGCAACCGTCCCGAGCAGCCATTCCAGAAATAACGATTTGGGGGTAAATGCCTGGTGGGGAGGAAACGATGCCCCTCTCCCCTTTTGTAGGGCGACGGCTTAACGGTTCAGTTTCCCAAAAATTCCCCCGCCTAATTTTCTGGATTCAAGGATGCTGTTTTTTAGACTTCAAATCGAATTTATCAGGTCTGCACAATGGCTCGTCGTCTGGACTCCTCGCCTACTCAGTATTTCCGAGTGAGGTCGGTAGGGCTTATTCCGACAACCCAATAAAGGACTTCTGATGGAAATACATTCGAATTGAAGTCGGGGGGCTACTGTCAGAGTTACCGATTAGGGGTACCCTCGTTTCCCGGAGATACGGAGTATAACGGGTAGGCATATCTGCACGGATAAGGAAAGGAGATCAAGGTATATAGAATAATACAAAGGCTTACAACATTGTAAAGGAAATTAGACGGAATCCTATTCGTATGGGACACGGGCTTTCCTATCGTGAGTGATTCTTAATCGGAGTCATGTTCAGGGACTATAGGGAACCCACGGTATTAAAAGGATTGCTACCCCCGGGACAGTCCGATCAAGCAAAAGAAGAAGTCGAAGCCATTTCGATAGTCTTTCCCACGGTATTAAAGGATTGCTACCCCCATGGGTTCGTCGAGATCGTTTTTCAGGCCCTCCGAGTACGATCCCGTCGACATCCAACCTCCCACATATTGTACTCTGTACTCAGGGAATCCCTATCAGCAATCCCATATAAACTGTAGTAGGGTATTACCTTGCGAGGGCCTGAACCAGTATTAAAAATCGTTGCCTTAGAGTAGCATCATGTCGTATTACTATAGTCCTTATGCCAATGTTCCTCCATTTTATACATACCTCATACCCCGTCTACGGATACCAGTCGTTAACAGTAATATCCCGTAGTCTAATAAATGAATTTCTGGAAATAATTAGTATAAAGACATGAAATTTTAAGTTTTAAACCTTTGCTCGAATAGATGATCGGGAACCGTGGATATGTAGATCTCGTCGAGTAGTGCAGAATAGAGTATAAGTTATTATGTTTGGAGTCCTGATATATTCCCGGTGATTAAATCAATGTGGATGGTCCGATCTTCGTTAAATCTTCCCTATTTAACCATTAGAAGGGGAAAAAAAGAAAAAAAGAGAAAAGAAAAGGAGAGGAACAGATCGGGAGGCAGCAGTGCCGCAGCCGCCATCGCTGCCCTACGGCTGCCGCCGTCGCTCCTCCGTCGCCGGGCTCCATCTGTTGCTAGCTGCAGGTTTGGATCCCCTATTTTTTCTTCTTTCCTCTGCTTTCTGTCCGCTGCTGCTGCACATGATGCTGCTGTCGTGTCTCAATCGTCGGTGCTTGCTGCTGTCCTACTACTGCTTGCCTATGGATACTGCTTGTTGCTGCTGCTACTGATCGCACGCTGTTACGCTGCTGCTAGCTCGTAGTCAGAGAAAAGGGGAAAGGGCCAGATAAGAAGGAAGGAAGAAGAGATGGAATTGGGGGTTTTGGTTGATTTCACAAATTCGTGAGATTTGAATCAATTTTGCGGATTCTCTCTGCAAGAGTAATCCTAGATAGTCCTTAGACTTTTAACTTTTGAATGGGAGTCGATTTAATTATGGTTTAAGAAAATTGTAAATGCTTATATGTAGGCTGAAACCGTATTTTTAAATCTGGCATTAAATTGTCGAGATTCAGGTTTGGTAATCTGAATAAGAGTTGTAGGATTTGTTGTTATCTTTCCAATTCCGTTGGTTTTGTTGAATTCCAATGAACGGTTTAGGAGATACAAAGCTTATGGATGGATGGATGGGAAATTAATTCCTCTTCTCAACATCGTGTTTCTAAACCTGGGATTGATGGATGGGAAATTAATTCCTCTTCTCAACATAAAGCTTATGAATATTTCTGTAGATGTTCGAAGTGCTATTATTTGCTATTTTTTGTTAGGCGGTTTATAAGATAGGTGCATAACGGTTAATGGGTCCATATAGGTGGTTCTTATGCGGGTCGACGGATAAATTAATGTTTTAGTAAATTTTTTCCCACCAATAATCCTTTAAAACGTTCCATAGAGGTTTAATGTGTAGATTTACTTCATAGGTGTGGAGAGTTCCAGTACAAGAGGTATTACACCGTTTGATCGTGGAAGTTAAAGGTAAGTGCATGACAAACTTGTTATAAATAAGTGGACGGTTTGTTGTAATTAATTACTATGAATGTTTATCCATTCATGTTCATTTACCTTATTTTTCATGTCCATGTTTATGTTCATGTTATATGTCTATGTTCATGAGATATTGATTTCAGTTTTCAAAAAATTAAAATACCATGCGTAGCCATGGATTTTATTTGCTTTTTTATCCATGATCCTATGAGTAAGCGTTAACCCTGTTTTACTCGGCTTAATGCTTAAAGAATGTACATGTATGTCCGAGAGGGGAACTACTACTTCTTGTTATAAATTTTAAAGAAAGAAAGTTAATTATCCATTGGTTTCTCTTTATGGTTGGTATGATGTATCTATGTGTATGTTGTTTTAGTTCTATATTGTACTTGCTGTTATGTTTTATTTGGTTTTAGGTTATAGGTGATCCAGCCATGCATGGGATGGGAGTAGCACCTTGATTGTCATACTTATGCACACATATATAACTTCAGTTTTATTGGTTCATTTAGTCTAAATTATATGGGTGACTTGGAAGGGTAGTTTTAAGTGTAAGTTATTATTTTATTGGGGATCTGGAGGGACTATTGGTGGTTTGGGTTTCTGAACGTAATTGTCATATATTTATCTACTAACTGCCTATCGTGGATGTCCATGATTATAAGAAAAAGTCTGCCGAAATTTCTAATAATATTAGGAGTTGGTATTTTCTAATGGTTTGGTACGGCACTCCACGTATGTGGATATCTAGAGTGTTATAGCACAAATGTGTCTGTTAGCATTAATCTCTTACCCTTAATCTATTCCTGCACTGTTGGTGTTCGATAAAATGCCGCTGAGGGATCCATGATATCAATTTCAGTGCTGACGCCCATTTTTTTAATTAAGTCTCACCCTTTCATTTTAAGGACTTCACAATAGTTTGATTAATTTTCTTCTGCCATTCAGTCTGAAAGTCAGACTTTGCTTGTTCTTCTACTGCTACTACCATATTATGTGGCTAAAAAACTTTAAGCTGTGTTAAATGAATTTATCTTTGCTTTACTGCAAAGAGGCTCTTTTCATGCTATAGTTTAGTTTGACTTTTAATGCTGTAAGCAAAATGTACGTGAAAGTATTGCAGTATTGACTGGCAGTTTTCTGTTGAAAGTGAAAATAAAAGGTGTTTCTACATTTGTCCAAATCTGAACTTCCATTTGGCCTATCAAAACTTGTTGATCACTGTTTAATTTGTTAGCTCAAGCTAGCTAGATTCAAAATTCGGCTACTATGGATTGGTTTCAATCTACATTCCGGTTTTGATCATTTTTCTAATAAAGTTACTGTTGTGCTGATGGGTTATGTTCATGAAGTTGCCTTAAATTACTTCATTATCCCCCTTTAATTCATTTGGTTTATGTCAACAAGAGTGTTTATCCCTGCTTCATTACTAAAATAATGGTCTCTTGCTAATGATATGAATGCAACATCTCAGTTGCTAATTTCAAATGTCACTCCTTCCTGAATCAGGCCTCCAGTGTTGAACGAAAAGAAACCATACTTCGGCTGAACCACCATAGCTTGGAGAGAATTAATGAAGGTAACACCTACAGGTTTTTCTTTCGATAATGTGCACACCGGCAATGTGCTTACACGCTTATTTTGCGCTGCAGAAAATGTGGCCGTGCATATCAGGTACCGTGAGTACTATGTCTCCTCGGTCACAAGGTTTGACAAGTAAACTTGATCAATCTCCTTATCGGTTCAGCTGTATATATAATTTCTGAAATTGTGAATCATGTTTTTACAGCCTAGCTTTGTCTAATTAGTTGTTTGTGTTGATTTCTAATGGTAAACATTTCTTCCATAGGATCTCTTGCCGATATTAGTAATTTAAGTGTTGCGGATTTAAGAAAAAAAGGTGTTAGAGGCAAATATGCGTCTTTAATCAGTGCCTTGAAAGAGCACTTTTGTTTATCGTTCTAGTTGCATTTCAATTTTCTGATACGTTGGGCACTGTAGACTTGATGTTCATCACATTTTCAGATTTATTTTAATGAAATTTTGAGGTTTGCAAAAACATTTTTTATTTGATTAGCCTCTTGCTTTATGCATGGAGGGATATCTTGGACCAGTGTGTGTACTTCTACGGAAATAAATAGATAAGTACGGATAGATTGCATTTGACATGCATGCGCATATTGACAGCCAAAATATATATGTTTAGAATAAATTTGAGGTAATAATCACCTGGTAGCATATCAACGTACTTTCTATAGCACGTAAAGGATATGCACTTTACTTTTTCCAAATGAAAGCATCCATATGCATGCACGTCAACAGCAGATTGATATGCTTTCAGGTAATAATCACCTGATAGCATATCAATGTACTTTCCATAGCACGTAAAGGATATGCACTTTACTTTTTCCAAATGAAAGCATCCATATGCATGCACGCCAACAGCAGATGAATCGGGTTGGATAGCGGGCTTTCTCTCCCTTGTGCGCAATGGATGTTGTGCAACCAACATCATCATTGGCCACCATGATGCCACCAACCCAAGCGCAGTTGCAGCCGGATGACATGTGCATGGCGTCGATACCATCCTCGTCGTCACTGCTGTCACCGCCGCCACCTCTATGTGCTGGAGACAACTTCGTCGCCATGACTACAAATTCTGATTGTAATGCAATCGGCGGCGTGGCCGGATATTCTCCTCATCATGATTCGGTGAGACAGTTGCACTCTTATTCATGTACTGTTTTGGTTGTATTTACATTCATGCAAATCGAAATTGATAAATAAATCTTTTTCTTTTATTCATCCATGCATTTGTGTTTCGTCGGAATAAAATATTGGATTCATGAACTTTGTAGTTCTTACACAGTACAACTCGCATTTCTGTTTATTTTCATAAGGGATTTCACAAAAGATGCATCTCGGGACACAAATATGCATGCGAATATGTTATAATTAATTAATATATGTGAGTATACTGTTTATAAATACATAAAATTAATGTTATTAGAACCATAAATAATTTGGTTCCTCCCTTTGTCTAAGGCAATAAAATAAAAAATAAAATATAGGAAATGATGCACACTCAGACAAGTATTGACATGGATAGGATCGTTGCTGAAAGAATCCTCACATCACAGGTAATTTCACTTTCTCGAAGTTTTTGTTATAGAGACAACACAAACAATTATTGACATATCTATAAATATATATATTTCTCATTATCATGACATCATTTTAGTGGTAGTATGTACTGATGAATCACTGAGTATTGCATGGTGACACGAATGAAAGTTACATAGATAACCAAATGGATACCAAAATGTCACCACAATTGATACGAGAAAAGATCTGTCAAACCTATGATTATATTCCACAATGTACATCTTTTTATCCATGTTTACCATTGACTCGTTCTATATCTCTCATCAAACCAAGCTTTTTTGTAGACTATGAATTAACCCAACATGATGAACTTGTCGTTGTGACGGTACATTTTACGAAACTAAAAGATACACTTGTAAAGATTTTGTTAAAAAAATATGAAATGGCATGCCTTCTTCAGGAAGATGGGTGGTGGACAACAATATAACTACATGCATCTCCTTATATTGAAGTGTTTTTCAGTATATAATTGTAAACCATGATCCAATGTTATGGAATGTTAATTATTACTCCAATCTATGGGTCATTGGTGCATATGTTTGTTGTATAAGGGACCAAGTACAACAACGGAGTGGGGCTGATACTCTGAAATCTTATTTTGAAAATCTAATCATCTCTCCTATGTTAAGGGGGGTGACGAATTTGGAATCAGGGAAGAAAGATGGTCCACCGTGGTGATCATTTTTGCCATTTTGTATCTTGCTTGAGCATAGCAGAAATGATTGGGTTTTCAAAATAAGATTTCAGAGTACCAGCCCCATTCCGTTGCCGTACTTGGTCCCTTATACAGCAAACATATGCACCGATGGCATGTAGATAGGAGTATTAAATAATAGTTCGTAACATTGGATCATTGGTTTACAATTATATTCTGAAAACACTTGAGATGCAAGTAGTTACATTGTCGTCCGGCCATCCATTTTACTAAAGCAGACATGCCATTTCATATTTTTGAACAAATACATCATCGATCTTTACAAGTGTATCTTTTGGTTTCCCAAAATATACCGTCGCGATGACAAGTTCATCATGTCGGGTTAATTCATAGTCTACAAAAAGCTTGGTTTGATGAGAGAGATATAAAAGAATCGATGGTAAGCATGGATAAAACAAATGAACCTCATATAATTATATTCCATGTTTTATAGAGCTTTACTCGTATCAATTGTGGTGATATTTTGGTATCCATTTGGTTATGTATGGAACCTTCATTCATGTCGCAATGCAATACACCCAAGTTGATATGAGTTTTGCATAGTAGTGATTCAACAGTACATACTAACACCAAAAACATGTCATGATAATGAGAACTATGTATAGTTATAGATATGTCTATACTTGTCTATGTAGTCCCTATAACAAAGACTTCTAGAAAGTGAAATTACCTGTGATGTGAGAATTCTTTCAGCAATGATCCCATCGATGTCAATACTTGTCTGAGTGGGCACCATTTCCTATATTTTTAATTTGTATTTTATTGCGTTAGAAAAAGGGAGGAACCAAATTACTTATAGTTCTAATAACATTATTTTATGTATTTATAAATAGTACATTCTCATGCATTAATTAATTATGACAACATATTCACATGCATACTTGTGTCCTGAAATGCATCTTTTGTGAAATCCTTTATGCAAATAAACAGAAATGCAAGTTGTACTGTCTACGAACTACAAAATATATGAACCCAATATTTTATTCCAACGAAACACAAATGCATGGATGATTAAAAGAAAAAGATTTATTTCTCCATTTCCATTTGCATGAATTTTAATCCAACCAAAATATTACATGAATAAGGGTACAATTGTCTCACCGGATCATGATGAGGAGAATGTCCAGTCACGCTGCCGATGGCATTACAATCAGAATTTGTAGCCGTGGCGACGAAGTTGTCTCTAGCACATAGAGGTGGCGGGCAGCAGTGGTGGCGATGGTGGCAGTGGCAGCGAAGAGGATGGTGTCGACGCCACGCCCATGTTGTCTGGCTGCAACTGCGCTCGGGTTGGTGACATCATGGTGGCCGATGATGGTGTTGGCTGCACAGCGTCCATTGCGTGCAAATGATAGAAAGCCCACTATCCAACATGACTCATCTACCCTTGGCGTGCATGCATATGGATGCTTTCATATTGAAAAAGTAAAGTGCGTACCCTGTGTAGAATATGTATATATCTATGGAAAGTACATTGATATGCTGTCAGGTGATTGTTACTTCAAAGTTAATCATTTCCATATAAAATCATGTATAAACATATATATTTAGGTTGTCATATTCTATGGATATGCGCATGCGGGTCAAATGCAATCTATCCATACATAAATTTAGCTATTAATTTCCATATGAGTACACACACTGGTGAAAGATATCCCTCCAGCATAAAGCAAAAGGCTAATCAAATTAACAAAAAAATTTTTTTGCAAACCTTAGTATTTCATTAAAATAAATCTGAAAATGTGATGAACATCAAGTACATAATCCCGAACGATAAACAGAAGTGCTCTTTCAAGGCACTAATTAAAGACGCATATTTGCCTCTAGCATGTTTTCTTCTTAAATCCACAGCACATAGATTACTAATATCGGCAAGAGGTCCTATGGAAGAATTGTTTGACATTAGAAATCAACACAAACAACTAATTATATAAAGCTAGGTTGTAAAAACATGACTCAGAATTTCAGAAATTATATATATACAGCTGAACCGATAGGGAGATTGATCGAGTTTACTTATCAAACTTTGTGACCGAGGAGACATCATACTACTCATGGTACCTGATAATGTGAGTCATCACATTCTGCACGACCACATTTTCTGCAGCACAAAATGAGTGTGTTAGCACATTGCTAGTGTGCACATTATAGAAAGAAAAACCTGTAGGGGTTACCTTCATTAATTCTCTCCAAGCTATGATGGTTCAGCAGAAGTATGGCTTCTTTTCGTTCAACATTGGAGGCCTGATTTAGGAAGGAGTGACATTTGGAATTAGCAACTGACATGATGTAATCATATTGCATTCATATCATTAGCAAGAGACCATTGTTTTAGTAATGAAGCAGGGATAGGCACTGTTGTTGACATAAACCAAATGAATGAAAGGGGGAAAATGAATGTAATTTAAGGCAACTTAATGAACAGTACCCATTAGCACAGCACACAACGGTATAACTTTATTAGAAAAATGATGAAAATTGGCATGTAGATTGAAACCAAGCCATAGTAGCCGAATGTTAAATCTAGCTAACTTGAGCTAACAAATTATACAGTGATCAACAAGTTTTGATAGGCCAAATGGAAGTTTAGATTTGGACAAATGTAGAAACACCTCTTATTTTCACTTTCAACAGAAAACTGTCCGTCACTACTGTGATACTTTCACGTACATTTTGCTTACGGCATGAAAAGTCAAACTAAACTGTAGCATGAAAAGAGCCTCTTTGCAGTAAAGCAAACATAAATTCATTTAACATAGCTTAAATTCCATATGGGAGCCTATATGCGTGGTCCAATGGTAACAAATCCAAGCATCTGGGTCCCATGGCTATTAAAGTTCTTTAGCCACGGTAGCAGTAGAAGAACATGCACAGTCTGACTTTAAGACTGAATGGCACAAGAAAATTAATCAAACTATCGTGTAGTCCTTAAAATGAAAGGGTGCGACTTCAGTTAAAAAAAAATGGGCATTAGCAGACAAATATATACTGAAATCAATATCATGGATCCCTCAGCGGCATTTTATTGAACACCAACAGAGCAGGAATAGATTAAGGGTAATATAAAGAGATTATCCTGCACTCGGAACTTGCTAATGGACACATTTGTACATTATATTGAATTGGAGATTATACTGGATCGGTGACCTCCACCGCATATCATATTTATACCAACATATAATGTATTGGAGACCTCGTACCTTTGACACAGTGATCTGTATCGGAGGCGTCGTTCTCCTATTTTTAGGATGGCGGATGTGGCGACGACACCGGCGCGGGAGGTCGACGTCGGCGTGGCGATCTGGTGGTGACACCCAGCGTGGCACTGGTGCCGCTGATTGGGCGAAGTCGAGGAAGGCGGTGGTGGGCAGAGGTGGGCGATGATTCGGTTACCTTAGTCAGGGGTCGTGTGTGAGTGCACGTGAGACGCTCCTCTTGTAGGGTTATGGGGAGGCTATATTAGCATAAAACAAAATTTTTCTACCCCATAAACCAGGAACTACTGTTGTTATAAATCATAGGATTACCACTAGACGCGTAGAAACAGTGGAACCATCTCGGTGTAGACAAACGTGTCGTGGTTGTAGTGCCGTGCAGTTGATCAACATCTCCTCCTCGATCACGTCCTCACGTGCGGCTCATCCTCGTGCTCCAGATGCAGCACCTCCAAGGTATATCCACACGTACAGGGAAGAAAGTAGGTGGAATGCTAGGTCCGCGAGAGCAACGAAGGAGTACATGGGCGTGGGGTGATTGGTGGCTACGTGGATTGCCCTAATCCGTGTGCCCCACCCCTTATTGTATAGGCATTCTAATGGGCTTCCGAACTTGAGACCCATTAGCAATCCTAAACCTTCTCTAATTCGGATAGGCGGCTTCTAGCCCCTTAAACATGTGACCCTATGGGTTCACATACATATAAACATGGCCCAAGTATTCTTACTCGGCCCAATAGTTGACAGCGGTCTCTAGCAAGACGTATCAACTCCTATGCACACGTAAAGATCATATCAGACGAACTATGACAACGTTATGTATAAGCTATTCCCTTTGCCTCATGATATTTGGTCTAGCTCTAAGCTGACCTCTCTTTCTCGATTGTGAGTCAGATCCTTAAATAGATTAACACTTAACCTCCCACGTCCATGCATTTCTTGCTTCGATCACTCGAGGGGCACAGAGGTATCTCTCTCGCATAGAGAGAGGCAAATCCCATCTTGATTGACCATGCCTGACAATATGCTTTATGACAAACCTAAAAACTACCTTTATAACTATTCAATTACGAAATAGTGTTTGATAGCCTCTGAGTAGATCGATTCACATCTTGAGAACATACGAAAATCTCAGGTCTAAAAATACATTGTGTAGAGAGAATAATATTGCAATATCTCATGTTGGGTCGCTTCAGTCATATATACGTCCACATTATTAGGTTGACATCTCTGTATCATAACTTGTGAAACATAGCTACCAACTAATACATGTGCTAGTCTTCAGCTTCGACTAGGGACAACTTTAGAATAACCACGTAGTTTCACAAACAATTCACGTAATTGCCAATCAATACAAATTGTCTTTCATGATAATCAATATATAAATAAATGTCATGTATATAACAAAATATGATCATCTCTATGATTACCTTTAGGGCATATTTGTAATACCTCTCGCTTGCGCCATCTCCCGCCTCTCCGAGCTCCACGGCCCCACACCCAAGCCTGTCGTCCTCTGCCGGCAGAGGGAGGAAGGGCGCGGCGGAGGAAGGGAGGATTGGATGATGTGGCGGAGGAAGGGAGGGAGGGCGCAACGGAGGGAGCGGAGTGGATGGGTTGCGTGGGATGCGTGGCACGGGGGGTGAGGGGGAGGGTGCGGTGAAGGTGGGATGCAATTTGGACCGTTGAATTTACGCAGATAAATCTAAGCCGATCAATGAGGAATGAGGAATGAGTCATCTGTTTGTTCATTCAACTATAGGTAGAGAACAAATCTTATTGGGAATAAACATGTCGAAGTAATCAATATCAGGATATAACTATTTTACTTTCGAGCACCCGGCTGGGATTTTCTATCCCTTGGAAAAATGAAAACATGGAATATTTGCTTGGAAGATGATGAGTTGATGCCTGAAACCATTATGATTTTACCACCACATGACAATATGGAGATAAACGGTTGAATGATGTTGTGTTTGTGAGTTTTCCGTTTTATAGAGATGCTTGCGTAGCAAGCTGTGTCAACATCTGTTGCTTTCATCTCCTTTTAACTTACTGACATGTTGTGTACGGAAAAAAATAAAAGGAAATAATTAGTACTCCCTCCTTCTCAAAATATAACTACCAAAAGGATTCAAATTTGTCTCAAAATATAACTACTTCTATACTCACCTACCACATCTCCACCGATCACAACCATCCATCCCCCTTAAATTTTTTCACCTACCTACTTCTCTCAACCAATCATAGCACTCCCTCACCTTAACCTTAATTTTATCAAAAAAAATAGAATATGTACTTACGGGAGTACTGTTTATAATCCTGCTCAAATTATGCACTATGATTCAAATTGAACAAATGATGTTTGTTCAAATATAGAAATGAAAAACGTCCAAAAAATATAGCAATGAAAATATATCCGGAGGACAATCAGAATTTTGTTTTCAGTGTATCATCGCCATGTAATGAAATAATGCCGTCATGTTATAGCACGGACAAATTACTAGTTCTTAATAGATGGATATCTAACAACGAATTTGCTAGGTTGTCAACGCATATACCTTTTTTAACCCATTCTTAAATTATGGATTCCTAATACTGAATATTTAGTAAATTTAATTTAAGGTGATTTTTGTTGTTGATTTTAAGCATTATATGACTGCGTTGACTGAAAACAGAGCAACAACACACATAAAAATTTAGGGGATAATTTGCATATTTGTTACTTTGCCTACAAACATATTAGCTTTGTCGTGCCTACATGTATGTATGGTTCGCAAGTAGATCATGTTTGGCCAACATGGCTTCCAATTTGGTATTTGGTAAGATTTACACCTCGAACACATGATAAGTCGATTATTGACACATTTGATCGATTTTGTGACATGAGTAACAAAATGATGCTTATCTTATCTCCTAAGGTATGCTACTGACAGGGAGCAAGTTATATATGCAGCAGTTACCCATAATCTCTCTTATTCGAAAAAAATAACACGTATACTCTAAAGTAAACACAAGAACGAGGAGTATATAACCTGCCGTTACACGCCATTACGCGTCCAACACTCCAACATGCATGTGTGATGTGTCCTACACACTTGTTAGCAAGAAAGATACATGACACACGGCAGTGTTTACTAGCATGACGGGATATGTCACATATCGCATCCGATTCCAGCAGAGAGAAAAAAAAAAAGGCGACCGTGTTAGGTGAAAAAGATGGTAAGGAATTAATTAGGAAAAAATGTAGATGCCGTGCAGAGCGAGGATACACATGACCGAGTTGGACTGATCAGCAGCAGATGCATTTCTCTCGTGCCTCTTCTGTGTTTGATAGCGAGGGAACAAGAGTTAAATGGATGGCGTTAGACTGTGCCTTTTCAAATTAATTCCGAACACGAGATTCAGGATGAGAGAAATTAACCTTGTTTCTTCTCTTTCCACTGTACCGGTAGCTACTACCTCCGTCCCAAAATATAGATATTTGTTTACTTTCGGACATCACGTTTGACCATCCGTCTTATTCAAAAAATTTATGAATATATTATTTATTTTTGTTATGATTTACTTCAAGTATGACTTATTTGTTTTTATATTTTTATAAATTTTTTAAATAAGACGGATGGTCAAACGTGATGTGCGGAAACCGATAAATGCCTACATTTTGGGACGGATGCAGTAGCTCTTTCACCAGACTTTAGTTGTGAGATATATTGGCTGATTGCGCCATCTCAGCACAGTGGCGAATTTTGGAAAATACCATCGGATTCATGCTCAACCTTTATTATGCCATGCTCTTACTTCAGCCTTTTTTTCCTGATATACTGATTGAAGGCTATATATGACTTTATAGAAAAAAAATATTTCTCTTACTCCTTAATAGGGTATGGAATGATGGAAGAGTAAACTAGCAGTACATTATTATGGTAACGTACTCTTCAGATTCCTAAGGCCCTAGTTTGGAGAGCTCAGGTTTCTAAAAGGCGGGATGCTGACAATATGAAAAGTTGATTATATCAGCTTTTGGCTTTTAATTCATTTTCTGAAAGCTATAATTACAAATTATTAGAATCTAGGTCACACTGTCACAGTGTGCCCAAAGACTATGGCAAGCTTGTTCAAAGGATAGACAGTCAGAGGTTACTATGGAGGCAATGGGCTTCACTAATGGGGATGATTCGTGAGGGATATCAACAGTGGCATTGACAAGGATGAAAGAAGGGGAGGGGGACGATGGCGGGGAAGAATGACTGACGATGATGGTGAAAATGAATTGCAACACGGTTGAAGGCTCCCTGCAGTTTACGAACCTCACTGCTGATCAAAGGGGAGGCGACGAACATACTGTCTCAAGTGAATATGTGGTGGTAACTATAGACTGAACAAGTATCTTTACGGGGGAGGTAGCAGCTGTCTCGAGTGAATAGGGTTGACAACTACAGATTGCACTACTTTTTACAGTGTTCTTGGTAGTACTCTCCTATGATTATCATCGACAACAAAGGTTATATCAACTGCTTATTTATGAGTTTTAACTTCTTCTTTTAATGTACTCCGGTGTAATCCGGTGTAAGTGAAAGAATATGCTAAACTTGATGCAAAATGAAAATAGTACATTTTATCCGGTATAAATTTACAATTTACTCTAAAAAAATTATTGTACTACACGTAATTGATCTGAAAGTTGTTGGATTAGAAAACATAAATGGTCGAGAGTATAGTAGAACACCTCCGGTCCAACTCGTAGGCAAGTAATTTGTTTAGGTGAAGTGGTGAAAAACCAAAAAAAAAACGAAATGTCAAATATGTATCTTATAATAATTAAACCGAATGTTTGGATCATATATGTACCGTGCATATATAATAACTTCATAGTATACACGAGTAAGGGGCCGTTTGTGTTGATGGCGGGAGCTCTACCATCGACAGGTGGAGTATCTAACGAGTACTACTGTCTACTGTTTAGTTAGTACTTGTGTAGTAACTCTCGAATTGAATCACTTTCAACAACTAGGCAGTAAACAGTAAACACCTCCATTAATGTCCTTGTTGTGCCATCGCATTGGCTGCCTAATTACGGTTGCAGAATTGCAACCCAAATCCGATCCATCGCTCTCAGTAGTACTGCCTGCTGAAGATATCTTTGGATTTGTGAATTGAAAGTCAGGGCCCTACATATTCGCATCCGCGTACAGTTGCGAAACATGCTCTCTGATTTCCTGTCGGCTGTGGCCGATCGATTCACGCGTCTAATAGTAGGATCAAGCAGCTTATGTTATGGTACACAAGCTTGATGCTGTTACCAGTGTACGGAAAGAGCTTAATGGCAGGTAAACGTCGCGTGAGTGAGAGGACATGGAGGTAATCCCTGACGTTAACACTTAACAGAGTCAGAGTTGGTATTACTCCTTCTGTAAGATAAATGCGCCTTCGGGTCGTGAATGGCCGTTGCTTTTTATTTTTTCTTTGACTCTCATGAATGCACACTTCTGACCGTCCTGTCTGATCTCTGATGGTCTGCTGTATTGATTGTCTCCTCTGCACTCTGCAGCCATGGGGACAGTTGGTCCAGTCCAGGGTTCACGATTTCACAAAATTCCGGTTGAATTTTGCGAAATTTTGGTGTTTCGCCGGCAATAAAAAGGTAAAGGCACTGAAATTTCGAAACTATTCGGTGGGGTTTAAATTTAAATAAAAAATAAAAAAAGGTCGAAAAAAATCATAATAATACTATGGAATTAGTAGTATCTTTTGCAAAAAAAAATTAATCAAAAAGTAATGAATCTATAGTAAATTTTTCCATGGGAAAGTTGAAAACAATATGGAAATAGATAGATAAAAACTAATGGGCTGGAAGCATATATGGTAGAGTCCTCAGATCCACTTTATTTAGGCTGTTCTTATATGATTTGCAGTCTATTTGTGAGGACTTTGTGCATGTTCATTGTTAAC
Source organism: Leersia perrieri (assembly GCA_000325765.3). NCBI lineage: Eukaryota > Viridiplantae > Streptophyta > Magnoliopsida > Poales > Poaceae > Leersia > Leersia perrieri. The sequence continues at coordinate 5,744,399 of CM002483.1, forward strand.
TGTCATGGTTACTGTCGATGTAGTGATTATGTAGTATTTGTTATGGTTAAGTCATGGTTAATTATAATGTAGTATTTGTTCCATGTAATTTCTTGTTTTCTTGCAAGTCCCTGGTGAGAACAACTTGAGTTGTTTCTTAATAGACTTTTAGCCATTTAATTATTTAATTATGTACGATACTTCTATATTGTGGCGATGCCGCTATGTACATTGTATTTTTTTTACTACGGATTTCAACGATATATTATGAGCTTGCACTATATATATATTGCATATTATGTGTTTGTTATTGAAACGATTTCAACTTAATAGGAAAGTTCATGGCAATTTTTTTATAAATTTTTAGATGCAAATTTCGCATTTGTAGCATGCAAAAAAACATGTACTTATCTCCAAATTTTTATATGAAATTTCATGAATTCCGGCCGGAATTTCGATGATTCCGACCGGATTCCATTTTTCTAGTTTGTTCATGGAATTCCGAGCTTTTCGTTTGAAATTTCGGAAATTCTGACCGAAATTCGCATCTTTTCCGAAGATTTGAATTCAAATTTTGGTCTACGAATCTAGTTCGGAAAATCTTGGATTTCACCCGGATTTCGCGAAATCCGGTGTTTCGCCAGGTCTCGAAAGAATCGCCTCCATCGAAACTGTGAACCGTGGTCCAGTCATTGACGATACTGGTTCATACGGAGTTAATATGGCATTCTTCTAGACCTGAGGCTTTTTCTTAAGAAATCTTGTAAAAATTAACCTAATTATGTACTCCCTCATGTAAAAAAAATATACAGTGCAAATAAAAAAGAATGAATCAATCTTAAAATAATTTTAATAATAATGCAAGTCACAAACAAAACAAAATAATCGTACTTCCATAATTTATTAATAGTAAAATTCATGAAGTCATATACGTTCCTGTCCGATGTATATTATTTACCACCATTCTGTAAATACTTATAAATAATGATAAAGTCCGAATTACCCCCTTAACTATTGTACGAGTTCTTTTTACCCCCTAATCTCAAAAACCAGATACCATTCACCCCGGACTTTATAAACCGGACAGAAAACCCCCTCAACATTATTTCAGGTGGTTTTGACCAGGTCAAGTCAATAAAATAAATATAAAAAATAATAGGCCCATATGTCATAAAAATAAATATGGGAGCAAGTTGAAAGAAGAAAGGGAAAAAAATAAAAGGAAGAGAATGACATGTGGGCCGATTATTTTTTATTTTTATTTTATTGACTTGACCTGGTCAAAACCACCTAAAATAATATTGAGGATGGTTTTCTATCCGGTTTATAAAGTTCGAGGTGAATAGTATCTGGTTTTTGAGTTTAGGGGTAAAAAGAATTCGTACAATAGTTGAGGGGGTAATTCGGACTTTACCCTATAAATAAACGGATCAACAAGAACAATTAAGTTAATATTCTGCCATTAAATATTCCTCGCAAAAAAAAATCTGCACTTAAATGTAAGCCACACTTGTTTATATGCAAAGCAAGAAATGGCTATATTAGGGGACACATGGAGTATCTTATATGGTTTTTACAGGAAACATATGCAACATAGATAAACTATTAAATAATTTATCACATACAAACTGATTTACAAAGAAAAATTATATTTTTGAATTGTTGAGTTAGAAGTTTATGCATATACAGATATATTGAGATACATATCGATATATAATCTCAATAATATATATTGGTAGAAATAAACTGCACTGAATGCTAGTGTACCACACGTATTGGGTAAAAATTTCACTCGGGGCGCTAAATACAGTACAGGAATACACAAGGCTTAAAACTATGATCTCACATCGTATTGGGTCTCCTATAAGATATACTAAGATATAAACACACTGGGTATGCCTCTGTATTTTAATATACGACGTTTTTAACACTAATTTTAGTATTAAATACATCATATATTAATGACCGGAGGGAGTAGTAATTTAATTTTATTAATTGTTTCAATTTTAAGATTAGTACCAACTATAAATAAGTACTTGGCAATCTCATCAATAAATGCACAGACGTTGGAGCTTTTTTTTAATAGTAGGCAATATACTCTAGTACTTGTTCAATTGATACACGTATTTGTAAATTAACGAGACCAAATTTTCTTATAACTGATACACGTATTTGTTCAATGGATCAAGCGGGAGTTGATTACAGCATGTTTATGTTTTTTCCTTTTTCCCGTATTTAACTTTTCCATATAAAAAAATTAAACGCGGTTGCTTCCCTGCTGTATTTCTATGAAGGATACAAAAGGTTACACAACATGTGTATCTCCAGATATTGTTTCAGGTATTAGGTGAGCCGTGTTTTCTTATCGTTAAAAAAAAGGTGAACCGTCATATTACCTTTCTTTCCTGACGAAACAGGTTAGGCAGACGTAATCTAGAACAGACTAGCCAGGAGCGGAGTAATAAAGGATTAAAGGAATATAAAGCAGCTCAGCAGAAAATGCACATATAGTAGTAGAAAAGAATGCCAATATATAGACAATATAATGTCACGAACACCGACAATAGAATCGCGTAGATACAAGAAATAATTTAATAACACTAGCTAGCAGTGGCACATCCCGAAAAGCAACATGAAAAGCAAATGAGAGAATAAGGAAAAGAAAAAAAAAACAAAGCAAGCAGAAAGCTAGCTAGCTCGTCACTTTATTCCAGGAACGGTACAATCCGTGGCGATTTGCTAGCGCTCCGGCCTCGGCCTCCGGCGAAATAATGTCATCAGTGGCTGAAAACAACATCACGCAAGATGCTATCAATGTCGAGGAGATCGCCGTCACTGGTCGGTCGCCGGCGGGATGTGTGGCGGCTTGTGCTTCGGGGGTGGCTCAGGTTTTGGCTCAGGCTTAGGCTCTGGTTTCGGTTCAGGCTTCGGCTCTGGGTATGGCTTTGGTTCGGGTTTCGGCTCTGGTTTTGGTTCAGGCTTTGGTTCTGGATATGGCTTTGGCTCGGGCTTAGGCTCTGGTTTAGGTTCTGGCTTTGGCTCGGGTTTGGGTTCTGGTTTAGGTTTCGGTTCGGGGTGTGGCTTAGGCTCAGGCTTGGGTTCCGGTTTAGGCTCTGGCTTTGGTTCAGGATGCGGCTTGGGCTCTGGCTTGGGTTCAGGTTTAGGCTCTGGCTTTGGCTCTGGGTAAGGCTTAGGCTCTGGCTTGGGTTCTGGTTTAGGCTCTGGCTTTGGTTCAGGATGTGGCTTGGGCTCAGGCTTGGGTTCCGGTTTAGGCTCTGGCTTTGGTTCAGGATGCGGCTTGGGCTCTGGCTTGGGTTCAGGTTTAGGCTCTGGCTTGGGTTCAGGTTTAGGCTTTGGCTTTGGCTCTGGGTAAGGCTTAGGCTCTGGCTTGGGTTCTGGTTTAGGCTCTGGCTTTGGTTCAGGATGTGGCTTGGGCTCTGGCTTGGGTTCCGGTTTAGGCTCTGGCTTTGGCTCTGGGTGCGGCTTGGGCTCTGGCTTGGGTTCAGGTTTAGGCTCAGGTTTTGGTTCAGGCTTGGGTTCCGGCTTAGGCTCTGGTTTTGGCTCAGGCTTCGGTTCAGGCTTTGGCTCAGGTTTTGGTTCCGGGTGTGGCTTTGGCTCAGGCTTAGGTTCAGGCTTGGGCTCAGGTTTTGGTTCCGGGTAAGGCTTAGGTTTTGGCTCTGGCTTAGGGTCCGGCTTCGGCTCTGGGTACGGCTTGGGCTCAGGCTTGGGTTCAGGCTTTGGCTCTGGCTTGGGTTCAGGCTTAGGCTCAGGGTATGGCTTGGGCTCTGGTTTCGGTTCCGGCTTGGGCTCCGGTTTAGGCTCAGGCTCCGGCTTAGGATGATGCTTCGGCTTAGGCTTGGGCTCCGGCTCCGGCGGCTTCTCATACGCCGCACGCCCATGCTTGCTGACGAAGCGGGCGCCATGGCCAAGGCCACGGCCAGCCGCCGCCGCCTCATCGACGAACGCGCTCGCCGCCGCCAACGCCCCAAGCAGGAGCACCGCGACGGCGAGGCATGGTGCGCGCCTCGCCATAGCTAGCTTCACTCGCTAGCTCCTTATCTTCTTCTACCTCTCGCTTCTGCTGCTGCTGCTGCTGTAACTCTGTGTCTGTGTGTACTGCGATGTGTCTGTGCCAATGGATGGAATGGTGGCTGGGTTTTATAGCCGGCGAGAGCCAAGCAGGTGTGGTCACGTGGCTCGATCGATCCATGGACCCCAAGCTTTTTTTTTTTTTGAGGGAAATGGACCCCAAGCTTTGTGGTCTCTAGTTACCTGCCAGCTCTCACGCTGTATGTATCCTGCCTGCCTGCCTGCTTCTCCTTTCCAAATCTTGCTTTTTTACTCTTCTTTACCTTTTACTAACTGCTAGCGCTACTTTTCTGCTGATTAATCAACAACCTTCTGCTAATTAATCACTACACTACTGGCCCCTATTTTCAATACGTACGGTACGACTGGGTAACTAATCAATAAGGCACCTCCTTCGAACATACTAGAAAATTTCCAGCATTAACCTATCATATAAATCTGTACGGCTAGGTAATTAACTAGTTAAGGCCTCCATCGATCGAACATACTAGAAATTTTGCAGCATTATTACCATGTAAATTAGACTATATAATTGGTGCTACTATACCATGTAATTTTGCAGCAGAAGGAAATAATTAAGTGCGTAATTGCTAGGCTAGCTGCAGCAGAAGCTAGCATTGGCCACAGTGACTGGACGGCTGGTGGGTCGCCGGAGAGGGACATCGACGCAGAAACAGTAAACATAGGTGAAAGTGTTGGTCCGGCCGGTCATGGCCACCGTACGTCTTGCCATCAAAGTTTGAAACTGAACATTTGGCTAGACTAGACTAGATTACCCGCGTTTCACGTTGCATTCCCATCCTATCGATCTCTGCCACGACGTCGCTCTCTCCACGATCTCTCCATATATACACGACTACACGGTAGCTAGCTACCAGCTGCTGTGTGTGTTGCATTGTGTTGTGTTCAGACGACCGTGTTTGTGTTTTACTGTGTGGCACTGATGCGCTGCTTCAACCAAGTTGACGAAATTGGCACGGGTTAGGAAGCTTGGAAGCTAAATTTGTGGTAGATGGGTAAGACAGATGGGTAGATATTATCGCTATCGATCGACTAATTTTTGCGGGGTCGAGTAAGGTTTGCCGATCTTTCAATTCTTTGACATTTCCTCGATTGGCTATCTATGTTTCTTTGACAATTAATTGAAGGTTCCGTCAAGCTATATATGTTTCTAGTTTCTAGAATAAGTTACTGGTCCTGGTCTGTTGAGAAGTGGATCGAACACGCGCACCTCGGTTGTGTTGATAATTTTGTGCCGGTTCCGAACGATCTCGAATACGAATATATGCTGTGAGAACATGTACACGTACGTCCATGCACCGGGACATTGTTTTCCATTGTCAAGTTTGATTATTAAATTTTCCAACCGTCCATGCCCCGTTCCGTACACTCAGCGGCTCAGCCCCGTTCCATCGACGGTTTCCGTTGTATATAAAAATTTACCGAGTAGTTTTCTTCGCTCGGTAATAATTTTGTTACCCGAGTGTATATGTGCTTTTACACGGTAATAACAAGTACACGGCAAAGGTGTGACTTCGCCGAGTGAAAATACTGAGTCTTTGCACTGGGTAGCTATGTTACCGAGCATTTAAACCCAGTTACTTGGTACTAGGAAAATTTCCAGTCACTGGTAGTACAAACCGAACTTGATCTTTAGGAAGTGCCACCGCAGCCGCACAAGGAGCGCCAACGCTTCACCAATTAATGTCTTTTGTTTATACAATTAGATTTCCCTAACGTGCCGTTATTTTATAATTGATTGAGTATATGCATATTAACGTGGCATTGTAATTAGCCTCTCAAATATAGGACGAAATTAATAAAACCAGCGCGGGGCGCCCAAATTCATCCGTGTAACTAATTCGATCGATCAGAAGCCGCACACTTAAAAAATTCAAACAGTGTACGTGCACGTACCTATTGCTAAATACGATATTCGTCTTAACTGGCGTTTGAATTTTAGGACTAAATTTTAAGTCTCTTTCACACCAGATATTTTATACTAATTAGCGTATTAAATATAAACTAATTATAAAACTAATTCCATAAATAAAGACTAATTCGCAAGACGAATCTAAATCATGGACTAATTATAGATTTCTCTCATAAATTAGTCTTTATTTATATAATTAGTTTTTTAATTAGTCTACATTTAATACTTCTAATTAGTATAAAATACGATGTCCTAATTAGTATCAAAACACATTATGATGTCCTAGTTTAGCCCTATAAATTCAAACACCATCTTTAGTCGTCTCATATCTGATACTATGGGGCATATGCGTGCGTGCAGGTGCAGCCAGGTAGCTAGCCTTGAGCAGAGAGATCGCTCGGTGCCAGGCCACACCGAGGCAAGCGCAAGCGGACGACACGGGTGGACCACCGCATCCGCATGCAGCACGTACTATACTAGTGCCGCCACAGGAAGGACAGAAGCGCGCGCAGATGATGTGAAACGGAGATGCATGCTGCCAATATATGCGAGGCCATTGATTGATTCATCATTGTTCCTTCCATCCATCCGTGGCTCACGGAGACGCGGAATGTACGTACTCCTCTACATGCGTGCTGGGTGTGGGGATCGACGTACTAGAAGCTGCTACGAGCAAGCCGCGGGCTGGCACTATGCCAGAAATATTCACATACGAGACCCCTTCATTTTTTTTAGACCAACTAAATAAAAATCCGTATACAAAAAATAAAAAATATATATACATATGTAAAAATCAGTTTTCGTATATAAGCCTACTAACAGGCCCGGCCCGCACGTGAAAATATGTCCTCACATACGAACAAGTGGTACGTACGTAAAAATCGGTTTTCGCATACGGAACATTTAGCATGTCCGCATGTAAAAATAGACATATTTTCATATGCAGGCCTATCAAGTGACCCTAATCAAGGGTTCAGATTCATCCTAATCTTAATTTTAGCGCTATATATATATATATATATGACACCCAAATAGGACACCATGGTGTATGGCCTTCAAGGTTTTAAACATACAAATTTAGTTTAAATTTTTGAAATTTTAAAACTTGTAGGTATATACCTAGTCATAATAATACATTTAAAACTCATACCTAGTAATAAAACATATCAAATTCAAATATATTTGAGTATAGTGTATCACATATCTAGGATAATT
>CM002483.1:5754081-5767717 GCA_000325765.3 Leersia perrieri
AAGACGTACATTACTACCATACAATATATAAAACTACTAATAAATGAAAATAAATAGAATAAGCAAATAAAAGCAAATGAAAATCCAAACTTTAATCCCGGTTCGTATTACACACCGGGATTAAAGGTCTGCTTCCCCGGCCGGGGCTAGACAGGCTTTTAATCCTGGTTCGTATTACCAACCGGGATTGAAAGTCGACCATCAGTCCCGGTTATTTCAACCAGGATTGAAGGGCAGCCTTCAATCCCGGGACCGTAGTCCCAGTTGGAAAACCGGGATAAAAGGGGTTTCCAAACCGGGATAGTCGCCCCGTTCTCTACTAGTGGTTTTGCGCTCTTGTTAAATATGTACCGTGTACAATGATATTTGATAAATTATAAACAAAATTTGTTATAAAGCATGGTAGTTAACTCATGGCATTCGTGTCATGGACATGCCGAACATGTGTTTTTTTTCATATGGTTTCCAAAACATACTATGTTTATTATTTTAACATTTTCATCTAATTAGCCGGGGAGATAAAACTTCATAAGGACACTTTTATCCTCGTGCCAAGTTCCACATTCTACTGGTTATGTTTTCAAAATAAATTGCTAGATTATTTTTAAAAAAATGCGTTAGGGAACAAAGGATTCAAATTTAGGAGAGACAAAAAAAACAAAATTTTAACATCATTTGCAAAATTCAAAACTAGTCCCAAATTACAGAAATCCACAATATTAAGGGGTGATAAAATAGAAACATATATGTCCCTGAATATATAAATTTCAAAAAGGAAAAAATAAAATAAAATAAAATTTGCAAAACACCAAAACCAGAAATCAGGCCCTAAACCCACTCCCAATATATTTCGAAATGTTAAAATAAGAGAAAATCCCATCTACGTCCCTGGATATTTTATAAATCTCTTCCGTCATGAATTTTGCCTCGTTCCTTACTCTTGAGTTTTTATTAATCCCTCTATAGCCTTCTAGATAGTTGACCATGTGTTGGCCTTGATTATTATTATTTTTTTTGTAAAATGAATATATTGCCCATGTCTCGTACTTATGTGCTACCTACTTCAAAACCATAAATCTAAAAAAAAACATTAATTTATAGTAAAATCAAATGAGACGAAATTATTTGATGGCAAATTTGAAAACTAAATCTAAGTTTTCAAAAATAAACTACAAAATTATTAACTACATAAAACAGTTTCACCAAGAAAGTGAAAACCAAAAGTATTTTTATTTGGTTTGAAATGTTTGTGAAAATTTTGTACGAATTTCATCTAATTTGAAACACGCTTTTCTACCTACGATAAACGGTACAAAACTACTTCAATATTCACGTACTTTCAGTGTTTGTAACACATGATTAATTACACTAGTAAAACTTGACTAGAATAATATATAGTACAGATATCGAAATCATTTCCAGTACATACTAGGCGATCAAATCACTTCAAGGATGGCCCAAATATTTTGTAATAACACATAATATTACTACAGTATCTATCAAATCACTCAATCTATGAATCACGAGAAATTTTCAAAAAAGAAAATGCTGAAATCCCATAGGGTGCAAATTAAGTAACTGAAAATGAAATATGCATACACACCAAACATAAAACACGTTTCCCTGCTGATGTAAGGCGTCTCAGCCTTTCAGTGATTATTAATATCATATTGGTGAGGGTTTAGCAGGCGGTACTGACTAATCTCCCCATAAATCAGCCATGCCCCACAACACCGGTCTGTCAATTAGTGGTCGCCACAAGTAAAGCGCGCGAGCTGATCGATCTCAGCGGCCGGAGAGAGCAGATGAGATCCATGGATGGGAGGAAAGATAGAGATTGGATGGATGGATTTGGATGGAGATGGCAGCTGCCAGGCCGTCGTTGTCGCTCGCTTTTTCATGCTGTGATGAGGACAATCCTGCAATCCTCCGGCTTGGCAACTCGCTGAAATCTTCCATGGAGTTCATTTGCCTCTTTTCGCGGACACGACAGCAACCTTCCATCCGCTACCTCTGCATTTGTACCACATCGCATATCTCTCTCTTAATTTCGATCGTTTCTCTGTACACATGCGTTTGCGTGTGGCGACTGGCGAGTGATGATTCGAGCTCACTCTTGTGAGCTGCTGGAATTTTTGTTCCTGTGTTTGTTGCCACGTTACTGATCCAGTTTAATTGGTGGGGTTTTTGCGCGTAGGGTTTGCTTCAATTAAATAATTTATTCTCGTTGTGTATGCCTGCCGCTAATTAATCTGGTCCGCATCTTATTAAGATTAATTAGGGATGAAGTGTAGCATGAATGAATAAAGAAAATTTTTGAAAGCAATGTATATCTTACATGATGCTGGCTGTTTGTGCCAGCATAAATTTTTTTGGTTGGTACTATTATATATTGCTATTTATTTATTTGTAGGAACGTGATTTTGGATATGGATATAGATTCAGGGTACCGGCTTAAATGAATGTAGACGTACATATAGTCTTCCTTTGGCTTAAATGAATGTAGATGTACATTAGTCTTTCTTTGAGATATGATTCGCTATCTGTTCACACATACTAGCTCATGTGTCGGTGTCAAATTAAGAGTCGTCACTACACTACACTACACTACACTACACTACCACCGTATACTTGCGCTCTCACATGCATGAATCCAAGAAATAGATTTGACAACAAATTGAAAAGGTCACTCGTCTTTCAAAGATTGTTTTTCAAAGGTCACTACAAGTTCTCTTCCTGCCTATTGTCCGTGGTAGAGTAAAACACTCTTTGTCGCGTCTTATTCCCCTCTCATCCTTTTTTCTTTATAGTCGCTCTTGCGAAGCTACTTCATGTTGGATTTTTATAGAGTAAAAACTAAATTCAACTTGTGTAAAAAAAAAAAAAACTGTAGCTAGAACTCTTTTGTTCCAAATGAGATAGAGACCCAATTGTTCTGCATAACTCCTTAACATTAATTGACTTGAACAGTTCAGTTTTAGTTGTTAAGGGTTTTCTAATCAATATTTATTTGGTTCCGCCAACATTCTACTTGAAATTATTTACATATATGGTGCACATTGATTAACTCCTTCCTATAGATTTATTGTTGAACAATGCTACCACGCCAAATCCCGTCCATATATTTCTTTTTGACAGTAAAGACTGCAAGCATGTCTTGTATTACCTGGTATTTGTTCCACTATTGTCTAGTCTATTAGCTGAGTACATCTAGTCTAAACTCCTGTTTAAATGCCGATTAGATGTCTCTGGAAATGGTTTTCGTAGTAGCATAGTATACGTATAAATGTTAGATTGATTTCTATATATTGTCGGAATTATTGTCTAGCTAGCCCACAAGAGGGTATCCAAATCGTTAAAATTGGCACCGAGCGCATAATGAAGTATTTCGCGTACACGCAAACCAAATTTAACAAGAAAATAATGAGAACATTACTAATGAATAGTGTCTATATAGTGTGTCCAGAAGGAGAGAGAAGCAATAAGTCGGTATGAAGAGACAAGCATCCCCATGGTTGGTTTTATCAACTCCAGCTCTTAGTGCAACTTTCAAGGTCATTGCTCCTCACAAGTTTTGGTAGTGCAGACACGATTTCAATCTCTCATCAATCCTCTCCAGTATCAGTTTTTTGTCAGGACAAAAACAAGCAGGTACAAAATGTGCAGTGAAGATAATAGCCACAAGCTTTAAATTGGGGGAATGGTGCTAATTAAATACTAGGAAGTAATATTTCAGTAATGAAGACATTGTTGTGGAATTATATTCAAAAAAACATGAATACTAGTAAGAGCTTAAAGGTGTTCCAACCCAATTAACTAAAATCTAGCTTTACAGGGAAAAAATCGTTTTGTCAGAAATATAATTGGATGCGGTGTACCATCTGTCCATCTTGTCTCTAGAAAAAGGTTTAGAGTGTAACATCATCAGGGCCATACTTTGGATTTTGGATGAGATGGAGAGAGAGATATTGGACAAGAAACTGCCTGCAGTTGCCATGTAAAAGTTGTAAACCATAGTTAAATAAAAAGAATAATAAGCGCAACCAGTTGGCATGTAAACCATAATAAGCGCGTGTAGGTGAAAAAGGTGCGGTGAAAATAATAACAAAATGTTCAAGGTTACTGGTGACAGAGATAGAGGAACGAAGAGTTGATACAACAAATCAGATGTATAAAAGACATCAAATCCAATTAGTTGAAGAGAAAACGTATCGAAGGAAACAAATCTCTGGCAGAGACAGAAGTACCAAATAGGAGGAAGAATGAGACTGAACAGCTGCTGGGCTCGGGGCGTGCGTAATACATACGTCACGCATTTCGTCACTGCAGGGAGTTCATTTTAACCCACATGAAACATACCAGCTTTTTTTTTTTTGATAATGGATTGTATATTACCGGTCTTGACTTAAAAAAGTTACAACCAATTATTACAAATTCTAATCAATAATAAAGTAGATGACTAACAGCTTAAACATGAAGCCACCAACAAAGTAAACAAGAGAGAGAACAATAAACACTCATACCAGCTTCTTTTGGACCGTGTATTCTAAACCGGTTTTCTCCAGTGTGAAAATTAAATTCTGTTGATATAGTTGAATTGAAGAATTGGAATGTTACACGACTACACGAGAGCTTGGTTTGATGGGTTTCACTCCATCTTCCTGTAAGTTTCTTCTTTATACTGTCAGGAAATATTATTTGTAAATTGTACTCCCGGCCAAGACAGCAATTCATTCCCTACGAAATGATGACGCTAGACTAAGTATACATAGTTTCCTAAATGACGCACAGGTGTCTATTAGTACGGAAAAAAGAACACTGCTCACTTGGAGAGTTGAGTGCTCCAGGGAAAGGACTACAACAGCGAAATTCAGCAATCTGCAGCAAGTCCGCAACATGTATACAGCTGCAACTTTGCAATGTTGCGGCTGACAGGTACATGATGGAAGACCATATCAATTTAAATCTGGCATTCTTCAAACCTTAAAGAAATATCAACATGCAACACATGCCATGAAAACTGGATGAAATAGTACATAGTTAAAAAAACCTTGAGTACTTTCTAGCGAGGATTTTACTCAGGTCAACAAAGTATACAAAGAACGGATAGCACAAAAATTTATCATTGGTATCTACCCCAACAATGCTTCCCATTGCAACACAAACAAGGAGAGCTTCAGCCTGATGATACCAGATTCAGTCAAATTGTACTTTATCCAGCTGGTTAATCATTTCCTCAAACTGCAAAGTATGACGAAATGTTAGATTATGGTGTGTCACTGAGAAAACTATAATTGCATCCAAGATTGTGTTGCATATTTGCAAGCATGTAAACATGTAAAACTGTTAAAAGATCTACAGGTACCTTCAAAATCTGTCTCAAAAAGTAATCGCCATGGTTCTTGGTTAACTTGGATTCAACAACATGAATAATGTCCTGTGTTAATGCAAATGATTTAGTGAGTCAAACAAAATAGTCATTTATAGTAAATTATATCACTACAGTATCACACTTGGAAGTGTGGGAAAAAGAAACACACTTTGTCATTCATGACTTCATGTAGAGTATTTCACTCAGTTAATCCTTACACATGTAAGATTCATACGCCCAGATGCAGAAAGTTTCAAGTTCGAAAACATATAGAAGGAATTTATATTTTCAGTAAAAGCACAAATCATGGAGATAATATTTCAAGAATACATAGAACAAACATTATTTTCTCCAAGCATTTAGTCAGCGGTCTAAACAGCACTACTGCACAAGTGCTTGAGGTACAGGCAAAAAAGAAACACACTTCTACCATGTATACATAAGACCAGATCACCAGATGCAGAAGGTTTCAAATTCAAAAACATATACAACAAACTTATCATAAAAGCACAAAGCAAGGAGATAATGTTTCATAAACGAACATTATCTTCTCTCGCCAAGCATTTAGTCACCAACAGGTGATATAAACACTAAGCATTAGTTTGGTTCCCTGTATGCTAAATGGCCTGGCTTGTCCCACTAAGCCTGGCTCAGATGGACCTGTTTCCAACATACATGCTGTTTTGTTTGGTTAGCTGAGTCTACAAGGCCAATCTCCTCACAGAGATTGTTTGGTTTCATGCATGTCACTTCCCTCGTGGAATATCTAGAGGGGATACTGCATATAGGAAGTCTTTTCTTGATTTAAGCTAGCCCAAGGCCAATAAACAAAATGATTCCAGGAACTCAATTCTCATGGCCAGGTCCCACAACCTTTTTGCACATAGGACTGTTCCTCTGACCTCTGCAGGGAACCAAACAAGCGGATACTGCATGCACTTACTTAGCCAGGACAAGGCCAATGCAAGGAACCAAATGGCCCTACCAGTGCTACTACTGGAGCAAATTTGTAGGAAAACAGAAGATATATACCATTCTTGTTGTCACACATAAATCTGAAGGCGAGTTCAAATAGATTATATAGTTAGCAAGGCAATGAGGTAAAAATCAATCATCCTACCTCATCAATATAGAAGTCAAAGTCTGCACTGGATATGACCTTTCCATCACTGTTGATTGAATGCATTTTGTGCTTGTATGTCATAAGAATTGTCCTGCCATCATATACCAATTATGCTATGAACGAAACAATTTCAAGTATTGGCAGTAAAATATATTAAAAATACACTGACCTTAGTGTAACCTCGTCCACGTCCATGTATTTGGCAAGTTTGCCAATTGTTATCGTTGAATACAACTTGAGATAACTTCTGATACCGGAGAGCAACTGTTGTTGTTTCACTTCATAAAGAAACAGCTTCAACTGAAGACGATAAGCATCCTGTTGAATAAATACATTATTCATTTTGGTCAAGATTCAAGAAAAAACTAGCCTGATTTGTAGAAGAGTGAACTCAGAAAAAACAAGAATAGACAGTATAATAATAAAAATTACATTTCCATAAACAAGTGCAAGACAGAGCTGAACACAAGAATCTCATTGATACTAAATTACTGGATGATCAGAATTCAGTAATAATGTCTGTTCAAGTAGATACTTAAAGATGTAAATTGCAGGTGTCACATGAGATACAAGTAAAGATACTCAAATCAAAGTAGTTAGCATGCAACTTCTGCAAACTGTAATGCTAATGACCAGGCACATTGTAGAAAGAATCTCAACATTCAGCTGCTCAATTTTGTCATTATGACAATAAGGCACAGACAAACAAAAATTCCTAGATTACTTAGAATATTACAGATGATACACCCTCGAATGTTTTGATCTTAGTCTCAGCCCAATTAAGGGTGTAGTACAGTTCCAATAAAACATTTAAAAAACATCGCAATCTTTACTTATGTAATACCTGGTTGTAGTTTGTGAATGGCTCCCGTAGAACTGGAGGCGATGCAGTAATGAACTTCGGGCAGGCATAGGAAAAGAGTTCATCATAAATAGCATATGCCTCATCATCATACCTATGCATCTTCGTCATTTTGTCACCATACTTTTCCTTCAGCTGAGTGCCAACGTTTTCATCTATGAGCTTGTCCTGTGGACACAATGAGAGGCAGATTGCCAATAGTGCATACATCTGCTCATTCTTCTTTAGTAACTGGTCATACTGGGGGGAATTCTGATGGTATTGCTTACACTTCAGGATATAGAGCAGAATTTTGTTGAATTCGCGTATACCATCAACATACCTGAAAATCATCCAGAAATATGGTTAATCAGATAAAGTAGTCACCTCCAAGAATTGAAGATCCTGAAATTAACTAATAACATGACTCCATTTCATCCCTTAACCATTACACTCTCATCAGGGATAGTAAACAGCATGCTTCAAATATTAAACACAGTAGTATGGAACTTCAGAAGAAAAATGACACTTAAGGGCCAATTGGTTGACAACTTGACAAAAAAATTGGTAGTGCTAATGTAGGACTATGTTTGGTTGGTTTGCTACCAAAGTTTTGGTAAGGTTGCATAGGCATTATTTAGTTTGCAATCAATAGAACTAGCAATATGTTGCCAAGTCCAACATTTTGGTACGATTGCCATGAGCAATAACAAATTTTGTTAACAATGCAAATAAATGACTAACTCCATTAGCATTATGAATATTTGAGTGGGCATCACTAGTGCTGGTTCAACTCATGCAATCCGCCAAAGCAAACAATAACTTGAGTTCGATGGCTACAGTGCTAAAGTCGATTCAGGGGACCAATGTAAATGACAGTAAAGGCAGCAACACGATTGGCAAGCCACAGGTTCCTCTTCTAGGCAAGAAATATTTTAACTGTTAGTTCGACCTCTCTTTTGAGTGCCATTTTTCTTCCCGATACATAAGAGTTAAGCTCCACAACGTATTCAGTTCGTTTTCTTCGTCGCATGGTTTGATTTTTGGCATAAAAAAAAACTGGCTCCAAGTACTTCAGAGGTAAAGTATACAATCTTTATTTTTTTCAATATAAGAGGGGGGGTTAAAGGAGTTTATTCAGAAGTGAGTGTAGAGGCACCAAAAAAGTTAACAATCGTAAGGCCCATAAAATGGTGAACAGCGAAAATGGTCCATAACAGGACAGGATGTAGAACAATAAACAATGGATAAAGAAAATAGCAATAAAGATAGGAAAGAGAAATGCTCAGGCAAAATAGCCCGATGCATACCTGCGCATCATGAGGCTGGCAAATCCATAGTGGTAAATTGTGGAAATGTGGCTTCCAATCACAGTGGTGTAGACACCCTGCTGGCTTATATCAATCGGAGCCAAGCACTTGAGCCCAGTATGGTAGTCCCCAAGAAGGCAATGCACTCTGAGCAACCCAATCATGCTGTAGTACCCCAGCATCTTCAACACATTGCTCCCACCCTCGTAGTCATACCCATCTGTTGCTGTGAACTGCTCAAGCCCTACCTTCTCCCTCTCGAGGATCTCTCCAATCATCGACTTCTCCACCAGTGCTTTCAAGTAATTGAGAACCCCATAAACACTCCATGCCTGTCAATTTATAAACAATGGACTAAGTATGACGAATCTATCAATAGAAAGCCCATAAAACAAAGCTATGTCATCCAAGATTCATCCCACCAATCACCCAACCCGAATCTAATTCTGAATAACGACCTCGACAACACATGAAACAAATCAGGCTACTCATAAATAAACTTAACGAAAAGTAATGGATTGCATTTCGCCATCCAATAGAGTCTTTGAACTTAACAAAAACTAATGGTACTTATTACGTTTCAGCATCCAGTAGTGTCTGAATTCAAACCTCATAGCACGAGCATCGTTGTCCACCTCAATGTCAAATCACAAACAAGTACTACCACTAACAACTGGCACCAAGCAAGAGCAAGTCTATCACATAACTCAATACATCTTAAATACCCTAGTCAAGTTAAATAATAGAAACAGCAAGCAAGCCAGAGCCAGAGCGATAGATTCAGAGAAAACGTCGGACCTGGTCGTACTGCTTGAGGAGGTTAATCTCCTCCTGCGTCTTATTCTTCAGCTTAGCACGGTACTGGCAGTAACTCTGGAACTGATACACAAACTCATCAACCATATCCCACAGCCACTGGTTGGGGAGCTGCATGTTAACAACCCCCTGGAGGACGACGCTGAAGAGGGAGCAGTAGTTGTCCCACGACTCTGCCCGCTGCGCCGGCGTGAGGCCCTGGCCCTGGAGCCGCGCGTGGGCGTGGCGGAACCAGAGCTCGCGGTAGAGGAGGAGGAAGACGTGGTCGCCGTCGCAGTGCGGCGCGACGGCCTCCGCCGGCGGCCACGGCGTGTCGCGGAAGTGGCGGTCGGAGAGCCGGTGGAACCCCCCCTCGTACATCTGGTGCGTCTCGTACACGTTCCGGTCGCGGATGTGGCGGTAGAGGTGGGAGACGAACGTCTTCACCGAGTCCGGCACGTAGCTCGGGTCGTAGGCCGCCGCCGCCGCCGCGGCGGAGGTGCCCCCTCCTCCCGTCGCCATGTCTTCGCGGTCGCGGTAGGAGGACGCCATGGATGGATGGGTGACGGCGAGAGGGGGAGGGGATCGAATCGATCTAGGGTTTCGAGGGTTTTGTGGGGGAGAGAACCTAACCTACTAGTAGTTGCTGGTTCAGGCTGGTAGTGGGCCGGGCCGATTAATTTGATGGGCCGGCGGCCCATGTTGTCTATGTGGAGTGGCTAAATTTAGAGATTTTGTTAGGGTTAGTTGAAAGGGAAAATTGCAACAGCCTCCCCATCCTCGGAGCCCCAAACCCATTCCCAATCCGCATCTCCTGCGAACGCCGCCCGCCGCCGTCTGCTCATCGCCTCCTCCGCCGGCCTTCTCGCCTAGCTCCGGCCGCCCCACACTCGGAACGGAGGTAATCCACCGCTCGGTTTCTATGCTCTAGGTCCAGCTGCGAGGATGAAATGTTTATTGGTATATATGCTGAGTTAGGATTTTTTGTTTTGTGTGTGTGAAATTGATCGGTTTGAGATTAATGATTATTGATGATTTAGGTTGAGAAAGGAAGGTGGTGTACTTATGATTGAAATGCTCACCTGATTGGCTGATTTTAGTACATTGACGGTGTGCGTCCTCTGAACTTTTACTGAATAATCGGTGGCTGATTTTACTGATTCTAGTTTGTATAACACCCTATGGACTGAATGCATGCGCCATTTTGTTATAATTTTAACAGTAACTATGGATGAAGAAGACAGTTTTTATGTTAACTCGTTGGTTGAGAAGAACAACTCGCTAGATTGGGGTGATGGCAATCTGGTGGGGACTAGCCCACCTGAGGAGCAATATTCACCAGTTGAAGAAGTTGTTGTTGTGAAAAGAAGAAACCAGAAAAGAACAAAGAATTTCAGCGGGAAGGAAGACGAGAAGTTGGTTTCGGCATGGCTGAATGTTAGTAAGGATGCAGTCGAAGGCATCAAGCAATCTCGTTGTGCATACTGGAAGAGGATTTACGATTACTTCCACTCAAACAAGGACTTTACTTCAGACCGTTCGCAAAATTCTCTCATGCACCGTTGGTGTACTATTCAAGAGAATGTAAACAAGTTTGAGGAATGTCTAAGCCAGATTGGAGATAGAAGGCAAAACTGGGTTTCCAGTCAAGACAAGGTTTGCTCTAATGTCCACAAAATTAGTTCTCGTTTCGTATGGAGACTAGACAATTTAACATGATATTTTGAGGTCTGCAGATTATGCATGCATGTGCTCTGTACAAGGCCGAAGATGAGAATCATAGGTCATTTCACATGATGCACTGTTGGAATCTCTTAAGAAACCAGCAAAAATGGATTCATAGGTCGTTGCCATCTCACAAAAAACAGAAGACAACCCCCAATTCAAGTCTAGGTATGTCAACTACTAATACTACTGCTGATGATACTGTGGCTGCTGCTCCTCCAGGATATGAATTATCAAAGGGGCCAGAAATTAGGAAGGGGGAGAAAGAAAAATTACGACGATGTGGAGATGTGGTCTGTATGGAAGATTTAGATAATCTGTTGGCAAAGAAGAAAAAGGAAGATACGGAGAAAGAGCTCAACAAAGATGAGAGAGGTGGAGATGTGGTCTGTACGGAGGATTTAGACAATCTGTTGGGAAAGAAGAAAAGGGCAGATGCGGAGAAAGAGCTCAACAAAGATGAGAGATATAAACAAACATATGCCTTGCAACAACAGAGGGTTGCATTAGAACAAGCGAGGGTAGCAAACGAGACAAAAAATCTTGAGGTGAGGAGCAAAGAATTAGAATTGAGGAACAAAGAGGTAGATTTGAAGAGAATGTTAGAAGAGGAGAGGATTATGACTTTGGATATCAGTGGCATGTCTGGGCTACAGCAACAGTACTACAAGAGCTTGCAGGAGGAGATCATCACTCGACGATTTAATGGCCCGAGTTGAGCTTTTACTAACCATTATATTATATAATCTATTATATTGTGCCAACCTTGTTAAGTTGTATATACTATTATGGTGTGCAAACTGTGTTAAGTTGTATGGACTGCATAACTTATTAGGTTATATGGACTGTTTTGGTGCGCAAAGCCTGTATGTTTGAACTTAAATTAATTTAGTACAAATTAAGAGTATATGTAAATATATTATTACAATAATAGTTCTTCTCAATGATATCCACAGATTCACTTCAAGAAAATTGAACTCCCCCCCCCCTAAAAAAAAAGTTTACAACAAAGTTAAGTTATGACAATACTTTACATTGTTGCCACAAATTTAATTATTTTCATAAAGTAAAATTCATGGTCGGTCCTTAAAGTTGGACTGCAGTGTCACTTAAGTCCATGATCTTCTAAATTACACATTAAGGTACATAATCTTGTTTTAATCTACCACATAGGATCTAAAACTGAACACCTACGTAACCCTGCCACGGTGGATGCATTTTTTCATTTAGCACCCTGTAAACCCTACCTCACAGTACATATCACTAGTTAAATCCAGAGCTGAATGTGGCGGTGGCGGAGAGAGGTACGGCGTGTGGGCTCGGCACCCAAATCCCCCTCAATCAACCAAAGGCCAGGATGCGGCGAGTAGCACGGTGGCTCGCATGATGTGAGGTGTGTCCCCGCCATACACCCCTGCTTCCCTATCCACTATGGCCACCGCGAATCTTCGTGAGATTGTTGCTCCATCATCGACATCCTGGCGGTACTTGTGATGCCCCAGAATAATTAGAGGAAATAGAAAGGGAGAGGACAAAACAGGATAAAAAGAAAAGGAGAAAGCAACCCATAGGAAAAGCACGGGTATTGTTTCGGCCTGTTACTGCAGCTAACAGCTAACAGGTGGAACATTGTAGCAGCCCGCACATAACACTGTAGTGTCGTGAAACACTGTGGCAACCGAGAATAATACCACCTCGAAAGTTCACTAAGAGGAGGAGCAAACATATGCCCTACAACAACAGAGGGTTGCATTAGAACAAGTGAGGGTATACAAAATGAGACAATAAAAAATCTTGAGGTGAGGAGCAAAGAACTAGAATTGAGGAACAAAGACTCAAAGAGGTAGATTTGAAGAGAATGTTAAAAGAAGATAGGGTTATGACTTTGGATATTAGTGGCATGTCTGGGCTACAGCCACAGTACTACAAGAGGCTTGCAGGAGGAGATCATCACTCGGTGATTTAATGGCTCGAGTTGAGCTTTTACCAACCATTATATTCTATAATCTATTATGTTGTGCCAACCTTGTTAAGTTGTATATACTACTAGCAAATGTGCCCGTGCGTTGCACGATGAAAAATCAATGGTAGAAATTAACACATTCAATAAACATAAATTATAAAGGCTTTTGAAAAATAAAGGACTAAAACTAAACTTGTTTCCTTCGGCTAAGAGACCTAGAATAGACTTTTATTCGGTCTGTCCGATAGGCCCATGGCCTTTTTCATTTGCTTGCGGCCGCTCCCGCGCTCCTAGGCCGCAACCTGGGCTTGGCCCGTGAAAGTCCCTTCCCACTTGGGCTGATTCTCAGTCCGGTTAATCCAAGCAGTTTGATCCTAGGGTTCACAATCGGACGACCGGGCGGCGAGATAGGTGAACAAAAACCCACCAAAACCCTAAACGCCCTCCCTCCCGGCCCGCCGGCCACCACCCCACTGCCCTCCCTCTCGGCTGGTGCCACCCCGGCTCC
>CM002483.1:5767817-5794353 GCA_000325765.3 Leersia perrieri
CAGGCTGGCCGCCGCTCCCCGCAACCCTCCTGCCTCCCTCCTGGTCACCGTCGTTCAGCCGCCCATCTCCTGCGCCGGTCGCCGCCTCTCGCCTCCTCGCCCAACGGAGCAGCGCCGGCCACTGCCACCCTGTCACGACCAGAAAAATCGTTAATTAGATAAATCATTGTTTGATGTATTTTCTAGAATAATAAGATTGGGTTGAAATTTATGAAACCTTTTGAACAAGAAAATGGCCAAGATAATTTTTTGTTAAATATTTTGACTGCTCAAGTATTTTCTAGATTGTTCTGGGTTTTATTTAATCCTTGAAAGTATTTTTAATCAATGAAACTTCATTTCAACAATTATTCAAATGAAAAATGAAATAAAAAAAACCCTCCAAAGCTCTTGGGCATATTCCGGCCCATTTCATCTCTCTTCTGAGCGCATCAGCCCAGCCCGCCCCGCGCTCTCCTCTCTCTTTTTCTGTCTTTTTCTCTTTCTCTCCCTCTTCCCTCTTGGGCCAGCCCAAGAGAGCCGCCTCTCCCTCCACTTCCTCCCGTAGCTGGGCCGTGGCCATGCACCCGCCTTGGCACGTGGGGCCCATGCTGGAGGAGGTCGTCTTCCTCATCTAACCACCGGTGCCCCAATAAAATGAGCCGGAGCTCCGCCGCCGCCTGTCGATCTCCCTCCCCGTGAAGTTTCTCTGCGAAATAAATACAAAAATCGGACCTCTCCTCTCCCTCATCAATTCCCCCATGAAACCCAACATTGATTCGGTTTAATTTCACTAGAATAATCCCTCTTTTATTCCGGCCATCAATTGAGGAAATCAATGTCGATCTCCCTCTCCGGCGACCGTTTCGTCAAATTGAGTGAGGGGAAATGCTCCCCACTCGCTCCTCTTTAATCAACACTAAAAATATCCATCAATGGCGCTTTAAATTGCCGAGAAACAGCTACCCCTTTTCTTGCTGAGAAACGGCGTGACACACCCCGCCGCCCTCTCGGTTGCCGACACCCCGCCGCCCTCCCGGTCACGGCCACCACCCTGCCGCCCTCCCGGTCACCGCCGTCCAGGCGCCTCCCTTCGCTTGGAAAGGATGCTCGCGTGTTCCCTGTTGAGACGGACGCTGACGTCATGATGACATTAGTGAAACGGATGATGACGTCAATGATGAACGAAAAAACGTGCACAGAAAGATGACAGATTCATCTTGAACTTTTATAGTAGGTAAAGATTATGGTGTGCAAACCGTGTTAAGTTGTATGGACTATTATGGACTGCATACCTTACTAGGTTATATGGATTGTTTTGGTGCGTAAAGCTTGTATGATTGAACTTAAATTAATTTAGTAAAAATTAAGACAATATATGTTAAGATGGTACTCCCTCCGTCCTTAAATACAAGGCGTATTTCAACTGTACACGGTCTACAATACTTTACTTTGACTATTTATTAGTTCATTCAATAAGAAATTATCAAAAACTATAAAATTTACTTTATATGAAAACACATTCAAATACAAATCTAATGATGTTACATGCATAACACTAAACATCAATATGGTTAGTTTAACTATTAGTCAAAACTTTTAAATGTTGACTTTGTGGAAAACATGGATGTCTTATATTAAAGGACGGAGGAGTACCAACTACATAAATATATCATTACAACAATAGTTCTCTCAATGACATTCACAGATTCATGTCAAGAAAATTGAATTGTTCCCCCAAAAAGGTTACAACAAAATTAAGTTGCGACAATACTTTACACTACTGCCACAATTTTTATTATTTTTTGTAAAGTAAAATCATGGGTCCTTAAAGTTGGACTGTAGTGTCACTTAAGTCCATGATCTTGTAAATTACACATTGAGATACATAATCTTGTTTTAATCTACCACGCAGGGTCTAAAACCCATTGATCGAGTATGGACGCCTCTAGGTACCCTGGCATGGTGGATGCATTTTTTTTCATTTAGCGCCCTCTAAGCCCTACATCACAGTAGCATATAGCCAGTTAAATCCAAAGATGAACGTGGCGGCAGCGAGGGGAGGTGTCGCGTGTGGGCTCGGCACCCAAATCCCCCTCAATCAACCAAAGGCCAGGATGCAGCGAGTAGCATGGTGGCTCGCATGATGTGAGGGGTGTCACCACATACGCTCTTGCTTCCCGATCCACGCTAGCCACCATGAATCTCTGTGAGACCGTTGCTCCGTCATCGACATCTTGGGGGCACTAGTCTCCATAATTGGCCTTGTTGTCGAGCCTGCTTCATTGTGTTGATGGTTTCAAGTGAGAGGGGAGAGAATGAGAAAGACCGAGAGAGGTGGTTGCCGATGGTAGTGTCGCCTTACCGCCTGGCTTGAGCTCATGGAACACTAGTCTCTCCCCATCTCCATGGGCAGCCATATGTAACCACCTCCCAAAGGCGTGATGTTGCCGTGGGCACCTTGTGTGCCTCCACAGCCGCAACCACTGCACATGGAGGGCCGATGTCGTAGTGGCCCCGTCGCCGTCAAAATCCATGGCATTGCTGTTCCATTTTGTTGAATCCTGCTCAGAGAAAAAGGCGGCGAGGGAGGATTACAAAGCCAAAACCAAGCTTGACACCACCGCCATCACCTCTCCTCCCTCCTCCACCCTAACCCCAACCCCATCCACATCACATGTCACCGCTACTAGAGTATGCGCTGACTGGGCCACATTTGCGCCACTAGGGGCCTCACGCCCACCCCCTTCACCCTCCTCCTTTAGAGCCCATCACCAATAGCGAATGGGGAGGATGGGAGGGGAGAAAGCTATGTCACACCCTCTCCTTTGACGAGGCCACCATGGGCTCGCCACCCCCTGTGTAAGAAGGCGAGGGTGGGGGGGGGGACAGGATGCGGCGGCGAGGGGATCCGGGGAGGTGGTGATGGCTGTAGGGGATGATGAAGATGGTGATTTGAAGGAGGGCTGGAGATGCGCGGGAGGGCTATGCTGAGAAAGCTCATGGAGAAGGTGGTGTGGCAGGTCAGGGGCTATGGTAGAGGAGAGAGGAAGAGGGAGAAGGGAAGAGAGATTATAGCATATGAGGGAAACGATTGTTTGTTGCTAATGTTGGATCTGGAGGGGAATAAATACAAAGTTTCTCCCAATGTGGCATAGGGGTCATATCTTACCAATGGGGGTTTGGTCATGTTGTGATATAGTAAAACATAATTACAGATCTCAATGTGCAATTTAGAAGGGATGGACCTAATTGACACCACTGGCCATTTCTAAGGACCGGCCATGAACTTCATTGTTTTTAATAATTAGTATGAGTGTTTGTCATAATATATAGCATTGTAACAACTGTGTACACAGAGCTAATCCATAGGTTTGTTCAATAAAATATAGCTATTACAAGAATCCAATGTCTTGACAAAGCACTGAATAAGATAATTCAGACATGCATGTAGCATCTGGAACGCACCAAACAAGGGTGACCGGCAACTAATTAACTAGTACTAATGTCCTTAGGATGCATCACAATGTCTTAATCTAATGAATGAAGTTCTGTACTACTAAGCTTTAGACACTTGAGCCAAAAAAAGGTACCTTTTCAAAGTCCACAAGTTTCAACGCTACTCCTAATTAACGATACTTAGTGATTAGTAGCATTATTTATTTGTTGCCACGGTACAGCTTGTATCACATCTG
This sequence comes from Leersia perrieri, assembly GCA_000325765.3. Lineage (NCBI taxonomy): Eukaryota > Viridiplantae > Streptophyta > Magnoliopsida > Poales > Poaceae > Leersia > Leersia perrieri. The sequence goes on from CM002483.1 coordinate 5,771,492, forward strand.
ATCCGTTTTAACATAACTGTTGTTGTTGTTCAGATAAGTATAGTTAATCATACACTTTTGACAACTATGCATACTACTATTATGGAAAATGCTTTTTGGTTATAGTAACGATGTGTTTGGCTCGAGGGATTTGTTGAGTTGGCAGCAGTTCATCCTCTTTTTAGGTGTTTGGTTACATGAGGGATGGTTGAATCAACATAGAATATTCCATAAAAATTCGGGATGGGTTGGCCTGCGAAAATTTGACAGACCCAACTAACACACTTTTGCTCGCCCACATCATGTGACTTGCACAAGCCTGCCGAGAAATTGGGATTACGATATTGCCTATTTGCATAATACCTGTTTTGGTGGAACGCTATCACTCAAATTATCTTCAGTAAAATGCCACACTCAACCTAGGCATATTCACTGATATGTCATTACACGCATTACCTTTGCTAGTTGCTACAAAGGTCACATTATATGTACCAGCCGATGAAGCGAGACGCGAGGATAGGGAGAAGGAATCGAGGCCAGACGCGATGGGGGGAGAAGGAGATGGGGATGCGGTAGGGGAAAAGGATGGGCACCGAGGAGATAGATGGGCGGCTGGTGATTGATACACACAAGTCAGGCCATTGCCTTCTAGGACTGGCCTAAGCCATACTATGATCACAAAAGGCAATCCTCTCAACAGACAAATTAATATTGTACTTCCCTTGTTCATGAAAAAGCTAAAACTCCCTTGTCTTCAACTATGAACTTACACACAAGCTTCTTAGGTTAGTCACATCCCCATGAACTTCTAACTAGCCTAACAAGGGCGTACATCTTTCTTTAATTTCCTCACTGCCGACAACCATATCCCATGGAGAAGAAAGATTTGGCCGGAGTTGGAAAAAAAGTGGTGGAGCCAAGGACATTACTATCCCTAATGAAGACATCTTGGTTAAAAGGTGACGTTTTATTTGAACCAATTTGAATGGTGGTGTTCCATCAAAACGAGTAGTGTGCGATGGCATAATTCCAAAATTCTCGAGCATGCATGTTGTGGTGACCTTTAAACCTTTCCACTAATGATTTTTTTTTAGTTTCTGAAACTTTTTAATAAATAACTTTACTATTAGATACCATCGAAAAAGATCTTCATATCTAAAACTAATTTTTAGAAACACAAGTATAACTAGCGTGACCAATACTCTGGAGTATAAGTTTTTTTTGCTACGCCACCTATGTTGGGGTGACACGATGTTTCCATGCCATCCTCATTGACATGAGAATATAACACCATCACTAACTTTTATTTTTACTGGTGTGTAGTGTTTTTCTTACCACACCAGTTGGACTGACGATTAAAAAATATTTTTTGGTAGGATTTATTAATATAAACTATTCATTGAGAAGTTTAAAAATGATAAAAATTCTCCACCATTTCACTTCTCTTTGTATCGATTTTCCCCATTCGATACAAAGACAAGGTAGGTGCGAGAGCCAGAGGCGATAGCGATAGCGCAGGCAAGGCGAGGCAGCTTCTCCCTCCTCGCATCCTCTCCCTCGGCTGGTGCTCATCCTAAGTTCTTCACTCGCCGACTTGCTATAGTGTGCCAATGGCGATAGGCTGCAAGTTCGGCGGGTAGGTTGTTTTTTAGAGTAGTTTCTTTTAAAGATGACTACACAGTGCATTGTACTGTGTAGGGCTAAACGAGCGACACTCGTCCACTGCTCCAACACTAGCATGTGTTCTCCTCCCTATCTTCGGCCATCATCCCCGTGGATCCAATGATGCCCCCGTCGGTCGTCGCTGTGGCTACTGCCACTGCCTGCCGCCACACGGTTTGATTTCCTATTTTTTAACCTGATTTTCTCTTGTTGAGCTGTATTAGAATCAGGGGCAGAATCAGGCCTGGGGCAACTTGGGCCCAAGCTCTACTCATCAAAAGATATTTAGTTGACTAGTATCCCTAAATTCTTCAAATTTGTCCAAACCCCATGGCCCAGCCCCTTGCTCGGCCTTTCCAAACCTCAGGCCCAAGGTCTCCCAACAGCCCACGGGGCAATCCGTTGTGCAGCCCACCAGGCTGAATCGAAAACCCTAACAGTTAGCTCATGCCTCATTCAAGCACATGGCACGCTGTCTCCTCTCCCTCTCGGTCTTGGGCATTTTGGCAGCACAAGGTTAGTGGTGGGGGCGCGAGGAGGCGACTAGGTGGTCACATGGTGGCGGCCAGCGAGGCATTGGCCGGCAGATGTGCACAACGGTGCGAAGGCGGTGGCAGCGGTGTGATGTGCGGCTGGTGGGGATGCAGGGGGGCCGGTGGGGTGGTGGCGGCTTCTTCTCCAGCAACGGCGACGAAGAAACCCCGACCCTGTATTTAGGGTTCCGGGGTAGGCGAGGGAGCCGGAGTTAGAGGAAATGACCGGGGCAACGGACTTGGGAGATCCCACGGAGACAGGCGGTGAGCGGGGTCGGCGGCGGGGTGAACAGTGCTGTCTTGGATGGCTTTGGCGGAGCCGACGGTGATGGCGCTGCCGAAGGCAGGGAAGAAAAGGGAGAAGGGCAAGAGGGGAGGGGAGGGGGAAGGGGGCTCGCCGACGCCAGGGAGCCGGGATGGCGGGGCAGTGGCACGCAACGGCGGGGGTGGCGGAGAAGGTGAGGCGCAATAACGACCATGCAGTGCGCTGGTGCGTGAGGGAGGAGACGGTCGGGATAGCGGTCGCTGTCAAGTGGGTTCCAATTGCAAAGCAAGTCGTTTGAGTAGAAACTAGAAAGACCGGTGGTGTACTGGTGTGAGTGGAAAGCGCGGGTGGGGGCCGGCAAGGCAAGGAAGTCAGGCAGGGCAAAGCAAAGAAAAGCAAAGGCTGCTCCAAGTGACCCTGCCACCGAGGCACCAAGGCACGTGGCCTCCTCCTCCTGTCTGTCCTTGCGCTTCTCACTCTCCCCCTCTCCCTCTCCCTCCCTCCCCACCCAAATCTTCCTCCACAATCTTCCCCTTCCGCTCTCGGCGGCCTTCGTAGCTTGCTTCTCCGGCACGACGGCGTCGAAGCTGCGGTGTGTGCAAGGGTAACTACTCCACTCCTCCCTGCCGCTCCACTCCTGTGTCTATTTGTTTTTTTCGGCCGCGTCGGTCGTTTTGGAGGAGGAATGCTTTGGTTTCGTCGGTGAGGTGGCGGAGGGGCGAGGCTCCATTGGCCGCCGCCGCCGTGGGCTGGATCCCAGAGAAGAGCGGGGAGGCGCGTGGTCGCTTGGTGCGGTACTCGGCCGCAACTATTTTCGTTTTCTCTCGTCCTCCGCCACCGCTAAGATGAATCTATGGGTTGGTTTTATTTTTGGTGGATTTTGTTGTCGGTGTGTCGATTTGCAGCTTGGGAGGCTTGGAGGGGCAATGCTGCGCTTCCTTGCGTGGGGATGTGTTTATTTTTTCTGTGTTTCTGCAGATTTGGGGTTATTTCTGGTTGACTTGCATTTTCCAGGTTTGGTTTTGGGATTCAGAGGGATGCCATGTCTCGCTGAGCGCGGTGTACAGTCTTGTTGCTGCTACCTCGATCTAGTTAGTGGACGGTTGTTTGGTTTGCTGATTTGTGGTTTTTGCTGATTTTCGTACTCTCGATTTCTACCTGTTCTGTTCTCTTGCAATGAGGGGTATCTTTTGATTGCTGAGCCAATATAATCTAGGTCCTTTTCTTCCACGTTGTTTAAGAATCAGGCTATTATTCTAATGGAAACCTGTCGCACTTGCTGTTATTTTAAGAGCAATGTATTGACCTATTCACAACTAACAATCAGGTTATTCACATTGAGTAAAACATGAGTGAGCCTCACCTGGAACCTATGTCTTCCTATACCTCTTTTCAAGATCCTTTGCTAGTTTCTCATTTGGTTGCCCCCCATAAATTCCACCTATGTTACATCCGAACTACCACATGATGGCATAGTAGTCAGTACTCAGTAGTGCTATTGGTGATAACATTTAGATCCTTAACATTTTGATGCCTTTATGCAGGTTGAGCGGCGAGAACCAGGTGGTTGATCCAATCTTTGGGTCTACTGAAGATGGGTTTCATGTCGGCGAACCTCTTCCCTTCGTGTGAGAGTATGTGTGTGTGCTGCCCAGCTCTGCGCCCAAGCTCGCGGCGCCCTGTCAAGCGTTACAAGAAACTGCTTGCTGAGATATTCCCAAAGACGCCTGTATGTGTTTGCTTTTCGTTTTATGACCATGCAAGTTTAGTTAGGAAAGGTCTGTTGATACATCGTTGAGCCCTTGTTAACATGCTCTATGCTCTATGGAGTTTTGCCTATCAAAGGACTATATTCTCCACTAACAACATAATTTCGTGGACAATGCAACTTCGCTGTCAACTGTAAATTACACACACTTCAGTAGTTAAGTGTGCTGCTGCTGATTTTGCAGAGTTTACTTGCAGGATGGCCCTCCAAATGAGAGGAAAATCATGAAGTTATGTGAATATGCGGCGAAGAATCCTCTGCGCATTCCTAAGGCATGTGCTGATATCATATTGCTACCTTTTGTTGTACTAATAAAATATTTATGAGTATATGATTGACTGTTGCATGCTTCCATTTAACTTTTGCTGATTGTAGATTGCCAAGTTTCTGGAACAGAGGAGTCACAAGGAGCTGCGTGCTGCTCATGTGAACTTTGTCAAAATTATCACCGAGGCATACAGCAAGCTGCTTTTCATTTGCAAGGAGCAGATGTAAGCGCAACATCATTTAATGACAATTAGTCTTCCTATAACGAAATGCTACTTCTTTGACTGGACGAATTCTTATTCCTTGTTACTGTGTGAATGTGATGATACAGGGCATATTTTGCCATTAGCCTGGTGAATGTCCTTACCGAGCTTCTGGAAAGCAAGCAAGAGAACATTCACATTCTTGGGTGCCAAACCTTGGCGAAGTTTATTTATAGCCAGGTGGGACGGTGACATCATAAGTACCACTTCCCTCTGATCATTTGTTTACTTCAAGGAATGTATCAGATTCATTATTTTGGTACATTAACAGGTGGACAACACGTATGCACGGAATATTGAAAGCTTGGTTCGCAAAGTATGTGCGCTCTCACGGCGACAGGGAGTGGAGCACAGTCTTCTGCGGGCTGCAAGCCTTCAGTGTTTATCAGCTATGGTAATATATGTTTTTTTCTGATCCTTTACCTTTCTGACTTTTCCTTGCATGGTTTCGTTTTAAAGTGTAGTTCTGTTAAGTATCGTCATAATATTGTGCAGGTCTGGTTCATGAAGGAGCATTCATACATTTTTGCAGATTTCGATGAGGTAAAGATAGTTTGTTCCTTGTTTTGTAACCGCCAATCAGTCATTTCTTGTGCAAAGTTAATAAGAACTTAAACCTGTTTGCTTGAGTTATACCATGTTGGCCCATGAACCTGTTTACTTGGTTTGAGGTTATTCATTTTTACCAACTTTGAGATGCCATTTTAGCACACAAACAAGAGCAGTTTTTTCGTGTTGTCTGTGTAAACACACACATCCAAGTTTTTTAGTTATTTGTTGTTCTGACCTTTAGTTTAGTTTATTAGGCCATGATAACAGTCAAATGGTTCGGTTTTACGCTCTCTCTTTAGAGGATTTTAGGCCTCTTTTGAACTGTTATAATATTTGTTATTACTGTTGAATAACTCTACTTCATTGGATGTGGTAGATTGTGGAGTCAGTCTTGGAGAACTATAGAGTGGATGAATCTGCTGCTGGCGATGAAGAGAGACTTGCACCACAGCATAATTGGGTTGATGAAATAGTAAGACGTGAGGGGAGAGCTGGCTTAGGTGGTGGTAATGATGTAAATTGCAACAGTACAACTATTAGACTGCGATCAGCTAGGGATTGTTCAGCCCTGACCAGGTGAAGTGTCTTTGTTATATGCTTGCTACACCAATTTCCTAAACTTAATGCTGCAATCATATGCTTTTGTAGATAATAAGCATTGCAGCATCTCCTTTTTCTTATCTTTGTGCAGAAGATATGGTTTTTGTGGTAGCGCAGTCCTTTTTTTATTTGAGTGTTGTTACTTGTCAATGGAATAAATCATGCCTTTAATTTCCTCTCTTGAAGGAACATATGCTATAATCTGGAAATCGACACACTGGCTCCTTTTTGACGCAGGATAGGAAAAAACGCAGGAATAGGAAAAACACAGGAATATGATAGGATTGCATGTGTAAAACAGAGGATTAGAAAACACAGAATCTTTTGTGGATGTGTTGTTTGGAGTGTAGGAATATAAACAATACATGAATTCCAGAATGAACATTAACCTCAATGCTTGCGAAGTCATTGGCAGTGTGCCCCCATAGAAATTATAATCTACTAGCAAAGAACATTGATCTGTGGATGATCAGTTAGATTTGCCTTGTTCTTAGCGTAGGAAAAAAAGAAAGATGTTTGAGTGGATGGGTTTTTCCCCATGTTTCTCCTATGGAATGGTGGATGTAGGAAAATTTCCTTTATTTTTCCTTTGAGCTCTTGGCCCCGTTCAATTCCCTGGCAGGTGCTGGGCTGGCTTTGTTTTTGGCTGGGCTGATCAGCCCAGCCGTTCGATTCCCTGGCAGGTGCTGGGTGGTGGCTGGGAGATGAATAGGGCTGGCTGGGCTGGAGAACCTGCTGAACCAGCCAGCCAGTTGGCTGGCAGCACCCAGCCAGCCCAGCGATTTGAACAGGCTGCTGTGTTCCAAAGGCATGAATAGTGCCCCAATCATTTGGAATGTGAATCCTTAGTTTTCCATTCAAAAAAACTGCAATCCATGGAGGGGCAGTATATATATTTTGACTATCATCTAATGTCTAATGTAATCAATGTTTCTTATGAAGATGCATAAGAAGAGCATGGCAAAAATTATCTATCAGTTATGGTAGCATGATATTGAAGGCATTTTTAATCCACAAAAATTCTATTTTAAGATTAGCAGAGTTATCTTGCTGATTGATCCATCAATAAAAAAAATGAATGTGAACTTGATGTCTTAAGTTCATTCCTTACAGTAGTTACCCCACCTATATTTTTCACACAATTCTAGTCATACTTTGATATGCCACATATATATATTTGAAGTGTTTTGTCCTGTCCCCTTTTTCTTAACCAGGCGATGTAATATTGTCAATGCAGGGAGGAGCGTGAATCTCCAGAAGTATGGGCACACATTTGTGTTCAGAAGCTTGCAGAGCTGGCCCAAGAGAGTACAACAATGCGACGAATCCTAGATCCAATGCTTTCTTACTTCGACAAAAAGAAGCAATGGGCTCCTCGACAGGGATTAGCTTTGCTTGTTTTGTCTGATATGTCTTATCTAGAAAAGAGTTCAGGTAAATTTTTATACAGAAGGTTGGAATTATGAGGACAGCTTGTGTGATAAAAATAATAGAAATTCGCAGACAATGTGATATCGGGCAATCAACATAAAATTTCCTAGTTCTCCCAGCAATAGCAAACGTGTCACAGTACTATTTTTTAAAAATATAAACGGCATTTCATTTAAATATCTTTAAGCAAGTGCCTTCTTGTTGCATAGCTTGCTGTCAACTTCATTATCAAATACATTGCAGCCTGCATTGCACTTTGGTTTGTTCTCAAAATTTTCCAGTAGGCTTGCCATTGCCTGACAATTCATCTTTTCCTTCACAGGCAACGAGCAATTGATTTTGACTTCCGTCATCCGCCACCTAGACCATAAGAATGTTCTATATGATCCTCAGATTAAATCTGATATGATCCAGACAGCTACTTTATTGGCACGACAGCTACGATCACGTGGAATTGCGCCCGAGCTTGTAGTAGCAGGTGACTTATGCAGACACTTGAGGAAAACACTAGAAGCCATGGAGTCAGTCAGCATTGAAGAGCTGAGCTTGAATGAATCTCTTCAAAATTTCTTGCAGGACTGTCTTCTAGAAGTTGTTAGAGGAGTATGTTATGCACTATCCCTCCCACACGCTTACATTTTATCAACTGCCATTGACTATTTCTTTCTCCACAATCACAAGCTTGCCATCCCAAAACTTTGCACTAGTATGATAGTATCATGCCAGTTCATTGCTATTACCGTATATTCCTAAAATTTCACTAACCTTTGGGATATTCTTCCAGATTAATGATGTGCGCCCGCTCTATGACATGATGGCAATCACACTGGAGAACTTGCCTTCTATGCCTGTGGTTGCCAGAGCATCTATTGGAAGTTTACTGATTCTTTCGCACATAATCTCCTTGACATCAATGTCTTCGACCGCTCCTATGGTCAGTCTGAATACTATCTACTTACTATTTGAGCTATCAGAATAAAAAAGATCGCAATGAAATTCAGGAACTGTGTATCTCATATACACAAGAAATAATTAACTTTTGTGTTTGTATTTCCTTCTTGATATCTACAAAATACTATTCTGACCAATGCTATGTGGATCACTTCTGCCATTTCTTACTGACTCTTTTATAACTCTTCTTGGCAGCTGTTTCCAGAAGCACTACTCCAGCAGATACTGAAGTCCATGATACATCCGGATGTTGACACTCGTGTGGGGGCTCATCACATGTTTTCTGCTGTTATCGTTCGAGGGCCGTGCCGTCCTAGGAGTGAATCAGACTTTCAATATGAAGCAAAAAAATGGCAGTCTCGGACTACATCAGTATTTGCTTCAGCTACTGCTCTACTTGAGAAGCTAAGGAGAGAAAAAGAAAGTTTAGGCTCAGATAGGCCTGGAAACATGGTGCATGATGATGAGAAGGAAAAGAACATACGCGAAGAGGAAAGCAAACATGTTTGGGCACGTAAAAATTCAGCTTATTTTTCAAAGCTGGTTTTCTCTTTCACTGATCGATATGCAACACTAACTAGCTCTGCAGAGGTATTCTCTCTTTCAGTGAGTTTGGTTGTTTGATCAGCTTAAAGTGATCTCGCATTTTTATTAGTAATTTATGCACACATCCTTTGTTCATTTCTTGCTTTCCTGTCATGGTTTCTTGTGCTTTTTTGGTTGTTGGGGTAAAAGGGGCATATATGTATATGATGCTGATCTTTGAATAATATTATCCATGTATTCCCAGGAGGCCAATATTGTCATGCTAACTGAAGATCAAACAAATCAATTGCTCTCCGCATTTTGGTTACAGGCAAATCAGTCAGATAACACTCCTTTCAATTATGAGGCAATTGGTCACTCATATAGCCTCACAGTTCTTTCTTCACGCCTAAAGGTACTTGTTAGTTTGGAAATATAACTTTAAAATTTCAACTATGTTAAGAAAGTTTTATCTATCAGTTTCAGTGGTCCCGCTTTCTTTGTGTTGCAATATATATTCTTGCATGCAGTGGTATTTCACATGACTTGTCTAAGCTATTGTCTTGACATATAAATATTTTTCTTGGTGCTGCAGGATTCAAGGAACAGTAATAACATCCAGTTTTTTCAGTTGCCACTGTCCCTTCGTAGTGTTTCATTAACCCCAAGTGGTAGGATCTGCCTATTGAAATTTGTGATTGATCTCTTCTGAATCACAAAAGTCACTTGTCTTTTTGTATGTTTTTTCCAGGAGTCCTTTCCCCTTCTTGCCAGCGGTCTATATTTACTTTAGCAACGAGCATGCTAGCTTTTGCTGGCAAAGTCTGTCACATCACTGAGTTGGTTGATTTGCTGAGATGCTTTACAACATGCAATGTAAGTACCTAACTTGCAGAAGACTACTAAGATGTTATCTTGTGACAGAACCAAATGCACTTTATTTGACAATTGTTTTTTTTTTGGTTAGTTTCTGTCTTGTTTTGTGCTCATTACGCAATTGCTTGTGTACCAACTTTTACTTTTACTATATATCAAATAAAGAACAGTTATATCCTGTTTACTGAATAATAACTAACAAATGTTTTGCAGATGGACCCTTATTTGAGAATTGGTGAAGACCTTCAACTCTATGTAAGGTTGCAATCTGATCTAGGGAACTACGGTTCTGATAGGGATCAAGAAGTTGCTAGATCTATACTCTCTGACTGTAGAACAAAAGTGGGGATTAATGATCAGCAAGTACTTGATGTAATTGCTTGTGCATTGTGTAATTTAACCGAGGTCAGTCCCGTGAGAAAGGTTTAGTCTTCTGTTTGCTGATGATACTGCATGTTGTGGTCTTATTGAGGTCACATGCTGTCGATGGCAGTGGTTAAATACATTTATCTAATATTATTGGAATTGATATTGCCAGATGGACAAGGATGTACTGGCAAAGGAGCTCACAGAAATGTTTACACCTGAAGAGGTGCCCTTGTTTGGGTCAAATTCGGCCCTTGACTGGGCCAATTTTCATGTTCAGGCGTTTTCTGATGAATCCCTTTCTTTTGATGAGGTAGGCTACTCTATCGACATTGACCGGTGACTCTAATGATTCGTTTGATGCAGGCTCATACAGAACATTTTTATGGTCTAATGTTCTTGTAACTTTACACTACCATTATGAAAATTATTGTTACTTTTGTATCTCTCAGCTTTCCTTCTCATTGTAGGAGTGTTCAAGAACCTCTTCAGTAGATGGTGGGTTGCATGAGTCGCCAATTACAAATACTGCCAGCTCGATATCAAAGGTTACTCTACCACAATCTGTTCCTCATGTCTTGGGTGTTGGCCAGTTGCTTGAATCGGTGAGTACTTATCAGCTGCCTTTGCACATGGTTTGCTAGTTCCTACTCAGCTAGCTCTAGTTGCCCTTGTTAAGGCAGCATAGCACCATAATATATCGTGTTTGTACCCCATTCTGCTCTGCTACTATAATAGTTACTTTAGCATGTTGTGGATTTGTCTACAAATATTTTATGGAGCATTTAAATCCATACAGCATTATCTGAGTTGTGAACTTTGTTTTTGTAATTAGGCGCTACATGTAGCTGGCCAAGTAGCGGGTGCATCTGTATCAACCTCTCCCCTCCCATACGGCACAATGACTAGTCAATGCGAAGCCTTGGGATCAGGCACTAGGAAGAAGCTCTCAAGCTGGCTTGTCAATGGCCATGACTCTACTCCAGACAATCCAGCACCAAGCCTTCCATCTGCGCAGCATTTCATCATTCCTAAGGTAACAAGGATTGCCATGTCTTCTCCCATATATGTCGTTCTGAATGTTGACTACTCTGTATCTTGCCTCACAATCACAATCGACATTCATCTTCATCCAGGTAAATTCATGCGGTTTCGAGAGCACCGTCCGCATGTCGTTGGAGCCATGCTCCTCTTCAGTGAAGCTCCCACCGGCTAGCCCATTCGACAACTTCCTGAAGGCTGCGTATCGCGCCTAGTAAGAGCCATGACAAGCCTTCGAGATTATGCCTAACCATGTCTAGGAGTGCTAGGATGTAGTAGGTAGTATCTGAGCATCGTAGCTAGATTATTATCTAATCATGGTTTGCCCAGTTATAATCTGTAACCCCGTTTTAGTTGTAGAACTTGTAGCTTGTGTGTCAATGTAGTTTTATGTCTGTGCGGCTGTGGCCCACCAGTAAATGAGTTAGCGTATGTATGACCATATGTATCCCTCCCTAGTAAGTAGTAAATGTCTGTAGGGTATGTGTGAGGTGTGACTGTTGTATCTCGCACTACTAAATGTATGACCGCTACAATTTCAGACTCGAGTAAATCTATGTGCGACACATTTTGGAATCGGAGGACGGATTTCTCCCCTCCTTATGGTTTTTTCTATTGGGCCAAAATTTGGTCTTAATTCAGCTATTTGGTTAACCGAGCTAAGGGCCGAGACCGAGACGATCGGCCTTTCACATCATAGATCCCAAACGAATGAGCTGACTGGAATTTTCGCTCGATCTGTGCCCAGCTCCTACCGGCGGGCATAGTCGTTCCGATAGCAATGAATCAAAAGCAAGTGCATATTTGTGTTCCATAGAATTTGTTAAAATTACTAATTCATTGTTATATTTATCATAAACAAACTTTTCTGGTTGCTTGTCTAATAAAAATAACCCAGAATTCTGGCAGCGCCTCACATAGAAGCGAGCTAGAAGCGAAAAATAGAACCAGAACATGACTGCATTTGAAATTTACAGTGTAAAGACATGTCATACAATTGTGTCGCCGTAAAAAAATGTTCAATCAGAACAACAGCGTGTAGAGCCAACCGAACGCACAAACCAAACCAAATCAGCCCAACAGCTTGATGAACTCGACGGCGACAGCCACCGCATTCCTCGCCGCCAACGCCGCGAAGACACCGGCCTCATTGGACTCCGCCGATCCACCACCGGCAAGGTCGGAGAGCGACCGCACGGCGATGAACGGCGCACCCTGCTGCGCGGCGACGAGCGCGACGGCGGCCGTCTCCATGTCGATCGCCGTCACGCCCAGCCTCGACCGCAGGAAACCCCTGTACGCCGCGTTGTCCACGAACGCGCTCGCGCTGCACCCTCGCTCCACCCGCGCCACCGCCGGCCGCCGCGCCAGGCACGTTGTGGCGTTGACGCAGCGCTCCAGTGTGATGGACTCCAGATTTTTGGAGAGGCGGTAATAGCGGTCGTCGACGGGGACCCAGAACGCGTGGCGGCGGGATTCCGGCGTGCCGTTTGTTGGGAAAACCTCCTCCGGCTGGTACCACACGCTGTTCAGAAGGTTGCCGGATTTTTCGCCGGCGGCGAGGACGGTGTAGTCGGAGAAGTTGAGTGCTCCGTACTTTCTGGTGTAGTCGCCGTTCGACTCCAGCGCCAGCTCATTCTCCGGCCCAGCGCCATAGCGCTGTTCAAGTTAACGAACAATATGTCTCCTAATTAGTTATGTGATCTAATCATGAAAAATGTGTACTGCTAGATATACCTGCCAGTTCCAGAGGCCGGTGTGAGCCCAGTAGCGCGGGATGGTGACGTCACCGATGTGGAGGTTGGGGTCAGCATTGCCGGCGATGCCGAAGTGGACGATGCCCTCGACGTCGAAGAGGGTGAGGAGGAGCTGGGTTGTCACGCCGGAGTTGAGCTGGATGCATACAGGAGGTTGGAGGCTAAGTATACACTCCATCGGTCCGCAAGTATAAGTATATCTACATATAAATCTAGATTTTTTGTGTGTCCATATTTATAGCTAAAAATAAGTATATTTGCGGATGGGTGGAGTATATGACTAGTGATGAAATGGATATATATGTACCATGCCGAGGCCTGTCATGACAATGATCACCTTCTTCTCTCCTATTGTTCCGAAGCGAAATCTCCTTCCTACAGGGGAATAACACATGATCTCTAGCTTTTAACACTTATCAAATATTTTTGAGAAAATCTAAGAAATGCCATTGACAAGTATTTGATTCTAAAAAATACCATCGACAAGTGCTAATTCTAAGAAATGCCATCATACAAGCGACTAGTTCTACTCCTAAGAAATGCCATCGCCGTTAGGGTTCCATCCATCCACGCTGTTAAATCTACTGTTCGTCCTATAGAAATTTTAACAACATGAATGAATAGATTCCTAGCAGTGTTGACATTTTTTTGGATAAAGTCACTTGTATGATGTCATTTCTTAGAACTTGTATTCGTTAATGACATTTTATAAATTTTCTCAACATTTTTCGCACAACTGATTTACGGATTTTAATTAATAAGACCCCTCACTGTAATGTGCCGTGTTTCATCTAGTACTCCTTCCATTCTAAATTATAGAACGTAATTTGACTTGCTAGGAACAAGGGATTTGACCAATAATTTCTCTATTAAGATATACTCCCCTTTCCTAAATGTTTGACACCGTTGACTTTTTGATACACATTTAACCGTTCGTCTTATTTAAAATTTTTTGTGAAATAAGTAAAACTATAGGTAAGCACAAAATTATATTTAAAAATTAATCAAATGATAGAAAAATAATTAATAATCATATAAATTTTTGAATAAGTTGAACGATCAAACATATATTAAAAACTCAACGGCGTCAAACATTTAGCGAAGAATGGAGTAATTATTGTGATGAACAAATGTAATAAGAAAACTCTTTTAAATATGAATCTAACATCAATTTTATTTTATAAAAAATAATTTTTAATAGAGAAATTATTAGTCAAACTCTTATCCTAGCTAGTCAAATTACTCCCTATAATTTGGGACGAATGTATTATCTAATAAAAGAATAACATGATAAATACTCATGTGGCTATATATATGTTGTGTGCATGTGCTCTATGTAATGATGAAAACAAATCGTATATAACTGATGATGATTCAACTTATATTTTTATATTTTTGTGAATCGGAAGCCCAATGTTTAACAAATTTCAAACAAGATTATTGTCCAGTTTGTTCGAAATTTGTTATTGTTATATCTTGCAAACGCTGTTTAAGTCCGTACGTAAAAGATTTTACATGCAAACATCATCTCATATATACGTGTGTTTTTTTTAAAACAACCTTCTGTCGTGGTTTACACGAATTTTCACATAAATGTAGGTTTTCACTGTATACCCCAACTTGTCAAGATGATCGATACTATGATCTTTCTGCAGACTAACTAGGCGCATGCATGGCCATTGCCCATTGATTGGGTACGTACATACGTACACGCCTCCCTAGCCTGAACAACGACACATCGAGATCGAGTTGAAATTAAAACGGGTCGGAGAAGACAGAGCAAGATTAAAAGCAGCCTTAGTAGCCTGGACACATCCCACATGCACATGGTCAGGTATATTATACGTCGTCAACTTTTCATCTTTGCACTTAAAAACTGGTCTTAACGGACAGTATATATGCACATCGCGCAACATGTTCCCTGTCCTGACTAAGGAAAGTCAGTTATCGTGATGTATTTTCCGGTCAAAAGACGATGAACCCGGCCTGTACATTACCACGGCCCGTACTAAGTTACAAGTCCACAAGTACTTCAAAGGCACCAGGCCCTGATGGTTTGACGGCCGGTTTTTATCAACGTCACTGGTCGTTGGTGGGAAGCGTGGTTTGTGATGCTGTACGTGATTTCTTAGAGGGTAAGGATATTCCGGAGGATTTTAATGATACTACTCTTGTGTTGATTCTGAAAGTCCCGACTCCGATTTCCCTAGCTCATTTTTGCCCCATTAGTCTTTGCAATGTCCTGTACAAAATTGCTGCCAAAACTCTAGCTAATCGGCTGAAGGTTTTTTTTGCCCAATGTTGTGTCTGAGGAACAGAGTGCTTTCGTCCCTGGTCGTTTAATCACGGAAAATGTCTTCATCGCCTACGAGTGTATTCACACCATGCAGAGTAGGAACCGGAAAACACCGCTGTGTGCGGTCAAATTGGATATGATGAAGGCCTATGACCGTGTTGAATGGCCATTTTTGGAAGCATTGCACCAAAGATTGGGTTTTTCGCAGAGATGGACTGATATGGTTATGAGATGCGTCCAATCAGTGAGGTATTCAATCAAATTAAATGAAGAGTTCTCACAGGAGTTCACTCCAACTAGAGGTATTAGGCAGGGATGCCCCTTATCTCCGTATTTGTTTATCCTCTGTTCTGATGGTTTGTCAGGGATGCTCAAAGCTGCTAAAGGGGCTAATCAAATCAAAGGAATTAAGTATGGAGCCACTGGGCCCCATATTACTCACCTCTTATTTGCCGATGATTGCGTTGTTTTTCTGGAAGCCAAAGTATCCTAGGTGGAAAAATTACATGAGCTACTCAATCTGTTTGAGGCTAGTTCGGGACAGAAGGTGAATAGAGCAAAATCGGCAATTTTCTTTGGAAAAGGCTGCCCTCAAGAGACTAAAGATACTGTTAAACAGGTCCTAGGAATCCAACTCGAGGCACTAAACGACAAATACTTGGGATTACCTACATAGGTAGGAAAATCTAAGCAAGGGACTTTTAAGAATAGCAAAGAAAGATTGTGGACAAAAGCTTCAGGATTTAAAGGGCAAGGTCTGTCTAAGGCCGGCAAAGATGTTCTTATAAAATCAGTCTTGCTCTCGGTACCCTCGTACTCCATGAGTGTCTTTAATCTTCCCATGATCTTGTGTGAACAGTTAACTTTGATTATCAGAAAGTTCTGGTGGGGTTCTCATCAAGGTCAGAATAAAACGAGTTGGATTAGTTTGAAGAGAATGTGCAAACCTAGGAAGCAGGGAGGCATCGGTTTCAGGGATCTGCATATTTTCTACCAGGCCATGCTAGCCTGTCAGGGATGGAGACTAATCATGGAGCCAAACACTTTGTGTGAAAAGGTTTTAAAAGCTAGATATTTCTGGAATTGCACTTTCATGGAGGCAACGTGTCCCAGGAAAGCATCGTACACCTGGCGGAGTATTCTTTTTGGTAGAGAATTGTTACAAAAGGGATTAATCTAGCGAATCGGCGATGGTACAAGCATACAGATAAATAGGGATAACTAGATCCAGCGTGATGGCCCCCCCGAAACCACTGGGTATACAACCAGTTGGCACCATGAAAATTGCTGATTTTTTCAAACCGGGAGAGAAGGAGTGGGATGAGGAAAAGATTTCTCAATTTTTCTTGCCATGCGATGTTTAGGATATTCTAGACATAAAAATCCCTCCTTGGGATGGGGAGGACTTTGTGGCCTCAAGATTTATAAAAACAGGTTTGTTTTCGGTAATGTCTGCTTACCATTTGCAAAGAACATCCGTGCACGAGGTGTTAGAGGCATCCAGTTCGATCTCCTCAGCACACAAAGGTTGGCAGCAGTTATGGGGTGCCAATGTGTAGAACAAGATGAAGATCCATGTTTGGAGGATTTTGCAGAATGGACTGGCCACTGGGGTGGAGCTGCAAAGAAGGAACATCAAGCAAGGTGTTCGTTGTGTTTACTGCAATTGCGAAGAGACTCTGCTGCACCGGTTTTGGGATTGCCCTTTCTCCCAATGGGTCTGGGCTAATTTGGAAGACAAATTCCAACTAGAGTTGCCCCGGCCATCGACGGAAAGTGTGCATGCGAAGGTTTTGTCAGGTTGGTTGTTGGATCGGCTTGCTGTTCAGTCACAAACCATCTCCTCAACGATGATCACCACGCTGTACAATGTCTGGTCAGCAAGAAATGAGGCACGCCATCTCCAGGAACCTGAGCATCCTGATAGAGTTGTCGAGCGAACTGCGTTCCTGCTGGATGAGTGGGCCAATTTGTCCAACCCCAAGCAATTTTCTGTTCCTCATCCGACAACGCAGTGGGTGCCGCCATCGACGGGCTGGACTAAACTCAATACTGACGCAGGTTTTGCGAGTCCAGGGAACCTGGGAAGCGGTGGGATTGTTGCTAGGAATGACAAGGGTGAATTTTTGAGTGCAAAGTCGAGTTTCTATGGTGCAGTTCAAAATGCAACACATGCTGAAGCGCTGGCGTGTCTTGATGCTGCTATCCTGGGAGTGTTTTTGGGGCTTGACAAAATAATAATTGAAACGGATTCTCTAGAGGTTCAGTTGATGGTCAACAAGCCCGGTTTTCATCGTTCTGAACTTGGGTCGGTCATTCAGGAACTAAAGAGGAGGCTCAAGTTTTTTCAGGCAACTAATGTTCTGTGGACAAGGCGGTCGGCTAATCAAGTTGCTCATCGGCTGGCCAAGGAAGGTCTTCAGGCGCATGGTGTATGGTTCCTTTCACTGGACCTCCGCTCTAGTGTTTTTGTTGTTCCGTTTTTGGCCCATGATTGTAATCGGTTGGTTATAGACTCTTAAGCTATACCCTCCATCTAAAAAAAAAGTCCACAAGTACTCTCATAGTAGTTAATCATTTAATTAATAGCAACCCTTCATCCACGTGGAGAGAATTGAATATGCTTGGGATTTATGCAACTGACCGATCGGTCGAATCAGGAATATGAGTTTTTTTAGACATGCATGCGCAAGTATAATATACATGCATATCCCATATGCATACATATATTAATGGCTTAGTTAAACATTAAAACCATCTTTTAAAATTACACATGCCTCTTTCATATTGCGTTATAAATTACTGGTTAGTTTTTGTTTGCCTTGCGTAAAACTTGTGTGTTAACGTGTCAACCACTGCATTAACCTTTTGAATATTTAACAGTCCAATCGATATAATAAAAAGACAACTACTAGGATTTAGACTTTGCTCCCAAAACAAACCAATTTCTACATTCTTACACCCTCGGTTTGCGAATCAAGAATTTTTAATTCCATTCACTGCCCACCCCATCTCAATAATAATTATTAGGCAAAATTTGCTTCAAGGCATCAAAAGTTTACACCCTTTGCTATAGGACACTCTAAAAACACGTCTTTGCTATGAGACACTGCAAAAATATGGTAATTTGCAATGGACACTTTAAACTATATTATATTATTTTTTATTAGTTTGGAGAGAGAATAAGACTCGGGGTTACCATTTTGCCCCTAAAATGTTTTTCATGAAATAAGGTGTACTAAAACTGCATTGGGCTGTTAGGAGGGACAGAAGGAGTATGCATTATTTTATATGCAACTACCATGTGAAAATTCCTACAAATCATTATTATATACTCCATCCGTCTCTAAATGATCTTTATATTAGGGATTTGAAGATATCTCTAATTTATCTTCGTATTTATATAAGGAGTACTAGTTTGTTCGTTTCTCCGTATAAAAGTAAATGCCTTTTAAATGCATGTATGTTTTAGTTGGCCTATGCGTGTAGATCGATGTAAATTAAATGACATGCATGGTTGTATTGATATCCCTGTCAAAACTAAATATGAAGATCATTTAGAGATGGAGGGAGTACAATTCTCATCCTTTAAAATTAAACAAAGCTTTGACAAAATTTTACTGATTTTTCTCTGAAAGAAACGCACGGATTCTGATTGACACATTAATTACAATTAACACATTTTATATGCAGCAGTGAGTTACTTGCAATTGTCTTAGTTCGTTTGCACAACATATGTAATGCATACAGATCTAGCTATAACACGTAATGTATATACGCAGTTAATCCAACATAAAGAAATCATACATGCTACGGGTTTTGTTCAATAAAGGATCATCATTGCCTAAACGATTACGCAATCAAGAGAACACGAACAACTTACTTTTCTTGTGTATTTGTTTGCTTGGGAGTTTAGTTAACTAACGCTGCCCCCTGTCAATTTCTTGTTACTTATATTAGCTATGCCTCTCACATTAATTTATAATAAAAGTCAGCAGGCAACCAGCCCTGTTGGAAAAAAAAACCAATAGATGTCTAGCTCGAATGTACTTCAAATGCCATAATATAAGTAATTAAATCAACTTGATACATTATACTTT
This sequence comes from Leersia perrieri, assembly GCA_000325765.3. Taxonomy (NCBI): domain Eukaryota; kingdom Viridiplantae; phylum Streptophyta; class Magnoliopsida; order Poales; family Poaceae; genus Leersia; species Leersia perrieri. The sequence goes on from CM002483.1 coordinate 5,790,724, forward strand.
AGATAATTCGATACGATGAGATTAGTAAAGTAATAGAATATATAAATTATGTTATTTGAGAGGATTGTGTATCCAGAGACAAGTTGGCAAGACAAAATAATCAAGTCAAGTGCTGTAAGCTTAGTTCGTGGTTGTCATGCGTTCGTTACTTAAATTTGAGATGCTATTCCATATAGAAACATAAAATTAACACATACTATAGCATTCTACAAATCAAAAATATGTTGGATGAAATGTTCCATTAGCCAATCTACGTTTTTAGTACGAAGCATTGGGTATTAACATTAGCAGCTTAATTTAGCAGGCTTTTTAACACTTTAAAAACGATTTTTTCCCGTCAAAACCACCTTGATACGTTTTTTTTGGTCTACTTATGGTAATTTTGGCCGGGGGTGTTAGGGACCACATGTGTCAATGCATTAACATGCGGCTAGCTAGCCTCAGGCCACATCTGGAAATCATTTTTGGCTGTATGAAAGATGATTTTCGTAGCAGGGCAAAGCACATCAAGAGCCGGCCGTACGTCAACAATGAACATTATTATCGTAATATTAATCCAAACAAGTTGACAGGCGCCAGACCACAGTTCATGCGCACGCAGAGTTTATACATACATTTTCAGCTGTGCACACGTACTCATCCTACAAGAACTAATGTACGCCATTATCTTAAAAAAGAACTTATGTATATACTATCTCCGTCCTTAATATTTTGATGTCATTGACTTTTTAACAAAAATCTGACTGTTCGTCTTATTAAAAAACTTTCATGAAATATGTAAATATATATATATATGCATAAAAACCATATTTAACAAATGAATCAAAGATAGAAAAAGAAATAATAATTACGTAAATTATTTGAATAATACGAACGGTAAATCATGCGTAAAAAGGTTAACAGCGTATTTAAGGTACGTCGTACGCGCGATGCATTTCGTACTTCGTCATGTGTAGTGTACGTATCTATGTAAGCATATACCTGCTACGTCGAGGTAAGGGAGCTCCTTGGCCGGCGAGAAGTCCGGCGAGCGGAGCAGCGGCTCCATCTCGAACCCGTTTGGCACCACCACGCCGAGGAATGGCCCCCACCGGTTGACATGCCGGACGGCCTGCGATGCAATCGCCGGCACGGCGGCCTCCGCCACTGCCGCCGCCGCCACCACCAGCAACAGCGTCAGCATCGTCGCCGCCGGCGACCGCGCCGTGTCAGCCATATACGTACGTTTTTATCCTGGAGCTAAGCTAGCTAGCGTACGTATACGGTCACACAAGATGTGTGAGGGCGTGTAACGTGTTGGAATTAATGAAGGGGGGTGAAGAGAGTAGTATATATAGAGAGCTAGGCCGGCGTTTAATTTTGCAAATTGGCAAATAGCAATTAGTTATTTTGTGTGTATGATTCAGCGATCAGCATTGAATCAATCTGATGATTTGTTCACGTACGTAATTTTACGCCTAACGTGTCGGTTTGATTGATGGTTTTCTGACCAATACATGTGCGACGACGCACATTGTACATGTCAATAGTGCGCATGGTTTTAGACCTGGAATATCGTCCACGTACGCTGCTGTACACATGTGCCATCTGAGATGTTGGGTCATATATGGGGACTAATTTGGCAGGAATTTTCCATATATAGACCAAGAACAGTTGATCGAGTAGAACACGAAAGCTCTTCTATCTTTGTTCCGAGTGATAGAGGGTGAGTTGTATCCGTGTTGGAAGTTGGAACATGATGAGATGCATCGTTTTATGTATAACGGTGGATAAAAAGCTTGAAGCTTAATTATGCCGCGGGTTTGACTTTTATCGAAGCTTCGATTTTTTGTAGTTTTAAACTTTTTGTGACCAAGTCGCCCATGAGCAAGGCAGCTCGGTCGTGAGCGTCGATCTTCATATGCTTATGGATTTTTAAATATGATCCTCTAATCATTTCCAAATTATTTGGATTTAGTGAGTTACTTATTAGTTTTTTTCGGGACACTACTACAGAACACCTAATCGGGGACTCCATGATAGGTGGCGGTTCCGCAAAAACCGCCACCTATGAGCCGTTTTCCGCCTAAACATGATTCCAGTGTTAATAACCGCCACCTATATTTCATCATAGGTAACGGTCCAAGAAAGAAACCGTCACCTGTACTCTCGCTAGAGAATAGGTGGCGGTTTATAACAAGAACCGCTACCTATAGTCGTAACATAAGGTGGTGGTTGTTCTACAGAACCGCCACCTATACTATAGGTGACGGTTCCGTACTAAACCGTCACCTATAGTGCGCCCCACAGCCTGCCATTTCGACAGTTGGCAGCAGGTGGGACCAAGAATAGGTGGCAGTTTTTTTCTTCAAACCGCCACCTATACTATAGGTGACGGTTTCGTACTAAACCGTCACCTATAGTGGGCCCCACAGTCTGCCATTCCGACAGTTGGCAGCAGGTGGGACCAAGAATAGGTGGCGGTTTTGTTTTCTTCAAACCGCCACCTATACGATAGGTGACGGTTCCTTACAAAACCGTCACCTATAGTGCGCCCCACAGCCTGCCATTCCGACAGTTGGCAGCATGTGGGACCCATTATAGGTGGCGGTTATTTTTCTGTAAACCGACACCTACGTGTAGGTGAGCTATAGGTGGCAGTTTGTAGGAAACAACCGCCACCTATAATCATGTTATAGGTGGCGGTTTTCGTTAGAACCGCTACCTATAAGCTCTTATATATACACTGTACATCTTCCAGCTCAAGCTAGCCGAGCAAAAACGAGCGGCGCCTCTAATTTTGCTCGAGCAGGCAAGTTGGGGGAGGGGAGGTTTTGCCCCTTTTTTTCGTCAAATTTGGTTAAAAATACACTCAAGGTTAGTTTTTCAAGTTAGATCTATAATCTCTTACCATTTATCTAGCTAGTTTTATGAAAACATTTGAACTCTCCATTTGAATCTATAATCACACTCTCCAAATATGTTGTTCTTTGTTTCTATTTTTAACAATATATACTATCAAGAAATGTACATGTTTCTCCTCAAATCTCTCTTACTTATCACTTGTTATAGATGTTTGTTGGAAAAGTTATTAAGTTTATTATCATTTTTCAAAAATTTGTTGCAAGAGATTAAACATAGGAGGATGTGATGCTCTTTAGGTTGGATGAACTAGATGTTGAGATATTAAATATAGGGATTAAATATGTTGAATTTATTGTACTCTTTGTCGTAGCTCTATTATGTTTTCTTTATTTTTGAGATATTAAATATAGGGATGTCATAAGTTTTTAGTTAAAATATAAATACATATATTTGGATATCAATTTATTAAACTATTTAGATTAGAGATTAAATATAGGGATGTCATAAGTGTTCGGATATAATATATATATATATATTGGTATCAATTTATTGTACTCTTTGGATTAGCTCTATTATCAATTTATTATACTCTTTGCATTAGAGATTAAGTATAGGGATGTCATAAGTGTTCGGTTATAAAAAAAGATTAAATATAGGGATGTCATAAGTTAAAAATTAATTGATATTACAAATTAAAGAAAATTTATTGTACTCTTTTGATTAGCTATAAAGGAAAATTTATTGTGCAGGTTAATTATAATAGATAATTGCTGGATGTACACCACA
>CM002483.1:5794453-5804542 GCA_000325765.3 Leersia perrieri
GAGCACCCTGGTCGTACGCGAGGTGTCGGCCATGTGCCATGGAAGTCTGGGTTTCCTGAGGGCAAGTCCTTGTACCGGCGGCGGAAAAGAACTGATGAACCTGAAGACGACGCTAAAATCAAGAGATTGGTGAAGGAACAGATGCATATCGCTTTGTCTGCTTTCCAAGCAAAACTAATAGAGAAGAATCCGACCCTCGTACAGCCAAATATACCTGCAATAATAGAAGAGGTCACAGATGTTGTACACGATGATCCAACACCCGCGACTCACGCAAAGCAGTTTACAAGCCTAGGTGGAAAGGTTAGTAGTTGCGCGTCTACTGAACCAACTGAGACCGTCCATACTGAACCAGAGCAATTTCCTGTGGACGGCATCACTATGCGCGTTGCCTGCAGGCTCCATGTTCCCCTCCAGAACAACATAACACAAGAGATTGCTCGGGGCATGGCACATCCTATAGCACCAGGGCAGACAATACATTGCAGATCATTGCCACCGGGGTACTCTAGGGTCGAAGTCGAGGATGTGCCAAGCCAATACAGGTCGTACAGGCTTGAATATCCTCCTGAGGAGGGTGTCGACACACTTGGCCAAGCAGTTCAGTACATCGTGCTTTGGCCTAAGAGGTACATTGTTATTCCATCAGGAGGAAAACCAAGCGACGACGATAGTTCTAGTTCCTCATTAGGACGTCGATCTCCCCCGCCAAAGAAGCACAGTCCACCCCCTCCTTCGCCTAAGAGCCCCGTACCATCCCAACCTCCTACAAAGAGCCCAAGTCCACCTCCAGCTCCACGGAAGAGCCCGACTCCATCTTTGCCTCCTCGGAAGAGCCCGACTCCACCTTTGCCTCGAGCTCCGAGAAAACATCAAAGGAGCGTGTCTCTAAAATCTCGCGAGTCATCAAAGAAAAGCGCTGCTGGAAAAGCCGCGGCGTCTGAACCAAGGTCAACGCCAATGAAAGTAAGCGGCAGCATAACTTCGCTGTTAGGAGATAAAGGTGGTAACAAACCCTCCCTATCCAAGAAGGACCTCGATTACATTTACAATACTTTCGTTAAGGATCCAACGCGTTTTTAGGTCTCTAAACTTGTATGGGTGTGTCATCTAGGTCCCTGAACTCACATAACGCCTTTTCACATTCCTAAACTTGTACTAGCGTGTCATTTAGGTCCTTGAACTTGTGTAGTATGTCATATAAGTCCAAACGGTCTCCAAGCCCATTTTGTGTGATGACATGGCATGTCACGTGGCATCTATGTGTACTTACGGTCAGTAATTATGGTAGGGTGAAGTTGAGAAGAGAGGGGGGGAGGGAATTGAATTTCTTTTTCTAATTTTGTCCATGTGATAATATATGGGTCCCATAATTATTTTTTGTTTTTTATTTCTTTTGGTGACCATAAGTATTCGTAGATGCCACGTGACATGCCACGTCATCACGCGAAACGTGTTTAGAGATCGTTTGGACCTATATGACACAATACACAAGTTTAAGGACCTATATGACACACCCATGCAAGTTTAGAGATCTGAAAAGACGGTATGAGAGTTTGGGGACCTTGATGACACACTCATACAAGTTTAGGGACCTAAAAACGCGTTTTATGAGTTCGGGGACCTAGATGACATACCTACACAAGTTTAGGGACCGCCCGTGCACTTCACTCTTTTGCTATATTTTGGAACTAATTCAATGGTAACTGTTAGTATGTATATTGCTCCTTATTGATGAACAATGTCGGCAATCTGTAATATTTGTTGTTTTCTAAAATCTGTAATATTTGTCAATAGATTGTGGGCGCTCACCAGGAAATATTCTGGAGCAAACTAGGTAATCTTTCTATTGGTACATCATTCTTTTACTTATCTTTCTTTCTTTCCCCCAAATCAAATACTCAAGCAGTGTGTTGCTACTTAGGCTTTAACAATTTTCCATTTAATTGCAATTTTTTGTGTGAAAAACAACAAATATTGGATGGATATTTGATAAGTTTGATGTTGTTCTGCACCAATTTTAATATATTTATCTTCCCATTGCAACACATGGGCACTCAACTAGTAAATGGAAATTACTCGTACTACCAATCATTGCGCGTTCTGTTAAGGAAATAATATCAATTTTAATCACTTTAATCATGTAGACAACGGGTGGAAGCGGCTACATGATTTTCTCCGGTTTCCATGCCGAGAGATTTCCCAAAAATAAGCCCCTTCGTATCACAAAACAACTGTTCATAGTCGTTAGAAGATCCTCTGGTGGATTGCAAATTGCAGATAAACTCCTGCTTTTTGTAGTGGTTTATATTTATATTTAGATTATTTGGGGGCATCACAACCGCCTGCTAACCATTCACTCGAGATGCTCCCGCCACCATCATTGCCTGCCTCTGTCCCTGTGGCTCTAGTGACGTCACTGGCTCCTCCTCCCTCTGCCGTGCACCCCCACCTTGGCCTCCTTTTAAGCCCGAGGAACTCCACACTGTCCCAATCCCCACCACCACCTAACCAGAATGCTAATTAAATCGTCGGAGCATTGCCGGAGTTTGTCAATGTTAGAGAAAAAGGCCATGGTGCAGCAATCCTGGAGCACCTCTAGTGATCACAAATTCGTATGGTCTTCCGTCAAATACCATCAAGTATTCCATTATTGTAATTCGAACAAGTGACCATTCATTACAACTTTAACACCCGATTATTATTCCATAAAACTAAACCAAATCATTCACCCTGAGTTTTCACTACACATTTCCAATGAAAACACATTGACCACTGCCACCACCGCTACTGTTCTCCCTCTCCATTAGATCCATCACGGTAGAACCACCAGACACCACCCTCGGTCCCGTGACCGAAAGATGCCACACTGATGCCGTGTATAGCTTCTGGTTGTGCCAGGTGAGCGTGAGGAAGCCACCATTCTCCTGGACCCCGAAGCCGGTGCCAGAGAACTCATGAATATGCTTGCCTGCCTGCCAAAGCTTGTTCCGGCCATGCGGGATCTGTGTCAACCCTGCACGCTGCATCCTCTCTTTCCAGCAAGTCATCGGCTCGTGGCGCTCTACACGGCTACTCCCCTCATGGCTAATGATGTCATTGATCTCCCCCTCAAGGAACGCCTCGGCGAGAGGGTTGCAAACGTTGTCGCCACTGGCATGAAGGCTTGCGGCCTCAAGGGAGTCAAACATCGCGCTATAGTAGAAGAGAGAGTTACTGAACCTCTCCAGTAGAGATGATTTGTTGTGGTCCGCCTCCTGCTCGACCACCGTGAAGACCTTGGGGTTTAGGGACGTGAACAGATTGAGAACGGAGTCGATCGGTGCTGGGGAGGACTCCACCACAGCGGCGTCCTGGTCAACGAGGAGGCGGTGGAGCTGGAGCACGGCATTGACGGCGATGGTCTCACCGGGGACGGTCTCGAGCATCCATGGGCGGAGGCTGTCGATTTGGTCCTCGGCGATCCCGCGGAAGGTGAAGGGGACGTTGCAAGACCTCGCGAACTCAGTGAGGCGGATCCCCATGTCACGGAGCTTGTCATGATCGCCGACGGAGAGAGGGCCAATTCCGGTGAGGCGGAGGAACGGCGGGCCACCTGGTCGGACGGCCAAGGTTTCTATAAGCGACTGCCACTGGACACCGTCCATGATGGCCAAATCGATGACATGGACTGCATCGCAGCCCTCGAATGCCTCGAGGATTGCCATGTTTGCCATGAAGTGGGCGAACCTGAGGTGGGGTCCAGCCTCGTAGAACCCACGGAAGAGCTCGTGTTGCTCGGCACAGGGTGGTGGCGGCAGCGATTCGGAGTTCAGGAACACCGGGAACATCCGCTCGGAGAGCGCGTTTGTGAAGAGGGTGAAGACTCGTCCAATCCCAACATGGGTTGGGATCTTGGTGAGGATCTCCCGTGCGTCGGAGAGGCTCCCAGTTGCTGCCGCATAGTCGCCAGCCTGGATCGCACCGGCACATGTGACCAGGTGGTCCACAAGCAGCATGCCTGCCTTCTCCATCCCCTGCCACCCCCTCGCCGCCTCGATCTGCATGGTGGATGGAACACTGGAAGGAGGAACAACCATATGAGGAGGGAGAGGCACGTACGCTACTTCTCCGCTGCTGTTCCCATTGATTTCCTTGGCAGGCACCACGGCGGCAGTGGCAACATCCATGGGAGACCAATTAGTGAAGCCGCTGAAGTGAGCCATGAGAGAGGAAGAGATCACGAGAAGGTGTGAGGGTAGGCGCCAGCAACAATAGCAGTCACGTTTGCTTGGCTTGGTGGAAATAGTGGTCGCCGAGGGGGGTTTTTAAAGGGGAGGGGAGGACCGGAGGAGCGGGGAGTGTGACGTTGGACTAACGGCTAGGGACACATGTAGAGGAAGGTAGTGGAGAGCGGAATAGATAGGCATTAATGCCTGGATTTGGTGCTCCGTATGCCTAATTTGTCCATATGCATCAGGAACCAATACAGCGTGTGATTTTTGTTAGGCTCCGTTCCGGTCTAATATTAGTATTTGACTAAGGAAGACACGATTTGATTGACAAATATAAAATCTGCTACTCCACATGCCAAGAACCACGGTGTCGCTCTACTTTCTCTCGTATGCCCCATTCCTCTCCCCCATAACGTTTCTTTTTGGTAATACTTAATGAATATCATAAACAGAAATAAATAAGTTGAGATGAAAGTTTTTTATTTTAGTTGACAGTTCGAAAAATCTGTTGAATATTTTGAATTTGAGTTAGAACTTTTGGTATTGATCTTAACATTTTGAAAAATTTCAGTTGAAATTTCAAATTTTGGAAATTGTCGTTGGACCATGTGGTTAGGGACACATGTACAGGAAGGTGGTGGACTGCAGGATAGACATTACATTAACGCCGCCTAGATTTAGTGTCGTGTATGGGTAATTTCTTCCTATGTGTAAGGAACCAGTGTGTGCTTTTGTTGCGCTCGGTTCCAGTCCGATATTAGTACATCATTAAGGTAGACATGATTAGATTTAAAAAATTAAAAATCTACTACTCCACGCCAAGAACCGCGGGGCGGCTCCACTTTCTCGCACCACCAATCCTATTCGGTGGTCCTGGGCCCGTGGAGCACAGATTTCCAGCTGCTGCCTCCATCGGAGACTAACGGCGTTACAAGATATTTATTCTCCCTTCTATTTCTCTAACATCCCCCATTCTCACACAGCCTATGAGACTGTTGAGCAGAAATAAGAAAGTCAATATTTGTAATTTGAAGAACTCTATCAGTAAATCAGTGAATATTCTGGGAGATAATTGGATTCCTCGGGACGGATTATCAAAACCACTGGGTTTTAAGTACATACTAAAGGATGGGATAGTGCACTAGTTAATCAAATCCTCCTGGACGGTGATGCTGCTGATGTTTTGAAAATTAACGTACCTGAATGGGAGGGGCAAGATTTTGTGGCGTGGAGTATACTTTATCAGGATTATTCACTGTCCGATCAACCTATCATGTGCAAAGATTGAGTAAGCTAGCAAGCAAACTGTACAGCATCCTCGTCGTCGACCACTGCTCACAGGGGCTGGTCCAGGTTATGGCAAGCGGATGTACAAAATAAAATGAAGCTACATTGTTGGCGTATTATCCAGAACGGTCTGGCGTTGGGGTCGGAACTTCAGCGATGCAATATAAAGAAGGATATTCGCTGTATTTTCTGCAATAGGGAGGAAAATGCTTTCCACAGATTTTGTGACTGCCCTTATTCCAAATGGATTTGGAATGGTCTGGAGGAGAAATTGGATTTGCAAATCCCTGTACCGGGCCGCTGAATGTAACGAGTATAAATATTTGAAGTGGTGGTTACTGTACAGATTAGCAGATCAACCAAATTTTGTGATATCTTCTATGTTGGTTGCATTATATAATATATGGTCTGCGAGGAATGATGCTAGGCATGTTCTAAAACTGAAAAGTCCGGGCTCAGTGATAGATAGAATTTCTTTTCAGTTGGAGGAGTGGGCAAATTTGCAAGTCACTAAGCAAAATTCTGAGAATGTGCCGATTAAAAAATGGATGAAACCGCCAGCTGGGTGGTTTAAGCAGAATGCCTACGCGGCGTTTATCGCTGCGGAAAGTATAGGTGCAGCTGGAGTTGTGATGAGGAATGAATCTGGGAATTTTATAGCAGCGAGGGTGTATTTTTACCCAATGATGGAGAGTGTTACCCATGCAGAGATAGTAGCATGCGACACGACAGTGGAGATGGCTGTCCAGATGGGCGCGTCTAGGATTATATTGGAAACGGATGCACTGGAGGTGGTGCAGATGGTAAAGCTAGAAGGAATCAATCGTTCGGTGTATGAGATAGCAATTCAAGATTTGAATTACAAGCTACAGGGTTTGATGAAGTGCAAGTTGTCTGGGTGTGACGCTCCACGAATAAAGTGGCTCATTGCCTGGCAAAAGAAGCGTTGCAGTCGAAGATGTTCTCGACTTGGGTGTTAGAAGCTCCTGGTTTTATTTCTTCGCTTTTGGTTGAAGGTTGTAGTACCGCCAATGTGTTTGAGTAATCTTAGTGGTGTCTACATGAAAAAAATAGATGATAACCCACGCGTTGCTACGAGACTGTTGAGCAGAAATAAGAAAGTCAATATTTGTAATTTAAAGAACTCTATCAGTAGATCATATGTTGCATGGATCATGGAAGTCGACCAAAAATAGGAAGATAGATACATATATATCAGTATCTGTATTCCTGTTCCGCACATTACAGAAAATTTGGACCGAATGAACTATGGCAGACAGTACCATCCAATTTGTTGGGGGAACAAAATTTGTACCACAATGAAAAAGAGCCAGACTATACAGGTATACATACATAATCAGGAAAAAAATAAATAAGGTTCCGTTTTCAGACATGTGACCAACGGATAGTATATTCTCAAAGGTAGAAAAGGAGAAACTAATGTACTTCTAAAATCTAAACCATGGTATTTTTTTGGTGGTCTACAACATAAGATGAAAGGCATGCTAAATTGAAGAATAGGGCATACAATCTATATATGCTGAATTCAAAAGCATGTAGCTATAGTTGGCCAAAAGGCCCGCCCAGCCTGGCCCAGGCACGGCCCGGTTGGCTGGCCGTGCCTGACTGACCCAAAGGCACAGACGGCCCATCGTGCTTGGGCTGAAACTTCTAAATAAAAGTCTATTTTAGGTCCCTGAAACTATAGAGTTAAGTGCAATTTCAGCCAGAATTATAGAAATAAGTCTATTTTAGATCCCTCAACTATAGAATAGGTTGATTTTGGCCCAACAGCTACAAAAGTAAGTGTAATATAGGTCTCTGAATTATTTTGGAGAATCATCAGGCCGTGCCGGGCCGGCCCACCTTGCCAACCCCTCGGGCCAGGCACGTCCCAGGTGTCGGGCCGAGCCAGCACGGGCCCGTCACCGGCCGTGCCATGCTTGGGCCGGGCCAAATGCCCATGCCATGGGCCGGGCCGTCGGGCCTTGGGCCTTATGGCCATCTATAGATGTAGCTACATTTTCATAATCCTATTCAGGATATGAAAAATCAATATTTTCCATGCCTACATTTTATCATAGGAAGCGGACATACCAAGAGGAATCAATCCAGTGACATGAAGTCCTCAACTTGTTCTTTATCATATTAGACTGACTTGAAACGGATAGAAGAACTTGGCACAGCAAGTATAAATAAGATAGTAGCAACCACATGGATTAGGTTGGTATGAACAGTTTTTTTTTTTAAAAAAATCTATTTGGCCATCTGTTGGTGCTATGGAATTATTCCTTAGTATCAAGATTCAAGCAGTTGCTATGACAGACTAGATCTAACAATACTTGAATCTGAACAATTATAGTTGTTTGCTAGTAAAAAATAATGTACTGCACCAACCATCCATATTATTTTTATTGTGATGACTTTTGTTGGTGATATGTACATATAATGGAGAAACAAAATCTTTTTTTGGATAGGACAAAAACACAAAATAATCAATCTCTTCTAGAATCAAACAGCGAACATATTCACATGAGACAAATTTATCGATCTATTAAGATGATAGTGTGCACATGTAGATAAAAACTAACTGTATTGATGTAATTGGGTTAAGAAATCGCTGTTAAAATGTACAAACTTGAGGTGAGAATTACCAACTATCCAGAGGCCCATGATTAATTTGATCCAGGCATTTCGTAGAACATATGACATGAACATCTGAAAATATTTCGACAACAATATGTGCTCATAATCTAATCCAGGAAGCAATGAAGGAAATAATAAGAAAATTTAAATAAAGAAATGATGTAATCAAACATCGAAGGTGTAAACAAAGGTGGAAAGGGGAGGACACATGCATAGCTTATCGTTGCATATAAATCCAGGAAGTTTGGCGTTTCAGCTAGACCATCAGTCACACAGGAGTTAAGAGAAAGATTGTAACGTCAAAACTAAGCAGGTGGCCATTACTCTCGACACTTTGGCGAGGCGAGCAGACCAGATGAAGTGGTGACCGGCAAGAGAGAGGAAGCGACGGAGCAGATCGAGCGGCAGTGGGAGAGGAAGTAGAATCGACTTGTTGTGAGTGGTGGGGGAGATGGAGAGATGGGGTGGCACCACGTCCGTTGCTAGGGGCGGGAAGTAGAGGATGCGTCGGATGCAGCGAGGCCTCGAAGGAAGAAAGAGAGTGTTGTAAAGTAAAAAGTATAGAACGTAGTTGACAATAGAATGACACAAGTGAAGAGTGAAAAACCCTTAGTCTTTGTTATTGATCTTTGCTCATATATATAGGGGCTACAACTTGTAACTGAAATTATTCATCAATGGTAATGAAATGGCAGCATGATGGACACTAACTATGGATGTTACAAAACATATAATTAGTCACTATTGCTGCACTTCATTTGCCTCCATTTTCTAACCATGAATGTGGCTATTACAAGCATGTTATGAGCACCATAGATGCTGATCAAATAATCTTGCATTGCAACATAGAGGAGGGCTCCGCCGCTGCGGGAGCATAGGACTTAGGAGGAAGGCAATGCGGTGGACACTGGATGGTGAAGAGGGGATACCTTTCGTTGTATTGGACTTGGGCCTATTTCGGTTCCTTTTGGCCTGGCAAGCAAATGAACTGCAGAAAGCCCTCCAGCACTTGATCGAAATCCAACGGCTGGCAGAAAATAGGGTGAAGTGGAGGCATGAGAACTCAGAGGATTGCTAATAACTACACTAAGTGGGGATGAATTGTATAGGTTTATAGGATAACATCATACAATCCCAAAGGTATGAACAGGTTCAATTATAGGTACCAGTTTGAAGTGAGCTGTGTTTGAAGCTTGTTCCATGTGTGAAGAGGCAGACCTTAGCCAGTTTGGACCTTAGTGTGTGTTGTAATGATGTAAAGATAACCAAGCATATCAGCATTTAGTCTTGTTGGAAGTTTAGTCAATTTTTGATATACATTGTTCCATAAATTCATGCAGAAAAATAACAAAATCATGATAAGCATAAACACAAGACAATATCTACTAGTGCTAAACATGAGCATCAAAAGAACAAGCAAAATATCCTGAATTTGAATCATGTTCAATGCTAGAATTAATATGTCATACCCGCTGGATGAGAATCCGTTGTTCGGATCATACTTTCCATATACAGTAGGGTTTTCTTATCGTAATCCATATCATACCAGAATTAGGTGTGGCCTCATCGTGTATGCAAATGTATCCGTGATGCGCGGTTAATGAATACACATCTATACCGACTACTATGACAAAGCTTTAGTCTGTTTTAAGAAATAGTACTTTCTGACCAAACTCCCGCCAGAAAATTCACAAAATTCGAAGCGGCGTGAGGCTATAAGCCTGAGTATGAGATTTGTTCGGAATCCGCAGGCTGATTTGTCCAACTTTTCCAAATTCCTCAAGAACCCTAATCTCCTCACCTTCAACCCATGAACTAGCACACTCCTAGCTTCCATTCTTTGCAATGGCGTTAGGTAAATCGTGCATCAAGGAGGTTGATCTCGCAAGGATGGAGAAGGAAGGATATGATGAGGACATCACTCTTTCCGATGCACACAATA
>CM002483.1:5807511-5869187 GCA_000325765.3 Leersia perrieri
TGATGGCGTCGTGAAGAACAAGTTTGAGCAAGAGGAAGAACTTGAGAGCTTGAGCAAGTAAAAATGGTCTCGGGGCTGTCGGCTGGGGAGGAAGGAAAGAGATATAAAGGGGTGGACAAATTAATCTCGGTTCATGGCTCAAACCCGGAATAAAAGTCACACTTCAGTCCCGGTTTGAGACACGAACCCGGACTAAAGGTCGGGGGAACCTTTAGTCCCGGTTTGATACACGAACCCGGACTAAAAAAATACTTTTAATCCCGGTTCGTGAGCTAAACCGGGATTAAAGGTCCCCTGCCAGACACCAACCGAAGTAGCCGTTGGGACACGGAGCTTTAGTCCCAGTTGGTAATACGGACCGGGATTAAAAAATGTTTTAGTCCCGGGCCTAATTTTGTCCGGGACTAAAGCTCTAGATATTTGCCCTGTTTTCTACTAGTGCTTCAAAAGAGGTATGAGCTATAAAAAAAGATAGTTATTGATCACATGTAGAGACTTGAGTACCTTACCTCAGAAGTGGTAGGGGCAGGAACCCCCTCCCTCAATATACACAAAAATAACATTCTATATATGTCTAAAAAATTTGTTCAACAAAACGAACAATCAGAAATCAACATGTAGTTTTCTTCAGCTTTTTCTTACGAGTTCTTGGTATTGCCCTTCTTCGAGATGTCCTCAGCTTTCCCTCTAAATTGGTGAGTTCTACGGATCTTCTCCCCCGAGTCCCAAAAATAAACCATAAGTTATTGAAGGAGCTAGAGAAGGTGTCGGAGGTAGCATGTGCACAAATGCCGGAGCAAAACAAAGATTAGAAGAGAGTCGTCCTTTGTATTGTCGAATGGCACCATATGACAAATCCATAACTAAACGTGCAAAATGATTCAGCAACATTGAGACAAATAATATTACTGGCATAACTCAGTAAATAACAGATACAAATTACTGTCAATATACATATATGTGATGTGGATCAACTTTAATTTCCTACATACACCAGCCGAGCCAATGACAGAATATTGACACCACCGCACTAGCTTTTTGCTCCTGATAATCAAAGCACGGTATCATCGAGCAAATTGTTCACTAATTCTCTAGAATTACATATACATATCAAAGGCATCAACTTGCAAGATCTCCTTCTTGAACTGAAGCTAAATCTTTGCAGATACAGAAGCATTGTTAATTATACTATAGCTATTCTCACTCGCATAGCATCAAGAGCAATCAGCCTTACAGGTAGCTTCCTTACCAGAATGACTGCTCATGATGTTATGTACTCCTGCACCCAATGCACACTCTGTTCCATTCTTAGAGACCTATTTCTGTATATAGCCTCCTCATCACCATGCATATACTGGCTCTGCCACCATGCATGTTTGCACGAATCTTGATGAATATTCTACCGGAGGATCCCGCCGAGCGGCGCTGGGGCCCAGTAGTCAGCCGCGTTGTCCCCTCCGAAGTGCGACGTGCACGACACTGGAACGAGGCACAGCCCCCTGCTCCTCAGATCCTTCTTCCCCTCATCCTTTACTCCCTAACGATTTATCAATTGGCATTATAAACTTTTACTCAGAAAAAAATTGTACATAACATGTTTTCCAAACTACAATCAGTAATTAATACACTAGTTTGGCTGCTGTTAATATATATAAAAAAAGAACGGCAAGCATATAAGCATTTTTTTACCTTAAAAAAATATATATGCGGCAAGACGCCACTCTAGCTAGTCTACGCAGTACTCATGCATGTATATACATCATTGAAAAAATGGCTTTGAAGCTAAGCAAAGGGAGCATGTATATACCTGCTGCTCAGGTTGGGCTGCAGGCTGCTGTGCTCCATTGTTGCCATTATGGTTTAGCAACTGCACAAGGAACCATACACAAAAGATATTATGGAAAGTGGCTAGAGTAGAGCTGGAAAGAAATATATAAATTCTTATATATATATAATATCCAAGAATCATGCATATATCGATCTACACTAACCTGGCCAGGGTACTCCGGGAAGAGCCCAGGGTTCCTTTCTCCAACTGGTCCCTATAAATCAAAAGAAAGTAACTGTGTCACATGTCAACGTTGCACGTACAAGCGTGCGAAAAAGCTGGGGGAGAATATTTTTTTGGGTGTGGTAAAATGATTGAACCCATGAGTTGTACTGGCCCATGGTTGTCTCAGATGACCAATGTCAACTAAACTAAGAATGTTATGGAGTTAATGCCTACCTTATATACGTTTGTGTACTTTGCAAATCTTGCACGCAGCTTTTTGAAAGTTTAAAAATGGAAAAGTCGATTTTACTTCGTCGCACTATAGCTGCTTTAGTTGGCCATGCCACTTTACACTATACGATACTCTCCCACAGTTATTTTACTTAAAAAAAAGAATTATGCCACTTTATTTACTCTCGGGTGTCCATTTCTCTCTATATATAAGTTTTTTTTTTCGGGGCTCTCTCTATATAAGTTAATTCCGCTCAAGTCAAAATATTGTGACGTGAAAACCTTTTGTACAGGAGTATTTTTAGTATCTGTTTGCAAGGTTAATTTGATATGCAAGATAAGAAATTGGATACAAATAGCTAGTAATTTATCCTGAAAATAAATATGAACAAAAGAAAATGGATTGATATAGGTAGTCATAAATATTTTTGAAAAATAAATGTGGAAATAAGTTATGCTATCATCTGTTATTGTATAAAATGTCAACCATATATAGTCAATGATGGTAAAATAGTGTTTTCCTCTGTAGTATTACTCTATACCATGCATATATTTTTCTTGAAAATGAATGTGAACAAATAAAAGTGGATTGTTATAGATAGTCATAAATATTTTTTTCAAAAATAAATTTCTTAATAAGGTATGATGTCATCAATTATTGTATAAAATGTCAAACATAGTTAATTATGGTAAAATAGAGTTTTCCTTTAATATTAACCTATACCATGCATATTTTTTACTTAGATTCATACACGTCTTAAAAGCTATATATGTGTACTATCAAAGAAGTGATGAGAAATTTTAAATATATATGTGTAGGGTCTTAATTTTCTAGTAACATTATTACAACATTCTATGACCCCCATTGTCAATTCCTTCCATGCTGGATTAATCCATTCTCAACATGTTATAATAAAAAGGTATAATATATCATCGATCCAGTTTTATGCATATATAAACATGTTTTTATATTTTGAATAAAAATTATCACAAAACAATTAGATATATATATAATTAAAATTTACCAAATAAAAAAAATATTTATGGAAATGGAAACAATTGCCGTGTTAAGCTCTTTTTTTTCTAAAAAAGTATTCTATCATAGCACCCTTAAATTATTTATTTAATATTAGGCCGAACGAAGCAATATTTGCGTGTGAAAATTTATTCATTTATTATTTATTGTAGTATTTAATTTCAATACTGTGAATGTCTACATCAAAATTTTAATTTAGGTATACCACTTTTAAATTATGGTTCTTAAATTATTATAAAATACAATAAATGGAGAAACAACAAGAACAGAACTAATGAAAGATTAATACGGGTCTTCATTTTCTATTTTTACCAAAACAAATAATATGGGTCCTGATTTTCTATTTTTTACCAGTTTGTCGCCTATTGATTTGAAAATATAAGGTTATTCAGATCCATTCTTGTAACTGTGAAAACAATAATTATCACAACATATTCAGTCATTCTTATATTTTGAAGTTACTATTTCTTATCAATCTGATGTTTGTAGATTTTTTTTCATATAAATAAAATTAGAAATATGTATGAGTAATTTGAAGAAAATATTTTCCAACCCATTTTTTTATGAAAAAGTAGGGGGCTTCCAAATTTATTTATTTTGTGATATTTGAGAAAAAATATATTACAAAGCAGGTTTATATATTGATCTTTTTTCCACCTTCTATTAATAAACATGAATAACCATCCACTTCATGCAAATTAAAAGAAAATAACAATTCAAACAATTACGTTCTTACAATGTGTGAGTTAGAAAATAAGAATGATTTTGTAGATATGCGCATAAATTCATAGGGGTTTATTTTTGTTTTTGAGAACAAATGTTGCCATCAGATCTAAACATTGTAAAGGATTTAAAGCATATGGCCACACAAAGGGTACCAAAAGGATCATCATCCTTCTCACCGAAACCTTTGATGAAAGGTTTTTT
Organism: Leersia perrieri; assembly: GCA_000325765.3. Taxonomy (NCBI): domain Eukaryota; kingdom Viridiplantae; phylum Streptophyta; class Magnoliopsida; order Poales; family Poaceae; genus Leersia; species Leersia perrieri. The sequence continues at coordinate 5,811,699 of CM002483.1, forward strand.
TTTTTCATAACACCTTTGAAAAAGAGTACGTTTTGTTCACCTATGATCTACAAAGGCAACGCAAAGCAGGAATATATAGCCTACACGTACGTACGTTGGTGCCCGCCGTTTGTGTGTTACGGCCCCGTGCACGTGCATAGGCATCTTTCTCATTTGCTTGTTCGTATAGTACGTGCTCCTTTAATTAATTTCCTTTGTGTGGTCATAGCCTTATATATACGTGTGTCAAAATTAAAGAGAGAAAGAGATGCAACGAACTTACGTTTTGCATCGGACCGGTCCCATTGCCGTCGCCCATATAAGGGTAGCTCAGAGCCTGCACCCACAAGAAAGAACACCACTATATTGGTCATGGAGGGAGAGAGAGAGAAAAAAGTTCAACACACGCAGAGAGAGAGAGCATAGAGAGCAGAGAGAGAGAGAGAGAGAGCGAGCATAGAGAGTACAATTCTACTGGTCTCTGAAACATGTACACAAGCAAGACTAGTAGAGTGGCAGTTCTGGCTACAACAACAACATCTCCATCAATCGATCTGGCTGCTAGCTGCTGATGCACGCACAGCCATGCACCGCACCGCATCTCGTCTCATCGATCTCTCTCTCGCGAGCTGATGGAGCTCACTTTAACAGCGTGCGCTCGAGCTCAGACCTACACCCGGCCCCGCCCATTGCACGCACGCATATTCTTCTCTCCCTCTCCTCTCTTTTTCCTTCGTTTCCCGCGCACGCAGTATCACATGTGTGCCCTCTCTTTCTCTTACATGTGGGGACACTCCTCCGTTGGGCCCACTTTTGCAGAGGCAGCAGGTGTTGGAAAATGTTACTGTGCTTCGTAGAAGCAGCTGCATGCGAAATGCTAGTACTACAAGTCTACAACTGCATGCCTGTGCAATCTTCCCTGCTCACCCATACTTATTCGATCTCACGGTCCTATATATATGCCCATAAGTAACACATGACCTATATATAATTATATTTTTCCCTCTCTAAAAACACACAGGATGAATGTGTGTGAGAGAGAGTGTGTGAGAGAGAGAGAGAGAGATTGGACCTCAATTTGACTCAGGAGGAATCTGATATAGCCAATGGTCTCTTGCAGTACAGACGCTGTGTCAGTCTGTAAAAGGCGGCACGTGTGTCAGACATATACTTTACTTGGACACAACCCCTCGAGTGAAAACCAGCAAGAAAGAAATACTACTATATAGATGCATGGCACAAACTATAGATAAAACTGCATGTAACAGCATCAGCATATATATAATACAACCTCATCTATAGCATATGTGCAAGCTGTGCATGACGACAACTTCAGATCTTGATGTAACTCATCTCTATTTTATATTTTTATATTTGGATTGAATGCCCTAATTGTGGCTTCTGATCTCTGATACCACGAAAACGGTTTTTCAGTGAAGCGCCCTTCAGATCGTTTTACCTTGCCAAATGGGGATACTATCTGATGAAGTGCAGTTATTCTATCCCCCAGCCTCTCCTTCCTCACCTGAAACAAATTATCACAAACCCAGAGAAACCTCTTCATCAATGCAAGGTTTAACACGAATTAGTACTTTAGCATCAAATCAACTTCCGAAATATATGATTTTGCTGTTTTGCGCACGAACTTCCAAAGTGAGCAGCCTTTATGCGTGCGTGCAAGAGAGGGAGAGAGAGAGAGAGAGATAATGGGGGTTAATTTGTGTGTGTTTGTCATGGAAAGCAGGGAGGAGGTGAGGAAGAAACCTTTAGAGTAGATTGTGCTGAAGAAGAGGGCTGAACCCTAGCCTTCTTGAGAGCCGAACCAGTCGCTGTGCTGTTGCACTAGAGAAAGACAAAGAAGCAAAAGCGTGAATAATCATGAGCCCATTTCAGCTTGTCCCGAGAAGAAAAAGAACCATCTCTACCTCTCTAAAGTGAAATTTCCCCAGTGATTCTACATCTAAACACGCACTGACCCTCTTACGTACTACAGCAGCAGCCATAAAGAAGAACAAGACGAAGAGTATGACCAAATTAAAGATCTCAGTTTACCTCTGTCATTGAGTGTACATGACCTACACTCTTACCAAGAGATCATGAAAAGAACATGCTATGCAAACATCAAGTAGTAACTTTGACCAGAGTGGATTTCCATGGGACATGAAAACATGAACCTTTTCATGGAAAGAAAAATATAACAACATCACACTTTCAATTCGTGGAACTATGAAGACCGGATGCACCATTGCCAAGAGATTGTATTGTGTATCAATTTAGCTCATAAAAGCCTTGGTCTATAGGAGTATTTGGGAGAACGTGATCGAATTTACTAGTATAAATTTCTACCAAATTAACATACAGTAAGAGGAAGAGAAGTGTGCTTTGGAAACTGCAACTTTTCAAGAGGAGATGAGCATAGCTTATATACTCTATGAGTACATGAAAGATCTGTCAAACATGTAAAGTTCAATATATTACTTCTCATTTTGGATACACCCTTGTGATGATCCATTGCATTTCTTGTAGATTTATTATTTTGTAAGATAATATAAGATGACGAATGCATCTCTGGCCTCTCCACCTATATATAATGCACACCTAGCCTTACATGTATGTAGATTAATTTAGCATCTAAAATATTAAATATATATCTATACTTGAAACGAGCCATGAGAAATGCCAAACATTGTCCAAAAATGGGAAATGTCAAAAAAGAAACAAAATAACCAACACTAGCTACTTGGTGCTAATGATCTACACAGGCCAAAATCAGTTTATCATTTTACCTCGGACGAATTATCGGAGTTGTGGTGGTGACTCCTGAGCTCCGGTGGCGCGGTGTTGGAGAAGTCGAGCATGTTGCTTCCGAGGCTGGTGGTGATGCATGACCTAGGAGAGGAAGCCAGGAGGATCTGGCTCAGCTGAGACTTATTATTAGCACCTCCTCCAGCTGCTGATGCCTGGATCTCATGCTGATCTCCACCAAGGTGGCTCCCATAGAAGCTGTAAGCAGCAGCTGCTGCTGCAGCTGCAGTGCCACCTTGTTGAGCCATGGAACCCTCCTCCTTCATACCACCAACCATGCATGCACTTGCTGCTGCAGCAGCGTGATCTCCCCAATTCTCTAATCCCTTTGACAGGAGAGCTGCAGTGGCTGTGTACCTCTCTTGATCTCCAGCTAATCCCCCACTGTTTGCATGCATGCATAAGCAGTTTGATGCGTATGCACAAGGCACAGAGAGAGATAAAGAGAGATGAACACAAGCACATCAGTCCATGGGGATAGAAACAAGTGCAGAGTTAGTAGCATGAACACATGCGTATCTCTGATGATGGGTTAGCAAAAAGAGAAGAACATTAGGAAAGGCTTGATCTACTATAGGACAAAGTGGGTTAACCACTTTATTCCTTCCCCTAGAGTTACACTTAAGTATGCTGTTAATTATAGTTTAATTTACATGGATGGTTGGCTTGTTTCTTATTTGAATCTCTCCCTAGATAGCTACCTGCATGAACATGATCAGCAGGCCATGTATGTACTCATATAGAGTTATCAAGACTGAAGTGAGAGCAATATAGAAACAGAAATACATAAAGATAGGTGTATCCTTACAGAAGCAGTTGGCTCCATGACTCTGGCATGTTGTTCTCCTGGCCTCCATCGTGCAAGCTCGGAAGGGAAGTTGCGGCGCCTGCGCCGCCGTTCATCGGAACTAGACCTGAAGAGCTGTGATGAAACTGCTGCGAGAAGATCACCGAGGGAGAAGACAAGGAAGGCATGTTGGGTGATGTTTCTTGATCCTGCTCATGGTATGGCTTCAAGCTGCCCATCAAACTTCCACCACCGCCGGTGGCCGTGCCTGTACCACTGCCACTCCAGATCATCTGCTGCACCAGAGAGCTCTGAAATTCTCCTCTATTCATCACTGCTTGTGACAGAAGATAAGTTAAAGGAGATATAGAAACAAAGATGAGTTCTTGCAGCTGCAAGCTAGCTGGGAAAGGAATGTGTTTGCTAGCTAGCAAGCTTTGGCTTCTCTTTGCATGCACCTTGTGTACTGGAAATCTCAGGTCAATCTTAAAGGGGCCAGTAGTAGTGGCTTAATTTTCTTTGAGACATATATAGGAGTTTATTTCTTGGGAGAGAGGAGAGGAAAGAGAACAGCTGCAACAACAAGAAGAAACAGGAGAAGAGAAGAGAGGAGAGAGATAGGGAAGAAGAAGAAGAAAAAGCATAGGGCCTGTTTGGAGAGGAATCTGGGCTTTGTTTTGTTTTCCTCTTCCTTTTGCTTCACTCCTTTATTTGTGAACTTTCCCTTGCTTTCCTCCCCTCTCCCTGCAGCCTCTCTCATTCTTTTCTCTTACTCACATAACTATACATTTTTCCCATTTTTTTCTTTATTTCCATTCTCCCTGTCACTTTTGCTTTATCATTAAAGTGATGTAGGAAAGGTATGTGAGACACACCATTCCGGACCAAAAGGAGCGGTTTAAAGACGAAGCCGGTGCTTGTTAATAATCTGGGTTACGTTAATCACTTTGTACCTTTCAAGCCTCTAATTAATTAAGTGGAGCTGATGATAATTAGCCATGAAGACCAGGGATGGCAGCTAGCTAGCGTTGTTACATCTGTGTATAGATGCAAGTAACCTCTGCAACACGCACATACACAGGGATGCAGCAACAGTACAACGTGCACGCATGCACGCACAGAAAGCGATCATGCAGAAGTGGAAAGAATATCCGTTTACTTAATATATTCGTCCTCTGATGAATGTGGCGTTTGTATCTTTGTATCAGGGAAAACCGGAAGTATTACGGTTTTCTTGCTTCATTAATTGAGGGAAAAGTAAAGTACATGTGTAACTGGAAATATAAGTGTAGTATACGGTTTAGTAAACTCTTTTGGAATGCATGTACTCCTACATATGTACTGTACAAGTGAAGTGTTCAAGCTCTCGGTCTTTGCATTAACTAGGGAGGCACTCAATTATTACATCATCGTCATTAGCTAAACGAAATATTTTATATTTATAACGTGTATTATAATTGTATATGGTCTTCAATATTTTACTTTGACTATCAATTTTTTCATTAAGACATTATCAAAACCCATAAAATTTACATCACGTGAAAACACATTCAAATACGCACAACATTGAGTATTCATATTGTTAGTTTAATAATTAGTAAAAACTTTTAAATATTAACTTTGTTGAAAATTATGACGTTTTTTATTTTAGGAAGGAGGGAGGGAATACTTTGTTTGTTTGGAATATTAATTATGTGCTATATTACCGTCCTTTTATTTGGTCGTATCAGCTCGATCGGCAAGGGGATCCACCCAAACAAAAGTTGCTTGACTAGCAACCGAACAGGTGAGGACCAAGCAAATCTTGTTTGTTTTGAGAAAAAATTGTTAGATGCTCGATCGCCCAAAAGCTGAAAAAGCATAATTTGTAAAACAAACTGATTGATTTAAAGCAACCCGCTACATGTACAGCTTTCTTTAAGCGCTCGTTTTTTCCCCTAAAGTGCATATATTATATAGTAGCACTAATATGCCCTCTACATTTCTATTTCAAAAGCTCTAGGATCAAACTTTAATAAAGAAGTATTGTCATACATATATATAGTTGGGTTTAATTATAAACAATGTCTTTTTAATAAAATGAACAGTCCATATTGTTAATGAATAAGGAATGTGATGGAATATCTGAATTGTATAATGTTCCTTTTTTTTTCCTTGGAAACTATTGGAAGATGTGCAACGACATAAATTCTTATTTGCATGCATACACTACAAAGTTTAATTAACAGTATTACCCGGTATATTGTATACTTAGGCCTCATTCGGCCATATATTTTAAAATACAGAAAATACATATCACAAATAAAAAATAATTTATAGGTAAAAATTTGAATATGTGTTGTTTGTGGTTTGAAAGATACCAGTACAAAAACCTATGCGTAAAATAAAAATGCTAAAATCAATTCCAAAATTAAAATTAAAATATTGGCATCCGCTCATAACCTGTAGGGGAAACGATGACAGCCTCATAATTTGCTAAGAAATGTGGCTATGTTATTACCAATGTATCCACACAAGTTTCAGGTGTGTACTCACGCCTTGTACACAACTAATCAATATGACTAAAAAGTCCAAAAACTAAGCCTTGAGTACTTTACATATCGGGTGTGTACTCAAGTTTCTAATACTACTATACATCAATATGTAAAGTCCTAACTCCATATATATTCATCACCATAAAGAGCAGAACAAATGATATAATCCTGATAATTTATGATTTTAAAACTGTCGTACTTTTCATTTTTAGCTAACATATAACGAATCTGGACATTAGATTTTGCATATTGTTTTTTCATAATTTTTTGGTAATATTATATAGTTAGTGTGCATTCATTTATGCATATAATTAATTGCATAGTACTTCTCAGCTCAATTAATTAAGAGGAACGCTCCCGTGCTCCCTACTGACAGTATTATACTGCCAGTAGAAATAATATAAATCGATCGTTTGAAATGACATATTAGTCATTTACTAATAAGTGAATAGGGGTTTTTGATCTCCTTCATGAAACAGTAGAAGGCACCAAATCCGATCGACTTCATTCCATCGAAATGAACGATGAATCGTTCTGCCGCGATTCAGCGTTGGTTTTCTACGGTGGAGGCGCATTGGCTGCGATTCCGGTGGGGGCATCACTCGGATAGAGATGTAAAATTACAGTTTTACTCCTCCATGGCTCTTTTTCCTTAGATGATCGAACCCTCTAAATTTCTACTAATAAAAGTTTATATATCTACTAGGTCCATATTGTTTTATATTGCTAGTAGGAAGCACCGAAGCGAAGCTAATTAAATAATTGTTGTGAGGAAAAGACAAATCAAGGATTTATTCAAGTACCCACACATGCATGGTACTCGTGATGAGTGTGAGAGTCCACCACATCTAAAGAATTTATTTATGAAATTCTTCATCATGTTATGCAATAGTCATTATATTCCATATGTTTTTTCATTCTTATTTTAACCAAAATGGAAAACTTTTGTATGTGTAAAGTGTTTGTTGAGGCAAAATTTGATCTGCATGGATCACACGAAGGCCTAGAAGATCTGTTTAACTCTAGTGCATGTTCTAAATCTTAGAATGTGAGGCGTGTCAGTTGATTTTATCCTGCAATCAACAAGATTAACAATTAATGTTAGACCTAAATTAGGCGCTATTGGCCATTGGCCCAATAACATGCACCCCATGCCAAGAGTTTTGGAATCGATCGACTATATTATATAGAATGAGACTTGAATCAGCTTTATGTAAATAGTATAAATCATCAATAACCATGATTTCCATTAAAGACAGATCTTCATAGATCAGACTTAACCATTACAGCATAAGATTGAATCTAAAGAAATCGAGTTATATTAGTTTTATCCAGTAGATAGCTTACCGATGCAAGAAAGAGGGAATTTAAAGTAAAAGATAAGCCATCGGCTGAAATCCCGATTGAATTATACACTGCCAGCCGATATATCTAAGCCTATTAGTTCTAATCTTAGCTCGAAGGATCGGACCTAACCGAGACATCTTATGCCAAAGTACACTAATCAAATTAGATAGACTTATTAGCAGTACGTATAATGGTAGATATATCGTGTCGTATAAAGCCTATCTTTAGCAACCTAGTTAGAATATCAGATTTAACAGAGAAAGTCCTAACTAGTACCTTAATTAGAATATTGGACCTAACCAAGAAAGTTCTAATTAAGACAAATCGATGTTGAGGTAACAAAGTCGATCTAGAATCTAACGATATGTATGATACGCGGCACACGTATTGGTAATTGAGTATATCAGACATATAGAAAGTACAATTAGCCGATACATGTGAAGTTTGACGAGATATACCTTCTGTCGTAGTTCGGACCAAATTGATCCAGCATAGCCTGATAGGACAATCTCATCGACAATCTAGCAAGCTAGGGTGGCGTTGTGCCAAAAACTGTATTGATTATGTACAATACCCATGTGTATTATATTTATACCCTTGAGCAATTCGACTCCTACTAACATACAACTCGACCATACTTGGTCATTACAATAAAGGAAACTATGACAAGATAAAGAGACTAACAAATTTTCCTATACTAGATAGAGTTGGGCTCCTAAACTTAGAAGCCGATACAACAACAAATCCGACTCCAATTTCTCTCCACTTCAACGGATTGAATCCAAATTCTGGTGTCAACAGTGTTGTACATGTTATTTTTACCATTTATGTCTGCAAACATAACAAGTACCCCTCATATAACAAAAAAAAAGGAAAGATCATGTTTGATGTAGAAACCAAATTACATGCCTTTGAACAATATTAAACATGCATAGTTAGTTTTCTATCCATGTTAAGCACCCAATGTTTCCGGGCCTCATCATTTGGCCATATTTGTTAAAGTGCAGAAAATCCATATTCGCAAATAAAAAATAATTCATGGGTAAATATTTGTAACCTTGTTGTTCTTGATTTGAAGATACCACTAGAAAATCTATGGTAAAAGAAAGAGCAAATTTCTATTTGATTAATACATGGCAAAAATACAGATTTAAGGATAGTATCATAAAACTATAAATTTAGGACCAAAATTTTCATGAAACTACATATTTAATCATTGTATCACAAAACTATTACACAACTAGAACTTTCTTAATTTAGTAAAAAACAATATTGCTACAGCTCTAAACACTAAGATTTGTAGTACTTCGTCACTCTAAATCTGTAGATTTATGATACATTGTATTAAAAATATAGTTTTGCGACACAATTTGCCCCTAAATATGTAGTATTGTGAAACACATCCTGAAATTTGTATCTAGCAATAGCTTAGCCAAAGTATATGTAGCCAAATTTGGAAGTTACAATTTTAATATTGGCATCGGCTTATAAAACCGAATGGGAAATATGAGCCTCCAATGGTTTATCCTTTTAGAATATCATTCGGTGTCATAAAAAATATGGTCAAAATACAAATATTGTAACTTGGAGATGGGAGATATTTCACTATTCTTAAGAAGATACCATATTTTATATTAAAATATTTTATAGTACCTTAGTCTGATTTATCGTGACATGTCAAATATTAACACCAAAAACGGTGGTAATTATTGTTACCTTCTCGAGGAGCTAAAATAGTTGGGTGAACTAGAGAAATTTTGCTAGGAGAAGGCTCATGGCCCCATGTGCAGTAGTTTCTCTAGTAGTTGGATCCTTGAACAGGGTACGTACGTATGTCCAACGACTTCCTCAACCATAGCACTAAATCTACAATTTATATTACCCGTTTTAATCAATATATGCCACGATTTTCTTAACAAAAAGAAAAGGGTAACATCATCCTTGCATTCTGTTACTCCACCTACCTTGGAATAAAATTCCTTTTGCAAGCATGCCAGGACAAAATTAATAGTCAAAACAGCGTAAGCCACTCGCGAGGCCGTCGGCAAAGCTCCACGTATACATGCATGTGGTGGCTTGATGGCGAAGTGATGTAGCCAAGTCCAGCATCATGTCGATCCTACGTGGCAACACCAGAAAAAAAAATCCGGCCCCAAGAAAAATCGTAGAATGCACGCCAACGAGCAGAGGATATATGGACATGATGTATTTGCACATGCCTCTACCTTTTGAAGTACATGTCTATACACTAGTTAAGACACACTAATTCCTTTTAGGCGGCATCATTTAGCTAGAGAGACCGTATCTGATAAACATGTACTACAGAAGCACACTAATCACTCCATAATCCTCACTGTCTCCCTCAGTCAGTCATGTCAAGAAAGCAGAACCAAGCTCAAGCACGTGTAGGGCAATAAAATATATATCGTTGGAGCTAAAATGCGTATTCTTCACCTTTCATATGTCTAGCTAGCTGATAAATTTAATATAGAACTTTGGATTGGGAGGTGTGATCGACTTTCTTATCCTGAGATAACATATTGTAGGAAGCAAAATATGTGACAAAAATACCTTATTAGTTCGTACTGATCTGAAAGAAAAGATTAACTAATCAACAATTGGGCTATTTTAGTCCAACCGGCCGTAAAATTAAAATAAGTAACACTTCTCTTCTTCCGAATGTGTACTTCATCATGTAACTAGTAGCAGAAGATATTAAAAAGAAAAGAAAGTAAGACATATCAAGACTTTTGTTGTTTGTATAGATGGGTATATAAATTGAGCACAGAGCATGAAGGTAATAAAGAATTTATAGTATATATGCCTGATTAGATATACTAGATAACAGGTTGAGTTGCAGGTGAGAATATATATGTAATGATTTTACTTTCTAATGAAGTCAGAAGCCGGAGACATGGATGTGAAAGCAAGTGCAGGTACATGAATGAAGGAACATTTGGCGTCTTTTTCGTGTAGAGTGTATCGATAGATTGTACTTTAGGTGAAAGCCGCTTTAGCTGAAAGCTCCTCCCTGCTTTTGCTCCTCGATCGCTGCTTTTGAGATCTTGGCTTACATATAGAGCCCTACGTTAGCACACACTTGTCGCGCCAATGTAAAATTCCCATTACACTGTCGTTGTTAAGCTTAACTATATTGTTCCCTATAGACCAATCCTGCCTGCAGATTTAAGTTGCCAATTACCCATATAGAGCTATCAAGCTATGTTGTATAGTGTTTTAACCCCTGGGTTCTGATTCAAACGATCGATGTGACAATTATCACATATGGAATATTCGCATGCGTCCTATCGATCGAGCAACTGTTTCGATCGCAATGTTGTGGCGAAATTTGACATACTTGCACTAGTAACACATATGCATTTTATACTCTAAACCCGTATGCCGAATATTTCTGGTGTATATGTATGTCAAAAAACACAATGCTTTCACATGATGTGCAATTAGATGATTTATATATGTATGAATTATTGATAAGAGAATAGCCCATTAAATACATACTTCTTTTGACATCTCTGATATGTACGATATGCTCCATTTATGTTAGGTTTGCTGAATTCATTAAAGCTGTCAACTATTTCAATTTTAAACAATTGGTTATTGCCAGCTTAATTCAGTTATTATTTATTATTTATGATACGCTGATACACATTAGTAGATTGCAACAAACGAGTGTGTAGCTTAGTTGGTTAGGTTTCATGTGGTAAAACTTGCTCGCTTGGCTTCACCTCCCTGACTTAATTTGTATGCTCGTATTTATGTGGGAACATCTCGAATATTAAGATATGTTAGCTTAATCTCTCAGAGATTTTAATAGGAGGGTTTGTGTATGTGCATTCCCTACAGTTAGACCTTATACGAGTGTCTTTGTTTGTACTGTGCTTGAAAGAAGTTAAGGTGCATATCTGTTGGTATTGATCTCAAGTACATGATCATACAAAATTGTAAGGTAAAATATATAATAATTGCAATGACCAGGCATACTTGACATAGATCATGCATAAATATATACAAATCGTTAATCAAAAAAGATGTGAGATATTCAAAATATTGTAAACTTGTCTGAAAATCACTATATAGAGTAACACAGACACACACATACAATTTTTCTTGTTACTTAAAAATTTCAGTATTGTTGGTTAACGGTTGAGGGGGTAGTTTGGTATATATGGCAGTAAAAAAGAAGATGACTAAAATGATAATTTGAAAAATGAAAAGTGTGGTTCTTTGATACAATTGGAGATTTCTTTAGAAAATCATTAATTATCATTCTCTTGTTGGATATATTTGCATGTTGTACACGCTTGCCTGGGAAGAAACTTCCTCTAGTACTAATCATTCAACAGAACCCTAACATAGCTAGCTAGATAATGTAAATTATTTTATCCAACTGTCGTTATAATAAATAACTGGCTTAAAGTGTACGTTAATTAAAGAAAGCCAACCTGAAATTATCATGCATGATTGATATACCGAGCTTACTATACTTACATCGGGGCATTCCCAATATAGAGTAGAAGCATATAGTTTACAAGAGTTAACATGTATGGTACATTAGGTCTTTCATAAATTAAATATAAAAATTAACTAGTATATCTCAAAATTTAGCTAGTCTACGTACACCATCTGTTAGGTGCAAAGCTAGCTATGTGTCCACCGCGGTGCAATTGCCAAGTACTTAATTGAAGTACGTGGACAGACAAAGCAAAAGCTAGGTAGAGACATGTATAGGTTCGATCAACAATTGCATTATTTACTCGTTGTTCTTCCAAACATTCTACCGTTCAGTATCCATTTCCCTATTAATAGATATGGGGCCGGCCAAGCATGGCCTGTCCTAACAAGCAAACCATTCGAGCTATGAACCTAGCTAGAGGCATTCTGTATAATCAATCAACTGTGGCGTGTTTTCTGGAGCTATCATGATAATATCATATGGGACTAATAAACAAATTAATTAGCTATAAAGTTAAGTATGGTGCTCTATATCTAACTGCAGATAGTATTAGAGTATATCAGAGTTTGGGGGCGCCGGCCGGCCGTACGCTGCTCCGAAATCTTTGTCGGGACAGCAAGTCTTTTCCAAAGAGGAACCCGTCTTTTCCTGCTTCTGCTTCTTGCTTGCATGTCTCTTTGAAACTGCATACTCCTACTACTAGTACGTCTCTCTCTGTTCCTTTCTTAGCTGCAACTATCGAGGGAATCTTGAGCAGAGGAGGCTGCTCTCAGGCCTCAGGCCTCTGCAGGTTCCTTTGGTTTTGTCTTGTTTCTTCAGGCTGATATTCTCCTCGCCGAATGAGGCGAGCTGGCTAGGGGTTGTAGTAGTAGTACTCGTCACTCACTCAGTCCGTCACACGTCACCATCTCATCACAGTCATGGTCATTGCATGGAGTTACCGGGACAAAGGGCATAGTGATGCTGGGGGGTCTGTTTGGAGCATCAAGCTTCCTATTTTTGATCTCCATATATCAAGGAAAATATTGAGCCTCCTTAGCTAATTAAACTGGCTCTGTGTATGTTTTTGCCCAACTCTTTAGTAATTAACTCACTACGGAATCTAGATCTTCACTTCTACTTTCTTATTTCTTCTGATCTCTCTCCCAATCTCACTGATGATCGATCTCCTCTGTGCTCCTCTTTCTCCTAATAACTCTCGCGGTCTTTGACGATCTCATCACCCTATGTAAACTCAGTGATGACGGTATATTTTGTAGGTAATGATGTTTGGGCGGTGCATCTAGAGGAGGAGCTCAACTATGCAAACAGGCATTTTAGTAGGTCAGAGATTGTGAAGAATTATGTCAAAGGAGGTGATGTAGAGTGCGAAGTGGAAGTTGCCGATGTCGAAAACAAGGTTAAGTTGGAGGCATGGGATGAGAGTCGTAGCTAGTGGATGAAGGTGCTCGAGAGGGGAAGGAGAGGGACTTCAACTGTAATTAGATTGGAATGATGTCGTATATGGGAGTGAGTGCACACGGAGATTGTGAGTAGTGAGAAGCATCGGTCCCACAGGTATAGCTGATTTGTAGAGCCCTAGCGCTGCAGCCAACGGCAGCAGGAAACGTGGCAGTGCTGCCGTGAATACACAAAAATTAGGGCGTTCTTTGCTGGACGTGCAACAAACAAACGAGAGAGGAACGACAAGCATATTACGGGTTACATCCCCCTCTCGATCTAGTCGGGCTTGGGCTGCAGACTCTATCATAATCTAGCAAGTGCTCTGGTGGTGACAGCCGAGAATGTGCTTGACTAAGGAAGGCATGTGAACATGTTCATTTGCACCTGAGACTAGCTTGGGAGGAGAGGGTGGGGTTGGAGGGGGTTTGTGTAGGCAAAGAGATAGGAAGAAGAGGTCCGCTCCGGTGCTCTCTATTGGCAGTATAAAATAATATTGACCGTTGTGTCATTGTTTTACACCGGCAATAATACTTCTAGGGTTAATCACGAACTCGAAAAGATCAATGAAGACAGGAGACAAGATTTATACAGGTTCAGGCCCTCTTGATGAGAAGTAATACCCTACTTCCTGCCTTTAGTGGCTGTATCCCGACGGGTGTTGTTTATGTGTATGAGGGTGTATGTATCTGAATGTCCTCGGTTCTCCTTATATAGAGATGAAGAACCGAGTCATCTAAGGTAAACCCTAGCCACATGCGGCTTAGTGTTTCCTTTCTCGTTACAAGATCTTACCCGACTAGTTGACATGGAATACAAGACAATATCTAGCCGAGTCCTTATCTATTTACAAAGATGATCTCCGAGTCATATACGACTTAGAGTATGCGTACCATATCTAAAGATCCTCGATCGTATCTTCTATGATCACGTTGTGGGAATCGAGACATCACTGGGATGGGCTTCAATACTTCCCATATTATACGCTTCTAGAATACCTCCTTTCTTTAGGCCCATGTCCATCTGAGTGGATACCCTGTACCCGTATCCTCCATACGTTGGATCTATATACTTATATTGCCAAATATTTTGGGATAGTAGAAATTTTAAGGATACGATTATTCAAGAGAAAAAACCACGAAGGGATAAATAGCGTGGGAGCGATGGAATAGGAGGCGTCGGAGCAATGGCGTGAGAACCGTCGGTGCATAGAAGTCGATCCGGATCTGATGGCTTTCATCGTTCAGGAAGGAGGTAAATAGGAAATAGAGAAAACAAAGAAAAGATAGTCTTGTTTCTATTGATTTATTATTAGTATATGACTAATATATCCTATTAAACGAACGATTGAGGCCATTTCTACTAAAAGTATAATACTGTCAGTAGAGAACGCCGGAACGTTGCCAAAGAAAGAAAGGGTTTTATGGAGGCAGATATGAATAAGATTAGGAAATATGTAGTCCTTAAGAAACTGCTTTGGCTTTGTTTTTTTTCTAAATTTTGTGCGTTCTAAAAAAAATATTTGGTCCTTTGTACGCGCATGTTCCTGGACGTTTGGTCCTTTGTAGCAGAATTTTTCATTGATATATCTTTCAGTAATAATATTAACCGGATCGTACGTGGATGCGCGGTTGGTACCACGCTCTTGTCAAACTGGCTACATATATACACATGTAGCATGCCATATATCACCTGTTCACACAAGCATGCATGAAGCTTTCATGCACGCTTCTGAAAGCAACAAACTAAAGTCGGTACTGCCATACATATAATTGCTATATATTATCATCAATCGCAAGAGGTGTATATATATTTCTCAAAGTAATAATGTTATGTATGTGAAGCGGTAGGTGCCAACGACTATATATTCTCTTGCATGCAGGCGCGTCACGCGTGCAATTCCAATCAACATTCTACATACTTTTTTATATAAAAATGTACATATGCTGTCATGCCACTGTTGTATGTGTAAATAAACACATCGAATAATTCCATTATGGCCTTGCAAGAATCAATGATGAGTACTTTTTGCAAGAGGTCAACACCAACAAACATTGATGAAACAAAAAGGGACACGTACGTGGATCGTATATATCGATCATATCACCGTCGTGTGTAGAACCCGTACTTGTACGTATATACAAGACGGTGACTAGCAATCGAAAAGGTACGTTACACGTACGTACACGAGTGATGGCACGACACCCGTCTATTGCTTTATCTCGCTATATTACTAGTTAGCATTTGATTGACGGATTATGTCATGCTTTGTCGGCCAATGCCGATACATTGAAACTACCAACAATATTATATATGCATTCATGACTTAAACATTATTGTCAAGTGCATCGACAAGATAATGCATAACATTAGTCCATATGATATATTTATACAAGTTAATTATGTACAATTTTCCCTTCACCTTACTATGTGGGCACGTGTGCCTCCTGGTTTGCTGGTAAGTGGGACCAAGCTACTGCAAGAAACCCTATAAAGAATAGCAATCTACATGTGTCTAGAGCTAGCTACAACACCATCATGTAGAACAGCCGTTTCGTGGGTCATGGCAATGCAACGGGGACAAGCAAGCAATAGAACAAGCTACTATCTAGCTAACACATCGATTTTCATGCATGTGTACGCTGTGTGCATCCACATGATGGCACATGAACTACTTGAATATACATACATCTATTTGGATATATATGTATGGTTATATATATATGTAATATGTGGCATGCTCGATCTAGGGTATATAGATAGCTTCAATATTATCTTGTAGGTGAAGTGACTTGGCAGCAAAGCACAGGTGATGTCATGAGAGCTGTCTATGTTCATATATGTGTAATAGCTAGTTACCTGTCAGAACAAAATTGGTTGTTGGATTTGTCATGGCTGAATGATTGTCTGAATCGTGAGTTGGAATTATCCAGTACCAGATCTCTCTCCTAGATTGCTGCAACGGCCCGCAGGAATGGAATATTTGTGATGGTGAAAGATAAGGTTGTTTCGCGACACACTATATAGTCGCTTAAGTTGTACTACTCTCTCGGGCACAAGAGATTCTCTGTTACTTACGTTTTTTAAGATAAAGTAATTAATTGGGAAGAACACATGCTAATAATCGCACATACACCAAAAACATGCCACGTTTAGAACGAGTAAACTACTTCAGTACCACTGCCATCCGAATTCATCGCCAAAAGTTGCTAGGAAAAGACACTACGCCAGATAGGGCCATCCCAGGCAGGGAATATAATCGGCCTGGGATGGTGAACAAGTAAACTAATTTCAGTACCGAAGTGCTAAATTTAAAAAGATAAATATTTGTGGGCATCCAGATTTATATATTGTGTGTGTCAAGTATAATCATGTACCCACAACTGTCACATAACCTTTTGAGTGTTTTTTTACAGCTAAATTATTTGTTGTGTGTCTTATGACAGAGGCCGGAGATTAAAAAAAATTAAAATTGTACCCACAACTTCATCACAACATATTGTTACTTCCAAAAAAAATTGTACCCACAACTTCATCGCAACATATTGTTACTTCCCCATCTGGTCTGTTTTCACGGAATCGAATAAAATTTATAAATATTATAATAGCTGAAAGTTTCATAATCTCATCAAACCCATCCCTAAAAAATTATGGGCTTCCAAAATTGTAGGTTCAATATAAGTTGATATGTTCTAAATATCTTTAGGACCTCTTTAATCTTTTCTAATTTATCTTTATTCGATCCACTAATTTGGCTAGAACGAGCTTATTTTTTTCTTGCTTCCAGCAAAAGTTCGATGGTAATTAATTACCACAAAGAATTGAACTTCACCACGATGATTCGGGAGTGTGCGTTCTAGACAAATAAGAATTTCAATTTTTTTTCATTGACTAAGAAAAAACTTCCATAAGTGAAAAAGTTAATTAGTATAGTCCTGGTCTATTTTTTTAAAGTATTTTCTAAAGATAAGATCGTATTTTATATTTCAAAGTATAGGCTCTCAAACTGTTAGTGACGACCCTGATCGAGTCTCTGATATTTGATATCTGAGGGTTAATTTCCACTAATCGGCAAAATATGAGGGGTTTAAATAATAAATTCATATAATTTTTCGAATAGGATATATACCGTGCAGTGGTGTAATGAGATATGATTCGATTATGATAAGCAATTCAAGCAAACATATATGTTGTGAATCACATATTCCTTGTTATCACTACAGTGGGGTCCATTTAATTAACTTATTTCTGCGATCACGCTTTGTTAATCAAGATTTACCTTTATATCATCATCTAACAAAAAATTAGTTAATTTTGTATACCCAGCGAGTCCAGTCCATTGGAAAGTAGCTAGGCTGCTTGGTTATTTCGCTTTCTTACAGCACCTTAATTTATACTACTAGATCGGCGTACCAGAAGTCTCAAGGCCAATTAACGCGCATAATTGCATCTTGTAGACATTGCTAACGACGTGAGATTCTTGGCATGATTACTAAATCGGTATTTCAATTATGCGTGGATCGGAGGCATTACTGGTAAGCTGCCTAACTGTAACTTTGAGCACTACATGTGAGAAACCACACAGAGATGAACGTGACGTGTAGACTGTACGTAGTATTTAATTTGTGTGTTTTTGTATGTTACTACGTATTTCTTTGTATACGTTAAAGTGTTCGTGATCTCGTTGTACATGATTTTAGTTTTCTCGAAAATGTATTAATTGTAGCTATATATAAGCCTTTATTAATTAACTATTAAACCACTTTTAATCTCTATACTTTTTCTGCAATTACGCTGGATAAACGCTAAAATATGCTCACAAATAATTTATTAACTATCGAGCTGTTCAGCAGACTTCGCTAACTATAAAGCCGCTGTATGTGCATGATGCTACAGCAGCCTAGGCTGCCCAAAAGCCCTTCCGGGTTTTTTTTTCCAATTTTAAGTCTGAGAAATTTTGGTCACTCTTTTCTACCTGCTTAACTACCATGATAAGGTACTCGTAACTACCAGGAAAAACAGAGTCCGGTGGGTAAATGTACAATAGAAAAGAAATCAAAAAACGAAACTGCTATTCCCATAATTATTCGTGAAATATAAATCCATCGCCTAAGGTTTGAATGAATTCTATAATATTACTTCTCCCTTCTTCTATGACAATAAGATCTGGGGTTCCAAATTTATTCACAAAAATAAGGAATTTTAAGTGGACTCTACGTATTAACTGACCAAACATTTCATAGACCAATATGGAATAATATCAGGACTCCTTTGGAACAAAGGAAATTTGGAGAAATTTTAAAGGATTGGATTTCTATGGAAATTTTTTCTATATGGACCTTTGGAAAGAACAAATGACGACCGTTCCAAAATCCGTTGAAATTCCATAGGATTGCCTCCAAACATAGGAATTGGGATTTGCTCCGGTGCTCTCTACTAGAAATTTTGGAGGATTTCTAACATGAGGTGGAACCTCTAGAAAAAAAATCCTTTGTGTCTATCTTCCTCTTGATTCCTGTGTTTTTCGTGCGCTGTATCCAAACGGTCAATTACTGTAATTAATGTTCCTGTGTTTTCAATCCGTAGGAATTAAGATGTCAGGGCACTTTAATCCTACGCTTTTCTTATTTCTGTGTTTTGAGAATCCTGCATTCCAAAGAAATTTCAGACGAAGGATATCCATTGTCATTTCCCCTCATCCTTAGGGCCTGGCAGTGCCCTTTGGGTTTTTGGAACATTATATATCTCTTGTTTCTATGAGCATGATTTCTAAATTGTGAGACAGTGTATTATTTGTTGAAAGAATTTTCTACATGAAAGTTGTTTATTTTTTTAAGTATAAAATAGTAACTTGTACTCAATTAATTATTGTGTTAATGATGTTTTTTATTTTACAGGTATATGTTAGCCAATTTGCCAATGTGTCGAAATGAACATGGCCTTAATTTTGGGATACATGTGTCATTTTTCATCATCCATGATGTCTTAAAGAAAATCTTGAAGAAGCCTAGATTTGAGTGGCCGGAGGGACTACTATTAATTTACGTCCCATCATATAATTAGCGCAAATAGTTAGCTTCGGTGTAACACTCTTGTCTTCAATAATTAGCATGCTCTACGCATTGGTGGCCCACGTTTGATATATAAGTATGCTTATACGTTTGCACTCATATTTTGTAAATGGGTTAACAAAGTTTATAAACTGATTCTCGCCTACATAAACATCCAGGTGATACTAATTAAACCAACATTACAAGCATTTTTGGACCACTTTGGTCTAAACCGGTAATCGGTACTCCTATAATACTACTAAGGCTACAAATGGGATAAAAACATATAATCCTTCCGCCCACAAAATATAATTACTTTCAATATTCAAATTTTCAAAAATATAGTTATCAATCAACCTATTATCTGATCTCAATCAATCACAGTTAATCTTGTCTCATTCAATTTAGTCACCTACTTATCTCAACATATCACAACCACGTCACATCATCATCCCAACCAATCACCACCGTTCTTCATGTAAATTTCTCCTCAATTTCAATCACACCAAAAAAGGAATACAAATTAACAATCACACGTACATCCTTCATTTAAATTTCACCAGAATTTTACTAAACAAAATTGATAACTATATATATTTACCCCATGTATTCCAAAATATAACAACTTATTTTCACACATACAACCTATAAGAAAATATGATCTCTCATAGAATAATGTATCTAGACATTGGGCATGACCAGATATAATATCATATACATGATGAATCAAATCACCTTCTAGATTACTATATTTTGGGACGGAGAAATAACACAGAGAGGGTATGCTCGATGCAATGGTACTAAATCCAAAACATATAATCAACACATCATAAACATGCACGAGCATTAGAGATAATTAGAAAATCAGCAACAGTACACCTTCAAACAAACATTAGAGATTTTATCAAGGTATAACTAGCTAGATAGGGCGCCTATAAACCATGAATGTTGGTCCTATATTATACAGTGACGCTGCCTGATGTCACTGTTGCATCAGCATGCCATATTGTTGGCCACATTATCCCGGGCTAATCAGGCAATTAGCAGAAAAAGGTAATAGTATTGATCATCAGTAGAGTGGCAGCTACTTAGCTAGGGTAGCCGCAAAAGATGCAAATAATTAGCGAGACAACTCGAGTCAACTAACAAAGGAAAATTAAAGCGGGATTAGCATCAGCTGGGGGTGCTAGTTTTTAATTATTGCTCGTGATTAAAGAATGTTGACGATGGGGTACATGCCACCAAAAGCTTGCAGTCGGGAATCCACGCTCCTCAATCCATTCCTTTGACTTTGTCATTCAGTAGGTATTTGGCCATTAATTTTGGGGCTTAATTTCTCCTGCGAAATTTCTCCATTATGAGCTGTAAAATGAAAAAGCATCATGTACGTATTAATTCCAAAAGAACTACTAATTTCACAAGATCTATGTAAAATGATCGATCTCTTAGGTTGAATAATATTTGCAAACTACGGTTCATAACCCAAGATAAATAGCCAAAGCAACAAAAAGCCATTCTCTAGTTCTAGGTTTGAACCAAATTCTGGAAAAAAAAAGACAAAAACTGATACTAAATTTAACTCTGAAAATCAATCTGAAACATTCAAATTTGGCTGCACCTTACAAAACCGCCTGTAGGATAGCAGCATTCGACTGGTTTATATACATATTATACAAATTAAACTGGACTGCATAAACACATTCGTAATAATAATAATGTCCAAAATGTATGAGAGTTTGGATCAGCTTTCAAAAAAAAAAAAGAATAAGAAGAAGAAAAGGCTTTGTGCACCGCATAGGTAGCGCGCGCGCGCTCGGGCGGCAAACGTGGGCCGGCGAGCGACGGCACGCGTGCTCCGCCCAACGGCGAAAAGCCAGACAAATCATGGAGCCGCGTGGACCCCTCGATCGCCCCATCGATCGATCACCGATCGCGGGAGGCAAAATCCCCTCATTTTTGTCTGCTTTCGATCGCCACCTGACGAGAGCTTTTCTTGATAGCGGCCACCTATATGTGTATCTTGGCTTTGCTATATGTGACAAGAAGGATGTGGAAGTAGTGTTTATATTCGTGCATCCCAAGCGAGAGAGAGAATTAATACGAAAAGATGCTGGTTTACTCCATCCATTATTTTTAAATGATGCTGGTTTGCTCGTTTTTGAATTAACAGTTGTTATTTAATAAACAGAGTGATACTAGTATTTGTTCAAATCTAAAAATATTTTAAAGTTATGAACATCGGTGTTCAATTTTATTATATTTTATTTGAAAGGAGGCAGAAGCATTGCCACAATATATTGATAGAGCAGAAGATCGCTGTTCAATTAAATCATTTACTAAATTCAAGAGACTATGTATACTTTTTCTTATTTTCATACTAAAATTTAAAATTTATTTGTGGTTAAAGTTCCAAAAGTTAACCATATTTTATTCTAAACGACAACTATTACCATGTAATCAAGAATTATTCTTGCAGTGTAAAGTCAAAAAAAAAAATTATGGGCCGATCACTTAATTATGGGCCGAGTCGTGGACCTATAACAAAAGTGAGACTTTTCATGGGTCAAAACATTATTACTGGGCTTTATTCTATCTCCATCTTTGTGTACAATCTAGCCTCCGCAATGCCTCTCACTAGGCTCGCCAAAAGCCCAGACAAATAGTAGTTTCCAGCCCAGTTTAACGCAATCTGTCGATTGACCAATTGCTGCTTAGCATTCATATATCCAACAGATACGTACAAAAAAAAATCATGTTTTTGAAGGTAATGGAAAAAATTCCTGAAAATAAATTACCAAATATTTTTGGCCAAATTAAACACTAGATTATATATAGCATACTGGCTGGCCATATTAGCTGAAAATTGAAATTCTGACTTGAAGGTATTGTCGTTACTTACATAAAGCTGAGACACTCTATAGGAATGTAGGTTGAGTTCTAGCCAACTGCAGACATACGTGCCACATACGTCCCCTACCATACTACTACCTCATTTTTTTTACTCGTGCCTTCGGCAATTGTCAGAGTCGGCAATACACATGGCTCATCATTATTTTTCTTAATTTTATGTATAAAACATTCAAACTATAGAAAATGAAAATGTTTTTCATGGAAAATATATTAATACTATTTTTACATATTAAAGTCTTGTTTTTTTATTGTATTTGTCATTTCAAATGCCGAGGTATAACTGGACGTATAGGACGTCATCCTTTTGAGAACAAAGGTAATACATAGACATGCCATTTGTCCTCCTTTAATCAGAAACCAGTTTGGCTTTAAGAATAGAAAATTTTAAATTCTATAAGCTCGGTCACCCATTTATAGAACAATAATTTGCCAAAAAAATTAAACTCACAAAGTCTCCTATGCTACCATAAATTAATTATAGGCTTAGTTTAGTCTGCACAACCACTCGAGGATAAAACTCACAAAGATTCATGGCCCTGTGTTCCAAAATATAAACATTTAAGACTCAGACATGATATACCGAGCTGTATTGTAATCCTTTTTCTAAAAAGTATATGATAGATTAGAGCCTTGCCTCTACATCTAAAACTGGATGTATAGTACCTAATTTCGATATATATATATGGGTATTTAGAGTTGTGAACCTTACAAGTTCTGATAAAACAAAACAAAAATAGACGAACCAAACAATATAGAGGGTATAGAACAAAGCTTCCAATCATTATCTAATGTCCCAACCAAAAAACTCCAAGACTCTTACTCCCAACAGCTTGCATTATTCCTTTTACTTATGACCATCATCTTCCTTAAGCAACTGACATGCCCAGTACGTCCATTTGAAGAGTATCTATTAAAACAGTTAGTTTTGAAGCCATTGAACTAAGACCTCGTTATTTCTGCATAGCCAAAATGCCCAACAAATACCACAATGTCCACCATATTATGATATTTTATCCTAGAGGTTGGATATACCATTCATTCAATTACATGGCAACACAAATGGGATGGTGGATTCTAATGGTTAAAAAGACAATATTAATTCCAAAATATGTCTTACAGTACGGCAATAAAAGAAGCTTGAATTTCTAAAGCAATATTTATTTTTTCCTTTCTACCATCTCTTTTACAGATTATATATCCTTGGTCAAAACAACTTCTCTCTTTTAGATTTTAAGGACCAGTGGCGGAGACAGGGGAACGGCCAGTAGCTTGGCCCCCTCCAACCAAAAAAAAGGGTTAATTGGTTCCATGCCATTACAATTTGTTCGGATTAAAGAAATGCCATTACTATTCACGATATCGGCTAGATGTCATCGCAGCTCTCTAAAAATTAGAAACATGCCATCCCCGTCACGTTTTTCATCCCTCTCCGTCTCTCTTCTTCAATTCCCCTTTTATCATGTCTTCTCCTGTTGACCCAGGCGGGGAGCACCAGCGCCAGTAGTGGGGAGCGGCCGAGGTGAGCAGAGCCACCGCACGCAGATGGTGGCAATGGCGGCGACCGGCGAGACGGCCACCAGTGTCGGCGCTCGTCAGCGGGGGAGCTGGGGAGCGGCCGAGTGGCTGTGGGTCTCCATCTCCAGCGCTCCTCCGCCGGCCGCCGACGAGGGAGGTGGGGAGGACGACCACCGGTGTCAGCGTCCGTCAGCAGGGGAGGTGGAGATGAGGTGGGGAGCGGCCGAGCGGTGGTGGAGCCCATCTCCGGCGCTCCTCCGTCGGCGAGTGGCCGAGCGGTGGCACCACAACACCGCCGGCGAGGGGAGGGATGAGGAGGAGGCCGGCGCTGCAGATCTGACGCCCCTACTCCCCAAAAATGCAGATCCGTCCAGCATTGACTGGGTTGGGGGGGGGGGGCAGATCCGACGACGACCTCTGCCCCCCACCTCTCGCCGCCGACTTCCACAGCCGCCGCGTCAACGCCGCAACCGTGTTCGCCGTCTCGTCGGTACCGCCACCGCATCTGCGTCCACCGCCTTGTCAGCGCCGCCAACGCGTCCGCGTCCCCCGTCGCATCGACACCACCATCCATGTCCGCTGCTTCGTCGGCACCGCCACCGTGTCTGCCACCGCTGCTTTGTCGGTGCCCCTCTCCCATACGCGCGCCTCGTGACCTCGTCCCTCCCCACGCGAAGATATGGGGGTGACGGAGATGGTCCCACGCCGCCGCCTGCAGCCCGGTAGATGGGAAGAAAAAGAAGACAGAGAGATGGAAGGATACGGTGAAAACATGGAGTTAACGGAAAATGTGATAGTTGGGATGGAAAACATGACGGGGATGGCAGAGAGTTGCGATGGCACCTAGCCGATATCGCGAATAGTAATGGCATTTCTCTAACCCAGACAAATTGTAATGGCATAAAACCAATTAAAAAAAATTACATATAGGATTATATAGATAATCAGGTAAGATAAGTAAACTTGTATTAGGCCCCTCCAAATACTCACTGTCCCCTCCATGCTCGCGCTGGCTCCGCCGCTGTTAAGGACCATAGAAAGATCTTAATCTTTTAAGGAATCCTATAGGTTTCCAAATGAAAGTTTCTGATCTACATTGTTCTGGCATCATTCAAGCATAATCGCGGAAACTCAACATTGATACATGGAGTCACGCCGTCTGATCTGCGGAACCTGTATCACATCGATCAATATTCAAACTGTAATTAGCTAGCCAAGCGTGTATACATATTGTATAATCTAATTAATTAGTTATTTTTTGCTTGGAATCATCTAACAAATGGAACGAGATCCTTTAACAAATTAATCTAGTTCCATCGAACCTAGGCAGAGAGCCGGGTCAATGACAGTATATTACTATGTCTGTTGATGACAGCAACACCACAAGTAGCAATAGCTAGGCGCTAGCCAGCGCTGCACACACAAACTAGCTTGCATGGTGTAAAAACACCAAGAGCTAAGGAGCTAGCATAACACGAGCGGACGCCATGTGTGTTCTTCTGAATAAGACTTGAACGATAATTTATATGTAAAGCATCCATCAACCATTGGCTTCAGCTACTAGAAAACATCACATCATTAAGTAGGTTAAATTAACGTTATTACTCTTTTGACGCAGTGCGTGCGTGCAGCTTTAAGTTCACAATTGTGTTAACCTGGGGGACATGAAGTATTTTCTTATAATATACAGAAATGCTGCCATGTAGCGCTGGTACTTTTCTTTTCAGATAAATGCACGTATATAAACCATTTCCATGAAACAAGAACCGACATGGCACCATAATATACGTACAAAAGTTAGGCATCTTGTTTGGATCTAAACTTTTGAATTTATGTGTGTATCATTTAGGACTATCAAATATCCCTTTGCTGGAAAGTAAAAAGGCACATTCTATTTTGTTAGCATAAGATTTTGACCAATAATTCCTAAACTAATATATCATCAATTATAAGTATTACCTTCGTACTAAAATATAGCTACAACTACCGAGTACAAAGGTGTGACGTTTCCTAGTATAGCAAATCTAGACATACATCCTATCTAGATAAATTGTACTATGAAACATCTCATATCATATGAGGTAGCTATATTTTGGCACAAGGGAGTAATATTGTTTTTTGACAATTTTTTTCTACTAAATAAAGTTATTGTTGGTGAAAGACTTGTCCTAATGAAAGATAATACATCTTATATTTTAAGGGAGGAAGTAATTAAGGAACTAGTAGCTATATCGCGCATAGCTTACTAAACACAGTCATACCACGCATGCATTTAGTGTTTTCCCTACTATATTACTAAGCGATGCAACTAACCAAAATTAGCAACTCTAACATTCGAAACGAAATTATACTATGCAAAAAAAAAACAACCTGCCCCTAATGCTCATGCGAAAGCGAAAGCTTTACTTTAATATTCTGTTATTGGAGAGACTTGTTTGTGCAGGAGCTAGCTACATTGCTGAATTCACTATAGTACAGCAGAATGCACAGCTAGGGCACAGTAATATTACTAATCTATATATATTAGATAGCGAAGCAGCTGCTAGGCACCAAAGGCTGGGCCGGCCGAGCAGATATGCCCTCCAAAACTATCCTGTCAAAACCGTGTGTACCATCCCTAATTTATTCACAAAACTGCTGACATTACCAATGCTTCCCCCTCTTTAACCCCGTCGTCCCTCGCATTCGGATCGATCCCCCATTCTTCCCAAGAGTCCTACTCATCCTACCTAGATCGCCGATCCAACCATCCGATCGATCGATTGCTTCATCGTCGTCATACCCGTCTGCGATCGATGGATGATCACGCTGGGGCGCTGGATTCGATCGTCGACGAGGCAGCGAGCTCGCCTGCGGCAGCGGCTAAGGACGAAGAGGACGACGCGGCGCCGGCGCCGGCGACGGCGGCGAGCACGCGGCCGTACTACGAGTGCGTGTTCTGCAAGCGCGGGTTCACGACGGCGCAGGCGCTGGGCGGGCACATGAACATCCACCGCCGCGACCGCGCCAAGCCGCCGCCGCCGCCACGCGAAGCGATAACGACCGTGTCGCGGAACGTCGACTGCTACAGCCAGTACCGCCACCTGGCGTTCCCCTCACCGGCGAGCGGCGGCGGCGGCTTCGCCATGTACTACGGCAGCGTGTCCGGATCAGTGGACGCGGGGCCGAGGGAGCTAAGCCTTTTCGATGCGGCGGCGACTACTACAGCTCGTGATCTCGGCGTCGGGCGCGGCGGCGGTGGCGACGAGCAGCGGGGAACGGCAGGGTCAGAACAGCACGCAGGTGAGCTGCCGGCGGAGAAGGATCAGGTCGATTTGGAGCTCAGGCTCGGGCGTCGCACAAAGCACTGAGACACATTGATTGCATGGTAATGCAATGCTTTATATATGGTATTCTTCACATATATATATCCATGGGATAGTTATATATGTACATGTGTTAATTAATTGGGTCCATATTTTTCTCCTCTCTTTTTGTTTTTGTTATATATGAATTCTAGCTTGCTGATATGATCTGTTATAAATTGTTTAATTGTTGTATATATGTGATGATGGTGCAAAGTTGAGGATAGATTTTATCTACTTCCTAATTGTTATTACAGCCATCCATCATGAATGTGGATTTGCTTTATAATTCTGCATGACACTTTTATTTCTTCGATGTTTATTCTTCCCACGAATGTTATTGCCAACTGCCATATATATGGTGATGTTGTGTTCATCGTCGTCACTACATGCATGCATGTATGTACTACTTTCTAGTATTCATGTTAATTTTGATCAAGAGATTACATGTGTATGAGAGATGTTTCAAGCATTAGATCTCTTGTATTGTTTAACAGTTAAGTTTCGCAACAAAATTTAGAAGCACATCAGTACAAAATAAATGCTTGGCCCAGAGCATTGAGCTGCATGCAACTGACAAGAGGCCACTTTGCAGTCTAAAATCTGTGATGAACTATTCCATTTTGTGGCCCCGGCTAATTTTTCATGAAGCTGCTTAGATAAATAATGCAACGAACTACAGAAACAAATCTGATACGAAGTCAAATATCCATAATAAGGACAAGGTTTTAGATGTCTGAAATAAACATTAGATATCCAATTATGTACAAAAGGAGTTATATTTAAACTCTCCTTGATCAAAGTTCATGTTGCCAGTGATATGCATGCCGATAAGCCTGGATGTCGAGTCAGCTTACCTCAGCTCGGCTCGTTATAGCTCGTTATCTTAGTGAGTTGGCTCGACGTGGCTCGTTAAGCTAGGTGACGAGCTAAAAGCTCAGCTCGGTTCAGCTCATCAAGAGAATTTCGGCCATGGGTGCGTCACGAGCGTGGAGGCGGGGAGGGTGGAGGGCACGGTCGCCGCCAGCCCAGTTGCCGGCAGTGTGGAGGCCCGGCACGGTCAGAGCTGGTCGCCTGAATGTGGGGCGGCGGCCGGCGGCGGGATGGATGTGGGGCAGTAGCTGGCGAAGGGCGGCGCGATGTGCGAGCTGTAGGCAGCGGCACACACGTGTGTCTATTAGTCTGCATTGGTGTGTGGCGGCTGGGAGGACTGGAGGAGGAAGTGAGGAGGAAAGAGCTAGGGTTTGTAATAAATGGGCCTAAATTTGGATGAGGGAATTTGCTGGGCCCTAAACTCGTTGAGCTCACGAGCTGTTTGCGAGCCAGCTCGAGCTGGCTCGTTATATTAACGAGCTAAAACAACAGCTTTTGGCTCATTAGAAAAATTAATGGGCCTAGCCAAGCCCGCCACGAGCCAAACGAGCTAACGAGTTACGAGGTTGTATCCCGCATCTATGTTTTTTAAGGACAAATTATCAGACAAATTTTACTACGGGAGAATTAAACGGTCGTTCCTCCTGGACACCTCAAAAGCGTGACATGGTTCGTGTACGTTAAAAACAGGTAATTTGCTAGAGAACACTACTGCCATTATTTTTATTATTTTCGGACCAAATAGAGAGAAACCACCTAAGTCCTATTTGTCATTGGGGCAGCAACATGCAATCTAGCTGTCTCATTCAAACAAGACTCGAGCTTCTTCCTCACCTGGCCTAATTCCCTCTCCAAAGCCATAAAAATGGGAGGTTTCTATATGAAAACGGACTAACTGGCAAACTAGTCTTTTTCTTATGGTTATCTCCATATATCCCCAGAATGATAAAATAATAGTAATAGTGTGCACAGGTCCATACAACAACTTTTCTTTGATTGCCATATGGCACGGTGTATATGGCATTGTGTCTTGTTTGCTTTCAATATCCTCCTCCCCAAAACGCTAAAAATACTTTTGGTAATTGGCTTAGGGGAGTGCCTAGATCAAGAAAAAAAAATAATTTTGTTTGAAGCTAGTACTTATGTTGGTCAATTTGGCA
Source organism: Leersia perrieri (assembly GCA_000325765.3). Lineage (NCBI taxonomy): Eukaryota > Viridiplantae > Streptophyta > Magnoliopsida > Poales > Poaceae > Leersia > Leersia perrieri. Next base: position 5,840,917 of record CM002483.1, read on the forward strand.
TTGTTGTAATGATGTTTTAACAATAAAAATTGTTTAACACTTTCTAGGTTATCTTCACGTGTTTCAGTTGGCTCTATTCTTGGTCTTTGATGCTATTACAGAAGGAATAGGATACATAATGGTGCTACACTCTTAGAATTTATAGCCATGGGTTTTTTCCCATTTTGGATGGCGTGGTTCATTTAGGCTTTCATTGTAGAAGTATGTGATTACTCTCTACTACTTCATCTAGTTATCTTTTAGAGAGGGAGATTGGGGGTTTGTCCCATAACCTCTTAATTTTTTATTTTACTCTAGAGTCTGAATTTAATGGTTGTGTGCCTAAAGGCAGAAGCCTGAGATTAAATCATTTCCATTATCTAAAAAAAGTAGGGTCCACAATCAAATTGCCAGTTTTTCAAGGTGTCTTCGAGCCATATCACCATTTTAGGGGTTGAGGAGCATAGACCACAAACTTTGTAGCAAATTTTGCCAAATTATTACTCCGTCCATAACAAAAGTCTCTTTGTCTCTCTATGTGCATGGACATGGGCACTGCATTTGGGTTAATTGGATCCATGCCAATGCAAATATGCCAAATTGAAAAAATGCCATTAGTATTCATAAAACCCGCTAGGTGCCACTGGATTATTGGAAACATGGAACCATGCCACTCCGTGACGATTTCTTTCACGGAGATGGATGTCGAGCTGCTCATGCTCCACCCTTTCTTCTACAACGATGACGATACCCCACTCCGGCAAGCTTCCTCCAGCGCCTCCACGGCTGACGTGCCAACACGAATGAGTGGAGGACACCGAGAAGCATAAGAAGCAGTGGTTGTTGACATCATCTCGTCACTTGTCCAGGTGGTCCCAAGAACACCGCCTTCGCCGCTGCCACCGAGAGGATCGGACACGACCTCCCTAAGCATGGGCCAACCTCGGGAAAGGCGATATACATCCCGTACCCAAAGACGAGCAGCAGCTCGAGCTCACACAGCATGCAGAAGGCCTTGGCCATATGCCCCCGCTGCACAGCGGGCGACCCTGTGGTCAGTATGGAACGCGTCAAGGACCTCAATGGTGGCATCCTTCTGCAGGAGCTCGCAAAGATGGCTGTGGATCCCGAGCAGCATGGCGGAGGGGGTGAAGGAGAGGAAAAAGAGGCCAGAGTCAGAGGAGGTGGTCTGGGGAGGGGATGCGAGGGTGATGGTGGCGACTTGTCCATACGTGGAGATGACTCCACGGTCAGGACGACTTCACACTCAGGATTGGTGCCGACACATTGCCTTGTAGTCATTTGGAATAGGCTTATCTCAAGCCCTGACCAGAGGGACCCCCTTTGGTAGAGTGCTACAATCTTGACCAGATCAGGACCCCCCATAAGAGACAAGTGGTCGCATGATAAAGGCTTTGCATAGAGTCTCACGGCCGGTACTTAACCCGCCGAGGCACTACATACCCCAACCTCTAGCATGCACCTAGGTTCCACCATTTAAAACATGTTTTAGTTTCAAAACAATTTCCTTTTGTCACCATCGGCAATCGACAACTCCATCATCATTTTAGTTCCATTAGAGTACTACTCCCAACTGTAAAAGTGCTAGATGAGATCTAAGTAACACTGAGCATAACCCTAAAAGATTAACCATATCATCATACAAGCTGCTGATTATTCTATTTTATTTTGCCTATAGAGTACAAAGATTGCATCATGGTAAATAATAAGGCTGTAATAAACAAGGATAAATAGGCATAATATATTTGTAGCTAAATAAAACACTAATCACGTGTGCGATTAAACAAAGCATATGCAAGTATAATTGAAAGCAAAATAGCTTTTGCAAAATGGGTTCAATTATTCTCAAGGATGTATGACTTGCCTACGTGGAAACCACGGTCTTTGGACGATCTTTCGGCGAACTCAAACTCCGCTACTAACGACTTCCGAACAGTGGAAAACTACATGAAAAGCGCTAACTAAGCTAAACAGCTAAATAACACCCAGAAACAGTACATAAAAAGCACATAAATGGATTCTCTGAGTTATAACGAAAAATTAGCAACTTGAACGGGTCAATTCCGAGTTCAAACGACTAAGTTATAGTCATTTGAAGTTTAGATGTTCTTTAGTGGCATTTTAGTAATTTCTTGAATTCGAAATTATACCTAACCCTAGAAGAGAGAAAGAGAGCTGGAGCCGGCACTGTTCATACAGATCTTGTAGGACAGCTGCACAAGGGTGTGCAGATGCGTGGGCCCCACTTCTCAGCCTCACCGAGGCTGGGCACACATGGGCCCCACTTGGCAGCCGCACGGAGAAGCCATCCAGTTGCTACCGTGAGCGCATTGGCTGGGCGGCGGCCACTGCGGCGCGGCGGCAACACTGGCCGGCAGTCACCACAGTGACGCGGGACGGAGAGAGGGCAGCAGAGGAGGTGCTCACCGAGTGGGAAACGGCGACGAGCGGAGACATGGTGAGGAAGGCAGTGACGACAGTGGATTAGGTTGAAGTGGCGATGGCGTTCTGGTAGCGGTTGACGACGAGGGAGTGGCAGCCAGGTTGAGGAGAGCGAGATGATGTTGATGGCATAGACGACGACGGACAGTAGTGAGCGGAAGACGAGGTGGACGGGGGAGGCATCTCAGGGTTGATGGCGCGGCCAGTGCTCCGGCGACAAAGAGGCAATGACGAGGCATGGTTGGGGGCGAGTGCGACGAGTCGGAGCCGACGGTGGCGGTGGAGATGAACGACACGTCTTGTACGATGATGACAACTAAAGGCGGTTTGGCGTCGGCATCCTTCGGGTTGGCGGTGTCAGCGCGGCTCGCGTGATCTTCGGGTGTGGACGACAAGATGTTAGGGTGTGTCTCGGGGAGATGAAGTTGAGGGAGGTAATGGCGACGACAACCAACACACAAGTGGGGCGGGAGAGGCGGCCAGAGAGGAGCGCCAGCAAGATAAAAAGAGAGGAGCTTATGGAGGGGAGGGTTACCGGTGGCGGCGAGGTCGGTGAAGGGGTGGACGAGGGAAAGGGTGCCGAGGGGTAGGTGTGGAGGCAATTTATAGGTGAGGGGGTGGACGGGAAATGGCGTAATCACCAGCCAGAGATCATGCAGGAGTTAGGAGAGAGAGGGGAGTAAAGAGGGAATAAATCCCGGCGATTTCGGACGCGGTTCAAAGAGGGGAAGGAAAAAATGGAGTCAGGGGATCAGTGGGAGCATTTCCCCTCTATCAATTTTGGAAGGGAGGCACAGATGCGGCTGGGCGGTGGCAACACAGAATGTGGTGGCTATGGTTTTCAGGAAGGGAGAGGCCTGCTGGAGGTGGCAGATGGGGCTGACACGTGGGGCTCATGCGTCAGTGCCTGCGGAGGCACGTGCGTGCGGTCCATCTTGTGCGGGGCCAGCCCAAGCAGCGGCACATGGTTTCGGCCTTCTAGGCTGGGCCGCTTGTGGACCACAGCTGCGGCGCGGAGGGGAGGAGGCCAGGCCGAAAGGCCGAAAAAAGGAGGGGAGAGGGGGCGAAAAGAGAGAGTTTGGGGATGAAAGGGAGAGTTCATTTTAGTATTACTTTTATAAAATTCACTGAAACTTGGTTGCTGTGTTAAAAATATTAATCTTGCTCTGAAAATTAAAGTAAAATTTGTTTAGCCTTTTTAGACTATGGAGAATTGAATAAAAATACTCCAAGCCACGATTGAATTTTTCTTGTACCACTTTTAATGTTTGATGATTTTCTTTTTGCCTTTTATTTAATTTCTTTTATTGCAATTACACAATGATTTATAATTACTAGAATTATCGGGACGTGACATCCACCTTCTATGCTGAACATAAACCTACACTAATTCAGTTTGCCTTACATGTATTCAAATGGGTATTGTTTGATACTATATGCCTCTTTATGCTATGCAATGAGTTTGAAAATTACTACTATACTTATTTGAATTGTGGAACTTTGGATTTCGATGCAAATGGACTGAGGAGTGTTCATTTGAATACTCATGAACTAAAGTGATGGAAATCTGGATTTTAGACTTGGGTGGCGAGTGGTGACATATGGTAGTAGTTATGCACCGATAGGGGAGCGTTCGCCTGAGTCGATTAAGGACCGAACTCTACGACACCATCTAGGTATACAGTACTGCCAACCTTAGCTTATTAAGTTGTTTAATGACTAGTCTTGCATTTTGGTAGGCTGGAGTAGCATAGGTGGTGCCAATTGACCTGTAACGGTAGTAGGGCTACCTAGAGGAGCTACCTGTAATGGTGGTAGGCGTCTAAGTTTGTCCAATACAATGGTGTTGTGCCTCATGGGGAGCCCGAGGGTTGCACCTACAGCGCTAGGTAAGTCGAGGGCCCGCCTCCTAGCGGCGCTGCATTCTAAATGCTATGCGGAGTAACACGCATCGTGCTGGTGCAAGCCTAGGGCATTAGGCAATGTAATGGCTACGTTTTGACCTCTAGGTCGCACTCAATGTGAGAGTGTGCTTGGTGCTTCACGGGTATCGAACCACCTAGGGTGTAGCCTCTGGGCTTCTATCATATCGTGTGGACTTGTATGAACTCTGTAGAGTCAAATCTATCCGGTTAGCCATGCTCACGGTCATGAGCGACTTAGAGAAGTGTTATGAGTATAGCCTTATGGTTTTTAACAAGAACTTGTGAAATTGGGATGGTGATACATATGGATACCATGATGATATATGAATCATGTTATATGCTTACTATATTGTACATGTTTTAAAGTGCTTTACAAACCATTCCGTTGCTATGAGCCCATACACTGCTGCATCTTTGTTAATAAGCTAGCATGTAGCATGGTAGGATTGATTCTCCCTTGCCAGTACATTAACTCGTTTAATTTATTGAATCTTGCTTATCTATTATGTGTTTATTTCAGACCCACTGCAGGTGATGGTCGATGAGTGGGGAGTTTTTGCAGCTTGTATATGCCAGAATTCTAGGAAGCTAGCTCTCACTGGGGTTTACCCTAGTCGGTATGCCTGTGGGAGGGTAGCCTCGCCTACCACTAAGCCTCTGCAATATATTTGGCATGGAGCCAATGTAATAGCCTAGCATATTTTTTTGTATTGTGTTGATGTAACTTAATATAAACTCGTTGTATACCAGGTGGATGATAAAGTTGTTTAGAGTTTGATTGTACCTCAAGTTGGAATGGCTTTCAAGTCAGAGAATGAAGCACATGAGATGTACAACACCTATGCTGGCAAGATTGAGTTCAGTGTTAGAAGGAGCTGGACAAAGCACCTGGTTGATGGCACTATATATCAAAAATATATAGTTTGTAGTAACTAGGGACAACAAGAAACTAAGTTGTCATTGGATACTACTAGGACGGGTTGCAATGCTCGTGCCAAATGAATAATAGCATTTGATGCAACCTGCAACGAGTAGCGCTTTTATAGATGGATTTCACTGTATCCATGAAACTATACTCTCTTTTACTGTGTTGCACTGTTTTTTCCTTTGCATATTATAAGCTACATTGGATGTTGTTAGGTATGACCATGAATTTGGTACCTATGTGCTATATGTGGTGCTAACTGTAATGTGCATTTAGCAAGTTTCATCCCAAAATATATTTCTTGTTCAAATCAACCCATCGTAAGAGAATTCACTTATGGCAGATTTTTATCACAGATTATAGTACAGTTCAGATTCATCAATGCAATTGGTGCATGTGTGCTATATCTACATCAAGATCACAATTTGTCTAGTTACTCCAAATATATTGCCGTCCAGATCAACCCATCATGAGAACACCCATTCCAGATTTTATCTTAGATTAAACAATATTTCAGATTTAATTTCTAGAACGAATTAGAGAGACAATCACATTTTGGTTAAACATCCACCATATTGTATATTCCAGAACAACAAACATACAATACATGTATTCCAGATAAAAAGTGTACAGATGTCCAAGCATCAAAACCTCAACACTACTCATATAAAAATATGTACAAATTACAAAAGGATCTTGAGTTTGGATCCAAGCTTCAAAACAAATACAACAAAATACTATCATCAAATGTAGCCTCCTACAGAAGCCGTCAATCAAGGCAATGACATACACCACTGGCTCACAATACCCAACAACTATGGCACCTGTCCATTATAGACTTCATCCGGAGACAAAATTCCACCCTCAGCATCCTGTATTCCGTAGAGTAGATACAACATTATGGTGTCAGTTCACCAAGTAGAGCAATGACACATTTTATCATAACTCCAAAGTAATCTACTAGTGTATATGTTCCATAAGCACCAAATTTATCTCCAGGCCTAATAATATATTCCCACTTTATGTCTGTTAATTGAAAACAGTCTCATTCTAACCAAAACAAGCATTTACTGAACATAACAATACAAATATTGAATGATGTAAGATAATAACAAATATATTGCATAACTAGTAATACTGAATCATTTTTCTAGTTTTTCTGTAATAGTAAATGGCTGGTGCGTATGTTTTTTTTTTAGGAAAAATACTGTAGGCCATGCGTACAGTGTATATTATATATATATAAACAGGTGTTTTTGGGAGTCTTTTGCTCGATGGATAACAAGAGCAAATTCCTTTTTGAAAATCTTTTTTTTTTGAAAATCTCCTGGCAAAGATAGAGCGAGGGTTGTATTCCTAAAGATCTTGTTATTTCTAGAGATCCAGATACTCCAAGCCATCAAAATGATTATTTCCATGAAGAAAGGCACCCTCAACTGCTGCTTAAGGTCTTCAATTGCCTCTTGCACCGATAGATTTATTTGTCTTGTCGGACAGAGCCAACTCCATGTAGCTTGTGCGAACGGGCAAGTAAGAAAAAGGTGTTGCAGAGTCTCCTCCCTTGCTGTAGTACAAAGCTCACACAAGTAAGATGGCCGCTCAAAATTCTTTCGCCTGAGCAAATTCCTTGTGTTAAGCCTGTCTAACATGAGAAGCCAGAAGAAAATTTTATGCTTGGTTTGTACACAGTTCTTCCAAAGCCACTGAAAAGATGTTGGAACAGGGTGATGGCCCATGAGCAGAGCATAAGCTTTCTTTGGTGTGTAAATAGGAGAATTCCAGATAAAGCTCCACTGATCCGGTTGATCTTGGCCCTGTGAAGAATGAGTATGCATGGCTAGCAGTACTTGTAAAGATTGAAATTCATCATATGCTTGCAGAGACAGCGGCAGTTTAAAGAAAGATGCAAGATCTGCATCTCCAGTCATAGAATGGAAGGTAGCATTCTGCCTAAGACTGCAAGAAAACAAGTGAGGCATTTGGATTGAGAGGGATTGAGCTTGATGCCACTTATCGTGCCAAAAAGTATTGAGTTTCCTCTTATCGGAGTGACAGTTGTCATGAGCCTAACGAAGTCCAATAGCTTCATATTATCTCTCCACCAAAAGGAACCATGTGTGAATTTGATTGGTGGTTGCCTCTTGTAATAGAGATTCCATAATAGGGTGACCCAAGGCACATCATGCTGATTATAAAACTTGTGAAGATTTTTTATTAGTAAGGCATTGTTGTGAACTTGGAGATTAATGACCCCAAGGCCTCAAATTTCTTTCGGTGTGCAAACCCTCTCCCATGCAACTAAAGCTGGCCCATTTTTGTCCAGATCTGAGCCCCTCCAAAGACAATGTCTCCTATACTTATCAATTTGTTCAATAACCCCCATGGGCAGCTTCAAAGTGCACATATAGAAGGTTGGTAGTGATGAGAGAACCGAGTTTACCAGTTGTAATCTGCTTCCTGAGGATAGAAAGACTGCCGAAGAGGTCAGCCATCTTTCTATTCTTTGTACCAGAGGAAAAAGATCTTGGATTGTAGGCTTACAGAGGGTGAGAGGCAAGCCCAAATAAGTGAAAGGGAAGTCCCCTTTTTTACAATTGATTGTCTTAGTAAGGATGTCCATTTTCTGGTCTGAAACTGATGAGGACATGACCGGGTCGGATATGAACATGACTACAGTATTCTTCAATGAATCCAAGGTGCACTCCTTTTATATTAGATATACATTCTATATATTTGAACAAGTGATGCTGCACCATAATTTGTGTTTGTTTACATTTGCAGAAGTGCTTGCATGGATAAAGAAGAGAATGTTGGACACAAGTGAATTATAGATGATCAAGGAGGTTGATTGGGGACCAATATATGACTTTTTCAAGGCTTCTCCAACTCCACCACGTTGTTTTTGGGCCTAGAGTCCAGCCCAACTCAAGTCATGTTCGCTATTCACGGGTTTGGTTCCTCCTGACAGCACCAACTTAAAACGGACACTGCCGTTGATCTAGAAGGTTTCTCGGGGCCCACGAATACTTGTTGGAAAGCTTATGGAGTCTACTTTCAGATGGATTTGGTCTCACGTCAAAATTCATCCTAAGTTAACGGGAATCTTCCAAACAAGTCATGTACCTCATCCAGTCCGAATCTGATTTGGGTCTTGGGCCTTGTAATTGTGTCGTGTGCTTAGATTATTCTGCCATTGCAGTTTTCGCCATTTAGTCCGTTTTCGCCATTGAGTTTTCGCCCTCGGAAGTTTATACCATAATTTTGCACCTACTTGAGAAAATTCCATAGACCACATCTTATGTTGAACTGAGCTCTAACTTTCCGAGCTTGTTTTTGTGCTTTCCTGGTTGTGAATAAAATATAGAAAAAAGAAAAAAAATAAAAAAAATAAAAAAAAAGAATTGAGAGCACTTGTTTACCGCTTACTCTTATGGTGTGCTGAGTACAACTTTCAGAGGTGTTCCTTTGCTGAGAGACTTGTGAGAGAGAGCCTATTTATTTTGTTTCCACTCTCGCTTGATAGACTAGTTCTAGGAATATGTCTCTTCTAGCGACGGCTACTTGTGCTTAAGCCATTTATTCAACATTACTATCTGTTATTGAATTGTGTACCACTCACATATTTTTGGCCTTCCTAGCTCTACATAGCAACACAAGTTCTTGATCCTTGCAATCGCTAACTACGTCTTCCTGCTATCCTTTGTTTGCTGGTAACAACCTTATAAGAGCTTGGAAAGAGGCTCCATATTGCTGAGAGTTGTGAGAGGCACCACTACACTACACCTGCGTAGTACATTATTAGGGATAACCTTCACTATTTGTTCCTGTTTTGGTGTCTACAATGACAGGTGAAGAAGGAAGTATCCCAAGGACTTCAACGAGTGTGTGGGTCAGGAGCAACTACAAGTTGCTCTTGACAAGCTGCAAGCAGAGATAAAACATGCGATCACCAATGCCGTCACCGATGTGATCGTCCAAATGAAGCTTGGCGAAATCGTAGAGAGGGTGGATAGACGCGTATCCACGCTAACCGACAGGGTTGCTGTGTTGGAAACTCGTCAACCAACCAATGAGGATGAAGACGTCGTGTATGACGCCCAAGGTAATATGCACGAAGGAGCTACACGGCAAGCACGACTTCGACAACACCACGGGGATGGGTGGTGGACGGCATCACCATGGTAATGACAATAATCGCGTTCATGATGATCCTTACGCTAAGATAAATTTTACAATACCATCTTTTTGGGCCATTATGATGCTGAGGGATATCTTGATTGGGAGATGACAGTAGAACAAAAGTTTAGTTCTCATCTTGTGCCTGAACAACATAGAGTTAGACAAACCACTAGTGAATTTAAAGATTTTGCTATCATTTGGTGGACTGGTTTAGCTTAAGACGGTGTTATACCTAATACATGGAATCCCAATTGTGAGCTTCATCTATATTAGCAATATATTCAGATTGCCTCTACCTTGTTCTTGCTTGTGTTCTTTGATTTGCATGCAGGGATTAGCCTTCTCGACGAGATCAACCGGGTTTTGGCATGGCTGATAACCAGATGAGACGTGGTGTTGCAATTTCAGGGCTCAAGAAGCCGGATGGACGTGTGTTGTGACTGTTATCTTCTTTAAATACTTTGGGGTATACATATTTCGATGATCTTTGTCCTCGCAACTATTTGAAGAAGAAATTGTTTCATAGATTTGATTTGCCATGTCCTTCTCATATGGTTTTTCATATTGTTGGCAATTTTGATAAAAAGGGAGAGTATCTTGTGCATCGACTATATATTTGTTCCAATTTTAATAAACCTCCTTTTCATGAAAAGATGTATTGTCTAGAGGACCGTATGTGTATAAGTAATTCTCTATCTAGTTCCTCTAGTTGTATAAATGAGTTACAGGTTGGTTTGCAAGAAGGGGAGTGTCGTGGTTTTTCGACTACAAAGATTTTTGGATCCAACCATATGGACATCAAGAAATGTTCTGCACCAAATAGTGTGATACACAAAAATAAGTTCAATAGGATCAATGACAAAATAAAACCGTGGACGGTTTCCAATCAAGAAGGGGAGTATGATGAGGACATGACCGGGTCGGATATGAACATGACTACACTATTCTTCAATGAATCCAAGGTGCACTCTATTTATATTAGATATGCATTCTATACATTTGAACAAGTGATGCTGCACCATAATTTATGTTTGTTTACATTTGCAGAAGTACTTGCATGGATAAAGAAGAGGATATTGGACTCAAGTGAATTATGGATGATCAAGGATGTTGATTGGGGACTAATATATGACTTTTCCAAGACTTCTCCAACTCCACCACGTTGTTTTTGGGCCTAGAGTCTAGCCCAACTCAAGTCCTGTTCGCGGGTTTAGTTCCTCCTGACAGCACCAATTTAAAACGGACACTGTCGTTGATCTAGAAGGTTTCTTGGGGCCCACAAGTACTTGTTGGAAAGCTTATGGAGTCTACTTTCAGATGGATTTGTTTTCACTTCAAAATTCATCCTGAGTCAACGGGAATCTTCGAAACAAGTCACGTACCTTATCCAGTCCGAATCTAATTTTGGTGTTGGGCCTTGTAATTGTGTCGTGGGCTTAGCCCAAGGGGGTGTGTGCCCTAGGGAAACCCTAGAACGTCCCTAACTCATATATATTCAGTAGCCTCCGCCGTTTAGGGTGGGTTTTGCTTAGATTATTCTGCCATTGCAGTTTTCGTCGTTTAGTCGGTTTGTGGAACCCCATCTGTGAGCTTCATCTATGTTTGTAATATATTCAGATTGCGTCTATCTTGTTCTTGTTTGTGTTCTTTGATTCACATACAGGGATTAGCCTTCTCGGCGAGGTCAACCGGGTTTTGGCATGGTTGATAACCAGAGGAGACGTAGTGCTGTGATTGCGGGCTCAAGAGCGTGTTCGTTCAGAAGCCGGATCGACGTGTGTTGCGACTCCGCCCAAATCGTTGTTGATCTTTACCTATCGGAAGATCGGGACCTAACATACCTCATCAGAAACATTGATCGGCACCATAAAAGATTTTTCATTGTTGATCTTGAGCCCAGTGGAGGAGGCATAGGTATTGAGGAAAGCTTTGAGTGTGAAAAGTTGCCTGGCACGGGCTGGTAGTACCACCAGTGTATCATTAGCATATTGGATTACTGGGAATTCATATGGGTCTGTCATCTGAACTGGTGGCTGCAGAATCCCTCTATGCATTGCTTCATTCAAAATGGACTGAAGAAGATCAGCAGCTAGAACAAACAGTAACGGTGACAAAGGATCTCCCTGCCTCACACCTCTTTTGCACTTGAATTTCTTTCCTGGCACTCCATTTAGGAGCTCAGCAGAAGTACCTGTTATTAAAATTTGTTATGCCCATTGTAGCCATTTAGGCCCAAACCCCTTGCATTTGAGAATGTTTAAAATCACAGAGTGTTCAATTTTATCAAAAGCTTTCTCAAAATCAAGCTTGAGGATAACCACTTCCTTTTTAGATTTTTGGCAGTAGTAGAGATATTCAAAAGCCCAGGCCAGACAGTCTTGAATTGGCCTTGTTTGAATGAAACCATACTGGTTCTTGTGGACTAATTGTAAGATGCAAGCTTGCAATCTGTTTGCTAAAAGCTTTGTGATAATTTTTATATGCAGGTTAAGTAAGGAGATGGGCCTATAATCACTTATTGTCAAAGGTGCATCATGTTTTGGTACCAAAGTGATATAGGAGTCATTGATACTCTGGAGATTAATTGTGCCATTATAGAAGCCCTGACAGAGGGCATAGAAGTCAAGCTTGATTGTTTGCCAGGCTACCTTGATAAAATCCGAATTGAACCCACCATGACCTGGTGATTTTGGATAACTTTATCAAGCTTTTGGATAACTTTATCAATCTCCTCATGAGAGAATTGTACTTCTAACTGAGATAGATCTCCATGCAATGTGAGAAGTTGCCGAAGATTAAAGGCTATTTGGGGCTGCTCCATTTGTCCCAGTCTTTCCTTGTAGGCCAACCGGAGAAGGTTTGCTTTTTGGTCATGGTCAGAAAAAAGCCGGCCAGAGTCCTCCTGCAGAGTGACTATCTTGTTCCTCCTATGCCTCAAAGTTGCATTGGCATGGAAAATTTTTGTGTTTTCTTCTCCAAACCTGACTCTAGTGATTGTGTCCCTCTGCCTCCAGTAGACTGTTTGTTGTTGCAAGAGTTTCTCCAAGTGGATCTTAAGGATGTGCCTGGCATTACTTTCCTCCAGAATTAAGGGCCTGAACTCCTCTAGAGTGTCAAAAAAAGGACTACCTCGTTCACATTATGAATTGTTGTCTTGAGATTAGATAAAGTCCTGCTCTATTTTTTTAAGCCTTTCCTAAGAGCTTTTAGCTTAGAGACAATTTTCTTTGCAGGGTCTGAATTTCTATTGTTCATTTGCCAAAAGACCTGCAGGATATTTTGGAGATCTGGATGTTGCAACCAGAAGTTTTCAAACCTGAAGATCTGTGCTTTGGGCACAACTGTATTTATTTGAATAAGACAAGGCACATGGTCTGAAGTTCTTCTAGCCAGGGGAAAGACCATTGAATCAGGATATTTTTGTGTCCATGAAATTGAAGCAAAAACCCAACGAAGTTTTTCTACAAGAGGATTGTCCTGCATATTACTCCATGTGAACCTTCTCTCTTTTAAAGGTAATTCCACTAGACCCAGCTGAGAGATTGCATCACTAAAAAGGAACACATCATTTATATCTCCCCCGGGCCTATTCCTGTCTTCAGGTGATCGAATGAGGTTAAAATCCCCAAGGAACATCCAATCTGTGTCAAGAGGGATTTGTATATTTTGAAACCAAAATAAGAAATCTGCCTTCCTATCTGGTGTGCACGACCCATAAATATTTGTCTGAAACCATGAATCTCTATTGAGCCGAGAGGTAAGTTTAACGGTGATTGAGAAATCATTTTGGTCTTGTAAGTCACTTGAAAAAAGGTTATCATCCCAGGCAGTGAGTAATCCCCCAGAAGCACCAACAGAAGGTAAGAAAACATAGCTTCTTAGTGAACTTGGAAGGCATTGTGAGATAAAAGCTGCATCAATCATATCCTTCTTTGTTTCTTGCAAGCACAGCACAGAACAACCATTACTAGACACTTTATTTTTTAGAGCTTTCCACTTACTTGGACCATTGAGTCCTCTGATGTTACACTTTAAAACTTTCCATTGTCGTACCATTTATTAAACCAAATATAACAAGAGAGGGGCAAACTTGCATATTCACATAAACAAGTTAAAGAACCCTGAGAAGAGGACCAGGGCACAGAAATGGAAAGGAAACCATTATTGGTCAGAAATAGGAGATACCACCAAAAGCACTAGGCATTACAACCAGGAGTTAGAAAGTGTAGTCTTAGAAATTTATTACATCCCAAAAACATATAGAGAAGTTCAGCATGGACTTGTTGCAAATTGGGGAGGAGAATAACATGAAGAGAGAGGAGCTTGGTTTGGTCACTTCTTGGCAGCAACATTAGAAAATTTGGACTTGCCAACTCTTTTGCCGGTCAGCTTGGCATCAGTTACCACCTCAGGAGGCACTTTACAAAACTCCACATAGAGATTTTTGACCACTTTTGGATTCAGAGGAGGTGGCATGGCTGTGCAAGCCAGACAATTGCCAAAAGCATGGTTAGAGTGCTTGAAACCTTGTGCCTTATTCCTGAGCCTCTCACTTCTTCTTACTTCTGTTTCCACCATTGGCCCCTTCTTGATTCTTTTTTCTTTGATTTTGAGTGCAGAGTCTTCATTGTACTGTCTCGCTTAGCAAACTCAGGAGACATATTCATAGCAGGCAGCGCATTATATGTTGCGGTTCCTCCCTCCCGTTCAATTAAAATTTCTTTGCCCTTGGAGAGGTGACCAGTAGATGGCAAAGCTAAATCAGTTTGCATTGAGGGTTCTAACTGTGCCTTTGGACAGATGGGTGGCACAGCAAAAGGTATGGTATCACTTGGGCCCTCCTGATTGTAGATAAAAGCCCATGCAGGAGATTGGAGAAAGCCTTTAGCCCAATCAAAGTTCTCAAGGGATAACAGCATGGCACAAAAGAAGCCAGCCCAGTTAGTGGGGATCTGGATAGTGTGGGCTCGAGGAAATTTTGAAGGATCAAAGAAAACAGCCCACTATTCCTTATCCAAAGCAGCCATGTGGACAGAACCCGACTTCATCTGAGAGAGCCTAATCAGCTGGGTTTCTTTCTCATTGGTTATTGGCTCCAAAAAGTTGTATCAGCTTGTGGGCCTTGAACTGAAGTAGAGGACAAAGGCTACTGCTGAGGAGAAATATTTAAAAGATTAATTGCAGAGGCAGAGCTAATTTCTGAATTGTCCCCTATAACAGGGTCCTACTGGCAATTGCTGAAAGTGTTCTTGTAGAGGTTTGGTGGGTCTAAGGGATCAACAAGATCATCCCAATCAGCCATATTTTCATCAGCATAGAGAAAGTCTGCTAGATCAATGAGGTGATGATTATTTGCTGGATCATCTTGGTGCTGCACTGGATGGTGTGGCAAGTTTGGGACCAGCTGTAAGTGAGGTGGCTGGTTCATTGGGTGCTCTTCAACTTGAGGGACAAAGTCTTCTTTAGGTGGTTGATTCTGTGGTTGCTCACCGTTCTGAGGAATGACTTGCTGCAGCATTGGCTGATATGCTGGATAGTCTGCATTTTGTTCTGGTTCTGCCAGATTGAGATCAAAAGCTTGGAGAATTCTTTCAGGGCTTAAATTTTGTTGTGGAACAACATTAAGATCAAGATGAGCTCCAGAAGTCGAATGAGCTAATTCTTCTTATGATAGGGGCAGCTGGTGTAGAAGGGTGAAATTCAGGTAGTTGATTCGCTTCAAGAGGTTGAACCTGATTACCATCATGTAAATCCTCTGCAGCAGGGGCAGCATTATGTTCAATGTCCATTAGCTGTGCTGCCAAATGCAACTGCAAGAATTGACCCAAATTTGGAATATGCTGATTGTCTTCATTCTGCTACTGCGGTGGGGGATTATTCTGCAGGAAGAAATCATGCAAGTTTGGTGGCCTAGGATGTGGGTCACCTCCATCTCGACGGCTGATCCTTGTCAGCAGGCCCCCTCACCTAGGAGATTTTGTTGAATGACCTCTACTGTTATGTCCCAGGATTCACAATGAAACTCATCACCCACAGTGTAAACCAAACTCTTAGGGATACTATTCAAGTCAGCCGCTTTAGCCTCGATAATTATTCTAGCTAACTTAGAGCTGTCTTTCTCCCAAACCAACAACTTAGCAAAATGCTTAATGGCAAATGACACATGATGAACCGACCAATAATCGTGGGGGAAGCCAATCAACATTAACCAGCATTCTTTATTGATAGTAGTAGCTTGCCAGTTTAGGCCTCTATCATGTCAAGAGAAATGCAAAGAAAACTGCTGAACTTGATGCGGGCTAGCATGGATGAGCGCATCTCGATCATGCACATGAGCAAAGCAGACATAAGCCGAACCAAAGGGGCATGGCTGAATATCAACCAACCTCATCCTCTTTTGCCCTTCCACAAACTCTCTGACAGCATGTCTAATGTGGTGGAAAGGTACCTGTTGCTGAACCGGCTCGATGGTGACCCTTGATCGGCGATGGCGCCCTTTAATGTCTTGTACATTGTACTCCTGGGGAGCAAAAAGCTGAGAATCGATGGCGTAGTTCGCCATCGAACAAGCCGGAGACGAGAAAGGTGGGGTTGAAGCAGGAGGGGGTACGGCCGGCAAGGATGGCGGGGTGGGTGGAGGAGCTCCTAACTGTAGCAAAAGATTTGGGGAAGAGGATGAAGGCAGAGAGGCGTGATGAGAGGGGTAGTTCCGGAGGTGATGAGCCCAATCAGAGAAATTACTAAAGGAAGGTGGCACAGTAAAGGGGATTTTTTTTCCTAAACTAGAGGCAAAAAGGTTGTTTCCAATATGCTTCGTTGACTTGACTTGAGAAAACACCCATGTCTTTGTTGAGAAAACCCTGTGCAGACTGTATGGAATTGCCTCTGAAAAACCGGCAGGAAACAGAAATGTGCCTTGATTTTCCACATACGTGACAACAAATAGGAGACTTACAAGAACCCCTAGTATGGCCCATCTTTAAACATCGGACACAAAAAGAATTAGACGGGCCAGCGTTCGAAAGGTGCAGACCTGATTTATTTGCCATTGAATGGGCTGAAAATCCGTGCAATGATGGGCCATTAACTATGTCATGAATACCAACATTTGAATTTGAAAGCCCCAAATTGCTCTGTTCTTGGCAATGATGAACAACCCGTTGTTCTTGACTTGAATCTTGAATATTGGTAGCCGGAAAAGAAAGCCGATCAAAGACAGAAACACTATTGCTGGTCTGCTGGGTGGTCTGAAATCCAGAATTGTGAAGAACTATAGGTTTGCACCCAAGAATTCCTGGACCACAGTTCCTTTTCATAGATTGAACTATTGGCAAACCCTATTTTAGGCGAAGATGACCCACAACAGGTTTTGAAATAGGGACAGTATTTGCACCCGACAAAGGTAGTTTATACGCAGTTTTAACCACATCTGCAAAGGATTTCCTTTTCTTACCCTGAACAAGAGTCCATTCATTCGAGCATTCCTTATTCCAAGAGATAAATTCACAAGCAAAATTGGGACCTCCATTGCCCTAAAGAGAAAAATGAACCACGAAATCCTTACAAGGATAGTGCTTTAGATTGTAGATATGAAAACCAATTGCCTTGCAGGAAACAGAAAATTTGTAAACTCGTTCTGAGAGGAAAGAGACATTGAAAGATTTTCCAGGACCCCCCAAACAAACTTGCAAGAGCACTTCCACAGATTGCACATTAAGCCTGAAACGAGAGCGCGAGAAAGATGCCACTAAGAAGAATTCCGACAAACCTTTGCCAGAAGCGAATTCCACCAGAGAGTCGTATTGCTTAATCAGACTATCCCGGAGATTGATTCCAGGAGAGAAATCAAAGCTAGTCAGATCCATCACCGCAGATCATGGATTTTGGGGATGAAGGATGAGGTCGGAGGGGGCTTAATTATCACTACACCAGAATTCCAGCTGGTGCGTATGTTACTAGCTAAAGACAGGGTGGGCCTGTAGCTTAGAGGATTAGAGCACGTGGCTGTGAACCACAGCGTCGAGGGTTCAAATCCCTCCTCGCCCACAGCCTTCCAAAGGGGAAGGGCCTTTACTTTCCCCCTGAGGGTAGGAAAATATACGACAGAACAAAATTTCCGAACTCAATCGAACAGAGATGGGCAGATGGCTTGGCAAATACTTGAAAATCGAATCTATATTTCTGTCACCTCTTGGTCGCCCTTACTGAGCTGGCCGCCACCGGGGTCACCAACTCGCCATTTGGACACGAGGGAACGCACATTGTGCCCTCGTCAACCATGCCACCATCACCTTTGCTGACGGCGTCCTTGGCCACAAGAGAGGCAGGGGAACACGGCAGGACGAGGGATGAGGCGCGGCCACATCGACAAGTGGATGAGTGACAGAGCGATGGCGCTACTGCATGATCCATGACGGAGGGGATGCACTTGCCGCGAATCGAACCGGTGAAAGTTTACTCACTTTTCAGAGAGAAGTTGGAGTTAAACTGACTCTCCAAACTAGCAAAGTTAAAGCTGGAGATGGGTTGGCCTTCGGGATGTTTGTGAGAACGAGTGCATGCAGGATGTGGATATAGCACCAGGCATGAGTCTGATTGTTTCGTTTTCTTCTATCATTTGCATTGCATGGGCAGATAGCCACACTGGATGCCTCTAATTTCATGTTTAATAATCCTGTAATACATGTGCAGATTATTTTATTTTCACATAGTTTAAAGTATCTCTTTTTGTGATCAGGTGCACTTTTCAATTTGTGATGTTTGTTGACTTGTGCTTTCTTGAGAAGGGGCAAGGGGCATTGTTTGAAGAATACATCTGCAAAAAAGATCGGCGCCAATTTATTTGATCACTTGGATGACGAGAACACATTTAAACTATGCCACAGCTTCTTTTGACATTGCTGCCACAAGAATTAGAGGAACTACCATATGGCATGTTAGGCTTTTAACATGTATTAAAAAACAGAATTTGTGGAAGCTGTCATGATGAGTTAGTCTTGAGTCCAACTAATAAGGAAAAGGAGAGAGCTGTCGGTGTGGCATTACTGGCAAGTTCTTGCACAATACTTTGTGTAAAATTGATGGTTTTTCTGAGTATTTGTCTATCTTTGGTGGTTTTATGTATGTATGTGAAATATCTCTTGAAATTGCCAGGACTGAACCAAAGTGTTGAAATTGCCAACTTGTTTTTGGTGACACATGAGCTGTGCTGGAACTGATTTTTGTAACCATGAGCTGCAGCTGGAGATGCATGTGGTTGTGTATAAATTGTTTTTAGACGTCCTGATTTTTTTTTCCAGATTTTTTGGGTTGTTCTTGGCAATGTTCTGCAGTGGTTACGTTAATAATGAATATGTTGAATATTCTGTAATGCTTAGTTAAGCTTTATGCATGATTCCTAATGGACACTTTATTTTCACACAACAACAAACCTGTTAATCTATGACGGATTTCCCGCGTATTCAGAAAACGTCATTAACTATGTCATCAATATGGACCAATCTTTCCATATCAAGCCAACATGGACCCATCTAGATCTACCACAGGATTTGGGTAATCCATACCATACCCATACCCATACCCATGTTATTTTGGGAGGGTATGAGTAGGAAAAAATTATCCATTTCACATTTGGGCATAAGAGGGTAATACCCATACTCGATCATTTTATAATTTTTTGTATAGCGTTAAACTCAGACCCTAAAATTTTTAAACTTGCGTTCACACTATAAAATTTTTGTCAAATTTAATTAAATTTTATAGGGTTGATTTATCTTATAGAGAAGCAATTTTGTACAATTTTTTAGTAAATGTTAAATGTGGGATCCACCACTTTACTCATACTCATTTTATAACCCTAAGATTTTTAAACTCGTGTTTACACCATAAAATTTTATCAAATTTAATTAAATTTTATAGGGTTGATTTATCTTATAGAGAAGCAAATTTGTACAACTTTTGAAAAAATTTTGAATATGGGACCCATATATACATTACTCATTTTTACCATTACCCGTTGGATAATACCCATTAATAGCAATTATATAATACTCATACTACCAAATTTCAACTTTTTTTCTATACGTCTAGAGAGAACTCTAAGGTTAAGCATGCTTGACGCGTGCTTAACCTATAGCAATTTCGGGATGGGTAACTTGCCGGGAAGCCTATATCCTAGAGAGCTGCCATGTGCTAGCTGGCCCGGCCCGAGGGTCGGGTTGTGACATTTAAGTGGCCCGTTTTTTATATGGCCCATTAATAAATAGGCCACGACGATGACATCATTATACACATCAGCAGTCACGTCAGTGTCCATGTCAGCATGCATGTCACACTCGTGTTGATGTGGTTATCAATCTATGACGAATACTAGCCTACGTTTGTGACGTTTATTTCATCATAAACACAGGGCTTGGGTTGGGCTACATGGGCTTAGAATGTTCTATGATGGTTGATAAACGTCACGGATCGCGTTTAATCTATGACAATTTGGTAAATCCGTCACGCGAGTTAATCTGTGACGCTCAATACATGACGGAATCTAAAAACATCATAAACATTGGTTTGTAATGGTTTCTTATTGATGTATGACAAAATTGTCCGTCATGAATTAAAAGAATTTTTGGAGTGTCAAGTTTGTACTAGCTTGCTCGGCGATTGGCCCTCCCTAACAACCAATCCGCAAGCATGCCAAGCAACGTAGTAGGAAGTACGGATTAATTCCGTGGACGGGGATTGGGTGGTGGGTGGGGGATTAACCCAATGCCATCGTGGAGTTTTTCTCCCCTGTGAATCGCTCCCTAGCAGACGAACAAGGCCCTTCCAGAGGAATCTGGTTGGGAGCGATTCGAAGGGGATCGAGTCCAGAGGGGGAGGATTGAGCAAACCGAGACGGGATCTGCTTGGGAGTGATTCGAAGGGGATCGAGTCCGGAGGGGGGAGGATTGAGCGAGCCGAGATGGGAGCCGAGCAAAGCAATTAATGCCCGTCCGCACTCTTGTTGGAGCCGTCGAGTGGAGCGACAGCCAGCCGTGCAGTCTTCCATTCGATAGATCGCGGGGACATGTATCAAAAATCGGCGTCAGGGGCACACGGCAGGCCCGCGGCACCCCGTGCCCACAATTTTTTTTTTCTGATTTGGGAAGGGAGGAATGTCTCTGTAATGCTGACGAGTGCAGATATTTCTCGAATATTCGGGTACGTGCGGTGCGTGTCTTTTTTTTTTTTTGAGAAACTATGCGGTGCGTGTCATCGAGGTTACATTATGCAGGTTGAAAAAAATCAACAAAATCGAATCGGACGGTTGCGCTCATCTTGTGTTGATCGAACGTTGCAGGGGCACGTCACTGTGTACGACGAATTAGTGCATACACACTCTTTATTTTTTTAAAAAAATAACCCATTTAGAAATACCATGGCATAGATCTAAATAACCCTTTTAGAAATACAGTTTTACAAAAACAATCTTTGTGAGAACTACAAATACACATGTGTTTTTATAGTACTCTTCTTCTATATAAGTACCAGGTTCCCTAATAATGTAGTTATATTGTAACTGGAACTACCACTGTCTCCACGACAACAATCATTCCAAGTGTTTGAAATCTATCGAATTTACTACTTGTCCGTTAATATCATTTTTCTTGTCATCTTAACCCCAACCAACCTCTCATCATTCCTCAAACCTTCATTATTTAATAAGGGGGCACAAAAGTCTTTTCTCATCAAACATAATATATAATATATGTTAGACAACCTAAATACGATTATATTTGTGGGCAGAGATAGTAGTTAATTACCATATAATTAGATTGATAATGTTAGTACTACTTTGAACATAATTAGGGCACAGGTTTGTCTATGGTATACTTTTTTTCCCATAGGTATCCTCTATAAAGCTTCAGAAAAGACAAAATTAATAAAATTGTTAGAAAATAACTCATAATATGATGGTTTGGAGCCTAGAATGTTCTGGGCACCCACCACAAATATCTATATATAGTACCCATTGATTAACATTTGTTTTCGAATTGAGGTTGTTCATTTTTCTTAAACCGTAAAAAAATCACTTGTCATAGTTTAATTTGGCTTCCATTGATAGTACTGCTCAAGGAAACAAGACAATCATATCATCCATTGTATTATAGTAATCCTGTTTTTCTACATGAGCACAAGAAGGGCGCGCGCATCAACTTTACTAGATGATACCCCGCGCGTTGCTGCGGGATTGCAAAGTTTATCTAAGAAAAAAGCATCGCAATTGATTTGCTTGGAAAACTATATTCAATTATGGATATAAATCTTGAACCATAGAAATGGATATAAGTAGGGAGATATTCAGTTGTCTGTGGCATGTATTCTTATGATAATATTGAACTGCAAGATAAACAATGATAATTTGCTGGGAAAAAATTATATAACAGAATGTAGGCAAATGTTGCAGCTAACAATCATATGAATAAAAAGCTGCGTGTCTGAGCATTCAAGCGCTTTCACTTTCACCAGCAAAATGTGTGCTGCCATATTGCTATTTTAATTACCCATTCTTCTTTTCCCTGCATATTGAAGTAAAAGATAAGAAACGCGTAGTGTTAGACGCAGAGTTCTTCCCTGATCTAAGAAATAAAAATGCGTTTCTTAGATCAGCAGTAACCTGAATCTAGAAATCAAAATATAGCTAGCCATACATTTGAAAATAGCAAAGAAACATAGAAAGAAAGACCAGGACAGTAACCTGAATTTCCAAACTTGTTTTTGGATTTGATGATGTCAGTAAATTTTTAAAAGGAAAATATTATAAGTGATAAAACAAATACAAATATACCATACTGGAACGAACCCGGTGGAGTGCATATATATGGAACCATGAAAGGCATAAGGATGGAGAATTTGTAAGCGGAAGCTGTTGATTGAGGGCTGTATGCGAGGTAATGGATCCATCATGCCCAAGAGACACCAGCAAGCGCTCTTCTGTCGAGCAAGATGATAACATTAGTTAGCGCCTTCTTAACGCCACAGTACCTGGACTCTTGGGGGGCCACCAATGATGTCTTAATTATATGATACCACTAATTGTAAGAAATGTTTTCGAGAGTGGAAGCATTGGAAGCGATTTAATTAATTTCATGGGCCCTTGTGCTTTGGTAGAAGAAAAGGTTCTAGTGAAGAAATGAAACAATTTACAGCTCGATGGAGCGGAACGGCCATTCATTCCACTACCTCGTTGTTAATTAGCGGGATACAGTAAACTGCATATTTGATGACGGGGCTAACCAAGAATACGCTGACCGGTGAAATCCTAGACATCCATTAAAAATATAATGGCCATATTGATTTGAGGTGATGTGGCATGTTGTGGATTGAGAGAATTAGAGTTAGTGGGGATCATCTTTATAGATATGGATTAGCTTAGTTCTAAAACATATTTCCCAAATGTATTTGTGCACAAAATAAATATAAAAATTTAATTTCCGTTCTTACATATTCACTCTATAAAGTACTAGTATTGAGTTGAATGTTGATGTGAGATGTAAATTAGTAAATACTTAAAGCAATATAGTTATTCCATAAGCAATGTTAGCAAGGAAAGTACAAGACAGATTCTTGTAACAAGTTTGTTGTAATAAGCGCATACATTCAACTTTTTCCTCTTTTATAATGCCTAAAATATTTGCTAACTTCAACAGTTTCAACTTTTTTTTTGACTGAAACAGATTCATCTTTTGAAATGGCTTCCGGAAGCGGATCATCAGGTAAAAATCATCAAACGCCTATTTTATCTTTCATATCGTCTTCTATACCATCAATATTTTTTCTTTGTTTCCTAATTAAAACTTTTGTATGGTTCTTTCTGCTAAAGATCCGGCCAAGAACTACGAAAGGTACAGTATGTGCTCTCCTCCAGTCGCTTAATGCAAAATATGTTCATCCTGCAAATCTTATCTAACAAAACCCATTCTATTAATATGTGAACAGTGATTTCACCAATCAATTTGTCAATGCGGATAAGACAGGACGTTCGTCTCGTAGCGTTAAAACACAAACTGAGATATGTGCAAGACTTGCAGTCCAATTCTATAAGGATAAAAATAATGTAAGTGGTTACAATCCTTTTTATTATTATAACATAGTTGTGCTTTGTTAATAACAGATGATATTTCTAGTAGTATAATAAGTTTAAGAAATCCAATGAGAAGTAATCGTTTGTTATAGAAGTGGTGTACCTATGCTGGTTAGTACTCCCTCCTTCCCCATCTATCTCATGATCATTTTTTATGTAACCAACTTCAAACAAAACGAAACGAAGGTAGTATAAAGTTGTCACTTTAAAACCTGCATGCATAATATTGTCAAAAAAAACTGCATGCATAACTGATTCATTTTGCCACAATACTGAACGTGTTAAGCTAGCATCATATATATATACCCTTTTTTGGTCTAAATGGTTATACCAGAGCAATTACACAAACATGTATGTCGTGTTGTCGACCATTCTTTTATGTTTTAAGTATAACATGAGACACATTTATATTTACCTCTTTTTAGTCAGCTTAAATTGACAAGAAAAAATATTTTGTTATTAATGAGTTCAATTTTAGGTTTATTAACTTTATAAGTTAGTTAAGTACCATTGGTTTAGGTAAAACATATGAGTTGATTTCCAAACATTAATTTGATCGTGCAGACTAGCCCAAAATAGTAAAAGCATGTGGATGCCCATCATTATTTTCTTCCTATGCTTCCAATATGAAAATATTGTACATTCCTTTCTAAGATTATAGTGCATGTCTTGTTGTCTTTCAGAAATCACTTAAAGTGAGATGGGCGAAAACAGGGGATAGTAACTGTTTTGAAGGGAAGTATCTTAGTCAAGGTGACCCTTCGAGTTTGTACTATCATGCGATGTTCACAGCAACAATTGGAAAATCAGATAAAGCAGTTCTGTTCTTCGCTGAGCTACGCGGCAAGAGTAATCCTAGTGAAGTACTGCAGTGTGTTAACCTGGAAGAAGAAGAAGGTATAATCCATGTTTTTAATTTGTTACACATTTTAATGGTTTTCTTGCACTTTATCACATACGAAGTAAGAATTATATCTGGGGTTCTTTTTTTGCTCATCTTAGAATCACCACATATTCAATTTTAGTACGTCTTTGTTTGTCACTTTAGTCTATGAACCAGTGTTCACTTCATATCTAATTAATTAAATGCATCCTCTACATAGAAAATGCTAGAATATGTGGATTGCTCACAGCAATTAATGAATGTCTTGAAATCAGTTTGATTGAGAAGAAACTAAACATTTATTTTAAATTACTTCCACTGGTAAACGTGCACGTCGAATCTATGTGACATAATATTTGAGTAATAAATTATGAAAAAAATGTGCTCCTGAAGTCTTGATTGAAGAAGCAACAAACAAACAGTACTCAATCTTTCACCATTTATCATATAGCATAGTAGTACTGAGCCAGAAGCAATTTTAAATTAGTTTACGCAATTGGCAAACAACACAGAATGGCCTGCGCCATCCATGTTGATTACCGATGTAGATTAATGGTGGTGGCCAGCGGCACAAGAAGGGTTTCTACAACCATGTGTCATCAGAGATTTTCGATCAAACCTTCCCTGTGGCAAGGCAAAGTAGATGATGTAACACCACCAATGTTTTAAATGGAAGAAGCCTAGGTGGGATTTCAGTTTTAAATGGAAGACGCCTATGTGGGATTTCAGACACTAATGTACCATTTCCTACAACCCTAAGAGATTGAAATAAGATAATTGCCAAATGGGCACATTGAATAAATTGTAAACATACAATCTGGCATCGTTACCAATAACAGATATTGAAGGTGTCACTTTAATTGATTTATATTGATCATTGCTTCATTGCCTGTTCTCACGGTTCTTGCTTATGTTTGTAGCCAATAAAACAGTGCCGGCAACTTCTCACAATGTTTTTTCCTCTGTTTCTGTGTGCACGTTTCCCAAACTATCAAACAACGTGTTTTGAGAAAAAAATTACATGAAAGTTGTTTAAAAAATTAAATTAATCTATTTGATAAGTTTAAAATATATAGATAATACTCATTTAGTTACGTGCTAATGACGTTTCTCATTTTGCATGTGCAACTATTCCAATTTGCCAAACCCCCAACCCAAACAAATGAACACTACCAATTTATATCTGCCTTCTTCTCAATAGTTAAAGACACGTATTTTTCTCCCTAGCCCTCTTTTTTCTTAAATCAGTATGAGTAAGATTAATATTGGCAAGAGGTCCTATGGAAGGAATTATTAACGTTAGAAATCAACATGAAGGACTAATTATTTAGAGATGACGTGTAGAAACATGACTCAGAAATTATATATACAACTGAACCGATAGGAAACAGTGACAGTGCACCAAATGAATATACTGATCTGACCTTGCGATCGTAGAGACATGGTACTTGTGGTAGAAAAACATTGTTCTTCATTGGACAAATTGGTGGTGCCTGATAACATGTGAGATGTCTAGCGTCGTCACATATGACATATATAGCCTTATTTCCTGGGGCGCAAAATATCCAATTAAGCATATTTCTAGTGTGCACATTGAAAGGAAAAAAATGGTAGGAGTTACCCTCTGTAGATGTCCTTGATGTCCGTTTTTTTTTGCGTCAGATCTATAATTCATTCGCTGCATGCTATGATCTCTGAACTCAAACATGTTTACCTTTTGGTCCGCTTTTGCCGGTTTCACGTTGGTTGACTGTATCAGCGAGACGAACTGAGGAAGGAATGTCTGACATTTGGAATTAGCGTAGATAACAAGAGATTATGTTAAAAAAAAGTTGTATTCATTTCAGAAGTGAGACAAATCACCAGAGCCTGCTCATGATATTCGTGTGGATATACCCTCCCTACAGTTTCACCCATTGAAGCAGAGATGGAGGAACAAATTTAATATATGCCTAAAACAGCATAACTGATATATGGTCAGACTGTTCTCAACATAAATCGAATGAATGAAAGGAGGATAACAAAAGTAAGTTGAGGCAATTTCATGTACAGTTCCCATTCATTCAATTTAGAAAAAGTATAATGAAAGGAGGGTTAGAAAAAAATGTGGATCAATCGACTACTTTCAAACAGTGTATGTCTGAATATGGCATAACAATGAGATTATTGACACTTAAAAGTTTCTGAATATGTGCACATGTAAAATTAGCCTAGCACAAAAAAAATAGAAAAATCCTCGTTTATAGAGGTATGCACATGCTAACATCGAAGGTAGTACAAATCAGATTGACAGTTAAAGCCAACAATCACCAACAGTAATGGAGAGGAGGAGAGATTGAACGTAGCAATGTTGAGGTCCCTCGTTAAAGCGGCGGCGGCGGTGAACATTGAGGAGACACGGCACTGACGATGTTGTGGAGATGAAGAGAGAGAGCGGCGAGGTGCTGGCATATGGAGGACAGGAGAAGTACATCGATTTCCCTCGTGGCGCGGTGGAGCGAACCGGGAGGCGCACCGGAATGCAATCTTGGATTCTTGGTGGAGCGTAACTGAAGCCGATGCAGGAGGGAGCAGCGTAGTGCGGTCGATTGATCGATTCCACGTGGAGCGATACGGGAGGCGCGGCGCAGTCTGGGGATTCGATAGATTGATTCCCACACGGAGCGGAGGAGCGATGCAGAGGCAAGCCATCTGCGGAATCGATAGATTGATTCCCACACGGAGCGGAGGAGCGATGCGGAGGCAAGCCATCTGCGGAATCACAGAGAGAATATATGCCGTTGGATCCAAAGATCGGACGGTCAAAAATTTGCGTGTCTGCCAATGTTGCTACATTATAGTAGAGATGTATTGATAGTTTTTACTTTCTCTCATATGATCACTTTGTGAATGCAGAAAATGTTGATTCCTGTCGATTTTGCTCCAGCATATGTCATCCCTCATGTGATTTCTTGGGGAAAAAGAATTAAATAAAATTGATGGAATAGTTTATTTATTTCATGTGTAGTGTGTTGATATATTGTTGTATGGTGTGAACTACGTTTGTAGGCTAATGTACTATGTTTGCAGTCTTTTGTGGTCATATTATGTGTCTAGTCTAGACTGGTTATCCATCTTTTTTACTTATCTCATTAATACATGTATATGTGATGAGGACATCAGTACTTTGATGCAGCCACGCCGCCAGCAGATCCAATTCAAGGGCCTATTACACGCGCACGTGCACGCCAACTTACGAATCAGGTGTGCACTCTTGTTTTGATTAGGAATAATAGAGAGGACATGAAAGGAAGGGGATTCGCGTGGGCTGGACTCGGACAACAGGATAGTACTAAATTGTGACGGCTGCCACGACTTCATGTGGAGTCTGATTCGGGCATGGAAGCACTTGATGGAAAGCTTACGAAGTCTATTTTCATATGGATCCGGAATCACGGTCATATCTTCTCTGGATCGGTCGCAATAGTCGTTTTAGTCGGAACACCTTTTGTCTGAGTTGGTGCTGCGTCACTTTATTTGGGCCCAATGGGCCGTGTATCCAGTTGAGTCCATTGGGGATGCGTTTTAGGGTTAGAGTACGCCCCTTTAACCCTTGTGGACGTCCTCTATCCTGATGAGGATATCATTCTTTCCGATGCACACAATACACCTCCATTGGATATTCAAGGTCCAATCACAAGAGCTCGTGCACGACAATTAAATTTAGAGGTGAGCTCGTTCCTATGTTCTTATTTGTATGATTTGGAGAATAGATTGCTACCTAATGATTGTATTATGATTAGGAATCATGGAGATGAC
>CM002483.1:5869287-5883814 GCA_000325765.3 Leersia perrieri
ATTGGAGGTGGTGTATCGGTTGCTAAGGCGCAGCGTCCTTGGATAGCTGTAGTCGAGCCGTGAACGTCATCCCCACTTCAATCGAGTTATCCCTCTCATCGAAAGATTGGGCACAAAACCGTCGCTGGATTCTATCAATATGTTATGTATTTTTATGGGCCAATGTCTTTATCTATTTAAAACTATGTTTCTGTCGTCAACAAGCACTTACTTTGTTTGCATTCTAAGTTTCGAACGTCTCCGACCTTTTTTTTTCTGTCATCTGTGTGGGTGTCTGATTCAATTGGCTCGCTCGATTTGTATGCTAATTGTGCATTAGAGCGTGGAGCAATCGGCTTTTTTTTTACTTGGAGCAATCGGCTTTTACGGCGTCGACGTGAGAGTTCACGCCTCACGCCAGGTCATTACCACACGGACGAGCATGTCTCTGTTGTGGGGTGGGGTAGCAGAGCTAGAGCACTAGGAGCTAGGAGCCTTGAACTCCTGGGATTTTTAAGTATTTTGGTTCTTTTTCAAAACTATTATTATAAATAAACCCCTGGTAAAACTATAACCAGGAATGAACCTTTCCACGGTGCCAGCGTCGATGGCGCTATGGTCCTAATCAAGGCGCCGTCAACACCTGGCGTCGTGGGCGTGGACCGAGCAGCACGGGTAGGACACAAGGCGCCAATGAGGCTGGCGCCGTGTGCGGGACCACGGCGCCATCCTCATTGACGCCGTGCTCCTGACTTTTTTTGACGCCGCCATGCTCCTGACTTAGCCGCTCGTGCCGGCCTCCCCTCCCCCTCCCACCCTCATTCTCTCTTCACAGTACGCGCGAGTTCATCCACCCCCTCTCTCCTCCTTCACCTCTCCTCCTCAAATACACTCGAATCGGAGCTGTTTTTCACGGGATTTCTTTGGGGAATCGAAGAGCAAGGTAAAATCCATTCCCTTTGTTTTTGCTCGTTTTTATTGGTTGATTTTAGAGATCGATGTCAAACCCTAGAATACAAATTTGGACCAAATTCTTGATTTTGACTTGGACTATGTGTGATTTAATTATTGTAATGCTGCATATGTGTATTGTGCTTGTAGTTTATATTGGTTTTCATAATTTAAATTCTTGATTTTACATATTTAGGGTTTGTAGTATATAATTGGAGTGCTTATTGCTTAGTTTATTGTAGTATATAATAGGCCCAAATTTATATTGTGATTACAATGGGAGTTAGATGTATGGTGTATATAAATTTGAACTATATGTTGTATGGATGTATAGATGTTTTGAAATAAATGTAAATGTAAAACTACTTATTGGATTGTAGGATGGCATATTTGAGGGACAAAGAGGGCTATGCCCCTTGTCAGCTACCACCCCCGGGCATTTATCCCCTTGAATATGTGTTCATTCCTACTTCTCCAAATATTCCACATAGCAGTGCCAATCTCTCCAATTGAAAGGGGAACCTCAAAACTTGATCATAATGAGCCATGTCACCTAATTATTATTGGCCATCCGATTAAGATTTTGCATAAATCTTAGCCATACAATGAATAATGAATAATGAACCATGAAGGGTGGGATGGATTTGGAGGCTTCCAGTGTCATGTACTAGAAGGATCAGGAAATCCTGTCAAAAGAAAAAAAAAGGATCAGGAAATGCTGCTATACATGAGGAAATGTTGGTATATGTGAGGGAACAAAATGACCCAGTGATTTTGGATGGATCAGATTGACATCCCGAGAGCAATACAGTAGCAAGTCAGATTCACACGCATGCTCCGTCAGGGTTTACCTTATCGGCGGTAACCATGCAGTTACCGTGGTTACCACACCTTACCGCTACCGCTGGTAGCGGTAAGGGAAAGTGGTTGTATCGTTTGGACGAATTTCATCGAATTCAATATTTTTAAAAAAAATAATGAAAAAATCTCATAAATAGTACACGATTTATAGACAATAATGATGAAAATAATTTCACAAATTGATGAAGTTTGCTACTAATTTAAGCATGTAAATATTATAAATTCGGGTAAAAAGAAAAACACATGTGTAAATGTAAATGGTGGACTTTATATTATTATTTGGGAGTTGGGACTACGTATGTGGACTTCATATTGATATTTGTGGACTTCCAATTGTTAATTTGCCGTTATGTATTACATATGTGTATGTCATTGCTTATATTGCTTGAGGGTAAAATATAATAGCAAAGGTCATGCCAAATATTATTACGATATTTTTCAATGATCTTTTACATTACAAACACTGGATATCATTTCTTACACCATGTTTTTAATCTTTAAAAAAATTCCTTCTTTTTCCATCAAAAAGTCGTCTTACCGTGGTTACCACGCAGTACCGTGCGGTTTCTTCATTCATACCGCGGTTTGAATTCAAATTTTTGAAAATTGAATTCGTTGCAGCAAGCCGCGGTTACCGCACGGTAACCACGCTACCACTGGGGGTGGTAAGGGGAGCGTTGATGGGAAGTCAAACCCTGTGCTCCGTGCAACACATTCCAAATTGTCAAGAGAATAGAAAAAAGTTTGCCTAAAAAAAGAGAATAGAAAAAAGTGGCAACAGAAATAAAAATTTTAAATCGGGTAGCACTTTTTAAATAAACATTACACCTCAAGTGTTTATATTGTATTCATAATTTCACATTATGTCATTTCACTCAAATGTAGGTCCACTAATATTAAAATACATTGCATCAGTCCCTATTTATTTACAACTGTAACAAATAATTTGAATTGTTGTAACTTGCTATATATTGTAACACTAAAGAGCTAAAAAAAGCATATCAGTTTAAAACCACAGCCGTGTAATAAGTTTTAGTTGTAGCACAACAATAAACTCTCTATAAAATAGGAATTTTTAATTAACATCTTTAGTAGGAATTATTTAAATAAATTATAAAAAAAATTCTGCTAGGCTTCATGTTAAATATGTAGGGACATATATTCAAGTATGTAAAATTAAATTAAATGTACTAAAAATGCATGTATTACATGTGGACGGAATATAAAATTAGAATAAGGTCATGCGGTAATGAAGATACTGAGAAGGTGGTGGCTTAGACACCAATTTAAGAGGGCGGTTATATTTGACTACATATAGTGGGAGGGGAATATTGGTAGGCAAGACGAATAGAAAACACAACCATAGCCATTGAACTTACTATTTTGTTCTATCGAAACATGAATCATTTTACAAACCTATTTGTAATATTAGTACAGACAACATATTCATATTTTTTAAAATATGATAATAATGAAAATTACCTTTTTATTATAATTTTTTATTTTTAAAATGATAAATTTGTTAATGTTATAGTTACACAATCACGGAAAGTACTTTATGTAAATACATATTGTAATTTAAGCTAATTATTTTAAATTACATGTAAAAAGGAGGTTATAGTCGCGCGAATGTGCAACACAATGTACTAGTTACTTCTATGATAAAAGGAAGTCTGAAGTTTCTTTTTGCACTTATAATCATATTCGTGAAATCCATGTGGAAGTCCCAATGTATTCTTAGATAACTCCAACACGTAATGGAGAACTGACAGGTGAAAACGAGATGTATCATGTCTTCCATTAAATGTCCTGAGCATAACACACAATCCTGTCCATTATTGACTGAAAAATTTTTCTGTGTAATATGTCTTTTGTGTTCAGTCGATCCATAAGCAACAAACACAAAAAACTTTTACTTTCAATGTACATTTACTTTTCCATATTGCCTGAATTGGTGCCTCTGCCGTATGATTTGAGAAAAATAAAATATATAACTTGTTTGCTTGATATTTATCTCCCCAAGCATATTGCCATGAATCATTGCCCTGATGGTTTAGTGCTATAATATGACTCGTATAGATGAGCCTCATCCACAACAGTTGATAGTTACGGCTCGTTAAAGATGAGCCTCGTCCGTAATGGTTGATATCATCTATATTGTGTGGTAAGTTGTGGCCTGTTATGGATGAGTCATTGGTAGCAGGGGCTCACCCATTACCGATGACTTTCTCACATCAGTCATTTTTTCTCCATCACATGTTCGATACCAGTTACTGATGAGGGTTCTGATGCGTGGCTGATGAGGGTGCTGTATTTAGGGGTGTGCATTCGGTCTAACTGAACAATTCGGTCTTGGTTTTTGGTCTTTAACATAATTTATGTCTTTGTATACTTGTGCCTGTTCGGTCCTAGACAAAAATGGAGACCGAGTACGTATCTAGATTCCTGCTCCTTATTCTGCAACAGGGCACGAAGATAAATCTCACGAAATCTATGGAGCTTTTGGTTGTCTAATGAAGTTCATATAAAACTGAATTCAAGCAAACTATGGCATTCATATATCACACAAATCATTGCTAAGTAAGACCTAGAAAGTACACGAAACCAATGGTAAATAGTAAATTTGTCAGAATTGTACGCGAACCTGATTGCCATGACAACGACGTCATGGGAAAATAAACCCATAACCAAAAGTGTCTCGATGGAAAACCGGGTCTCTTGCTCGCCTAGCCTCGGGTGACACAGGCGGCACCTAGACGCACACCATCACCAACCCCCTCCTCCACCCCCATCTCGCTGCCACCTAAGTGGCCACCGGCAAAGCTTGTCGGACGCAAGGACAACAGCGGCATGGCAAAACTTGTGACTGCCAGGGCACATCCATTGCCGGGAGGGGGGCCTTGTTGGAGGCCGACACCTGAAGTCAGATCCGGTGTCGGGATGGATGGATCCGGCATCCTCATGGACAGACCTACATTCTTTGCTGGTGACTTGACGTGGTTGGTGGCAAGAATGGTGTGGGACGCTAGAGGCCTAGCGGCGCATTGACAATGTCTCCAGCATGGGGCGGCACCGGTAGGCAGCTCCTGCAGGAGGCGCGGCGACGGCAAGAGGCAACGGCTTGTGAGCCGGCTGTGAGCGGACGACGGTCGGCGTGGGCGGCGGTGGATGACATTGAGGACAGATGTGGATGGCGATACCGGCTGTCCTATTTGGCGGCAGGCGATGGAGTGGTTTGTTGCCAGCATCGGCACAACATGCCGTCCAAATCTGGCGGCAATGTTGGCAGTCGGTGGCGAGGGTGCTGATGGCGGTGGTGGGGGCACCTCTGGAGTCGTGGCGGCTGTGCGGCAGGATGGTCGGTAAGGACTGCGGTGCATGCGCGGTGGTGACGCATGGCCTGGCGGCACAAGTGGCACAACGGGGTATCGGTTTTGGAAGCCTGGACAGGTTGGCGTGAGTTATTAGTCTATCTTGCTTGCGACGGCAATGGCGGTAGGGAGTCTACAGGCCGGACAGTCACGGTGACGACGTCGATGGCTCACCATACAATGGATCTAGCCTTCCTGTGTGAAGAAACACCTAATTTGTTGCTCGAGGGTGGGGGCCTATGGAAGTGGCCCGATATGCCAGGCGGCGGAGTCGAAGCGTCTTATGTGGAAATGGGGTGCTACGGAGCGGAGGAGGCAGAGGCAAATTGCCGACTTGGCATGGAAGTTGGCGAGACGATGGCGATGCGACCTGGTGACCCGAGGCAGTGCGCTGTGGGTTACTTGGTTAATGCAGAGACAATGGTATTACCGTGAGGTGGGTGTTGCAGACCTACAGCAGGTTTCAAATGCAGATGTTTGTCCCCTTGTGACGGCAACTTTGTAGCAGACGTAGCAGACATACGTTGTAAACATATAGGGTGGTGAGTTTTTTTTCCTCTAATTATGGTTCTTTCATGAACTATAGTTTTTTTATCCTTTTCTTTTTCTCTATTAATATATATTAATATATAGAAAACAAGCTTTTGCCCTCTTTTAAAGAAACCGTCCCGCTGAAAAACAATAAAAGCAAGAATGGCCTCTTGGGCAGCAGGACTAAGGCCTTGTTTATTTCCCTAAAATTCTTTTTCCCAAAAGCATCGTATCTAAACTTTCGACACATAAATGACGGCTTAATTAGGCTTAATAGATTCGTCTCGCGATTTATACGATATCCATAAAATTAGTTCTTTTATTCGTGTCAAAAAACTCCTTCTGACGTTATGTCAAACGTCGATGTGACAGTCAAATCTAAAATATTTCCGCAACTAAGCAAGCCCTAATTAGCTTTGGTCCGGTCGGATCGAGTTACCAACAGGGGTCCGCAACCGACCAACGCGTGCATTGGTTGCGGAGGCGGGGTTCTGAATCTCCGATAGAAGGGGAGAGGGGAGGGATTCTCCTCCCCAATTCCCCATTATCGTCGCTGCCGTCCCCGGCCGATAATGGAATCGGACCAGTCCGCCGGTAGCACCAGCAGTGGCTCCGTCTCTCCAGACGACAACGTCCTATTCATCGGCGACCGGAATCCGGCCCCGGACAGCTCGGGCTCGGAAAGCTGCTCGGTCTCGGAAAGCCTAACTCCGCTCGTCAAGGACCAGATTGAGAAGGGTAACTCCAAGTACTCATCTTTCTACCAGCTCCCCACCGGCGAGCTCGGCCTGCCGACCAGGTGAGTTCTTTTTCCCCTTCTTCCCCACGCTAACTAGATTATTTTGCTCACACGTACTACCTCCGTTCCTAAATGTTTGACGCCGTTGACTTTTTGACACATGTTTGACCGTTCGTTTTATTCAAAAAAAACTATATAAAATATATAAAACGATTTATGTGGATAAAAGTTTTAGTTAATAACGAATCAAATGATATGAAAATAATTAATAATTTCATAAATTTTTTGAATAAGACGAAAGATCAAACATACGTAAAAATGTCAACGGCGTCAAACATTTAGGGACGGAGTTAGTATTTATTTCTTTGTTGGAGTGAAGTATCCACCAATCTCAGCCATCCTAAGTTAGTCAGAGTGAGGATCCTAAATTGGATTGATTTTCTGCTGACAATGAGTTGGTCCATATCGTAGTATAATAATATTCAATTGTAGATTCAGGGATTCTACAAGATTTATGTAATACAGATATTGCATTTCTACGGTGTGATTATGACTTCGTACTGCAAAATCACTTTTTTCCTTGCAGTTCCATTGGTGATACGGCAATGGCTGAGGTGGAGGATGATCCTCCCTTCAGTGATGCTCCGGCTGCTGTGCGTGCTGTGCTCAATCGCCCCTGGCCAGAGCCAATCCTTGTCCCACCGAGCGCATCGTATGGCAAGTTTCGCATCTTGGTAGCCACAGCAAAAGACATTGGCCCCCCAATCACCCCGGAAGAGCTAGCCGCGCTGGAGGACGATGAGAATGATGACAGGTGCATCCATGGTTACAAGGTAGCTGCTCGCACCAATGCTTTTCTGCGGAATTACATCCATGAGCACGGCGAGCTGTACCAGGATGAGAAGGGCGGCTTCATGTTCCAGATTGATAATTCAGGTCTACTTGAGGAAACACGGTAATTTCTACTTCACTCACCCCTCCTCCCACATCCGCACCCTCTCTGTTGCCTAGATGAATTCTACACAATTTCGCCTCGATGAATTCTACACACAATTTCGCCCCCAAGCAGGCGTTTGGCATCTCTAACTTGCACAGTCATGTCCCTCTTTTAAGCAACCAGTAACTAGTAATATGCCTACGCTAATAATTAGTATTGCAAATGAAACAACCAAAGGACATTGGGACAATATATGTGTCGACAATCGAGCATAGAATGAGATAGCTATAAGGTTCACGAAAGAAAATTTATTGTAATTTTTTCACCGTAAGTACCAAAATTGATCTTTTCACCACTTATAATAGTTTAATCAACTTTTTCTGAACCATGTTGCTAACATGTTGTTTTAAGATGATCACACAACCACTGGAATTTACTGGAAAAATGGCAAGAGTAGCTAGCAGAGCGATACAAGCCTAACAATGGAAACATGCAGCTTCCCTAAAAAACTCCTCACAAACAGCCAAATTCCAAGCCAAACAACCTGGTGTACTAGCTAGCCACGAACTAGTGCCTGCCACCTGCTCAGCTGTGGCGTGCTCTTCTAAACAAATGGACAGTTGTCACTGACATTATTTAGCAACTTGCGTAACATTAACTGGACTTAGGCGGACTTATAAAGCTTTTTTATAAAATGAAGATCTTTCAGGAAATTCGGCCTATTTCTTTTGAAAACTAATTTTTCTTTTTGTTGAGAGGATTTTGAAACTAAATTGTAGTCAGTCCTAGCAGCCTAAGATTCCACAATGAGCAGTGCACCTAGCAGGCTAGCTAAACCACCTTGTTGTGAAGAATGAACTGAAACCCATAAAATTCTTTGCCTCCAAAAAAAAGAAGCAATAGGAAGCACTGCCTTTTGTTAATAAAAAACGATCTCTTCAAATTCCCATTACTGAAACTTAACATATGCCTTAATTACTGTTTAATAAGCATGTTTTGCTTCATCATGTTTAATGATATCTATCTCAACCTCATGTAAACACATTAATATGATAGGAAAAACAAAATAAAATTTGAGACCAAAAATATAGAGCAAATGGTTTGTAGTTGCAGCCTCAGTCCCATATAAACTTTTAATTACCTGACAGCCTGATGTAAGATTTGTAGTTGCAGTTGGAAGATATACCTTTTGTTGTTGACAGACATGGCATAGAGCCCCCTTCAACATTTCTAGATATAGACACAATCATAAAGTCATACTTATATCGATCTTACGGTCACAAAACTCCATGTCGTCGATGGCATCAGTATAACTTTTCACTTGTGATATAGTATCAATTATACACAAAAAATTAACCAATAAGCATAATAAGACTGAATAATCTAAAATAAAATTATAGATATCCTGGTTTTCAGTGCTTACTTTACGAGCAGGTAAGCATAGTAATGATGCAGAAATGATTGGATTTCCAGAAACTCAGTTAGGATTAATGTTTAGTTCGTAGAAATTGACTGCAAAATGGCATCCTATTAGGCAAAAGGGAGAGGGGATATAACATTATGGAAAGCTGACCACGGAAAGCCTAAAACAGAAAAGAATATATATTTATTAGTGACATGAGCATAGATGAGATTGGACATAAGATGTTGCTGGCCTATACATGCCGTGGATATATGACCCCTAAAACTCTAAAAACATATAAGATAAATGATATACATAGTGAATTCTGCTGGAAAAATAAGCGTAATGTAGCATTTGTATGAACCCTGCCTGTTCATATAAGAGATATTATGATTCAATTGAACAATCTGTCAGCAATTGAACAACATGCATGTCCCCCAAGATAGTTTCAAAAAAGAAAGATCCAAATGTTCGTCTTAAATCTGGGCATTCACATCCGTATACATCGAGGAAGAATAAGTTTTCAAGGTTGCGTTACAAAAAAAGATCTACGTAATAGTACTTAGTTCTAAATATGCAGCTTAAGGGAGCAGTAAAAGAAATTTTTTTTGTTTCTATTATCCCCCTCTCTCCTACAGGCCCCAACTATCTAACAGCTATAGTGCAGGCTGAAATCGAAAACAAATGGAAATGTATCGTAATTGCTTCCACACTTCTAAGACCTTTTGTAAGAGCTATAACACCTAATCGATTTCCACACAGTATTCATCGATTTGCTTAAGCATAGTCCAACAGAAAAAAGATGGTACAACCTTCTCTAGCGCTCAGTGAAGAGACCTCGTATTTAGCCAGCAACAGTGTCTCCGCACCCATTCTGTCCCTGCCTTAGCCCTTAGCCTCCTAGAGGGCCCACCAATGCTTCTTCACCACCATGAATCGCCGGTCATTAGGGGGAACGTTTGGTATTGGGATCAGAATGGCCAGCTGTCTAAAGCTCAAAATTTGCCTCAGGGGTTGCCATGGGCATGGTGTCAGATGTGGAGTAGGTGCGGCACATGGAAGCAGAAGAGGACGGCAGGGGAGGTTGGTGCCTCCTCTACCAGCGGACTTACGAGTTACGAGCTCTCCCTAGCCATCGCTGTCCGCCTTATGAGCTCCTTTGAGGAGGACATGAATTGAGGGCTAAGGGAGAAGTAACCGTGCTCCTCGGCCCTCGCAGCTCGTGGCAACTAATTTTGCCGGTGTCAGTCCCAAGCACAGGCAGATCTGTTGCCACGGCACAGGTGCCATGTGAGAATGGAAGGGAGCCGCGATTGACGCGTGGAACATCGGGGGAGAGAGGTCTTCGGTGGTGAGCGCCGCGGACTGTGGTGGGGAGTGAGGTGATAGGGAGCAAGAGGCTCAGCGATGCTTAGGGCGTGGACTTCGATGGAGGCGTGGGTTTCAGCAGCGTGGGTGCAGGATCATCTAGATGGGGATCATAACTCATATGCATGTCGACATATTTTCTTCCCTTTTCTTTTGATGTGGATCGCGGACAGGATAACCGAAGATGCATTGGTAGACTCACGTTTTGGCTGATGAACTATTGTTTTTTATTAGTATATATGTTATTTTCTATTTCATTTGTAATGTAAATTGTACTGTTGATGATCCAAAGGTTTGGCCTTTTGTAGTTGCAAGCATGTCGCACCAGAGGAATTGGAAGCAAAGGTCATGAAGAAAGGATTGATTACTGAATGTATGGATCTTTCAGAGTTGGCCTTGGCCAGTTACAATAGGAGGAGGAAGGTACATCGGTGATCTCATTTTTGCTATTCAGCTTTGAGAATATATTTGAAAATTCAAAATTGCATTTATTTCTATAAATTATATGTTAATTTAGAGACGTAAATCATAGCGATCCCCCTCGCCAATTAAAATGATAACTTTAGCCTTTCCCCTTTCCCGATAAACCTAGGAATTAGCTGTAGGGAAATTCTTAGGTCTCCAATTAGCTTGTGTATGTGGTAGGCGTTGCTCATGTGGGCTTAGTGGTGCCATGTACTCCAAACAAGGATCTTTAGTAGGCTTGATGCCAATTAAAGAACATTGCAACTTGATCGTTACTTGGCATCTTTTCTCTTTCAAATGCATTACTTCCATTCAAAGCGGTTATGAATCCCCCCTTCCATCTCACAGCCATCATCGCTCTTGGCATCGGCAGCGTCATGCCGTCGCTGCTCTCTCCCTCTCGCCATCTCTTCTCTCCGCCGCTCTCCCTCCCACCACTGCTGCTCTCTCCCTCTAACACCCGCCTTCTCTACTTTCCCCTTCTCAAATCTGAATCACCACCGTCGCTGCTGCTGGACCTGGACTGGAGCTGGACGGGGCTCCCTTCACCTGCATCTTGCCTTTGCCGGGATACAAAGATGAGACCCTCATATGATGGTTAGTGTGTCTCCTCTGATCCTCTCCATCTTCCTTTGTGCTTTGCTTGCTTCCTATCCCTGGCTCCATGCCTTTCTCTGCATCGTTTGTGGGTTGTGACTTCTGATACCACATATGGGCTGCATCGTCATGATTGGTGCCTGGGCAATCAGGGCTGATTGACCGATCAGACAACACTGGACGGAGGTAGTAGTTTGTCTATTGATTATTTATTCTAACGGGACTGTTTCTGTTATCTCCACTTCAAATCCAAATAAAGTTGTGAAACCAATTTACATGTGTTATGTCATTATTATGATAATTTACATGCAATTTCTCTAGTAATTCTTTATTCTAACAGTTGACTGTTTCTGTTATCTCCACTTAAAATTCAGATAAAGTTTTGAGTTATGTAAACCCTTGTTTTCAAGATCATTCTGGGAGGACAGAGGTTGCTTCACGCACCTTAATTTCCTTGCTAAGTGCAAGAATATGAAGAAACTCTTTTTTGCTGAAATAGAGGATCGCGGTGAAAGTGATGGAGAAATACTCAAAGTGCGATGTTGCATTCCCCTGGATTCAGTGTCTGAAGGTAAGCATGTGCAAGATTACAAAATATATAGCCCACACGTGCATATTGAACAGATATTATTTATTATGTTCGTCTAGTAATATTAAGTTAAAATGGTACAGCTTGCTTGTTTCCCTCTCATATTTTACTTGAGCATGTTGTTAAGTTCTACTAATGTTTGTATTTTTTGCAGGTGGTTATTATGAGTTGTATTTTCCACGGAGACCAGAGTGTAGGAAAGGGCTTGATTTTGACAAGTGCTACGCCTGTCATCCATACTTAAAGCATCCAAATAATGGTTTGGCTTACGCAGGTGGGCATGACAGCCGGAAAAGAACTTATTTATTTGGGCACTGTTATACCCCCTGAATATGGTAGTGGGATGGAGAGATGATAGGAACTAACTCGTTGCATAATTTATAGGAATTGTATTTATGTGTTAGGCACGAACCATTGATAAACGAAAACATATCTATTGCATTTGACTTAATTCTGTGAGGAATTAGGATTGCATCTTCCAAGACTCGAATCTTTTGTTAGGCCTTATATGACCTGCGCATTTTAAAAACCTTTTAGGCCGGCCGGCCGGGGAGATTTCTACCTATGCCACGTCGGATTTACTGTTCCATATTTAATGTGTGGAATTTGTTTGCTTGCATCTCGACGGGCCAATAAAATCACAAGGAGGCTTAATTATGGAGAAGAAAAGGTTAGAAAGTTTAATGTGTGGAATTTCTTTGCTTGCATCTCGATGGGCCCATAAAATCACAAG
The DNA here is from genome assembly GCA_000325765.3 of Leersia perrieri. Classification (NCBI taxonomy): domain Eukaryota; kingdom Viridiplantae; phylum Streptophyta; class Magnoliopsida; order Poales; family Poaceae; genus Leersia; species Leersia perrieri. The sequence goes on from CM002483.1 coordinate 5,881,811, forward strand.
GAGGCTTAATTATGGAGAAGAAAAGGTTAGAAAGAATTTTCCTCAATTCAAAAATATTAGTATTTAGGTGGAATGTGATATGTACGAGGATGTCATGTCACACTAAAATACTTCTTTCAGAATATAACAATAGGAGGGGATTATCTTCTCCTAGGTTGTCCTGGTGGCAAAGCTTGAGGAAGTTAAAGGGGTGCCTCACTTGGTCATACTTATGGTACCATTGTAGAATTTTTAGACCGTGTTATGCACACGTAATGATGTTTTGTAGGCATTTTTTTTAACATCTACTCCAGTTCAATGTAAATGATGATGATGCATAACGACAAAAAGAGTACTGACTAAATATCTTACCAAAATAAAACATGCTCTATCCCAAAAAAAAAGAGTAATTGTAGAAATATGCAAGCTTTTGTCCTTTCAAAAAAAATGCAGTTGAGCAGTGCAATATTGCGACATTTATCTTTTAAAAAAACAAATTAGCAACATACATACACCAAAGAGTCAGGTAGGCTCCTACGTACTTTAGTAGTGTGGTTGTGGCTGTGGCAGTCCCTTCAAATTGAAATATTACCTTAAGCTATGGTCTGCAATTTGAATCCAATTCTCCAAGTTCTAGTTATGATTTTAACTAAATGTTGGTATTCGTGAGCCTGTTTATGATTCTTTACTTTAGGGAAACAATATTATCTTTGGTATCATTATTCCTACTTCTACGGCTAGCAGAGCCGATTTAGCTAGATTTAAGGTAGAAGCCCGTCTCACCGGCGGCGCGGAAGGTTTACAAGACAAACCTACAAAGGATTTCACACTCTCACGGCGAAAACGGACGATTTACGACGCAAATCAATAAAGATCTATAAACTAGGGCAAAAAGTAGAACAAGAGTAGAGGTTTAGGGAAAAGAGTAGGAGTTGAGAGAAAACTACGATTATAATTGACTTGAAAGCAATTGTCTTGCATATTGTGTATGTGGTAGTCAAATGAACCGGCCTTGTCCCTTATAAAGGGGTTGGTCTTGCCTATTCCTAGGGGTTTCACACGTCGTTAGGTGTGTTGGAAATCAAATAGGACTCAAACTTCCCAAACTTGGACGAGAAGAAAGCCGAAACTTCTATTTTATCTTGGATTCCGATACGGCCGGTCTGACCGATGGCAAATTGCCGGTCTGACCGGCCCACCGGTCTGACCGCCCCATAGCTTGCGGTTAGACCGGCCCAGCTGGTTTCGGGCGCAATCCTCTCTAATCGCGCCGGTCTGACTGGTCTCAAGGTCCGGTCTGACCGGCCTCCCGGGGAAATCCCGGGCCTTCTCCAAATTGGCTTCCAAAATTGTTCCCAACTCTTCGTAGCCAAATTTAGATGTCAACACATGCCCCCTTGCCTTTTTGGCGAACTTGAGAACAAAAAGCACTTCTATCAAGGGGTCTAAGGGCAATAATAATTACCGGCCATAACACTTCTCAAGCATCTTGCCAAATACTTGGAAAGTATTTTTTTAAGATATTTTCCATTTAATGCACGTTGAAATCGCTCTCCTTGTAAATTTTCTACAAAATAAGCATTACCATGAATGATTTGCACAATTCGGTATGGACCTTCCCAACTTGGTGACCATTTCCCGAATTCCCTATCTTTAGAACCTATTGACAAAATCGTCTTCCATACTAAATCTCCAACTTGAAACAATTTTGCCTTGACTCTTTTATTATAAGCTTTGGCCACCCTCTTTTTATCTCTTTCAATAGCATCCAAAGCCTTAAAGCGTTTATCGGTCACTTCATCTAACCCATCGATCATCAATTGAGAATATTCATCAACCGATAAACCATCTTGCCTTAGCAATCTAAGTGAGCCAAGATTTACTTTAACGGGTAAAATGGCTTCTTGTCCATAAATCAATTCAAAAGGAGTAACCTTGGTAGCACCATGTCTAGATATTCTATGAGCCCACAATGCTTCAGAAAGCACTTCATGCCACCATTTAGGACATTCCTCAATCTTCTTT
>CM002483.1:5883914-5944041 GCA_000325765.3 Leersia perrieri
TCGGCTATTGGCATAGGATACTCATCTCTAGGAGTAGATCTATTTAAATCTCTAAAATCAATGCAAACTCTAATCTTACCACTCCCCTTCTTCTCCACCGGAACAATATTGGAAACCCACTCCGCATATCTACATGGCCTAATAAATCCCGCCTTCATCAATCGCTCTATCTCCTCTTTAACACAATCATATATATTAGAATTAAAGCGACGGGGTGGTTGCTTATGAGGCCTAAATCCGGCTTTTATAGGTAACCGATGCTCAACAAGCTCTCGGCTAAGACCCGGCATCTCATGATATTCCCATGCAAAGCAATCAATATATTCTTTAAGCAAATCAATTACTTGTAACTTGTAATCGGCTTTCATATTTTTGTTTACAAAAGTCGGCTTTGGAATAGAACCATCTGTGTGCTGATGCAAGGCTAAACAATAAACAATGTAACGGTTTCGTTGTGACCTCTAGACCACATTCGTCGGGAAGAGTGTGGTAGTGCTTGATCAGCACGAGACAAACTTGAGCGATTCACGTCGTGTGGGCTTAAAAGTTGTACAAACTCTGCAGAGTCTAAAATTAATCGATTAGCCGTGCTCACGGTCATGAGCAGCATGGTGAAGTGTCATGAGTATAGTTTTATGGTTTTAAAAGAATTCTTGTGAACTTGGGAAAAAGGTTGGGAATAATTTATTTGTGAACTTGGGTAAAGTTTGGTGATGATAATGATGATGATGAGATGATGATGGTGAATGGTGATATTCTACCTTGAGGGGTAGACGTGTGTTGATATTCAATTACTTTACATTACATGTTTTACTTACTCTAAATTTTTGTTCTAAATTCCGTTGCGAAACATGTTGTGAGAATAAAATTGGCATTTATGCAAATGTACCTATACACACAGCTTATCCTTGATATTGGCCAACATGTAGTATGCTAGGGTTGTCTCCGACTTGCTAGTACATTAATATGATTAATGTACTGATTCCTTGCTTTTCTTTTACTTGTTTTTGCTCAGACCCCGCTGCAGGTATTAACTGTTTGGATGAGGAGTTTGATGTAGCTTGTGATGCCGCAGATTTCCAGGACGGTTCATACTAGAGGTTTACCCCTAGTCGGTTTGCCTGAGGGTTGGGTAGCACGCTTACCGCATGAACCATTATTTATGGCTCGTCGCCAAGTACTATTTTAGAATCCTATTAAGACTATTTATGCATTATGCTTAGAACACCCTTATTATTAATTTTCGATGTCATTGCTTTGATGAAAGTGTGGAGCTAGTCACTAACTCCTGGGGACTAGCGTCACATGAGTATGGGTATGAAACATTTGGGATGGTTGAAATGATAGCGCTTGGTATCGAGGCCTACGAGACGTGTATCATGGTTGGTCGCCGCCTTCGCGTGGTGGACGGGCACGCCTCGTGAGGACTGGCAAGCTATCGGGCCTCCTATCCCCTTGTTCCATTCCCGGTGTCGTGTTTATTATAAGAAACACTCGGATCGCCGTCATGTACGCGTAAGGTTATGGTGGCTATTATGCGTGTATGGATCCCACCTAACAGATATCGTGATGACGTGTGCGTACGAGTGTAGTATATATAATAAATATGGTGCCCCACATTAACCATGCGTTTGTGAGGTTTTTGGGCCCAATTTTGCCTTAAAAACTGGGTCAAATCTCTTTCTCTTTTAAAGAAAACAGATATTCCCTGTGCTCTTCTAAGGTTTTACCTCAAAAAAAACATCCACCAAAATTCGGGAACTGAAATCTGTAACCTAAAAATCACTCATGTCAAACACTTTCGCAAAATTGTTGTCGGATTTTAGTTGCTTGTTTGCCAGGGCCATTTAACAATTTAAGAGGAATATTAATTATTCTATGTTTCTAAAGGGAATTGCTATTACAAATTAGAGTCAATTTATATTAGAAACTACAATTCAAACTAAATTCGAATTGAAAGTCTATTTACAATACCTTCTTTCCAACTCAAAACCTAATTACAAAATATATTTTAAAACAAATCCCTTGCCCAGCCTACTGAGTCTTGCCGCGCAACCGCTGCGGCACTGCTATAACATTGCTGCCGAACCGATATCGACCCGATGCCGTGCCTTCTGCCTCAAGCTTCCCCGCTTCGCTTGTCTCGGCGTCGCGCTCCACTCACCATCACCACGCTAAAGCACCTCGCCTCACCACACCACCCCCTTCCTCGGCCAGCCACCATCATCGATCGCCTTGCTCGGGTTGGCTTGCCATTTCTTGAAGGGTGTCTTGGTTTCTCATCGGAGAGAAGTGTTGATGACCTCATAGGAACAGACAGAGAGATTTCACTTTGAAGGCACAAGACACTAATTGGGTTGTGTCTCCCAAGCTAGGCTCGTCGTAGAACCCCTTATCTCAAGATTCTCTGTTTGCACCATCTTTGATTTAATCTTAGGAACACTAGAATTCCCCCTTATCGGGTGCACAAAAATACTCGTAAACCTCATTAATCGTAGAGGATGAGATGTGTATTATCTGTAACCCTCACAAATAGTTGACAAGTAAAAATGACCCCTTGTTGAAGTGGATAACATTGTCTTACCATGCTAGAAACCCAACTTGCAAAGTAGTCGAACTGATGGTGGTAAATTATTGAAAATCTATTTGGGTAATTGAAAGAGAAATTTAATTTATAGATGGTCTTTTGTACGAAAGTGAGTTGTATAAGGAAAGTAGAAAAACCAACTTATAGGGAGTATTTAGATTTTTCCCGGCGTTTTTCCGCTTTTATGGAAAAAACAAGAAAAAAATGTTCAACCAAAAAAAACCCAACGAAAAAAACGGAACGACCAAAGATGAGAAAGAACGAAAAAGAAAAGAAAAAATCCTCTCCATTTCGCTGGGGAGGTTGCCTCACAGTATTGGGCCAAAGACCCATCTTCCTTAAGCACGTAGGCCCAAATATAAGAATACAATGTCTAAACTATGTTACCAGGCCAGAGCCCATTAAGCTACCAGGCCAGCACTCTCTGGAATCGCTCGCCTCCCTGTTTCCTCCCTCTTCCTCTCCGCCTTTTCTTCTTCCTCTCCGCCGCCGCTCGCGCAAGACCACGTGTTTAGGGTTTCGGGTACGGGGAGAGGTCGCCGGAGAGGGGTCGGACCTAGAGGGACGCCGGAAGGAGGCAGCACTGCCCCAGGTCTCCCACCGCCGTTCCGCCTCGAGGATACGTCTCCGCTACAACCTCTGCAGGTAATCTCCAGCCCAGCTGTTCCTGCACTCCTCTCCTACCCTGCTGTCATGCACTGCTGCTATCTTTGGGAAAAGGTTGATTGGGGAAATGTGTATGTAGAATATTGGTTCAGATTGAACATGTGGATATTTCTGAGATTTAAAGCTCATGTTGATTTGTTACTTAGTTGCTGATGCGACGGGGATAGCTCCGATTTTGCTAGTTTTATGGTTGACGTCACAGTAATCTTGGCGTCCTAGTTATTCTTTGGGATTCTGTTATGATATTTAGGTATTTTTCTTTCCATCAGGGTTGCTTGACTCTTTGAGCGAGCGAGCTATCTGAACAGATGTGCAATGGCAGTCCCTCAATTTTGTCAGGCCTTGTGATTTCTGTGAGTTTTTTAGGGCAGTATGTAGTAATATTTATATGGTTACCAGTTATGACTTATGATGGTCAATGACTGTATCTCTCGTTTGATATGAAGTCTGATAGGCTGAGCACATGAATATTTCCAAGCAAAAGATATATTCTTAATTTGGGTATGTTGCTGAAGAAATTTTTGGTTTGTCGCATGTCTGTGTATGGAACTGTGATGGGGAATGAAGATCTTTGTGGTCTGCTGCCGCCTGATATATACATAGTGAGTCTGACATGTGATAACTAGACACAATGCTTAGGTGTTTTGTCAGGTTTTTATGCCATAATAGATTACAGTCTTTGACTAAGTATTGTCAGATTCACTGTAGATAGATCTTCATATTGCTACTCTCTGAATCTGTGATGCATCTTGCTGTGTGATTAGAGCTTGAGCAGTTTCAGATTAACTGTTAAATTAGAGCTTCAGTTTTACCTGGTAATTTTGTTCTTGGATGGTACTTATTATTGTCTACTAGGATCTTTAAAGGTTAAATTTTGAGTACCTATAACCTAACCTTTGCATCGTATTCGATGCAAATCATACTGCATGTGATGAAATAAAGCTGTAGCAGCTCTTGTATGCTCAAGTCGTTTTATGCATTCTTTCTTCCAGAGATACTATTAAAACTCATTTTCTGCATCTTGATGCTTACAAAATGTATATTATATTTGGTTTATGTTCTAATAAACAATACCTTATGTAGTTTGAAGACAATGGTGCCTCAACTGAAATATGTTTACAAGCACAGGGAAGGCCACTCAAAAGTATCTCGTAAATTTTGGTCATTTCGCCGAAGACGTCATAACAGTCTTTTGGTGCTTCCACCCCTCCGTGATCAAGGACAGGAAGTTTGGTATAATTGGTCTTATATTTTTTTTAAAAAAAAACTTTATAGATATTTCCTAATTATACTCTTGTTAATTTATCATAGGTGCTTGTTTTTATCATGCCATCTGTGGTGTTATGGAGGCCAAGTTATGGATGAGGGGTGTGGATGTGAGACTTTCCGTTGAATTCTTAGAGAAAGCTGCAAAAGATATGCTCAATTCACTACCTGATAAATCAAGCTTCTCTGACACTATCACAAGTGTGCTATCGATGTTGTGTCTAACAGGAATACTAACCGAGGAGGATTACAACAAGGTACAAACTTTAACATGGCTTGTACATACATTTCTTGGTTGACAAATTAAAGAAAGATTTTAAAATAAATAGGTGTTGTTTTCAATCATGGTGGATGATAACATGCATAAACAGCTTATAAAAAACTAGAAATTTCACCCCAGTAATACATTATATGATAAAAATTTATCCTCTGTTTTTTACTATTAGAAAAATAATAAGTATGAATTGTTGGCACTCACTAGGATCAAATACTAGAAGGTGTATGCACTATAGTATACTTCATATATTGCACAAGCAAGACATCTCCTTACATAGAGGGTACATGTCTTTATTTAGGACCTTTAGGTCGGTTGCTACAGTAACCGGCATGCTACAGTACCATATTTTCACAGCTCAAATTGAACCGGTCTCCTAGCTGTCCATGGGTCAGTATTGTAGACTTGTAATAACTACTATATGAATCTAGTACAACCTGGTAAGCAACGGCATCATGGAGCTACTACAAGCTTCATGTAGCTTCATGCAAAAACCAAATTGACTGCTACTATCAGTCCTTGACCTAGTAGCACATAAGTACTAGTTAATCTAACGGACATAGGGATTATTTGCTAACATTCTTCTCTTAATACTTGTGTCTTCTTCACCTGATAATTACTTAAACCTGGTAGTCAATTGGACACATCTTCAACTTGACTTACCGTTTTTGCCGAAGACGGTGACGCAACTTTACTCATTCAGCCAGTCGGTCACGTCTTCAACTTGCTGAACTCTAACTTCAAGATGAGCAGTCAGCCGCTTCTATGACTTGCAACTTGAACATGTCCCAGACACAACTCTTGGAATTGATTCAGGGTGGCGAACACATCTCCCTCAACACCTTGGACTCAACTCTTGGAACCAATTCAAGACCATCTTCCCCTAGGCACAACTCTCGAACCCGATTCAAGACGGGGGAACACATCTATCACACCGTCTAGGACACAATTCAGGTACTCGACTCAAGATGGCGTCATGACTTTTCAACATCATGAGTATCATCTTTTATGGATAATTCTAGAACGATGATGTCATGGGCATGGGCCGAGAGGTCGAGGCCCATGCACAGCCCAATCGAGTTAGGGATAAGATCGAGTCCTTACTTAGGGATCAAGTTATTCCATCTATATAAGGATGGGATTGTATCATTTATCGTTAAGCAATGAATAATCAGAATTAGTCTACTCCTCCCTCTAGATGTTCTTCTTCCCAACCTAAGTCTACATCCCTTCCCTAGCAGCCGACGCTGCCCGGCTATCCTCCATGACGGGATAATCACTCGCTGGAACAACCTCCGCTTGCGTCGAGGGCAGCGACGGCGGAGGCGTGAGGCATGGCGCGGATTTTGCAACAATTGGGCCTTGGCGAGGGGGGTCGTGACACGAGGAGCAACGTCGCGCTGCGGTGGGTCGGGCGCAGAGCACTCCAAGGACAGATCGCCACGGATCTTGTGCAGGCAAGTGCTGATTCTTCGAGCGGCAGTTGCGGCAACAGAAGGTGCGGTGCAAGAAACAAAGATGCGATTGATGAGCTTGCGTCTAGGAGAGGTCGGTGTGGTGTTTGAGGAGATAGCACACCACCTGGCCGCACTGTTGTTGCATGGCGTCGCTTGTTATCCCTCGGAGGCGGCAGCGTCATATCGACGTGAGATGGGGCACGGGAATAAGGTTTTTTAAAAAAGAATAAGGTTTTTTCCTTTCCTGGCATGGGCCGAGTGCGGAGGCGAATGAGGCCGGCTTGGTACTTGGTTTTGGGCTGCTCGGGTGGACCTGTACTCAAGACAATAGAGCCTTGCAACCTATGGACACAGATCGATTGGAATGAACATCACCTGCATGTACCCACGCATTGGTTGGTGTCAAGATTTTTCCAGAGTTGGATGACGTTCAGGCTTGTGACATGGCATGGGTGTGTCCTTTCTCTACGAGACATAGGATGGGGTCCACCGTCAGCTAGTGGGATGAAATCCTTGATAACGTTAGGTTTCTCTTTTATTTGTAATAATCTAGGAAGCCGAGATATAAAAGGCTTAAGTAATATTATTAGGTTTTGTTTAGGGGTTTAGGTGAGTCCTAATGTCCGTGTTGCAGCTCGAGGACGAGCTGCTCAAAAGGAGGGGTGTAATGTCATTGGCGTGGGCCCAATCGAGTTAGGGATAAGATCGAGTCCTTAGGGATCAAGTTATTCCATCTATATAAGGATGGGATTGTATCATTTATCGTTAAGCAATGAATAATCAGAATTAGTCTACTCCTCCCTCTAGATGTTCTTCTTCCCAACCTAAGTCTACATCCCTTCCCTAGCAGGCGACGCCGCCCGGCTATCCTCCCGGCGGTGATTATCCCGTCATGGCCCTAGGTCGTGACAGATGACACATCTACTCGACGTTCTGGACTCAACTCTCGGGCTCATACCTTCTTGTGGACACACCTTCACAAGAACTAATACACACAACTAGCTTATATGTGTATAGACTCAACTACATACACATACCTAGATACAGGTTCAACATCTTGCAGTTTGCACCTCATCATAGAGCCACATGCTCCACATGGTGCACAAAGCCACTACACCTCCGTAGCTTCTCACAAGTTGATGATCTTGTGGCAGTGTGTGCCATCGCCGCCGCCTTCACAACACCACTAGCTTGCTCTCTATGCCTCAACTTAACCTAGAGCTCTGATACCAATTGTTGGCACTCACTAGGATCAAATACTAGAAGGTGTATGCACTATAGTATACTTCATATATTGCACAAGCCAAGATATCTCCTTACATAGAGGGTACATGTCCTTATAGGACTTTTAGGTTGGTTGCTACGGTAACCAACAAGCTACAGTATCAGATTTTCACAACTCAAATTGAACTGGTCTCCTAGCTTTTATTACTATTGATTTGATTGATATATAAAATTGAATGTCCTATATTATAATCTAATTATGCTATTTTAATTTCTTTTGCAGGGTTGTGATAGCGGAGTGAAATATAAGATTAAGGGATATAAGCAACTATCATGGTTCAAACTAACCCTTCCAACCAATATCCAAAAGCTTAGAGATTATGGTCCATTCTTGACTGTAATCAAAATAAGCAAAAACTACAGCTTAGATTTTCTGTCAGGAAGGACTTATAAGTTTGACTCTGCATCAGTAGAGATGGCTGATAAACAAATCAAGACGCATGCAGTTGTAATCACCGGTTATGCTATTGATTATATGCTACCTTTATGGGAGATGATGAAGTCTTATGGTAAAATTGGCAAAGAGGAAGGCTTTGGGTATTTTACCTTGGATACCATGGCAGATCTATATAGTATTGATGTCTAGGTTTGATATTTTTTGGGATAAGGTATTCTTTCTTTACCCAGTCTATTATTGTAATCATATTTTTGTGGAAATTCATGTTTAAGGACACATGCATTGTTGTTTTTATCATAAATTGGATGGTGGCAATTTTTAGGGGAATATTTAATTGATTTATTAGTTTGGGTTAACAAAATATATATAAATAAGGCAAATTTGATATGTGACATACAGTTTTATTTTTATTTCTTATAGGATCTGTGCATCAAAATTCGAGTTTAATCGGGCCCACAAGTGACTTGCAGATCGAACCTGTATTGTCTTGTTTCCCTTTACTATTGGCATACCTCCCCTACCTCCAGCCCATAGGTAACATCTCCCTCTTCTATTTTCTTCTGCAATGGATTTGTACCGTGGAATGATATGGATATGTATGTTATGCTATTGATTTGTGCAGATATAATAGGATTTAGTGATGCTCTTGTGGAGTAGGTAGTTGTTATCTTACAGAGTAGGTAGTTGGAATCTTACTGATGTGAAATGGAGTCGGTGAACTACTTAGGTTTCACTTGTTAGCTTTTAGGATGTGTTCCCTAGTTTGTGCTTGTGTATACATCATGTATGTAGTGTACATGATATTCAACTCTTAAGATTATTATAGGTGATTTCTGAAAATCACATTAGATAGAGTGCTAAATTTGGTTTGGTTCTTGTTAACAAAAGCTCCGTTGGCCCTCTGTGCTTATTGCATTTTAACTTTGCGCTCGGCTTCAATATTTAATTATAAAAATTAGTATGTTGATCTTTTCCCGATTTATTGACAGCACAGAAAAGTGTTACAATCCAAGCATTTCCCCTGTTACAAACTTACAATCCTAGGTTCTGTATTTTCTTGTGTTCTTACTATTTCATTTTTATTCAGAATATTACCCTGAACCATCTATCTCTGATTGTGCATTACTACTATATCCCCTTGTTAGGTGTTGCTCTTGGAATTGTTAGCCACTTGGCCTTTTAAATATGTCATTCTTATTATAGCATCAAGTTTTTATAGTGAAATGTACAATCATACCTCCATGTTGTATACCATAATTGGAGAGTAACAAGTCCTTATTTTCATATGTTCAGACTGACTTTATAATAATATCGGTAGCCAAATCTCTTGCTTGTTAGTGTCACACTTGTAAGATATGAGAGTAGATTTGATAGTTGCCTTGTTTTTCTTTAATTTGCTGAACGTGCTTACAGTTTTCCAAATTGCTATCTACTACTCCTGATATATACCTGTTAATTGAGCATTACCTGTATGTATTTTGGGAGCATTCCATAAGAGCAGTATATGTAGTCCATGGATACTGCACCAATAAACATGTGAAGCACAAGGCTCTTAATATGCAGACCCAATTAATTAATAATGCAAGTATTCCGAAAAAACATTGTTATATCATTACTTAGTTCTTAGTTACTTGCGAGCTTTGGTTATTTTAATTACGTGTCGATTACTCTTTTTAATAGAGCTTTTGTTTTCAGTAATTTGATGATATGCAACAATTTTTCATTGACAGTTCATTGATGCAGATCTTTAGAAGAGCTAAGTGCACTACAGTATGTGTGGTCAAGAAAAGCTTGAGCAATGCAAGCTTGCAAGATGCCATGCAAGCTATTATCCATAGCCTCCAGGATGTAAACTTTGTATGGTTAAATTGCTGTGGTTAGATAGATGCCATGACGATTGAACTTCAAGCAGTTTTGAATGGGGGTAGTAGTTTTGTAATCGTTTTCATTGCCTTGAATATAAGGGATATGATTAAGTCAATTTTATCATAGTTTCAAGCATGCTCTCAATTTTCTGTTTTTACGGTTTATTAATTTTAACAACTATTTTTTCATGCCAACCTTTGCATGAATCTCTTCTTGTCCTCCCGTCTCGCCCTGCCCGTTCGCCACCACAATAGCCATCGCCTCACATCTCCACTGACATCATCTTCTCCTCTGAGCCCTCACCGGACTACTCCATTGTTGTCAGAACTGCATTGCCGCATGGGACCGAGTTGGTCTCCTGCGTGCGCGCCGCTGCCTTTCCTTTGGCCACCGGTCGACGCGATCGCACCCGTCGCTGCTACACCTAGCATATCTCTGCGGCCATTGGTCAGCCATGCGCCCAATGCTGCATGTTGTTGTAAATTGTGCATGTCACAAAGGCCTGAGAGATTTTCATGTGGCAGACGGGGTACCCCACATGCCCGTCATTGCCTATTGGCGCAAATTGTTCTTGTCACGCACAGAGGCATGAGAGATTTGCCTCACTCTAGTTCCTAAAATCAGTTTCAGAGCATGCCAGTTTGATCCTGTAACTAATATAGAAAATATTAGATCACAACGCCGATGTGCCAATGCCTCATGCCGATGAAATTTCATAATCGAATGGCTATTGAGCTATAGTCTTGAAGTAAATGAAAACAAAGAAATTACATAAAACTGCATTGGCTGAGAGGTATCATAATTATTGTTGATAACTTCCTTATTATTAGAAATAATCTTTGTAAAATGATAGAAAGAGGATTTTGTATGGAAGTACTCGAGAAGATTCACATGATGAAACGAAGCACTTGACGGTGGGCGGGCCTTAGTTGAACCGCATGTGGTCATGCCGTTGTCTTTGAACACCGTGTTACCGCTGCATATGTGTATGGCGGAGACCAACGCTTTGATGGTCAGCTTGTTGTAGACAACAATGATGTCAGGCCATCAGTGACATGCACGATGTCGTCCGACACTAACACCTGAAGGTACGTAGTAGCGGCAGAGCATGTAGAGGACCAGTTGATCCCTGTTTGTGTGTTGGCTCACGCGCTGTCGTCCGGGGCTCGATATCGTGGTCCGAGGACCGTAACAACTCCATTTTGGATGATTCCACAAATCTCTGTCGACCCACCGATACATGCACAGCAATATTGTGAAATGGAGAAAGCAGCTACGTAGCATATAGAGGAATATATTAACGTATGCATCGTATGTTAGATTATTTTTGCTCCCTGGATTGGATTAGTTTTGCATGTCACGAGCATAAAAAGTGATCAAGTCAACCAGCAACCCTGACTTTTGTGATTGGAGGGGTAATTATACCCACATCCATAAATCTGTCTTTGGCAGCAAAATATGCTATTTTTGGAACTCCCGTTCAGTGTTCAGTGTCAAATTCCAGCACCCTAACAAGTTCAAACTGCGTACCACCTAGGAAAAACAACACAACAGAACTTCCTATGTCACACCAAAACTTCTGGAAAATGCACAGCTACAAGCCTACAAATCTAAGTGAACACCACACATCGGAACTTCCGAACTCACCATTGGAACTTCTAGAAAAGATACTAATAGTAATTTGAGAATGCAATAACAACGAAACTTCCATGTGAGTACCGGAACTTCAAAAAAACATTCGGAGATCATTTTTCCAGGCCATCAACATCGGATTTTTTGAAGTTCACAACAGAGCTTACGGAATTTATACAAAGAGCATGTTTGCCCAATTAATCAGTTCGAAACATTTGAAAAACTCAGAATCTCCACAAAGAATGAGAAAAATTGCAAATAAGATTTTCGAGCACCATAACTCATTCCTAGATATCATTGATTGTACGACATTCTTATGGATTCAACAATGTAAAGTATACGTATATCATTTAGGCTGCGTTCGTTCCTGCCTAAACGGCAACAACATACGGTACTTTTTCCGTGACACGCTTTATGAACTGCTAAACGGTATGTTTTTTGAAAAAAGAAATCATGAAAATTGTTTTAAAAAAATCAGATTAATCCATTTTCAAAGTTTAAAATAACTAATACTTAATTAATCATATACACTAATGGTGTTTATCATTTCGCGTGCAAACACCGTTCCGAATGGAACATCGGAACAAGGAGAAACGAACGCAGCCTTAGTTTTGTGTTGTATTTCTTCTTCTTTTTTCTTCACGGATGTTGCTTGTAAAATGTTAGTCTTTTACAAGGTGTATCCTGTTAAAATTTTCATTTATATGCAAGAGTTTATACACAAAAGTGAAATAATAGATTGAAATAACAAAAAATTACAGGGCTTGTAACTAGTCCAACAAAAAGTCTTTTAGATCAAAGGCTCGGATAGTCTTTTTGATTGGGCTTTTATAAACTAATAAACCACAATTTATATTGTTAACTGGTAAGTTAGAAACTTGTAATAATTTAAAAGCCATCAATTTATAAAATCACGTAAACCGGCTTTAAAGTAATAAGTCTAAACCCAACCAGAGAGGGCATAGGAGAAATAGTTTTGGCATGTCTATACATTTGGTTTTTCTCGTAAAGATTTGAATGAGGTAAATACAATATCATTGTAATATAATTATACTCTAGTTATATTGTTCTACAAACCAAATAACATCCATGAAATTAATCCTTAAGCTTTTGAATCTTTTTTTTTCCTTCAAACCGAACGACTCCAAAACTGAAAAACTTACACGCGGACTCATGATCAAACCCGTAGAAGAAAAGGTCTGCTGCTTAAGCCAATCCAATTAACACACGCCCAAAAAATCCCCCAAAACAGTTTCCCTTGCGTTAGGCCCATCCCGAGTTCCCGACCTCTCTCGCCTCTCATCAGCAAATCCAAGCCGGGCGGTGACGTGGGCACAGATCCAGCCGTCCAACCGTTCCATCTCCAACTCCAACTCCAAACACCACCAAAACACAAGTCCTCGATCGATGCCTCCCAAGCAGTAGCAGTAGACGACTCAAACCCCATCCGCCGCTGTCAGATCGGAGCTCCAATCCCGAATCCTCCACGCCCTCGGCGATGGCGCCGCCGCCGCCGCGCCGTCTCCTCCTCCTCCTCCTCCTCATCGGCTTCCTCGCCGCCGCCTCCCTCGCCACGCTCGCCGCCGCCGTTTACGAGGACCAGGTCGGCCTCGCGGATTGGTACGAACACCCCCGCCTCCGATCCTCTACTCTGTGGATCCGATCCGCCCCTCCCGCCAGCGCCTAGATCTGGTTCCGCCGACGAGATATGCAGCGCGGCGGCGGATCCTTTGAGTGGGGCTAGTTCTGATCGTAAATCGAATTCCGTTGTGATAGTGTGTGGGGGTGGATTCGTCTATGGTAGTAGTGGTGTTCACTAGCGTATGAGATTTTTGTAGACCAAGGAAGAGGAGTTGTTTAGCTACCGAGTGGTTGTTACTAGTAATTTTAGAACGGCTGCATCTAGTTCAGACGTTTTATAGCCTTTTTTCCTCCTTGGGGAGTATGCGCTGGGGCAAGATGAGTGTGTTGCAGTGGCGAAAGACATGCTGGTTTGGCCTTGGAGTAGATTTATGCTTCTGCAGATCAGATCGGATTTTTTTCTATGTTGAATTTTAACTTGTGGATCAGTTCAAATTGCTCTGAAGTATTGTTGTTGGTGACCTGCCTCTTGTTTAATTATGTCTGGTATGAAGTATATGAGAACTGGTGTTTTAATGTATTGTTCTCAGGTCCATGATTCACCTTGATAGTTAGGATTCCTTTTTTCCCCTGTAGATTGACTTTGCTAGGAAAATGTGCACTGTTTCCAGTTGTACCTTCTGACTGGTCTGTTTTGTTGTGTGATCATGATTTTCCTTGGTACATATGTAATTCAGCACGGATGGTCCACGGGTATGGAACTTAAGATTTGATCAGCATCATAACTTATGTGCTCGTTGTATTGCACAATTGCTTCAGTGCACACAATTCTCCTAAGTAGGCATTTGGTTTATATGTTTACATTAATTTGTGGTTCTCTAGATTGCCGGCATTTGACACTAATGAATTTTTGCTAGGCCTTCCGAAAATTTGACACTAATGAATTGAGGCATCATTCTAAGTGATGATGTTATAGTGCTCTACAAAAAAACTATTAGGTGGTAATTTGCGCCCCTTGTGTGGATATTTTACATGTAAACTTTTGATGATCATTCCTTGTATTAAAAGGGTGAGGTTTGTCATAGAAGCATCTGTTCAATCTTATATGCAGTGGTGGTGTGTTGGGCCTGTTTCCAAAATTTACTCATATGAACCACTATATGTTTTCATATTTTGATTTATAATCCTGCATTGCTTGTCAGGTGCAACTTTCAGCACATGTATATTTTGTAGTGGGCTAGTGGCAATATGTGATTCTGGAGATTTTAATCTAGTGACTGTTTTAAGATGCTGAATTACTGATATTCATTGCAGGCATCAAAAGTACATCGGAAAAGTAAAACAGGCCGTTTACCACAGTCAGAAAAGTGGAAGAAGGCGTGTTGTGGTATTAACAGAGGAAAATGTTATTGCTTCTCTTGATCTTCGTTCAGGAGATATAAGTGAGTTTTCTTGGTCCCTAACTAACAAACCAACGAATATGCATTATTTGCTCTCTAAAGGTTGATGCAGTTCTTCGATATATTTATGTACAAATATTTCTGTACTACACTTAACATGCATCGATTTTTTGTAATGCAGTTTGGCGGCATGTCATTGAGAAGAATGACCTAGTGGATCAGCTTAGTTTGTCACTTGGAAAATGTGAGCCTAAATTTCTGTTTCATCTGGTGGTGTTTGTGTTCTTTCTCTTATTGTTCTGTAATCCATTCTTCATAGATTACATATTTGCTTTACATAACAGTTGTTGGCTATATTTGTCCAAAAGTTTGGTTATGTTTGCCCAAAAACATACTTTATACTGATATATACATATGTATGTCCACTGCTAATTGTTACCAGTTCTTAGTCCCTGTTTCTTTCAGCTTGGGATTATTGTAATCTAGATTATTCAGCCAGATTATTATAAGCTGGATTATTACAAGCGATAGTGGTATAAGCTATGAGTTGTTTCTTTCATAGATTATTGGAGACTGGATTATTGGGTTTGCAAGTCTAGAGGGTGAGTGGGGTGGCATGGTGGGTAATTTTCCACCTAATAATCTGGAAAAAGCTCACCTAAATGAGATTATCAGATTATAACAATCTGGGTTCCAGATTATAATAAGCTGTTCTAATAATCTGTCTGTTTCTTTTAGATTACTTCCAATAATCTGGATTATAACAATCCCAAGCTGAAAGAAACAGGGCCTTAGTTTGGTAATTAATTTGCTACTTTATGGTTTTATTATACTTTTTTGGATCTATGTTGAATGTTTGCAATAATAGATCCATGTATATTAAAAACCCTGGACAACAGAATATCAGTCAGTTGTCCATTGTATATCAGTAATTTAATGTATCAACTAATGGAGCAACATTATACTTATCTTCAGAGATTCAAGATCCATACATATACATTCCATCTGTACTGTGAAGATGTTAGATTTTTTTTACATTTTTTTCCTAAGAAAAGAATCTCTTAGAAAGTTGGTTATGTACAATGGAACAATGAGCATAAATCAGCAGTATATATCAAACCGCAAGGTAGCAGGTCATAACTTCTGAATTGTATATATAAGAGATTGCATCAATGAACATGTTGATCCTAGATGATTTCGTATAAATCTCCAAAATGTCATGAACAAGGTGGTATGACTTGTGATCTCATCAATATGTTTTCTGATACGTTGGGAAATTTTGTCCACTAGGTAGTCTGAACAATTGTTCTGCCATCAATGTGTACTTGCCTGTTATTTTTTCTTTATAAGATGCTGGGGATTTTGAAATCATTGACTATATGATAATAATATCAATACGAGACAGTGCCACCTGCCCATTTTTATATCTCCACACAGCATTTACTGCATCCTTCTATCTTCTTTGCCATTATAAGCAACAGAATCTGAAGCTGAACATGGAATCTTTGTCTTATTCAGATGTTGTAACTCTTTCTTCGGGAGGTAGTATATTGAGAGCATGGAATCTTCCTGATGGCCAGATGATCTGGGAAACTAATCTTCAAGTTTCCAAAGCATCAAAACCACTGCTGCATGTTTTGGTCTGTATGAACAGTGTAGTTTCCAGTATCTAATTTTTATGATATTTGGATAGTTCAATAAATGTTTTAGTCATCAACCTTTCTTTGACTGATCGGGTTTTGTTGCTTGTTTGCAGTCAAACAATATAGTGGCAAAGGATAATCTGGTTATTGTGTCATCTGGACGGCGAATTTACGCCATATCAAGCATTGATGGAGCAATTTCTTGGGAAAAGGAGTTTTCCCTTGATGGGTATGTTATATGCATAATTCTTCCCACTTTTTACTTGTTTGCATCATCACAATACAATACTAACTTGTACTCCAATAACTATGCAGCCTAGAAATCAAGCAGGTTGTTCAATCACCTGAGAGTGATATTATATATGCCATAGGACTTGCTGGTTCCTCAAAGCTAAACTTGTATCAGTTGAACGTTAAAACTGGAGAAATAGTAAAGCATATACAAGAGTCATTCCCTAGTGCATTATGTGGTGAAACAGTACTCGGTTCACATAATGTGTTGGTAGCATTGGATGAGACCAGGTCAGGACTGTATCTTATTGAGTTCAAGGGTGAGAGCATCAGCTACAGTAAGGTGCATATTTCAGATCTTGTTCAAGGATTATCTGGAACAGTCAAACTTCTACCATTACTGTCCAATGGTGTCATAGCTTTGCAAGCATCTTCTACTGTTTCCCTCCTGAAACTTAAAGGAACTGATGGGCTGGAAGTAATTCAGAGCTTTGAACATCCAGCTGTAGTGAGTGATGCTTTGACAATCACAGAAAAAGATGAAGCTTTTGCTGTTGTGCAGCATGCTGGTTCTGAAATTGAATTTGTTGTCAAATTTACAAGTGATGTAAGCAACGAATTTATTAGAGAAAAAATTAATATAGATCAGCATAGGGGCAATATTCAAAAGGTCTTCTTGAATAATTATATCCGAACAGATAAATCACATGGTTTTCGAGCTTTGGTTGTAATGGAAGATCATTCACTCTTGTTAGTCCAACAAGGTGCGGTTGTTTGGAGCAGAGAGGATGGACTTGCATCAATTGTTGATGTAACAACTTCTGAATTGCCTGTCGAGAAGGATGGTGTTTCAGTTGCAAATGTGGAACATGATCTATTTGAATGGCTGAAGGTAACCCTAAATATATAATCTTTCTTCAGGGAAAAAATCTTTAGAAATAAGGTTTCTCAGAATGTCTTTTAGTGAAGCTTAATGGCATAAGAGTTTATGCTAACTTTCATATCCTGTTGATATTTCTGTTGAATTCATGAAAATGCTTGTCATTTGCTTTACATAATGTTAACTATCTTAAGTATTGCTTCTGGTCATTCAGTGGTTCTTTTTCCATTATGTGTGACACATCTTGTTTTTATATAGGGACACATGCTGAAACTCAAAGGAACCCTAATGCTTGCAAGCACTGATGAACTTGCTGCAATTCAAGCAATGAGACTGAAAAGCTCTCAGAAAAATAAGATGACAAGAGACCATAATGGATTTAGGAAACTAATTATTGTATTGACAAAGGCTGGAAAAGTAATAGCCCTGCATACTGGAGATGGACGTATTATATGGTCAAACTTGTTGCCATCTCTTCGTGCCTCCAAGTCTGGGGAAATGCCTTCTGCCCTAAGAATATATCAGTGGCAAGTTCCCCATCACCGTGTGATGCATGAGAACCCATCCATACTTATTGTTGGCAAATCTGGAGCAGATAGTGCTGCTCCTGGTGTCCTTTCTGTTCTTGATTCATATTCTGGAGAAGAACTTAACAGTCTGAGGTTAGACCATTCTGTTGCCCAGATTATCCCATTGACACTGAAGGATTCATCTGAGCATCGACTTCAACTTATTGTGGATTCTCACTCCCGTGGTCATCTCTATCCAAGATCCCCAGATGCCTTGAATGTATTTCTTCATGAAATGTCAAACACATATTTGTACACTGTAGATATTGAGAAGAATGTTATTAGGGGGCACTCATTACAGAAGTCATGTGACAATTCAGATGATGAGTACTGCTTTAGCACAAAGGAGTTGTGGTCTATTGTCTTTCCTTCTGATACAGAAAGAATTGCTCTCTCTGAAACACGAAAGATGAATGAGGTTTGTTAGTTTCTTTTGCTTTGTTAATCAAAAGTACTCCAAAATTTTTCGTTCAAATAAATATAACATGTTATGTGCTTTTATTTTATTCTGAAGGTTGTACATACACAAGCAAAGATCATAGCTGACCAAGATGTGATGTACAAGTACTTATCGAAGAACTTGGTTTTTGTTGCTACTGTGTCTCCTAAAGCTGCCGGTGAAATTGGTTCTGCAGCACCTGAAGAAGCTTGGCTTGTGGCTTATCTTATTGATGCTGTCACTGGACGCATACTGCACCGTGTGACTCATCATGGTGCCCAAGGTCCTGTACATGCAGTAAGTATAGCTAGACCTTCCAGCTGCTAGTTCTCTTAATTCGGTTTTGCACAATCTCACACTGGTAATTACTTTGTGATATATTTGTCATGCTTGAATTTGTTTAAGTTGCATTCTCTTTTGCCACTTCATACTGTGAAGTAATTTATCACATCAAAGTTGTATATCATGAAACATCTTGTGTACTTTGCAATTTTGTAAGTTATATTTAATGAAATAACATGCTTGTTGTTTTTATGTGTCAAGGTTGTTAGTGAGAATTGGGTTGTCTATCATTATTTCAATCTCCAAGCTCACAGATTTGAAATGGCAGTGATTGAGATATATGATCAATCTAGAGCGGTATGAATTCTGCAAAATTTTGATTACATGAACTGATTTTTCATTCTTTATTTTGGGGCTAGTATTAACTGCGTGAATTTTTTAATACAGGACAATAAAGACGTTATGAAGCTCATACTTGGGAAGCATAATCTGTCAGCACCAATTACATCTTATACCCGTCCAGAGGTTATGGTGAAATCTCAGTCGTACTTCTTTACCTACTCAGTGAAAGCAATTGCAGTCACACAAACAGCTAAGGGGATAACTACAAAGCAGCTTCTTATTGGCACAATCGGTGACCAGGTCTGTTTTCTCGTTTTGTCTTCTTTTTCCCTCCATATTATGCATGGCAATGTGATGCCAACATGTGTTAACCTATATAAGAAATAGTTCAACAATTAACCAATATAGGATATAATTTAACTATTACTATATTCTTTTTTGTTTTTGCTGGTTTACATTCTAGCATGGGTTTTCTCCCAGAGAATATGAGGACGCATATATACGTCAGTGTTTGAGTTACCATCGCAACTTAATTCATTTCAAAACAAATGAACTGCTCTCACTTTTATACATATATATAATTGACTTCAAAGTATTAAACACTTCAAAATTTTCTTTGGATGTCAAAGTTAGTTGTAGAGTTAGAAAAGCCGCATATTTGTTTTCAACACTCATTGTTTGGTTTATGTACTTATTACTAATTGAGTTAAGGACATTAGACTGTTTGAACTTTGTTGACCTTGTTGCATCGGACACATGGTTTCAACGCAGCTGCAGTATGAACCTCATAAGCACTAAAATGTAGCAGGAAATCAATGCATCTTATATTAAATTCGTTGTTTCATGTAAATTCTGAATCTAGTGATGGTTAAAAGGTTTCTTTAGTTCATGTAAAAATTTCTGAAACTAGTGATGCGGAAAAAACTGTTGAATCTGTTTCGAGTCACATCCAATTTTCAATATTTCATACAGATGCATGCATTTCTGAGTTGTAATTTCAGATTATTGTGTTCTGGGCCATATCATGTCTGGGTGTTCCAGCTAATTTAATTCTCCAGTTCTACCTTCAATTTCTTCTGAGTCCTAGAAATCTTGTCTGCCTGGCTTTGCATGTTTTGTTAGAAACTTGCCCGCCTATTAGAATCTGCTCAGTTATCTCAATGCTTATATTGTTTATTGCTGCCATGTAATATATCCCTTTGCTGAGTCCTTTTGTTTTGATGATTGTGCATGAAATATTATTCACTCTTTCTGGTTGAGTAGTTCATTTACTTGTGGTAATCTTTATTTACATGACTTAAACTAAAGTAACTTTTTAATGTAAGTGCCTTTCTTGGGTAAATCTTATTTCTCAGTTGACATAAGCTATAAAGTGGAAATTTCACTGCTCAAATATATTTGCTTGATTCAGCATTACTTTGATATCAAGTAAAAGCAAGTATTTGAATGATATTTTCTGAAACATATGGTAGGTTTTAGCACTCGACAAGCGCTTTGTTGACCCACGTCGTTCAGTAAATCCCACACAACAAGAGAAAGAAGAAGGCATTATTCCATTAACAGATGCTTTGCCTATTATTCCAACGGTAAGTTCTTTTCTATATTGATGAAAAATTAATTTTCATAATTCTATCTGTAAATTCTTTCAGCTAGTAATGGTTCCTGATAAAAAAATATATTAGCTGTTACAATCTTATCAACATCAAGTTGTGACCTGGCACAACCAGTTATTTGCCTGCTAATTTCATGTTAGAATGATGGCATAAAGTAGAATGAATTGATGCTCTGTTTATTGCTTAACTTCAAGAAAATGGCAATAATAGGTTGGGCACAATATTGGTAAGGACCACTATGGCTCAGATTTACAATGTTTTTTTAAGAGGAAAAGAAAAGGAAAATATTATGATGCACATCCATTTAACATGAGCTTATTTCTTCATTATTATTGACTACATGACCAATGTAACACAACATGTTTTCAAAATTCAATACTCTGGTGACATGGACAAATTCATTGAATTGTTGACAAAAGATATTTTCTCTTATGTCCATTTATGTTCTAATAGTTGGTAGTAGCTTGCAAATGTCTTTACTGTGATACTCTATTAGTAGCTTGTAAGCAGCAGAACTAATTTGGCACTTGGATATGTTATAAAGTTTGCCCATTTTAAGTGTTTCTATTTTGCTGAAAAAGAAAAGGAAACAACTTTCTTTTGAAATTTTATAAATCACTTGTAAGCAGCAGAACTAAGTGTTTCTACTTCTATCTGAATTAGTTCCATTCATTTGTATTTCCTTCATTTAGCGCACTCATTTGCTTATATTCATTTTGCTCACATCACTATTTTATCTCTCAGTCCTATGTGACACACTCTCTTCAAGTGGAAGCCCTGCGAGGAATTGTTTCTATTCCTTCAAAGTTGGAGTCTACTACTCTTGTTTTTACATATGGAGTAGATCTTTTCTATACTCGTCTTGCTCCGTCAAGAACCTATGACTCACTAACTGATGAGTTTAGCTATGCACTTCTACTCATCACAATTGCTGCATTGGTTGCTGCCATTGTTTTTACTTGGATTTGGTCTGAGAAAAAGGAGTTAAGTGACAAATGGAGGTAAGCAAGGCCTCAACATGACGTGGATGAATTTTGGGCCCTAGTCAGCATCCCTTTTCTTTTCCATTTTTGTTGCTAGTGGTAGACTGCTAGGGTACGTTTCACTTTTGACTAGGCCTTATTTATGTAACCATTTGATAATAGCCCCTATCTGCTGGGATGATACACTTCAAGACTTATAGAAAGCTACTTGTGCAATTAGAAATGCTAAGCATGGCATTGAAAAACTTGTAGAGAGCCAATGGCGGGTATGGATTGTTTGAGTTGTAAAATTTACTACAGCAACTGAACTGTTTAGCAGAATGTTAGTTATTGTTGTCCATAGAAGAGCTCTCTCTTGTAACTTAATGAGTCTTTCGATGTTTCATCATTATACCTATGCTGAACGGGTGTTTCTCCCGTGGTCCTGTCGTTACCTCTTTGTTGGACGTTGATACTCTGGCATAGAAGATCCTCACAACTGTAGTTTGTGCTAGTACTAGCTCTCTGAACTCTGAAGACATGAATGCTGTAGCAACCCTACCAGTAAACCAATCATCTGTTGCTACATCATGATCCACTGCTTTGGCCTCGGTGTACCTGATGGCATTTAGTGAATGTGCAGTCATCTGCTTTTCTGAAGATTTGCAGTGTTGCAAGCCCTTCCCAGGTGTTCCTTTTTAATAATACCGAGAAGCTGAACCCTTGCATATCATTGTTGTCAAGCTCTGGATCTATGTGCATCAAAGCAGGGTTTCAGACCGTCCAAAACACGCCGAATTGGTGATTTTCTCTGTTTATTGTCAAGGTTGTGAAGCGATCTTTCATTAGCCGGCTTCTTGCCAATGATTGGGGGACACGTGAGTGGCATGCGTGCTCTTCACAGGAGAGGTTCGGCACATGGCTTCAGAATGCAGATGTGAGATGTCTGCCATGATCGGGAAAGGAGAACAAAAAAGGGTGACTTTTTTCTCTAGCCAAAGTAGTTTAGCAGCAGCATGAGATGGAGGTTTTTGAGTTCTCAGCTCTTTCAGTTGCAGGAGGGGTCATGTCCATCTTTCGCATGTTTACTTTTCTTCCCTTCATTTTCCTTCAGGTGCTTGATTCTTTTGTTTTGTGCAATGCAAACTTGTGCTTGATGATGGATCCTACCCATAAAGCCTACTCTGATCTCATCTCGCGATTGTAATGGCTTGTTTTGGGGTCAATAATCAGGGCGACGATCAATAGTATTTGATCGCCTTTACAATAGAAAACGAAACTTTTACGAGCAACGATTGGTAAATCTGTCAAACCAGGGTCAAATCTATTGCAACTTTTGCTTTTTGGCTCATCAGGATGTGCCATGGCCATGAGTTCTAGCTGCATCAGCTAAGATAGATGCCACTTTATTACTGGTTCCCTGTCAAGTGCCCCCAGGTGCTGGGTGCACTAGCAAAGTGCTGCTGTACGATGTGAAACTCCCTTTTTTCCTTGAACTTGATACTTTTGGACCACAACTGTAGAAATTGCAAACCAAGGGTAGACAAGCAAGATTTAGTTTCACGAAAAATAATTAAAAAAAAGAGTAGACAAGCAAGATGTGGTGATTGCGTGAGCTCACTTGCCTGAATTGTGTCAACCATTGCATGATCTGCAACCTGTAGTAGCAGTAGTACACCCAACCCAACCATTGTAGTGTATGACCCAGCTATGTATGTATGATGGTGACAATGCAGAATAAATGTCATTTTTTTCTCTAACGAGCTAAGCTTGAATGGAAGCTCCAAAAATGAGTTGTTCATGGCGCCCCCTAACACGCAACACGAGGTTCGTCGGAGACAAGCCGAAAGCAGTAGCTTCGTTGGATGAGATAGGCTCTAAAGTCTAAACAAAGCTGTTTCTGCTTGGGCTGATGGAGGTGTGTTGATGGAGAAGAAGATCATGATGCCTTTGGTTTTTGAGGAGCGTTGATAGAGAAGATCATTTTGCTGATGCTGATGCCATTGCTGTTGTGTTGAGTTTATCAGAAGAGTCTCCAAGACTCGAAATTAAGCAGGCAAATTTTCTTTGTAGGGTCCTTGAATTGGTAACCTCACTGTCAGCTCCTGTCTCGTCGTCTAGCAGGATTCATTTCGACGAGTCCTAGTCTGTGGTTACCCTTAATTAGAGGCTAAGACAACCTGGCTTATTAAATAGTACAGGCATGGATGGGTTAATTGAGCAGGAAAAAGTCCATAGTCTTTCTGAATCAAAAGGGAGTCTGGTATATTTGTGCATGACATGACAATCGTGGTCGGTTTTTAACCTTCTACTGCATATGCATGAGATTGCAGAAAAATCTTCCTGTTGACTCTTGAGACTACTATCTCAAAAAAAGGAAAAGAGAAAGAAAGAAAGCTTCTGCGTCAACTGTAAATAAATCTAAATTCTCACACACTCTCCTCACTAATCATGAAATAATTCATGCAAGGCTAGATGCTTGTCTACGCATTGTAGCAGATGTGCATGCCTCATCACTTGTCATGTTTTGTCCATGTCTTAACGGGACCTATATAAGTTTGTTGGAACCCTAGGGTGGGCACAACGCTGCGGTGCAAAATTAGTTGCCTGTCAATCACATATTCACACTACACGTACCATAAGATGATTGGATATTTTCTCTCTCACTCTTTGCGATCACTTTGTCATCTTTTTTTTTTTCTTTTGTAACCGTGTAACCTGTTGTTCAGTGCTTTCCTACCCATGACCATGAAGAACTGCTTCATTGCATGTAAAACACTAGCTAGCTAACTTTGTCCTAGCAAGAAGATGATCCACATATACCTGAGTTCCATCACAATATTATCTCATTTTATTAGTGGTTAGAATATCATTCAGTATAGGCTATGGATTCTCTGGAATGAGCCTAAAGGCCCCGTTTGGAAAAGCTTATGGCACTTGCAGCTTATCTCAGAATCTCGAACTACCAGAAGCTGCAACAAGCGGTCTAGATTCCGGTCTAACTTCTAAGTATCCATAGTAACAAGGTCCTAAAAATGAACAAAAAAGCCAAAATCCGCAGAAGCTGGTCTTTTCAACTTCTCTAGATCCACACCAGCTGAAGTTGCCCCAAAACAGGATCTAAGTACATGTTTGAAAAGATGTAGGAGTAGATTCTAAGAAATAGCTGATGAATGTCTGGTTACTGATAATCTTAGCAAGTTAGTACTCTCCAAGATTTTAGATATTAGTTTCATTTCTAGGATTCTTCTTTCTATAGCTAATATGTTTCACAATCTAAATATAGAATCTGGATTGTTTAGGGAAGCCAAAGACTGCTATAATAGTTGTTGTAACTAAAAGCTTCAAACCAAGACCTAATTAATTAATCTTTTTGAAATGAAACCTAATCTTTTTGTCGGTTCTAAACTAAAACAGTCCCATATATATTGAGCATGTGCATCAAGGTCACATGCATAATGCAAGGGCCGACCCCTCGCCACCCAACGATTATAATTTTCCTCCGGTTTCAAATACTTGTCGTTAGGATTAGTTTTGGTCCAACTTTCAAAAATTTTGGTCATTAATCTAAAAAATAATAGTATCAAAAGTTGGCATTCATAGCTTTGCATCATACTCCCTCCGTCCTAAAATACAGGTTGTATTATAATTATACACGGTCTTCAATATGATATTATCAAAAACTATTAAATTTACATCATATGAAAACACATCAAAATATGAATCTAATGATATCACATGCATAACACTAAAGACTAAACATCTATATTGTTAATTTAACTATTGGTCAAATCTTTTAAATATTGACTTTACAAAAAACAAGGATGGCTTGTATTTTAGTACGAAGAGAGTAAGTACTATCATATTATCATATCTACTTCCTCCGTCCTAAAATATAGCAACCTAAGAGGGGATGTGACCCCTCGATCCTAGCTAGGACAATGTATCTAGACATAAATTGTCCCAAAACATGTCCATATACATTGTCCTAGGATCGAGGGGTCATATTTCCTCCTAGGTTAATATATTTTGGGACGGAGGTAGTAATTAGATTTTACAAATTTGTTGCAGTTCTTCAAAGTGTTTTACGATGAGTCGTAGCTCTTTAGCTTGGTATTTGGATGCATGCATATAGTTATAAACATATGGAAACCGTATATTTGTAATTAAAAGCACAGTGTAATATATTAAGAGTGGTGCTTCTAAACGGTCAGATACTGTTGATATATATTAGAAATGGTTGTGTGTGTGTTTGCCATTAAATTAGCTTTTACTACCTCCGTAAATAAATAAGAACCTATTACCGAATGGAGGGAGGGAGTAGTTGAAAGGCCTACAAATTTAGCACAGGGCATTGCGTGTCTCCACTCCTGAATTGATAGGATCGATATATATTTCCTATTGCATAGATATGCTCTCACCGACATTTGCTGCTGAGGAGGAATGGACAGCATGCTGCAAAAGCAAGTTATAATTTACTTGCACATAGAGCATGCAGGAAGGCTCTATAATTCTATATTCTTCACTAGCTCCATGGCTTTGCTATATGCATGTGAGTAGAATTTCATAATGGTTATGTTTTTGGCGTAAGTAGGGAAATATGGTATACTTGTCACAGAAGATCACAATTCCTCCTCATCCACGACCCACCACCAGCGCATTCTCTAGCTACGGTCGCTAATTGTTCGTTATGTGAGCCCTACATTTATTCCATTTTCATTTTTCAATGACAAATTGAACCCCACACCACGTAAATCCAGTCACTGTTCATTGTCCCAAATTATAAGGCATAATTTGACTTGTCAGGATGACAATTTGACCAATTTTTTTGTTTGAAAAATTATTTTCATGACATAAAATTGATGTTTCATATTCAAAAGCGGTTTCTTATGATTATATTTTTCTGTCGTAATAATATCATCTTAATAAACAAATCATAGATCAAACACTTGTTCTAATTAAATGAAATAAGCCTTATAATTTGGGATGGATAGAGTACTGTAGTACATATCTCAATCTCTCTGACATATGAACCCCAGTGTAAGCCACTCCATTGGGTCAAACCTACAATTGAATCAAATTACAAGTTGAAAGACAAGCAATGACTTTTCTCTATACTAAATAATATACCAGAAAAATAAGGGATCCTTATGATTTTCATATAGAATATTATTTCTACCAAATCCTCATTTCAAGCTTTAGTTCAATACTGACTAGGGGCTATTCTAATCTGCTTTCAACTCTAATCCAATTGATAACAAACAAATTGTTGAATAGATTGACAATGATTGTACCGTCTACTAATAATGAGCTTGGATAAAACAACTGATGATTATATGTAGTGCTCTAGCCAAGATTGATTGATAGTAGTCGAGAAATTTTATTTTAATTTAAATAGCTCAAGAAATCAAATAAACTAGAATCACATTAGAAATCAAATCAACATGAAAGATCCCTAACAAAAGTATTCCTCTAATCACAAATAAAAATAGTGTTGTTTTGAACAATGACAAGGTCTCCGATATGATATAATTGTTTAATTGCTAATTACTAGTATAAAACTTATAAAAATGATAGCAAAAAAGTTATAGTATTTTGAAAAAAAAGTAAAATCACTTTCAAAAGTCGCTTAGTTAAAAAAATTATACAGACTTTATTAAGGGATTAACATCCATATTAGACTGCATGGAGTTAAAAAAAGTCGCTTAGTTGTGACCGGAGGTAGCAGCACAATGAAATTTATAAAACACTACCACACCATGTCTATATATCGAACTAGACAATACCCTCTGTGTTGATGCGGGATATAATGCATACGGACAAAAGAAAGTGAAATTCTAAAAGAACATTTTATCAATTAACTTTAAATATAGTGCATATGAACAAAAGAAAATGGAATTTTATGAGAACGGTTGATCCATCAAAGTTTTGTCTTATTTGATCGGCTACAGGAAAAATGAATTTCCTTTTTTCAAGATTATATATGTGTGTGTGATTCTACTTTGTACGAAACCCCAAAGAAACATCGAAGTCTTTTTTACGAAGCGATTTTTTTCTTTCTTGACTACAACCCACCCTCTGTGGATATAGTGAAAGTTAAGCAATATGTGTTTAAGAAATGAAAAGGTGATAACAATCATATAGACATGCTAAGAATTATTTTAAAGTAATATTGGATGAATGATCTTCACTCTGTTGGCATGAATGGCTAATTTAATTCTTAAAATTAATAGTCTATGAATTCTACTAGCTCCCTCCATCTAAAAATATTCAAATTCTACTTTCTCACCCATACACGTTTGCGAATCAAAGATGTGTATTACTTCAATACCTCTTACCAATTCACCCCACAGTAATACTACCTCAATTAAATAAGGGTCATATACTTTGGTCTTTTTTTTTTTCATCAGCACTAAATTTGTCTACCAACTCTACAAATTGATTTAATTTAGGACAAAGGAGTAAACATAAAAATAAATAAATGTACTTTGGTTATTGGCATTTTCAAATTATATGGCCATGTAGTTTAATTATCAGGGTCTGAGATCTTGAGTACGGTCGTCCAATGTACGAGTCATATTAATTGGACATTTGTACCTTGAAAGAAATGGACCCGTAGATGCCGATGCCGTCATTGTAGTTTTCGTAAGAGAAAAAAAACATCGCACGACAGGGAATTTTTTTCCTCTCTCCCCCATGTTATGTGTCGGACGATGTATAGTATAGACGGGGGAGAAAATTCGTCAGTAGAAGATCAGCAGAAGTACACCTCGTGACCGTACGTACAAAAACAACACTGTTAGTACTGGACTGGTAGTAGAGAGTAAAAGTACTGACTCGTCGTACTCGACAGTTGAAGTGTGAGGCAGGCAGGAGAGAGCAGTAAAATGAAGGCAGTCTGCGCGTGTTGTGTACTCGTAGGTGGTGTTGGGCGTGCGGCGTGGGCGCGTGTCGCCGTCAGAGGGGATCCGGCGGTCGGGGCCGTGTCGCCGGCGCGCCCAACATCCCCCACGTACGATTTCTCCCTCCCCGCCCCTTTCTTTTCTTTCTCTCCTGCACTCGCACGCCGTACCTATCATCCCCTACCTTTGTAATTGTACCCGTCCTTTTCTCCCCAATCGCACGCCGTACTCCACGATTTGTTTCCCTTTCTTTTCCCAGTCGGTTTTCCGGAAGAAATATAGTAGCTTGATTGCTGTAAAATGATTTGCCATGGAGGAATGTTGGGAGTAAGTACGATTCGTCAAAATATCACAAAGGTTTGACTACAGAAGCCACACTTCTCTATGTTTCCTCGATTTTCTTGTCATGCAAAATTTGTATGTTCAACGTGGTTGTGGCATTTCTTTTTTATAACCCGTTATGAAGCATGGACATTTTGCTTTAATTTATAATTCTAACTTTTTTTATGCTACACAAAACAAACTGAAGATCAGGAGCCATAAACAAATGGATGATTCCACCAACCAAAACGTGGCGATACACTAACATACCCCCCCGAGCGGGGTGGAGGAGAAGAGAAGAAAGAGAACAAAGGGGATGCTTACTTCGGGCCACGGCCTTGTCGTCCCCCTCAAAGGCCCGAATCATCAAGCCATCATGTCCATCATCATGGAATCATCGTCGTGCTATCTTAGAGAAGGTGTGTCAGATGGAGAAGGACACCAATGCTAGAGGAATGCCTGAAGTTGGAGACAGCTACATTCGGTGGCCCTGGTCTCCACTCTGCCGGATCACCTAACCTAGCTACCAACGAGAAGGAAAGAGAGAAGGAGAGGCCACCGCCAGTGAGCTCTAGGGTCTCGCCATACAGTAGAGATGGTGACGACAGTGCCAAGACTTGCATCATTCATGATAAAGAGAAGGAAGAGAGGGAAGAAGAGACGTTGTGGTAGAGAAGGGAAAGAAAAAGAGAGGGATGAATAGGTACATCAGCGGCAACAATAACAGTTTGTGACGGTGAGAAGAAGGGAGAGGGCTCCAGTGGCGGCGAGGGGAAGATGGAGAGAGAGCGTGCTAAGGGGAAGAAGGGGGCCAGTGTTCCCAAGAAAGAGAGAGGAAGGGGTTGTACTTTAAAAACTGATAAAGGGACATACATAAGTATTTTTTAATGTAAAATTACCAACACTAATACTATTGTCGTTCTTTCGATCAGCGGACACCGATAAGATGTCATATACTCATATGTGCGGTTTAGGGGAACGACACATGTATACGAGACAGTCCCTAGGGGTTATGTACGTAGTATTGAGTTTATAACTAGGCTAAATATAGCAGACATTGAATACCTTCGTGCAAGCCCAAGGTACGACTCTAGTGATCTCATTGGACCAATGTGATGACATAGATTTGGCCACTTGCGAGGTCATCAGCTCGATCCATGATTTACCAAGCTCGTTGGCCTCAACCATATTATCGGTGCGTGTGCATGACACGCGGAGATCTGGGAGACCCTCTTTTCGGTTTGGCACAGGGGTGCGGAATGCCAAGGCCTGAGTTGAGGGGAAGAAGAAGGTGGGCAGGAAGAAAAGATCCCGCTATGCACACAAGACACATAGATTTATACAGGTTCGGGTCGCCAGGGAGGCGTAATACCCTACTCCTGTTTTTGCACTATGCGGTGAAGGATGAATTACAAGGAGTTATCTCTCGGGTCGTGCTAGAGCTGGTGATTGAGGCGATATATGGATTTCTATGGTCCAACCTCTTCTACAATGGACTTGGGCCTCCTTTTATAGCTTAAGGGGACACCACAGTAGTCCTAGGTTTTCCAACCCCTCTACTAACGCAGTGGAGTGGTTTGTGCTTTGTCTTGTCAGGGGTTATATCCCTCTTCTGTTCATGTCGCTACGTCGTAATAGCTGGTGAAGAAAAACGGGCGGCGTGGCCTTCATGCTGATGAAGCGTGCGGCCATCCTACCTAACTTCCCATGGGGCCTACTTGTCAGCGGGCCACCTAATGGTGCTAGGGATGCCATCATACGCTCGATCCTCTCTGCCTCTCTCCCACGCGGCCGTCCGTCGTGTTAAATGCGATGGTGACCCGGCACTGCGCGGTCAGCCCACGGTCACGAGATATAGACTTTTTCCTCCCACTCCCGTGCAAAAAGGTGATGATGATGACGCTCTGATAGGCCCGCCTCACTTCACATTAAATGCGATAGGGCAGCGCTTGGGCATTGCCCTCGCATTGTGTGGGGCAGTTGGCAACCGGGTTGGCCACTCCGACGGGAGGGGTGCGGGGTGGTGCGGTCAGGGTCCGGGCGTTCCCGAACCCCTTACCTTGAGGGATGACGGCTTCCGGGCAGCCCCCGGGCCTGACCCCCTCGGGGTGGCCACGTGGCTGTCCGCGGCCCGAACCTTCAGGCTGACTTGGGCATTTGGTTTCGGGTGGTGCCTTCGCAAATACGCTCTTCCAACCACGTGTCGCATCCTCAGCATACCCCCGGGCCCATATCGCCGACACATATGCTGCTACCTAGAATATATTCACTTACGATGTGTGAAATGTGAAAACATACACATCTATGAAGCAAACGAAAGTCAGTATTCGGTAATGTATGGGAAATTGAATAGAATCAAGATGCATAATAAGGTTAGGATACCAGTGTTACTGGTTTGGATCCAGAGATGAAGTGTGAAAAGCACTGAGAGTTCACGGTTTCATAGGCTAGGTTACGAATGGGGCAAATCTCAAACTAGACTTAGGTGGTATCTTTAGTCCCTACTGTTTAGATCCAGGGACTAAAATGTGCTACTTTTCTCTCTCTCTCTTTCCCCATTCTACTTTCTCTCTCTAGGTTTCGATCCAGATCCGAAAACTCACCGGCGACGGGGTAAGCAGCGGTTGCTAGATTATGCGGCGACAACCTTGCACGGGTGGCAGCGGGGCTTGCGTAGGGCAGCAGTGGGCCTGCGAGGGTGGCGGCGAGCCTACGAGGGTGGAGGTGGCGAGCTTTGCACTTGCGCGGTGTGGTGGCCTGCATGGGCAGTCGGTGGTTACGGTGGCAGTAGGTGGAAAGAGAAAGATTTTAGTCTCTCTAGTCCTAAATAAGCACCTTCTATAGGGACTAATAGACTAAACATATTTTAAGTCCTTTTAGTCTCTCTTGTTTGAGATTTTATACGCTAAAGTGAAGGAACTAAAGTGCAACCAAACGAGTCTTTATTCATAATTAAGAGTATTCTATAATAATTATGTCCGGTCGGATTAATTAGTTTTGAATTGGATGAGAGGGAGGGGTAAAAAAGAGAGGAGTCGACTGCATGTTCACTAATGTTTCTTTTAGGACACTAAACAACGATTCTTGACATAACAAAGGGAAGAAAACTAATGGAGAGGGATGAGTGAGGATAAAAAAATAGTAAACAGATTGATGGTTAGACTTTGTATTGTATTCCCTCCGCTCAAATAGATATCATTTGAACATCGACACTCCAATGTACATGTTTTATCGCTATTTTTCCGAACTATATATATGTTTGAAAAGCTATGAAAATATTATAAGCATAAGAAAGTGGTTTTCATTACAAAACTAATTTTTTTGTCATTTTCTTATGTTAAATCCTAATATTTTATCATTAATCAATCATTTGAGGTTTGACTATAGACATGTTTAAAACGACGTATTTTTAACAGAGGAAGTATATTGTATAGCATATTTATGAACCAGCATTGTAATTAGGCTGAAACTGTTGAACATGCATGCACCTTAGTTTCCCACTAGATCAATAGTCTGAAATGATGAACTGGGCAGCAACAACTCGAGCAGAACAGCACCTGAACAGGGATTAGTTAAGTATAAATTAATATGCTGGACAAAGATCTAAATAGCAAAAACTATTGCGAGGACTTACAACTTGTTGTAGCGCAAATTGAGACTGGAGAACAGCAAATCAATAGATACGTGATCGATGTGATCGAAGGCAAAACCAGATGAACTTGCCAGCTAAGCCGACCGATCCAAATGGAACAGTTACAAGAAAAGCACGGTGATAAAGTTAGGCAGATAACCTCATTCAGCAGTCATCAAGTTTCAAATCTTGGTACTTACATGTATAAATACGCTTTCAAAAAGAATGTAGTATGGTGCATGCTAAACTGCTACTCTGCTAGCTAGTGTGCATGTGTGTCATCAATGAAAGAATTGGCCCTTAAACAGATTGTAACAGTAGCTTAATATAAGAATTATAGTACTCTGCCAGCCCTAAACATACCTAATTTATCGAGGGAGATTGGTTACATGCAGGGGTTTGCAAATGTAGGATTACGTGCACGTGATTAACCGTCGGGCTAGCTAAATTTGCCAAACTAATGGCTCATTATGCTCAATATAGGAACTAAAGATTTATGTTTTCCTACAAATTAAAGGGTTGGATGTGTTTGGTCGCCGCCTTGCCGGCCATAATTTACCAAGTTTAAGGTGCAAATTTAACTAGCTCCATAGTTGTTTGGCAGTCACAGTCGTGCCAAGACTCTTCTAATAAAATGAGGGCCCACATGTCAATGGCTTCGAAAAAGTCCCGGATTATTTCTTTCCAACCACCTTTTACCAGGACTATCACCAGCTAATATTCCGGCAAATCTTTTGCTGTCGTTCCATAAAAAAAAAAGTTGTACCGTAGCATACAATTTCAGTGGGATTCAACTGAGCTCAGTGGCATGGAACTGAGCTGGTAGGTAATCTTTTTTCTTTTGGGGGGAGAATGATGGATGCCTGGGTTGAATGCTTTATATTTAGGTGGCATGGAACTTATTTTCTAAACAAAATGCATACAACAAAAGATGAATATAGAGTTGAATAAACCATGTTATATATCAGTGGCGGATCCAGAAAACTGAATCGTTGGTGTCAGAACATATCTAACGGTGTCATACCATGTTAATTTTGCTTATACCATAGTGCTATATCGTATGCATAAACATTTTAGCTATATAATTTGCTCAAAGTCATCGATGTCAGCTGACACTAACCAATACACTGTAGATCCATCCCTGTTATATATGCTAGCACAAGCAGACTTCAAATGGTTAATTAGATGGCATTGTAAATTTTCATGTTTCATGTACCCTAATCCCCTATGTTGCCCAAGTTCTTAATTTAATAAACTATGTACCCTTACCATGAATTGATCGAACAAATTTTTTAAAATGACTATGTTGCCCCTCACTTGCACATTAAGTGATAGTACTACTATGTTACAAAGCATAATGCTAAGACAATCTAAGTCCAAAAACTAGTCATTATACTATGCTTTGATTGAAATTATTTGATTCCAAATTTGGAAACCAAAATCAAACTTTAAAATTATTTCAATCAAATTTGATGAAATTTTAAAGTGTTATTTCACCATTCTATCCAATACAACCTCTTGAAATTTGGTTTGATTTGACTTGGAAAAACACAGAACTTGATTTTTAAAAAGAGGAAACAAAAATCTTGGCTTATATCATTTAATCTCTTTTGAACATTCATCAAATATGATTGCTCTTCATTTGAAATTTTGATTTTGAATCTTTTTTTTTGTAAAATTAGTTTGTCTCCCATATTTTTTGATAGATAAAATTCCGCCTCAAATTTTAGCTAGTCCCGTCTATATATGACCCTAAGTTTTAGTCATTCTCCTGTATGATCCCGATTTTTGACTTTGATGCCTTTCATATTCTCTCTATCAGTTGACCATAAAAATGTGTGTGCAATTGTTGATTTTATGGGAGACACTTAAATAATGCATAAATTTGTTGGAATATAATGTTGACAATGTATGAATCTGTGACTAATATTCATAAAAGAAGTTATATATATATATATATAAATATAAAACTATGCTATCTACATTCCCAAAAAAATGTAAGCATTTCTGCACATTCCCCCAAAATAAATCTGGACAATGTCAAGATTTATTTGGAAAAACATGCAGACATGCTTATCTATTTTAAAAAGGAGGAAGTAGTCTTGTATAAAATTGTTTTAGATAAATTTATAAAACACAATAAATTTGTAACATATAAAAGTATGGTATGTGCACCTTAATAAATAATTAATATTGAACGTTTTGCCATTAAACTTGTCAGAAATAATATTCCACACCATAAATTTATGATATAATAGTAATGTACAACAAATTTTACACTTACGGTAGTATACTTCATAAATTTATATATTCGTTCAATATCTAAGGATATACTCCCTCTGTTCTTTTTTACCGAGAGTATTTTGTTTCGTTATGGCAAAGATTTAACCTACAATTTTTCTATTAAGATATCAATTATGATATTGAAAAGTATGGTTGTAAGGGAGTACTTACGAATGTGAATCTAAGAACATTAACTTTATGTCATAAAAATAATTTATAATAGTAAAATTATTGGTTAAACCATAGTCCTATCGAAACAATCCCTGTATTTTAGGACGAAGGAAGTATTATAGCTAATAAACAGTCAACTTAACATAATGGGTATAAAGGAATCAAAATCGAAATCCGGTGACATATAAGAGTAGAAAAAACACACAGACATAGAAGTGATCGGCTAAAGTTTATTGGTTTGGAAGGAATTTTCCCTTGTTTATAAATAAGTTTTTGGCTTAAAAAGTTTGTATTCATAAAATCTAGCACTTATGTATGGGCAAGGGCTAGTATATTCTGACAAAATATAGTCTTCTTATTAATATAATGTTTGTTTTAGAATGGACCTAATCTTTTAATTTTTTAGTTTAGGGAATTTTCCCTTTTAGTTTATTACTCAAATGTGCAAGTGAAAACTTGTGCAGGTTTTTTTAGTAAATTACTTTGTCTTTAAAAATGCAAATGCAATTTCATCGGTATGCTATGTTTTGATTTTTTTTATATAAAAAT
Source organism: Leersia perrieri (assembly GCA_000325765.3). NCBI lineage: Eukaryota > Viridiplantae > Streptophyta > Magnoliopsida > Poales > Poaceae > Leersia > Leersia perrieri. The sequence goes on from CM002483.1 coordinate 5,919,143, forward strand.
GATGAATTAAGAAATTTTTACTATAATAAATATTATTTATGGTGTGGAGTTCCAACCCATAGATATAAGGATTTGAGGTCTTGTTTTTTTTTTTGCAGTTCTGCAGCTGCACTGCATTGCAGTACTGTACAATACCTACAGTGACTACAACAGCCAGCTCGTAAGACTAGAGCAACTGTGTGTCATGATGAAGAAGGTTAGTAATAGAAAATGCTAAGGCAGTTCGGCTTCCGAACGACTAGTCTAGGCAGCACAACCAGATAAGCTGCTGTTTTGGTCTTCCGAATAGCCTCTAATAAATCTATACGATATGAGAGAAAGCATTAGAGACAGAGATTACTAAATTTATTTTCTCAAATATATGCGCTTACAATATTATACCTTAAATATGTACTACAACTATTATCTATTATACTTCTACTAATTAAAACATCTGTGCTCTTTGCCTTTTTAAAAGCTCCTCTTTTTATTTTTTTTTACCGACCGAACTGCTTCCTCTGTTTACACTCACTAGCCAACCCAGCTCAGCTCAGGGAAGAAGAAGCTTCACCACCTCTCAAACCACCACTCCTCACCTCCCACTCTCTCACTCCCTCTCTCTCCTCTCTCCTCTCTCTCCTCTCTCCGGTTCATGTCCTGCTGCTCCCCATGTCGCCCCCACTCGAGCTCGACTACATAGGCCTCTCGCCGCCGGTGGCCACCACCGCCGCTGCCGCCGCCGACAACGACCTCAACGGCACCGAGCTCCGCCTCGGCCTGCCCGGCTCCCAATCGCCGGACCGCCCTGCCTCCACCACCCTCGACCTCCTCCCTGCCAAGGGCGCCAAGCGTGGTTTCTCCGACGAGGCCGCCCGCCCGCCGCCGTCCTCCGCCGCCGACGCTGCCGGAAAGGGCAAGAAGGTCGCCGAGGAGGATGAGGAGGAGGAGGAGGACGATGGCAAGAAGGTCGCCGCCGCGCCGCAGGCGCCTGCTGCCAAGTATGTAGGAATTGGGGATTTTGGGAAGGAATTTGGTTTGCTTCTTTGGGTTTGGGGTTTCTCTTGGTCATTGGGGATTACTGGAGTTGTGCATGGTGAATTTTGCAGCTCTTGGGCGGGTGCTATATGGGGAATTTTGGGAGGTTTTGGTTAGGATTTTGTTGCGGATTGTGGGGTGGTGATTTGGGAAGTTTGGTAGGATTTCAGTTTTGTAGAAATGTTTTTTTCCCAGGCTGCTATATTTGGTATGGTAAACTTTTTCTATAGATTTTATGGAAACACAAGTAGGGAGTTCAGAGTTGTGGACAAAGGTTCAATTTTGTGTCTAACAGATCCTTTCTTGGATTCTTTGTTTTAGCTGGTTTTGTTTCTTTCTTCTTCTTTTTTTTTTTTTTTGAGAATTTGGCTTCTCTACCGTTATTTGATTCTTCCTAAATTTCAGGAGGGAAGGAAAAAGTTTTGAGTCGCGGTGTAATTCTTCCTGAATTTCCCCTTTTCCCTTCTCTTTAAATTTCTTACTTTACAAAGTTACCCCCTTTTTTTCCCTTTAAATTGAACTTTCTTGCAACTTTTTTTTTTCCTGAAATCCTTCTATTACCAACTTTTATCATCTTTAAGGTGTTCGTTTCTGCTACATTTTCTTGGCAACCTTTTGATCTGGCACTACTTTGGACGAATTCTGTTGCTCTTGAGCCTACTCGATTTCTGAATTTCCTGCACATGAGTAAGTGGAACTAGAACATGTATTGATCTAACATGTAGCCTAATTGTGTGATGTGTTGCTGCAGGGCTCAGGTGGTTGGATGGCCACCAATTCGCAGCTACCGCAAGAACACGATGGCTACCACCCAGCTGAAGAGCAGCAAGGAGGATGCTGATGCCAAGCAGGGCCAGGGGTTCATGTATGTCAAGGTCAGCATGGATGGTGCACCATACCTCAGGAAGGTCGACCTCAAGACCTACAAGAATTACAAGGACCTGTCAACTGCGCTCGAGAAGATGTTCATAGGCTTCACAACTGGTGAGATGTCTCGGGTTACCCTTTGCTTCAGCCAGCACATGTCGTGTTGTAATTGCGATTCCTGCTGATGTGTATGGTCTTAGAATTACACCGTTTATGCCTATAACTTTAGGAAACGATATATGCTTGATCTGAAGAAGGAACTGCTATGGTGCTATACTTAGAATGAATTTCTTCCTAGTAGTTTGGAGATCACAAAACTTACAATTCACTTAGTAGTTTTAAGATCACAAAGGCAACTTATGGTTCACTGTTTTTTACAAGAAAACGAAAGGGACCTTATTTATTATTTTCTGATTGTATTTGTACCATGCATCTTCCAAGTAAATTTTTACATTTGAAAGATAGATTATTATTGGCTGTAATTCTCATTTTCTGATCATCTCTCAGATTCTTTTTAATTTCTGAATATTGCTGAATGCAGATCATCTGTATTTCTGAATATTTAAGTCATGGTCGAATCGCCATACACGAAATTATTTCAATTATTGCTTACTATTTTGATTACTTGTATTTCAGACCTTACATAGGAATGGTACTTACATTACATGGTAGATATACTTCTGTTTTTAGATATTGAATAAAAACCCAGATATCCACTTGGTTCATCGATTTTGTAAAATCCAACAAGTGAGAACAAGCGCAAATTTTTTCAATAGAAATTTTAGTACAAGGAGAGATTCTCTTTTGTTTGTTTTATTTGGCCTTACAGGTTAGTGTGGATGTATTGCCATATCAGGCAAGGGTAGCTTATCTGAGGGTCGCAAGGATGGCGAATATGTGCTGACTTATGAAGACAAGGATGGAGACTGGATGCTTGTTGGCGATGTTCCATGGGAGTAAGTACACTAGTTCTTATCTAGCTATCATCATAACGAAAAAAGTATAATACCAATGAGATGGATGAATAAATAAAAATCAACTAATTAGATCTTATATTTATTTTACTGAAATTGCAGGATGTTTGCCAATTCTTGTCGCAGACTCAGGATTATGAAAGGTTCAGATGCAATTGGACTTGGTAAGTTTGTATGTCCACCATGTTTAATGCATGTTCGGCTGATCTCATAGTTTCTTGCCCTTTAAATTGCACTTGCAGAATTATGTGCTTATGACCCAGTGTTTAAATGTGTGACACATTATTAATTTAGAAATACGAGTTTTCTTGTGCTTTCTTTCAGATTCAACTTAGCAGTTCATACTCTACGGAATGTTTTTGAACCAGGGATGAGGACACGACTCAAAATACTCTAAAATCAAAGAAACCATAACTTATTTTGCCATAGCAGTCATGGTCACATCATCTAAGTTCTGGATGCTTGTATTAAAGAGGTAGATATACAATTACAGTGGAATGTCTCATGCATTTACCAAACCTATTATAAACAACTAACTGATTGAGACCTAAGTCTTACTATTGAGGTTCTTGTTCTATGCTGATTATGTAAGTTGCATTGCTTCTCCGTGATTCCTTTGTGTAGGATGCTAATCATGCAATGAATTATTGGATGTGAAACTTACAATGCTTTGAATGGCATTATGTGGTTGCTAGCTGTTATCATTCAATGACTTGTTAGTTTACATTTGTACAAATGACTTGGTCAGCAATTCACGCCCCTTGTTTCTTTCTTATGCAGCTCCAAGGGCAGCTGATAAGTCCAAAAACCACAACTAGAATGGTTTCTGCCCCCACAGTCAGAAGCAAGATGGAGATCAAATGACTGTAGGGCTTTTTCTGAAAACCAAGAAGTCTAACAGTTTTATGATGGAGTCTGCCTTATGGTCTGTACTACATGGTTTGCTATTGTGAAAGTTAAAAAATGGTGTCTTATTATGTTAGCTTCGCAAATCTCCTAGGGACATAAACTCTATTTGATTGTGCCCAAGTCTTTGTACGTGTATTATGCTATTCGTGTAAATGGTTTGGTACACCATGTGCTACTGCTATGATTGAGCACTCCTACCTACTTTGCAAAATGTTGTCAATGAACTGTTTGTTCGCTGCATAAATGTTCAATGAAGCTTGCAAATGTATTGCCCATCAAGGCATCAACTGTTCATGCTCTGTTCCATACATCTCATCTATTTTGGAGTCTGATGAAATAACCTCTTATCAAGCAGTAACATTCTACAATTGTTTCTTTCAATTACATGTCCAGGCTTTTCATTTTCATGGTGAAACTGTGCTTCCTAGTCAGCTTTAGAGTATAGTTGATGCGTGGGGGCATGTAGTGTATGCAGTTATTATCTTCCATGGTAATGCTGGTTGTCTCTCAAGTGTCATTTTAAAAGGCTTCCATCTCAACCATCATTCAGGTAGGATATAATATTATCATTTCTAGAGAGATGGCTATGGCTTATGATCCCTTAGAATCAGGCTTTTCTTTGCCTTGTGTGTATCTTCCTCCTTAGAAATGATGCTCCACTCTGCTTCCTTTTTGCTGCCTTTTTCTCCTTATTAGTGTCTGTTAGTTGGTGTGCATGTGGAGTGGTGTCTATTTGTTCCAATGAACACATATAATTCTGATTCTATTCTTGTATCAACTCAAAAGGCATCTTTCACTAACCCAAATGAGCCTTCATCTGCATTTGTTTATCTCTTGTAGCTTGCAGGCTGTCGCATCTCGGGTGCTGAATTTATTCGACTACGCGGAGGCGCACATCGTCTGAAAGTGACTGATAGAGTTCTCCATTCCTTCTGATTGGCATCGTGTGGAGCAATCCTGGATTATTTGGTTTTCTAACACTTCATCTTCCTTTGTTACCTACTGTTGTTTTCCAACTCTGAACTTACCATATATTTTATACCAGCAGCATCCAGTACCTTATAGGGTCTGGATTCTTTTGTTCCCTGGTGGTCCTGCCATGCCACTAACTTGATGATATTTTACTAAACTTTTGCTTGATCCCTTTTATTAATAGATAAAGTCACTCATTGGGATGATAGTTTAATGCATTGTCATTCTCTTTTCCTTCTTTGTGTGGCTGTTTGCTCCATATTTCACTATATTTCATGGCCTGCAGATAATTGTGAATGTCTGCACTGCAGCATTGCTTTCACTTTCATCTTTTTGGGAAGCAGGACTATGCATATGTTCCCTCTAGGTTATTAGATATAGTACACTGTGTCATTTTTATTAGGAGATAAATCTTGCATGTCAAGGAAGGTCAGCATCTTTCCATAACAGCTTCTCCTGTGAATCAAATCAATATTCTGTTTTTCTATCACAACCCTTCAGTCCTTTAGTTCGTGTCTTGTGGATTATCATGGTTGTTTTGTGTCGTAATGGAATTTCGACAATTTGCCGTAGATAGTGATTTGCACTACACATGATTGATCTTTCTTTCCTGGTTCGTCGGTGGTTTTAGTTTTTTGTTGCTATATGTGTGAACAATTATTCGTGCAATTTTACCGTTTGGTGTTAACTTCCTATACATTTGATAGGCATATATTGCTTTTTTAACTGTCATAATTCTGCACTTCCTATACATTAGCATGGTCACAAAAATTTTCAACATTTGTCTTTTTTTTAGATGATGGATTAGAAACCCAGCCTCTGCATCCAAAAAGATGTACACAGCCATTCAACGTTTGTGGTTACATAGTTGACAAAGAGGACCATGGCTGGTATGAGACACTGTCAGCCTTTCTTTGTCAGCTGTAAAAGCAACATTTGTGCAATGCTGCTGAGCATAGCTGTTCTTCTCTCAGTGAAGCGTTTATCCCCAAACTGCCTGCCTTTGTGGGGACTCCATACTTAAAAAATGAAACCAGTTGCAGCTGCAAATTGACAGCACTGATTTGTCCACTGAGAATTTCTGAGCCAAATTCCAACATCACATGATCTTTGTCTCTTCTAGCAGCATATATAACTCATCTGTTTGTCTCTGTGAAGTTGGAGACATTATTTCTTGTTTTAACCGGTTGTGAAGTGGAGTAACTAGTAGACAATGTTTCTTTAGATGTAAATATAATAGCCGACATAGAAAGATAACCATATAATCCTATTAACCTAAACACAAGATGGTAAAGTTATGTCCAAATTTTTGTCAAACAAGATTCACACAGCACACCATCTTCATTAGAGTCTTTTTTGGAACAAAGAATTTCATGGCAATCGTTGGCTCTTTGTTCCAAGATATAACAACTTGATGCATGTTCAATATACGTAGTTACTATATTTTGGATTGGAGATCATGGACCTGTACATAAATTATTAATTTTAATTTCCATAAAATTCGTGTAATGTAGAGACTCACAATAATATTATTGTCCAAAACAGGCATTCTATGCAACACATCAAGGAAGCTATAGCACTACAGATGTTCTCTGTGCCTCCCTCGCGACATCTGAACTGATCTTAACATGATGCATGCACCCGGAGATCACGAAATTATGGGCATTGCCAACATTGGTCCCTGGCCCCATCAACTAAGAGAAAAAAAATGTATGTTTAACAGAAAAGCTCCCAACACCACAAAATTTTCTTCACCCTAATGAATGAAAGCCATGAATGAATTTCTGCCGGTCAAAAGGCGAAACGAAAAACCAACCCAGAAAAAAGAAAAGAAATTATGAGAGGGCCGGGCCCACCCACCATTGGCTGGGGACACAATTATGGGGGGGGCATGCATACATCCTGCCCCATGCGAAAGCGACAATGCCTCCCGGACTCCGCGGACACCGCGCGCGAAACAAACACCCCACGCTGACGGTGGGCCCGGGCGTGCGGCGGGGCCCAGGCGTCGGTGGGGTAGGGCCGTTACGTGGATGGTGCGGAGAGGGGAAGGTGGGGCCCAGCGTGAAGTGGAGTGTGGCTGTGGGTAGGGGGACAGCCCCACCCCCGTCCCTTGCCCGGTGGGGCCCACCTCTCGCTACAAAATAATGCGCCGCGCGTGTTTGGGTCCACGGGAGTCAGTGTCTACGGGCGGGATGGCCTGTGGTGAGGATGACGGGTGGGGTATGGACTAGGTGGGGCCGTGGTGTCAGTGGTTGAGGAGGTTGGGGATAGCGGACGGGGAGGCAGCTGGGAGGGAGAGGGAGACATGCGCGGGTGTGTGGAGGGCGACGCGGTTGGGGGTGGAGAGGGGCAGTACTCTGCCGGCGAGGTACGCGGGAACGGGAGGCGATCTCTCGCTGTCGGGTGGGCCACATTATGCGTGCGCATGCGTGTGCGTGTGTCTGACACGTCGCTCGCGTTAGCTGACTCCGGTCTGGTCGGGCAGTGTTCAATAGGCGCGAGCACTCCCTAGGCTGCGTTTAGTTGAAAAAAAAGGTTTGCCAAAAAATGTCACATCAATATTGTACGCATATTTAAAGTATTAAACATAGATTAATAATAAAACAAATTATATATTCCGAGTGTATACGGATTAGCCCATGCTGGTTACTGTAGCACTTATGGCTAATCAAGACGTAATTAGGCTCAAAAAATTCGTCTCGCGGTGTACAGTCAGAATATGTAATTTGTTTTATTATTAGTCTACAGTTCAAATATGTGTTCAAATAGTGATGTGATATTTTTGGCCAAGATTCTTTTTAATGTAAACGTGGCCCTATTCTTTCCGACGCAATCTATAGGCCAAAAAGGCACGAATGGAGTCTAGGCCGAGTTCTTTTCAGTTATTTTATGATTATTCCTCATTAGATTATCGCATGCACGCTTCTCAAGTCACTAAACATTATATTTTCTGAAAAAAAACTTTTATACAAAACTTTTTTAAAAAAGTCCTTTGCCACCCTATACCACCGTGGTCATAAAAATCACAAGCGTTAAGTAGCATATCGCCAACACCATTAGTATCGTGGACCTATTTATAAATATTTTATTTATAGATAAGTCATTTGAGAACCTATTTATAAATACAATATTTATAAGGTACTTAACGTTTGTAATTTTTGTGACCACATGGCATGGGTACGGCGCCAAAAATATGTCTTTCAAAAGAACTGCAATGTAAAAAATATTGTTCTCTCTGTAGTATACCCATGTTAAGTTAGGTGTCTCCTGCGAATGGTTTATTTTAGTAGATCGCTTATGTATGGGCATACATACCAAATCCCCACTTCCTGAAATATACTACATGTATTTTCAGCTATGTACTTCCTCCATCATAAATTATAAGACCTATTTTCTTTTATTACATAAGGGGTTGACCTATGATTTCTCGATTACGATAGTATTGTTGTGATAAAAAATAAAATGATAAGAAAACACTTTTGGATAGAGAAATAATTTTATGTCATAAAAATAATTTTTAATAGAGAAATTATTGGTCAAATTATTGTCCCGACAAGTAAAATTACGTCCAATAATTTAGGATGGACGGAGTATATCTAAATGCATTAATATATCGTAAAAGCATGCACACTTTTTTAGCCTTATTCAGCAACACCGTCGCCGCTGACAAAGACAGCGCGCTCCAGTGGCAGCGACGGCATCGCAGGAGCGTTGGTGTTGGCAAGCTCCTTCCTTGACTCTGCCAGGCTCCGATGGCGACAACGGAAGAGGACGGCGTTGTTGGGCTTAGAGGGAAGCCTCGGGTGGAGGCCGGACCGACAGAGCCGTAACATTTGATGACAACAATGGATAGGGTGGTGACAAGGGCAATCAAAGCTGGTGTTGACTCCGGCGGCACGAGCTACTGCTATTAGAGTTGGGGAAAAGGGAGCTGGGATCGCTGGCTTGGGAGGGTGGGAGGGGGAAGAAGAGCAGGAGCTCAATGGCGTTGTTAGCACTTTCCAGCAGCAGCGAGCCCAATTGTCGGCGCGTGGTGGCCGGGGAGGCGCGTTGGCGCGCAATGGTCGGGGTTGTTGGTTAGTTCTAAATTGGTTTAGACATCCTTAATATATGTACCATCTACATGGGCACCATCTGTTGTTTTCTCTAAGATTTTTCTCTAAGTTTGATTTAATTTCAGTGATAACCAGTATACAATTATGCGTTGCAGTGAGGGCAGTTACAACAGAATAGTTTGATACTACTGCTATACTAGCTGCTTATAGCATCACACCAAGACAAGACCAAAAAAGATTCAATCTTAGTTTTTGGGATTTTTAGAGAGAAAGTGGACTCCAACGGTTTGTCTAATTCAATCATAGAAATAGGAAAGCCCCTTCTCCTAAAATTTAGTTACCTCATTCTGGGGCTCCCTATTCCTTTCCAATCAAATGAAAAATGGTTCTAGGAGTTCAAGTAGGCTATCTATTGGAAATGACAATATTTTCTGAACCCAAAATTGGTTAGGAGGCCCAAAAGAAGATTTTTGGAAATGAAATTTACATCTTCTCTTGGTAATGCTCTTAGTGCTTTAGTTCCCTTCCTTAAAATGTAAAAGTAAAAATGCTTCTAGTATTTCATTCAGTGGAATGGATAGGGAAAAAAACAAAAGAAAATTGAAACTATATGTATTCAAAATTAATAAAGTGCACGTATCTTTTGCATCAACTCAAGTATAAGTGCGCAGATGATCTTCCCTTAAGAGGAGAGAGCCAGGTTTTCTGAATTCTCAAAGACCCCACAGCTGATCACCATGCAACTGCGAGTTGAAGGGCCTATGGTCCTCTAAAGGTTGGCCTACTGTTGATTAGTGCCGTTCATGTATTAGTGTACAAATCAGATACTAAACCATGTATATAGTTGGCTGACGCTAGAGTGTTGACACGAGTCAATCTAGTCATTTCTTTCCAAATAATTGTCAATAAAAGACACTAGGGGCAAGTGTTCAACCGCCTGTCCTGCGCATACCATTACCAAATGAGCACAAACCAGAGACCTCATGATGTTGAGGTTGTGTATTTAAAGTATGAATGGGGTAAACAAAAAACTATACAGCTAATGATTGGGTGTTCATCTGTATAGTTTTTTTAGCTGTATAGATCAATAACATTACAGCTAAAATGAGGTTACATTATGGAGTATATTATGATTTGAAAACAACCTTATTTATCTTTTTTCTTTTTACACATACACATTATGTAATGTATATAAATATATTTTTTCATTAAAATTATTTGGTGTTCATCTGAATACTCCTGAATTGAGCTGGGCCGTTGGCAGATAGGTCTATAGGATTTCCTTGCTTTCAGTTTATGTCGAGTTGTGTGAACAGTTCATGATTTTAAGAATTGTCAAGTCTAATATTTTGATCGCACTCGAGTGGGTCTTTGATATCTTGTTGTATAGATATATTCCGTATTATCCGTTCGATGCAAAATCGACGGTGGATGGAGGGTAAAGTCATCACGTGACTTAAACTCCTAAAGATAGAAGATTCAAATCCGTTGTATAATCCGTTATCTATTCCTTTATGGGTTGGGAGACAACTTGTTATGGAAAGTCTTATCAATGTATGTGCTAGTATACTAGTATTTTTAAGTCGGTGTACTGTATATGTTTTTGTACCCCATATCAAAACACTAACAGTTACATCTCTCAATACACCAACTGAATTGGTCTAACATGTCCAGTGGCATGTTGAATGGTTGATATTTTTCAGAGACACTAACAACACATATATTTGTCAATGAATGCCACCAATTATGTAGTTTGGTAAATCGCACATCTAACTTTTGTTGGATAAGGCTTATGTGGTTGTTCAATTCCCTAGATTATAAATAAAATTAAGGACATAGATAAAAATTAAACTAAACATGTTTCTATACCGGTAGCCATATCATGGGTTATACGGTGGTCGGCCTTGTAAATTATGACATGCAAATTGTCATTTGTTCTGTGTCTTTCTTTCTCCTCTCCCTTTCTCTGTTTTCTTTCTTCTTTTCTTTATTCCCCTTCTCTTGTCAAATCACATCAAGAAAAATCTATGACTGTCAACATAGGAAATAGTAGAGTTGGGAGTATAACAGAATGTAGAAACATTAGTGCTAATCTAGTATCTGGTTGATTAAATCGGCTTTCCACATAGTTGAACAGATTGAAATATTCTTAAAGTGGTACTCACTCTGTTTGCAAATATTTGCTACCGAACGTCATTTATATTTAAATTTTGACAACTATTTTTCTGAAGAAAAGAACACAAGAACGTAAAACGATGCCTTGTTATGTAAGTATGTAAATCGTAAACATAATGGTTAAGCTTTTGCTCATCGTAGTTTAATCATTTAAAACTTATTAGTGATCAAAAGTTATGGCAGTGCCAGTCAACAGCCATTACTATTCTGATTGTGTGGATGTCGGGGTTTTTTCTCACTTCCTTCACCTTTTTCAAATCTTGATAAAATGGTAAGTAAATCTCCTGCTTGTTCAAATAAAAAAAACCCAGCTAGCACTATTTATGAAGAGGGAGTACGACGTGCACCTACGTTTCAAGTGACCCAACAATAAAAAGAAAGAAGAGGAAGAAGAGCTGGAACCTATCGTTTCAAGTGGAACTTTCTAACAATTGGTAGTACTTTCTTTAAGATTGCCACTCTTCTCTTTGTAGCGCAAAGAGGCTTGGGCTGTATGGTTGTGCAACACATTTGGTTACCCAGGAATTCGGCATAGTCACCGCAGGAGAATGCACTCACGTATAAACAAGAATATTCCAAAACTATGCATACAAATCTGGATGAAAAATACAACTTTACAAAAATTCCTGTCATTAAAACCGGATCAACTCGGCTTAAATTAATGCTGGTATTAGTAGTACCTTTTGCTGCATAGTGCATACAATATGCCTTCATATGTTAGCAATGATGAACACTCGGCCATCTCGCTGCATGTCAAACGGGCACATGAATATCAAGGTAAAAGTAGGGTAGGAGACCATATGTGGCATCAATCTTTACTCCTTTGTTCCGGTTGCCCATGGATGATGCACAAACATCTTCTCAGCTATCATCGTTTGTGCTCCTCACTGGGCAACTCCATGCTTACCGCCGATCAGGCGATCACAAAGCCATCATTCATATATCATCTCGTACAATACAAAAAAACACAGGAAACAATCCTACAACAGCCAACAGGAATGCTACTGTTTGAATGTAAAATGGATTGATTAAGAACAATATTAGTTATTACTTGGAAAACAAAATTTGTACATATGATTTGACTTTGCTAACAAAATGTGTGAATCTACATCGCTTAGAATGTTGTCATCTAATGCTCTATTAAACTACCAACTGTGGCATGGTAGATTTGGATGGCCTATCTACAAACCTCAGTTCGAGGTGGTGGCTTTTACAAGATTTCAAGGGCGCAAGATTTGAAATCAAGGGGAGAAAACCTCCTGTACCAAGATGAGATTATTGGGAAAAACTCATTCTTCCAACTCCTTGAGAAAATCTACATTATCAACGAACACCTGCAATATGGAGATAATATATAAGGAAGAAACCCATAGTCCATAGGTTCTTCATAAAAATAGAGGAATGGCACAAAATATATAATGCAACTGACCCATGATGCACATGCATATACTCTTTTTTTTTCTGACAACTAATTGTTTGTTCTAAGAAAATCGTAAATTTTCACATCTTAACCACAAGACATATATCAACAACTTAACAAACTTGTTTGAATATGGGGTAGCAAGTCATCAGAAACATTTGACCTGGTATAACTCGTTCTCCTTATTTTATTTGACATGTACATGGTACAATAAAATTCCTAATATTTTTGTTCTCAAATCACATAAAGAATAATGTTTTCTTAAACATACTTCTACTGTACACCTGGTAATAAACTAACTGGACATTTTTTTCCTACTACAATGAAAATTACTAAAGATGCTAGAGTAATGCGTATTGAGGAGACATTAACCAGATACAGTGACAAATTTTGTCAAGTGTTATTACATCGCAAAACATTCTATCGGAGAACAGCAGTTATTATATATTCCCGTCCAAGAATAATGTTGCACTAAGGGAGTAAAGTTTATCACTGTAAGTTGTAAATGGCCCAGAAACAAGCACATACGGAGCAACCAGAAACAGCAAGAACAAACAAGTGAACAGCCTTTCATAAAAGTTATAACTTCCTTACTACCCACACAAATGATAGACAGAATTGTACTACAAAAAGAAATAGCACATACTGTTTTCCAGCCATCTGGATCTGTGCAAGCAGTTATCTTCGTATTAATTCCAGGTAATGGACCAGGTTCACGGGTTATTTTTCCACCATTTTGTCTAATGACTTCTGCAGTCTTGTAGACATCATCTGTGCTAATAGCAATCTGGAAGCATAAAAAAATGAGACATGAACCCTCATTAAATGATACTTCTATTAGTCATATTTTGAATCATTTGAACCAGAAATTTCCACATAGATCTCCTTTTGTCAGAATACAGAAGAGTAGCTTCCAGATCTCAACACTCAAATATAAATATACCTGTGCATATGCATTTCCTTTGTCATATTCCTTGACACCATAGTTGTAGGTCAACTCCAATACAGCATTTTTGTCTTCAGGACCATATCCCATCATTGCAATGGTATACTAGAGTAAAATTATAGTTAGAATTTTAACAATGTCATCAATCACGCAGGTAACAGAGTACGGCCAAAAGGTTGAGAGATATGCAGATTTGGTTACAAAAATAAAGATGTAATCATCTATAATTCTATATATAACTAAAATACTCTATAACTGATATCAAGATCCTTCAAGGCATACAAAAAATGCTGTGGTGAAAACCAGTAACAGTTAATACTTTGAAGTCCCATTTTTGTAACTCAGGCATCAATTTTGATATGACTAAAACCAAGCAGCTTACATTTTCTGAAGGTCACATGCTGAGGCACTAATATTTTGGTTGCTATTTATTGGACTTGGTATCATATATTGTAGGTCATCCAAAGTCAAATTTCTCTAACTTCGAGGGAGCTTATAGAAAAATGCATCGGCATATACAATAATAAATTAATGCACTATCAAGACATTTTTCATCGAGGAATTAATGAAACTAATATGATGTTGTAGATGTTGGTCCATTTTTCTACAAACTCGATCAAAGTTAGAAAATTTTAATTTAGGACAAAGCTAAATGACTTACAATATGGATACGGAATGAGTACTTGAAAAGAGTTTGTGGTGAGGTGATAATGGTGAATCCTCTATACTAATCATTCATTTCTACTATCATCTGTATAGATATTTATGCTATTTGTAGGAACCATTTTTATGGAAAATATTTTACCTGTGGTTGCCTATCTGATGTAAACTATGCATGTGATTTTCTAGATTTATAGATAATAGCTATTGCATTTGTATGTTTAGAAATTAAGATATACTTATTTCAGATTTGTTGCAATGGATATGCATGATGGTAGTAATAACAAGCATTTGAAATCTGGACTGTAATAATATCATATCACAGGGGTCTTGTCCTTTTGTTAGTAACCCTTATCCATAGCTTGCATTGCAATTCGTACCAAAGAAACAAATATAATTTCCAGATTTATGATTGTGAGCCATACAGCGAATACAGAGGATGAGACAAGCATGTATCATGATAAATCCTCATAGAGAATATATAAAGCTTGAGATCATCTACCCTACGCACAAGGTACCAGAAAAATCAGATGGCCCAGCATGTTTGAGACTACAAGATTTCAAAACCAATGAAGAACCCTTGCCAACACCAGAAGAATGATGCCTAGAAAAACATTTCCCTTCTCAAAACAAACAAACAAACAAACGATGCCATGTATAACGGAACTGCCAGTAAACGCATGTGCAGAACTTGTTAAGACTTGGTTTTATCAATACCATCACCCAAGTCTGACCTCTGTGGTCTGAACCCAGTGTAGGAATGAAGCAGAAGTCAGGAAACAAGTATAATAGCTCAGTATGGAACTAAAAAAACAAGTACATCTATATCTAACATGTTCTATTTGGAAGTATCAGTGGCAATGGAGGTGATAGGATGAGATGTATTGATGGAAGTTAATTCAAATGTTTTTTAGTACTTTGTAGTAGAGCATAACATTAGAAAGCATCAGAGTAAGAAGTCATAAGGGTCACAAGGTACAGCACCAACCAACCTTGTACTGGGGATTGTCTCGCTTCCGAAGAAGTTCCATGCCAAATGCCTTATCATATAAAAATATAGTACAAATTAGTAGCTGGACGAATAATTATGATAAAAACCAAATACAAGTAAAAGGCAGTAAATTACCTTCTCATAAAAATTGATAGCACGATCAAGATCTCCCACTCGAAGCATTACCTGGCATAAAGGCTCAGGTGTAGGACCTCTTTCTATCAGCTCAAATTTGTAACCATCAGGATCTTCAATAAAAGCAATCACTGATTTTCCACCTTTTACAGGCCCTGGTTCTCTTGTTACCGTTCCTCCCTTGGCTTTAATGAGATCTACTGTTTTTGCAACCTACAATTTTCTAGCAATGAAACTAATCAATCAACCATGCTCATATTCAACTGTGAAAAAGAAACATATTAAAAACTAAATAATAAGATACATTACTAAATAATGGCATGTTGAGAACTCTAGTCATAATTCAGTGCACACAAAAAAAGATACATTATGCTACGAATGTTTGCATGAGCACGGTAACATTTTTTAACCAATATTAACACAAAAAAGGGAAAACCATACCTTAATGTTTTGACTGAAAAAAAAAGAGTATCCACGATTTACCTAACTAATTCATTGGTACATTATGAAAATTATCTTTTGTCACCTCCGTGTTGAAAAAAAGAAGGCATTTGAATCCATTTTATGGGGGTCTTGGCATTGAAACTGATCATGCCAAAATCCCACATAGTAAAAAGGCTATTATTTTCAATTGATTCCCTACTACATAGTTCAATGGAGATTTGGATGAAGCAATTTAAGCCAGATCTCCTGGCTTAAGGTTGTATGGAGTTCATGAATCATTATGGCCACCATATAATTAAGCAAATCTATAGGTTGTAGTTATCAAAATATAAGGAGAAAAAAACATGTATTGTTAAGTAAAAACCACTGAGAAAAATTTTTATATGGATAGGACTGGCCAACACTTATACCACATAAACAAATGTGACATAGCTTGTAATTCTATAAAGGAAGTTTTTGGGGTAGCCAAAACAAAATACTAGCATGCCTGGTTATGTTGCGGTGTTACCTATAGAATTATACTGAACTTATGTTGCATTGTTGCCAACAAAATTAGACCCCATCCATCCCAAGAAAAATAAACAAAATATCTGTACATGATCACTCATCATCAGTTGAAGAAATGGGCAACTATACACACAGGACTTAATATCAAACAACTCAATTAGTGAAGCAAAGAACCAGGATAAGCAGAAGAATCTTACATCCTCAACAGCAATCCCGAAATGACCGAAAGCAGTCCCGATGTCATAACTTTCCACGCCATAATCTGGCAATAGATATACATCAGAGTTTTCGCATAAATACAGTAGAAAACACACATTATACTGAGGTATATTAAATATATGACAACGACATTTGGAATGTAGAAGCTTACTGTAAGTGAGCTCCACAACGAAATGCGAGTCCTCAGGCCCATACCCAAGAAAAGCATTGGTATACCTCTCCTCCGGAATGTCCCTCTTGCGCAGCAGCTTCATCCCCAAGCACTCGGTGTAAAACCTGCAATAATAACAGCAACCCAATCAACAGTGACAATATGGGTAGTAGGATGCTAGGAGGCAGAGCAAATTTCACAAACAACAAATATAGGCAGGTGGAGTTGCGTTTGTTTATACTTGATGGTCTTGTCGAGGTCGCCGACGCGGTAGACGACATGGAGCATGCGCCTCCGGTCCTTCTTAACCCACTCCATCGCCTCATCCTGGCCGATCACCTGCGCCGCCGCCGCGGCCGACGACCCGCCCGCCGCCTCCGCCCCCGCGCTCACCCCTCTCCGCGCCAGCCTCACCGGCGCCCTCGCCGCCGCCGCCACCCTACTCCCCACGAACAGCGCCTCGCGCCGAGCGACTGCAACCAATCGAATCAAACACCCAAACCCATCAAACCGTGACCGAGAGGGAACCGAGAGAGGAAGGGAATAATAGATAGGTTTGCGTACCGGAGGAGGAGAGGGAGGGGAGGCGGAGGCGGGAGGCGGCGGCGAGGTGGAGGGAGGAGGCGGAGGCGACGATGGGGAGGGGGAGGAGGAGGCGAGCCATGGCGATGGTGGCGATGGATTTGGGGGCGAGAGAGAGAGAGATGCCGGACGCGAGCTCTATCCACGTTGCGACCTGCGTTGCGGTCGGGTCGCGGGCTTGGATCTGTCCGGGGTGTCAGTGAAGCTGGCAGGTGGGGCCGCTCACGGGGGGCGACGTGATGTGGGGCATATGATGGTGAAACTGAAACTGAAAGCCTGAGGCTGTTTGATTTGATTTTGGGGGATTTTTGGCCGTTCGTGTGAGCTAGTGAATTTTTGTAGTATTATAGTAGTAGACTAGTAATAGTAAGCAGTAGCAGTAGGAGTAGGTATGTTACTACCAACAACACAAGAGAATATGTCATCTCAATAAAAAGGCGAATATGCTTCCATGGAAGATAATTTCGATTGCAAATCTAATAATAAATGGATAACTTTGGGTGACATAGTAAAGAGTCAAAACTTGCGCTACCTCGGTCCCAATATATAACTAGAAGGTAGAAGGGGATGTGATCCCTCCTATGGCGGACATATTATTTTAAGAGTGGTCAAATTCTCTCTTAAATTTTATTCTGGGATGAGGGAGTAACTATTTTTTAAAGTAAAGTGCACAAACAGTCCTAAACTTATAGGGTATGTCATCTAGGTCCCCAAACTTCCGAAACGCATTTTTGGTCACTAATCTTTTTTAGCCGTACATGGGCTATCCAAACATCGTTTGACTTAGTCTGCTCACGCAATACGGCTTGCCAACGTGGAAGGGGAGGAGATGGCTGGGGCATGAAATATGCATTGAGCCCTGGGCGTGAAATCCCCGACTCCTCATTATCCTTGGCGCAGGAAGACGCCCTGGGCGGCGCAGGATAGGAGGGATGGTGATCGCTGGTGAATAGAGCCAATCGGTCGTAGGAGTGGTAGAGAAGGTGGGGGAGCGACTCAGCCTGCAGTCTTGCACCCATCAATGGAAAATGGTGGCGAGATTGCAGCGACTACGTGGAGACGCACCTGTGTATGGTGAGTAAAATTGAGCCCAAATCCTTGTACGTTAGTTGGTTAAGATTGATGGTATACATGTTGACGCAAAATATCATCACCGGGCGTTGACCGTGCTGAAAAGATGTTGGCTGATGAAATACACTACACATGGATACACGAAGGCTAGGGAGATCTGCTTAGCTCCAGAGCAGGTCCTAAATCTTATAATGCGGGCGTGCCAGTCAGAATGATTCTACAACTGACAAGATATTGTATATTGATCGTCATGGAGCTGATCGGCTGTCAAGCCGATGCGTTGTGGCGCCTTTAGCTGATGTTCCTGTATGCATCCAGGAGTCGATAGGCTGAACAACCGATGATGGTGCGCTTTTACCCGATGCCAATAAGATATTGAAGATCAATCGGCTGTATGTTAGACATAAATCCAAGTAATCAGACAGACAAGCGAGCTCAATAATAGTATTGGCTATAAATAGGATATGACATGAGAAGCCGATATAAGACTTAGATCTAGTCATAGGATAACTTATCGGCTAACCCTCCGATGTGACATTGTATAAAAACCCACCAACTTAATAGACATAAATCTATTGCTAGCAATCTTGATAGATTAGACCCAACCGATGTAGCATAAGATTAAAAGCAATAGGAAAATCCTACTTAGACGATAGATTTACACAATGTGATGGATAACCGATCTATCTAAAACAACATATATAGAGAAACATCAACTCGGCCAGAATATCATGCCTAACCGAGAAAGTCCAAACCAATCGATAAAGCCCTAAACACGATAACGCTACAGATAAAATCGATAGATCTGATAGGCAATGCTTGTGTCAGTTGGATCGATATATCGGACCTAACTGAGAAAGTATCAATCGTCACCGATACAAGCGCAGCCGACAGAACTTACTTCTTCACCGGAGGTTGGACCTAACCGATGCAGCCCAACTTGGTAGCAAGACCCCGAACTCGATTTCTTTTCAGGGGTTCGGACCTAACCGATGCAGCCCCGAGCTAAAGCGAGAACCCGTCGAGTAGGTTGTAAGGTGGCGATGCATCGAAATTGTATTGATCGAGAGATAGTTTGTACAATGACCCCTGGCATACAATTTATACCTTTTGGGTTGACTGAGTCCTAATAGGACAGACACAATCGGCTTGCTATATGCAGCAATTACAACAAAAGAAGCTAAGACTTCTAAACTTACAAAATTAGGAAACCGATTGGCTTTCCTTAGACTCCTCCTAATTACATAAGGAAAATAACTAACACATGCCTAATTAATAGATAGAATTAAATGCCATGACATGGTCTTCATGATTCCTTCCTTAATTCAATCTCTTTTGGATAATCTTCCATAAAGCTCTTTCCTTAACCGAATCCAGTACAAAATCGTCCAATTTTGTTCAACAAGACAATAATGTAGCTTGTTGTTGGTAAAAGTTTTAAAATTTGGTGGCTAGGTTCGATGCGTTTCTTCGGTATGCGGTATAGTTACGGTTTTTTTATGTGCTGATTTACATGTTGTACGATGGTTTAGTTTCTTACATGCTAGGTGATGGATCAGATGAGTTCACGGTGAAGGTTCACAACAGGGGATTTTTTATTGGGCATGGCAATCTACGTTCTTATGTGGATGGCAAGGTGAGTTGGTTTGATAATGTTGAGATAGGTACTTTCTTGGTCACCCTAAGGCTGGACCAGTTCATTGAGGATCTTGGATACCTTAGGACTCCTAGCTTGAAGATTTATTGGCTATTACCTGGCAAGGACATTTTAGATGGGCTAAGAGTAGTGGTTAGTGATATTGACAAATGTGATGGCGTTAGTGGTTGACAAGTTTAGGACTTTTGTTGTATATTTTGATCATGATGACAAAGTTGCAGGGATTAACTGGGATGATATTATGGACAATTCTAGTATACCTTTACCAAAGGTAATCAGACCTAGTAAGGTGAATTATGCAGAGAAGACAACAGGTGAGAGCAGCAGACAAGAGGGCAAATTTAAGGAGCAGAGTAGCAGGCCAGAGCTGAGCAGCAGACAACAACATGCCAATCTAAGAGAGAATAACAGCAGGTGGCAACAAGAGGATTACTGTGATGAAGAAAATGGGACAGAGAGTGATGACGGTGGTGAGTACTTCTATGACAGTGACTATGAATGATGGCTATCGGTGATATGGGTCCGGGGTACCCCGTGGACACGACATCTGGTCCTAGGGGCCCGCATGGTCGCTTCCCGAAGTGGTTAAGTCTTGCAAAAAACACAACATATGGGTTCCTAGAGAGGGTTCAAGCTTCGGGAGGCCATGTGGCCATACCGAGGGGGATGGCCCAGGGCACCGCCTAAAGGCCGAGCCTATCCCGAGGGAGGGTTCGGGTCACCTAGAACCCTCCTGGTGCGGGCAACGCACACTGCACACCACCGCGTGGCGGGCATCGTGCGCAGTGCAACCCCCAACCACTGCATTTATTGTGATGGGAGGGCACCTGGCGCCTGCCACCTCGCATTTATTGCAATGGGAGGCGCGCGTGACAGGCGCCCATCATCATTCCTTTCTCTCTTGCCTAGGGAGAGAGGGAGGCGAGAAAATCTCCCCTTAGTGACCGCGCGGTGACAGTGCTGTCACTAAGGAATGGCTGTCTCTCCTCCCCATAACCATCGCATTTAATGCAACGGACGACTACGTGGGAAGGCTAGGCGCCCCACGTTGGGACGTCACTTCCTAGAAGCAGCCCCGTTGCCCACTGACTGGTGGGCCTCATCAACGACCGGGGAGATCAGCGTCATCCCTAGTCAGCAGCATAGTGCTCCCCCCACTTGCCCCCGCTCACCACTACCGTGCGTGGCGACATGGTGAGGAGCCCTGACAAGACATGACCGTGGCGGTTATTTCAGGAAAAGGGAATATCTCTTGTACCTTACAGGGGAGCTGTTCCACTGTGGTATCCTATTGGAGTATAAAAGGAGGCCCAGGTCGGTAGTTAGAAGGGGAGCGATCCTGGTAGATGAAAAAAGGATTGGCCCAAGAGTTAGGCACAGAAAAATCATCATACCAAATTCTTTGTAACCTGATTATTAGTTCAATCCACCAAGAACAGGAGTAGGGTATTATGCATCCCCTACGGCCCGAACCTGTATAAACCGCCGCACCCGAGGGGTCTTCCCCCTCAGTTTGCAGTCTCTCTTTTTCCGCTCTCTTCACTTCAGATTCTAGCTCACACCCCTGGGCCGAACTACAAAGGGGGTCTCACGATCCTCCGCTAGACGAGCTCACGCTCCGACAATGGCGATGATGACTTGTTTGTTAATAATGTTGATGAAAATGTGGTAAATGAGGGGGTAGACACCTGTGTATGAGAAGAAGGCCGACAGACCCAAAAAGTCTAGAAGAAAGGCACCATGTGAAGTAATTAGCAAAAATGGTCCAAAGTTGACAAAACATAGAGTGATAATGCATTGCAGGTATTGTGGAGAAGAAAATCACAACTCAGGGGGTTGTAAACTAAAGAAACAGGGCATCAGTTCTGAGGAGGTAAAGAGGATGGCTGCCATAGCAAAAGAAGTAGCTACAATGGAGAACCAATAAAATATCGCTGAACAAGAAGCAGTTGTTATCAACCAGGTAAAATATCACTAACATAACTCCTTTTTCGTTCAATGTTATTTTGTTGCATATCTTATGAACTACATGACCTATGGTATACAGGATGTCATAGAAGAACATATTGCTGCTTCTCAAACTTCATCTCAATTACTGTCACAACTAGGAAGCACTGTGTTTAGTGAGATGGTTGATCAGGTAATTATTGTTATCAATTATTTCAGTTTCACATTGCAAAATATTTATCATGTACACATGCTCCCAATTTTGCAGCCAACTCAGAGTTCTGTGCTCTCTCAACAACTAGGCCCACTGCCAAATCATGCCTTTATCATGTCTAACATTACATCAGCAAGACCAGCTCCTCTTACAACTAACACCAAGATAGGGAAGGCTGCAGCACTGAAGAAAAGAAAGACCACAACTGGAAGCAAGAAGTCTGGAGGTGCTGCATAAAAAAAGAAGCCTGCATCTGGACTGGGACAAATTAATCCATGTTAGTTAGCTGGGAATATATTTTGTTCAGTGACAATCTGAGAACAATTGGTGTTTTTGGTTGTTGACACACAGGGCTACTTGATGACTGCCAATTGTTGCATGTTGTAATGACAATCTGCTATATTGGTTGCATGTTGTAATGCAAGTGCATGGCTACTTGATGACTGCCAATTGCCAGAATTATGGTAGCATTTTGCAATAGTTAAGTGCTGAAACAATATGAAATGGATGTTCTGCCTCTTTACTGAATGTGTGCCTCATTCTGTCTTTGAAATGTTGTAAAAAAATTATGTGAATTGAATAAGGTTCCATTCAAACTGTGCACAGACCCAACATTAAAAAACAAGCATATTAAAGAAACTGGCCATTTTATTCATCATATAGCATATATTTTTAGTACATTGCTCTGCACCCTGCTCAACCATTGTATTTCTCTGAACACGTACAGAACGTGGATACCTCTAAGGTTTGACGAAAACAAATTAAGGGGCTTGATGGATATTTCATGCCCGAACTGTCTCCTCCCCGCCCCCCCACGTCGGCAAGCCACGTCGCGTAAGCAGACGAAGCCAAATGTGGTTTGGACAGTCCCTGTACAGCTAAGTAAGATTAGCGACCCAAAAATTATGTTTTGAGAGTTTGGGGACATAGATGACATACCCTTACAAGTTGAAATGAAACACATCTAATACACACCCGCAGACCACCCAAACAGGCTTCCAGCCCAGCAAGAATGGCTGTAGCCTCGTAGGCCGGTCCTCCGCGACAAGGCTGAATGGGTGTGAGGTGGCACAACGCATGCTCATGGGAAGGACTCTGAATCCTGGACTTCGTCTATCTTTCACTCTCCAAATAAAGCCTAGAAACATGTACCTACATATAAACTTTATATATTTTTTGTCCAACTTTTCATTAAAAATAAAAAAATCATATGGAAACTTTATTTTTCAAAAGGAAAAAAGTCTGAATTACCCCCTGAACTATTGACTGTGTTAGGTTGAGTTGTGTCTGGTTTTGAGTTTAGGAAGTAAAAAGAATGAGTTTAGGAAGTAAAAAGAACACAGTGAGTAGTTCGGGGTAATTTAGACTTTTTCCTTTTAAAAACCAACTTTATACATAAGAAGTATGGAAATTCTATTATTCTGTGTGAAAAACTTTATACATAGAAAATACAAGAAATATCAAAACTTTATACGTATAAATTCGGTAGAGAGCTTTGTACATACAAAGATAGAAATTAAAAACACATGTTTGTATGGCCCACACCCACGTAATAATAGATTATGTGCCCCCCACATATGTGATGTAGGAAAAAAAGGCCTAGAAAAGAAAAGAATATTGGGCCAAAGAGTGGAGGGTAGCATGCCTGATCCATTTGCGCGGGGATAGCGTGCGCCTCCGTGCGCGAATTAGACATTTCAACTATTGCACTGGCTCTCTGTCATACTACCTGTTGCGATGGTTTGAACCTTTTAAAAATATCTTTTTAATGTAAGATATTTTGAGTACTATTGTTACGCATTGTTCTCTCGTTTAAATGTGATATGATATGTTTTGTCTACCCTTAACTTTCCTGAAACATCCTTTAAATCTTTATACGTGGTAACAGAGAGAGTAGGAAAATGACCATTGGGTTTACACCGTGATTTGTCATTATTTGAAATATATTTAAGGTCTGGGATTTGTACTCCTTCCACCTAGGAGTACGTTTTATGTAAAATCAGATCTTTATCTAGTTTTTGCATGATACTACAAACTGGATGAAACCATGCTTGTTGCTGTGGAAATGATATATGATAATTGAACGAATAAGTTGTAAGACGGGTATGTTTTATATAATTCATGCAATTTCATGCTGCTTCGTACAAATCGAACAAAAGATGTGTTTTTCACGCTTCTGCTAACAGAAGTGCATAAGCCATAAAATTCCTGGTAGCTAGGCTTGTCAATCCGCCGGTGAGGCCGGGGATCCGCACCTACCCACCCGGCAGGGGATCGAGACCAGGGCCTTGGAATAATTTGGGGGCAGGGGATATCCACCCGCGGCCCCAAAGTAGGTGAGAAAATGACTATTATAACATCCTCAAAAGTGGGTTTCGCTCTTATACCATCTGCAAAGTGATTTCGCTACAATGCCATTCTCAGAGTGTGCCACACAGCTGAAATATAATTTCCACCTTTTTAATGTTTTTCCCTCAATTTCACTGTAAGTGGACATATTTGCCCCTGTGAAATCGGACGAGAAAAATGTCGGCCCTCCCATACGATTCTGAATGGAATCTCTTTCCTCTCCCTCGAATATCCCTGCTGCCACAGTCGACCAAACCTGCCCTTCTCCGTCCACGCCTCCTCATCCCACCTTCCTTCCTGCCGTCCGCCTCTCCTAAACTCCACCCTCCTTCCTGCCTCCCGCTGCCTGACGCCGCCCACGCATTCCTCTCCCACCTTCCCTCCCGTCATCCGCCTCTCCCCCGTCTCCCCAATTCCCCAGTCCCGCCGCCGTCCATGCCTCCCCATCCCACCTTCCCTCCCGTCGTCCGCCTTTCCCCAAACCCACCATCCTGCATCCTGCCGCCTCCCTCACCGAAAACCCTAAGCCTAGCTACCAATGCCGATGTCGCTGCCAATGCCATCGCCAATGCACATATGAAGATGTCACCACCGATGCCCCACAATCCCATGGATTGCAATCGGAATGAGCTCAATT
>CM002483.1:5949530-5973155 GCA_000325765.3 Leersia perrieri
CTTGGCAAATATTTACTTGTAGAGAAAATATATCAAAAAGGAGAAGAAATGGAGGAAACCTCACTCTCAAGGAATGAGAGGGCCCACTGACAGAGTTATCGACCTAAGTAACTATCATTGCACGTGCCACTGACACCGGGATACTCTACTTCAATTGCAAGGCTGTAGAGTAGGGAGTGATGGCTTAGACGCGGTGTCTAGGCTCGATCTTACAATTATTTGGGCGATTATACTCTTGGTGTGTTTGCGGGCCGCCGATGGTGACAGCTCGGTATGGGTGTCTCCTGTGGTTAGATGCACCTCCGCATTTAACTTCAGTTGGATGGTTAAGACAGTCTGTCGTAAGTAACTCGGCAGGCCGGGGTAATTTTGCGAAGTACCGGGAGGGCATAGCTAGGTCTAGGCTTAGTTATAGCTGCATTGTAAGGAGGGTACACCACACTGTTGTATACTGGTTAGAAGATGTTAGAGTGTTGTATAAATTACAGAAAATAGAACTATACTATGACTGCTCTTACTTAGACTAATTTAGGATTGATATAGAGTTTAGCTAGATCCTTCGCTTGTGTCACTCTACCCAAGATATATTTCTTACCCCTGTTTAGAACTATGACTTATGCATGTGTATGTATTTTATTAGAATGATTGCACTTTACTAATCTTCCCTTGGGATAAAATAAATACGATACCTTGGAATACTCTCGGGTGAAATGCTACAATGATATATCCGTGCGCTTGCGAATTCATTTCTGCCAAACCATATGTCAGTGTTTTGGACCGGCAATAAACTATATGGGGCTACGCACGAACTCGAAAGCTAGATGGTGACGGAACACGAAGATTTATACTAGTTTAGGCCCTCCAATGGAGTAATAACCCTAATCCAGTCCGGGGGAAATATTCCGCCAAGTTTGTATGATTGAATATGGTATATGATGTGATGTGTTTCGACGTCCTCGACCCCTCCTTATATAGGGAGGGAAGGCCGAGTCATCTAGGAATCCTAGCCCTAGACGGCTTAGGGTTTCCTTATTTGTTACAATATCTACCCGACCGACTACCGTGGAATACAAGGCAAGGCCCAACCGGGTGATTTATCTCTTTACATATATGAACTCCGAGTTGCATACGACTCGGGATATGCCTTATATCTTGGATTGTGCCTTGGGAAACAAGGCACTGATGGGCCGGGCTTCTTTGCCTTCCTTCTATCAATCTTCTAGAACACCTCTTCTTCGTGGGCTTATTATGATGGTCCGAGTAGATACCAAGTACCCATATTCTCCACAGTAGCCCCTGAGTCATTCATAGACGAATTGCATCCCTCTTCTTCAAATATTTCAACCTTCAATCTTCAAACTCCAGTCTTAAGTTATTTATTCCCATCATCTTGCAAAGAGACTATGAAGGACTCCATCATAAAATCCAGAGAAAAAATTGGGGCACTGAGTGGCGCACCTATTAGGTGTAGCCCCCGACTCTTGGATTAGTTGGGGAAAACAACTAAACTTATATAGGACTTTAAAAGAACATCCTTATAAAGGAATTAATGGGTGCGCTGAGTGGCGCACCTAATAGGTGTAGCCCCCGACTCTAGAATTAGTTGGGAAAACAACTAAACTAGAGTCTAATAGAGACAATCAGCACACCTGGAGCTTAGCATCGATCATTTTAAATGATAGGCCGGAGGCTTTATTATAATATGCATAGCTATAGCCAAATACGATTTTTAGTCAGATATTTACGCATCCTCATCTTGATACTTATCAAGGCATACAGCTTAGCATCTGGATAACAGGCCAAAGGCTTGATTTGAACCTTAATAATTTGAATAAGGGTAAGCGAATCCTGAATCAGGTCATTACTCTGTGAGATCGCATATAGCGAGTAGCTCCAAGTAAACTGCATGTGATTTTTCATCACCGAAAGGCATAAAGGGCATGCTTAAAATTTACCGGGCTGTATCAAATGTTAGCTTAGAATCAATCACAGGAATCAATATCCCTGAGTGATAGGCCAGAGTCTTATCAATCCAAAATAATCCAATTATCTAGTTGTTGTAGCAGTCGGCTGCTCTCTTATTAAATGAATATTCAAATCCTCCAAATATAGTCTTTAATTCATGATTCTAACTGTAGGGCTAAGTTTCCAGTAATAATCCGAGTAACCATCCAAAAACCTTAGCCACCGACTAGTTCTCTTGATAAACCCTAGGACTTGCTTATAACGGTTCCAAACTGACACCGTTAAATTCGGAGCTTATTTAACCATCCCGCGAAAATTGTGGATCTGACGCATGTCCAACGGCGTTAGTTTCCCTTTTATCTCTGTCTTCTCCGTCGGATTCAACACTGTTGCGCCTTTGTCTTCCAAGCTCCCAATCCATTTTCGCTCTTGCGATTTGCACCGCGCCTCCAAGCTCCTTGCACCACCACAAATCCCAACAATCTGACCTCACCCCCCATCATGGCCAGCACCAGGAGCTCCAAGGCCGCCGCTGACGCGTCTGTTAGCGCAGACTCCGGTTGGCTTCCAAGCTCAATCAACGAGGGGAAGCTAAATCCGATGGCGAAGTAAGAAGTTCTTCATCGCAAGGAGGTAGTCCCCTAGCTCCCTGCTCGATTTGATATCATACCCTCGCCAAACACCGGCGAGGCGGTAGTTTTTACCCCCTTTTTCTATAGCGGCTTCTCTGTTCCCGCTCACCCCTTCCTTAGAGGTTTGCTCGAGTTTTATGGGATTAAGATCCATCATCTTAATCCTAACTCCATTCCTCATGTCTCTATCTTCATACATCTAAGTGAAGCCTTTATGGGCATTTTCCCCCATTTTAACCTCTTTCGAGCCCTGTTCTTTCTGAAACCGCATCCTAGCCATGCCAACATCTCCAATGTTGGTGGAACCGGATTCCAATGCCGTTCCACTAACAAGTACTTCAACATGTCCTTCAACACCTTCAACAAGGGATGGCATGATGAGTGGTTCTACCACCCTGATGCCGAGAAGTCACTCGGCGAGTATTCTTCCGAGTACCCCATCCCTTGCGACTCCTGGAACGCCAAGCTCACCAAACCAGAAATGGATGAAGTTTCCCCTTTAATGAAGAAGATTGCCGACTTGAAGAAAGACGCGCTAACCGGAATTTGGGTGGCACGACACTTCTTAAAGTACTGACTAAATCCCCTCAAGGAGCGTGTCCATCCAGCCTTTGAGTACACAGGTCACCACAGTTCTACCAGGGAGTCAGAGGTTGACCTGACAGAAGAAGAAGTCAGCAACAAGCTCAGGGCACTTTTTGCTGATGGCGTCGACATCCCCACCGAGAAGGATAAACCTCTGTGTAAATCTTTCCACATCTATAGGCAGACTTCTCAGGTATGTGTCTTTTATTGATATTACATATTTATCCTTCCACCTATAGAATATTAATTGTCCGTACTGATTCTCAGGAGTGTTATCAGCTCGAGTCCACACCCCCGAGTGTCGCCAACATTACCAGGCCTAATCAGGCCCCAATGCCTGATGGCCCAGCCGTTGACTTCTTCAACGAGCTTGGAGATGATGAAGAAGAGGCAGCTGAGGCTACTGCCGCTACTACTTCAGTCCACACCGACTCCCTTCAAGGGAGGAAACATAAGATGGTTGTTACCAGCGACTCGGACAACGAGGCAACCAACCAGTCAGCCCTAGCTCCTCGTTTGTCTTCTCCTCCACCACCCACAGCGCCTAAGGCAAGGCCCTTCTCACCTCGCCCATCTAAACGTGGGTGTTTGAAGGTGTCCAACGTGTAAGTTCTCTTTTCTTTGCAATGTCTTTGATTACTCAATGCAGCAAGCCCAATACCAGTTTCACTGGTAAGGACGACGACACTCCACCACAGCCCCCGACTACTTCAGTAGTCGAGAAGCCCGTGGCTATGCCGACTGGTTCTCAGTCGGGGCGAGTGGAGAAAGAGGTCCGAGCGACCACTGTCTCCCCGCCGTCTCAAGCCACTGCCATGGATATCTGCTCCACCACGGCCCAAGTTGCAACATCTTGTGATATCATCCCCACTGGTATGTTCTTTATAAACTTATTAAATAACAGCCGAGTGATATTCTTCCTTGATTTTTGATTATATCTTGAAAAGTCTTGTCTTCAGTTGAGACTGCTCCATCCACCACTGCTGCTGCCGCTCTGGTCACTACCATTGAAACCACTTCTTCCCCAGCCTTTGTGTTCACGACTGTCATTGATACGCCGGGTGCTGATAAGGGAAGCAAATACAAGGCTCTCCCGCAGCTGCCGGACCGAGTACTGGTTCTGACAGCGAGAAGACTGCTAGTGAAGAGGTAAACCTAAGTTCTTTATCCTCAGTTTAAACTTCTTTATGTTCGGCTCTAGCTTTATCTTCTCAAACTTAATCTCCTAGATTATCGGGTGGCGATATGGCCCTGATCCTGACCAGGTCTGAATCTTGGATCAGGTCGTAGACTAGAAAAATATGACCAGGTTGATCCTACTAGTGTCCGAGTCATCTGACCTAGTCCTAGTAAGTTGTCTTCTAATAAACAGTCACTTTCACTCGGACTTCTTTCTTTGTACTCATGAGCATTATTTTTCCAGAAAGTAGTCAACAACTCCAGTGCTAAAAATACTCTTCTAGCGCGCATTGCTCCATTGGCTAAGGCTGAGCAAGCTCAAGAAGAGCTGGTTGCTCTTAGGAATGAAGTTGCTAACTACAGGGACATCCGCAGCAATTTCAAGGACAAGCTTAGAGGTAATCTTCCTTTTCAACGCAGGCCTCTTATCTTCAATTTTCCCTTGAACCTAACTACTATGCCTTCAGAATTCCTTGGCCATGACCCCACTGTACTTGAGGCCAAAAAACAAGCTAAAGAACAAGTGCTAAAACTTCAGGCTGAGTTGACTCTGCTTCAAAGCAAAAATGAAGGTAATTGTAATCCCTTCGTGTAGAATACTTCATTGATTTTCAAGTCTTGTGAATATCTCCATTTTTATCAGAACTCATCAAGGAAAAGGACTCGGCCGAGAAGAAACTAGCTCATGCTGTTGTCCTAAAATCACACGAGAAGGCCAAGTTCTACTAGGATAAACTTGAGACCTTCATAAAAAAGCATGAAGGTAAGTTTCCTAGTCTCATAGATGAAATCTGAAACTTGTCTTCCAACTGAACTTATTTTTGCCTTCTCTTCATAGAATTAAAAACTGCCTATGCCAAAGAAATCAGCTCAATACAGATAAAGCATAACAAATCCCTGGACAAGATGAAAGCCCAGCTGGATGAAGCCAGAGAAGCCAATGCCAAGTTCTGCAAAGTCGCAGAACCAATTCTTGATGCTCTCCACCCAGCAACTGCTGGATCCAACATCTCAAGTTTCCCCAGATGGTGATCGATCTCCTCCAGTCAGCCCCCGGCAAATTTAAGGAGATAATCCTTGAGTGCTGGTGTTGCATGCGGTCAGACCTTAGCAATTATTAAATCTTTATACCCTAGGCTTGACCTCCGACCCATCACCTCGGGATATGAAGATGGAACGACTGGTGAAAAGGCCTTGGAATTTGTGAGCGAGGTAGATGAGATGGCCAAGATTATGGCTAAAGACACCTGGTATCCTGAAGACAATGACGAGTAGAACTTAGTAGGATCCACTCGAAAACAATCATATGTGTGTAATATTTGAATGCTTCCTTTGTTTATGAAATCCTTTTTCGCTTTACCAAGTCACATATTATTTAATTCACACTAAATCCATACGTTTAAACACTCATCGATAACCAAATGAGCTTCACGATCTGGAGAGTGACTTAAATAACATGAGTCGGCAAAGATATTTTTTGTTATGCCTTTTGTTTAAACACTCATCCCGACTAGATCTTGAGTATGGGAATTGTGTAACAAACAAGAACATCAGTAATTAGAGCTTCATAATTAGGCATGAAAAATCTGACTTTATTGAAGACAAAATATATAAGATACACATAGCCCCCGACTGGCTACTCGAGGGACAAAGGTACTCGACGCAGGCAGTCATTAGGGAAAAGAATTAAAATGTTAAGTGTAGAAGGGACGTATCTGCTCTATGTTTCAAGAGTTGTCCACCAAAGAGCCGTCTTCACGTTGGAGACGGTAAGCACCCGGCCTTGTTACTTTAGCAATGATGAACGGGCCCTCCCAGATTGGAGATAGCTTATGTCTGTTCTTGGTAGTTTGAATTTTTCTCAAGACTAAATCACCCACCAGAAAAGCTCAACCACGTACACTGCGGTTATGATAACGGTGCAGGCCTTGTAGGTACTTTACTGACGGAAGTACTGCGATATCGCGTGCTTCCTCCAGTCGGTCAACATCATTCAGTCTGCCTTCTTCGGAACCGGACTCGTCATACGCTTGGACTCGTAGAGAACTGTGAGTAACTTCAGTTGGCAACACAGCTTTCGAGCCGTAGACGAGAAAAAATGGTGAGCATGCTGTTGCTCGACTTGGCGTGGTTCGTAAGGACCACAAAACAGACGGCAACTCCTGCACCCATTTGGCCGCGTAAGGATTAAGCCGGTTAAAGATTCTCGGCTTAATGCCTTGAAGAACCATACCATTAGCTCGCTCAACTTTCCCGTTACTACCCGGATGTGCAACAGAAGCAAAACAAATCTTAATCCCGAACTCATTGCAGAAGTCTTTGAAGAGATCACTTGTAAACTGGGTGCCATTATCGGTAATTATCCTATTAGGTATGCCAAAATGATAGATGATACTGAGAATGAAATCTTTAGCCTCTATCCACTTTGTGAACTTGTCCACTGCCACAAAAAGATGAGTGAATCCACCCGGGGCTTTTCTAAAAGGCCGACTAGATCTAGCCCACAAACTGCAAAAGGCCAAGATAATGGAATTGTTTGCAGTTCTTGAGCTGGAACATGAATTTGTAGCCCAAAAAACTGACAACCTTCACAAGTCCTGACAACCTTCTCCGCATCATTAACGGTAGTTGGCCAGTAAAATCCTTGACGAAAAGCTTTGCCTACGATGGTCTTTGATCCAGCATGATTGCCGCATATACCCGAGTGAATTTTGTGTAAGATCTTTATAGATTGTATAAACCCTGCTCTTTCGCTCAATACTAATACACCTCATGAGCACCCCGTTGGCCCCCTTCTTCATCAATTCACCTTTATAGATTTTATAAACCCTGCTCTTTCGCTCAATCTTCTTAGCTTCAGCTTGGTCAGATGGTAATTCATCCTCTTTCAGAAATCGAAAAATTGGGTTTCTCCAGTCATCCTGCAAATAGGCCACTATTGATTGTTCTGACTGCTCGGCAGTCGGGGTTTCGGAAGACTCGGCAGTCGGTTGTTCCAAAGTTTTGGTAACTTGACTTTTCATCTTCATAGTCGGCTCATGAAGTTATTCAATGAATATATCATCAGGAACCATTTGTCGACGAGAGCCCAGGTTAGCCAAGTAATCGGCCGCCTCGTTATAGCCATGAAGTATACGACTCAACTCAAGACCTTCGAACTTTCCTTCCAGTCGGCGTACTTCTTGGCTATAGTTTCACGACCCGCCCCTCGGCTACCGTAACAGGTAACCCGAAGGAGGGCGTGCCGTAGAAGAACAGCGAACTATTCCCTACGGAACCGCGCCACGAGTACCAGTCCCAGGATTCCATTGCTGGTACCCACAGTAACAAGATGAAATCAAAGCTTTAGTATTAAATAAACTATACCTTTACGTTGCAACTACGGGTAGACCCTGAGTAGCAACCAGCAATCAGAGAGCAGCAACAGCGGACCTTACCGTAGCCAGAACACCATACCACAAGCAGTGGTTTGGGTTTAGGAATGAAACTCCTCAACATCTACATCCTCAACCTGGTCTAGCAGCAAGAGAGGAAAAACAACAACAGAGAGGGGTGAGTACTTTCGTACTCGCAAACCACGGGAAAAGTGTAGCATGCAGGCTTCAAAGAACGGCTAGCGTCAGTGTTCAGAGAAAACCAGATAAATCCGCTACGCGACCATTCCGAGAAAACCATCTGACCATGGGTCTTCACAGCTTCTTAATTTATGGCTTCGGTAGAGAAAACCTCCGGGACGAACGCTAACGAGCAAACATAGGAATCCTACCAAAGTCTACAAAATAAAATATTATAAATATAAATAGTAGTGCCATAGGGTAGATCTCGAGTTTAAGAGAATACTGGAAGTGGAACGGGGTCGATCGGACTTACGGTCGAAAAGATATGAATTTTAAGAGGCTGACGG
The DNA here is from genome assembly GCA_000325765.3 of Leersia perrieri. Lineage (NCBI taxonomy): Eukaryota > Viridiplantae > Streptophyta > Magnoliopsida > Poales > Poaceae > Leersia > Leersia perrieri. Next base: position 5,957,796 of record CM002483.1, read on the forward strand.
CATTTCTGGAATATTGGCAAAAGGATTTATTTGGATATTGGGAATAAATATCCGAGGATATATCTTGAGGTCAAAAGACGTGGAATGGATTCTTCATGGTCTCGGATGGTGGGGCAATTGGCCGTAGGGGAAATCTATTTGGTTCCGCCGGCTTTTATAGCCGTGGCTGGGGAAAAGATAAGAACGGCGGCGAGAGGGAGTTAAGGCGACCGAGCGCTGCAACGAGGTGTCGCAACGCGGTCGTCGCGTAGCTGCAGCGCGGTGGTGATGGGACGGAGCGAAAAGGGGAGGGGTGGATGTGGACGATGGCCAGCGGGGTCCATGGTGCCGACGGGGACATGGTGGTTTTATTGCCCTGTCGTGGCGCCAGGGAGAATTTATGGTGGCCGGCATCGTCGTTTTGCGGGGGATTTATGGTGGCCGGTCAAACGGTGCTTCGCGGAGCGGCGGCGAGGAGGGAGGCGACGACGCGTGGCGGCTGGGCGGTGCTCGGCGGAAGGGGGCCGAGGTTGGAGGCAGCGCGGCGGAGCGGCACGCGGCAGGCGACGACGCAACAGGAGGGTGGGCGAAACGGTGATAAACAACGAGGGGACATGCGGCGGGCTACGCGACCAGGGCGGCTGTGCCGTCGGCGGCGGTGACCGATCTTGGATAGGGGAGGGATACGAGCGTGCGGTCGGGTAGGGGACGGTCGTGCGTTCGATTCGCACGAGCGTGGGGTTCGGCTGTCAGTGGCGGCGCAACGGAGCAGGCGAGCGCGCGGGTGAGAGGGCGGTGGTCGCCCGCTGGCGACGTCCCCGTGATCGGGCCGTGGACCGAGGAGCGGAAGAGGTTGGGCTGCAGTGGATGGCTCAGCAGGCGGAGGCCCAAAGGCGCGGTGCGGGAGAGAACATAGGCCGAAACCCAAAGGAGTGAGGGATTGGGGGTGGAGGAGAGGAAATGGGCCGGGCCGGGAAACGAAAAAGGAAGTGGAGGCGGCCCATAGTCAAGGGAAAAGGTTTAATAATTTTTGCTTAGGTGTTTTAATAGAGAGTTGGGGTAAAAGGGAGAGTAAATTCAAAATCCGAAAATTGGCATTTCAATTTAGTGAGAGGTTCTAAGGAGTCTTGGAAGAGAGCTATTTATTCCAAGAAAAGGACATGCTTGGAGTATAAACCCTTTGAGCCTTTTCGGAGACAAGGAAAGTCTGGAGGGACCGGAAATATGATTTTCGTTACGAGATGGTTATGAAAAGGTCTAAGGTTTTGGAATCGAACAGAGATGGTGGTAAAAGGGATTAGGAAATCCAGGAGTTTTTGTCTGGATAGGAAATTTTTGGGTCGGGGTACAAGGGGGTTGAGATCTTCTTGGCACATAACAATAATTACACAATCAAATAACCAAATTTTTCAAATTGCGTTTTTAATTAAAATAATTTTACGGCGGAAAAACTCAGGTTACTACAAATAGGCCATCATGTTCTCGTCCTGGCAATTCCATTCCTTCATGACTTGATTGATCACAAGCAAGGAATCACCGTATACGAAAAGGTGCTTGATGTTTAAGGATACTGCCAGTCGCAGCCTGTGGATCAAGGCTTCGTACTCGGCAGCATTATGCGATGCATTGAATCGAGAAAACTCAACAGGTCGCATTCCGCAGTCGAATCCACCACTTGATCAATGCGTGGAAGTCCAAAAGGATCTTTCGGGCAGGCCTTGTTGAGGTCCGTATAGTCAATGCACATTCTCCACTGTCCTGTCTTCTTTTGTACGAGCACTAGATTGGCCAGCCACTCAGGATGAAGCACCTCTTTGATGAAACCGGTAGTCAATAGTATTTTTTATCTCATTTTTGATAGCTTCTCGCCTGTCGGCGGCGAACCGGCGTAAGCGCTGCTTGACTGGTTTAGCGTCGGCTTTTACTTGCAAAGCGTGCTCGGTCACCTCCCGCGGGATTCCAGTCAAAAATATCTTTATTTCTTTGAAGAAAGGTGACGAGCTCGCTTTCCTATTTACAATCTAAATCAGCCCCGATGATAGCCGTTTTAGTCGGGTCGTCTGGGGTGAGAGGAATTTTCTTAGTCCTAACTTCGCCGACTTTAATCTTCGACGTCTTAGGACTCGGTATTTCTCCATCTACTGCCTTGGACATCTGCTGTCTGATCTCGTCACGTTCCTTGGCAGTATCACGCGCTTGGGCGATGTCGCAGCTCTCTCTATCGCAGGTAAACGCCAGGCGTACATCGCTATGTAGAGAGATGGCTCCATGTGGCCCCGGCATCTTGATCGTCATGTACGTGTAATGCGGGATCGCCATGAACTTGGACAACACGGGGCGGCCAAGGATAGCATGGTGGCCGTGTCGAGGTCGGCAACCTCAAAGCTGATATTCTTAGTTATGAAATTGGCCTTTGTGCCGAATGTGACTGGTAGAGAGATCTGTCGAGTGGAGTTGCCGACAGCCCAAGGATGACTGCATGGAAAGGGGCATAACTCGGATTGAGCTCGGATCTTGGGATCTTCATGGCATCAAAGGTCTTGGCGAAAATGATGTTAAGCGCACTACCTCCATCAATAAGAACGCACTTGAGGTGAGTTCCAAGCACCACTGGATCAAGAACCAGCAGGTATCGACCAGGGTGTACTATTTAGTCCGGGTGATCAAAGCGATCAAAAGTGATCAAGACTTCTGATCAAAAGCACCACTGCCATGTTGATTTCTTGATCAGTAAGCTTCTGTTTGCGCTTGGGCTCGTAGCCATGAGGGCCGCCGAAGATGTGGTTGAGCTGCTGGGTTGAGCATTGGAAACCAGGAGGTATGTCGTTGTCATCCTTTTCCATGCCCTTGTCTTTTCCAGAACCCTCTGGTGTATCCACCGGCTTCAGCCCCTTGACTTGTTGTAGGGACATTTCTCAGCCATTTGGATTGCAGGGACACTTCTCGGCCAATACCTGCTCATAGTCAGAGATCTTGAAGCGGTGCTCATGATTGAAACGATCAGTCGCGGCAACAAGTTCTTCAGGGCGTCGTTTTTGTTTTGATGAACGATTAGCGTCCTTGTGATCCTTAGAGGATTTGTCGTCCTTCTTCTTCTCTCTCGAGGCGAACGCTGACTGCTTGTCCCGGTGGACTGCTTGGATGGCTTCAGCTGATGCCCACATATTTGTTAGCCATCTCAAATAGTCGGCTAACGGTGTGGGGCGGCTTGCGAGTGAATTTGTGGATGAATTATACGTCTCTGACCCCTTTCCTGAAAGATGTGATGATGATTTCGTCCTTGACGTCGGGGATCTTGTTCCTGGCTTTTCAAAACCTCTTGATGTAGTCTTTTAGGGACTCGTTAGGCCCCAGTTGGAGTTGCAAGAGATCATACTGATCCCCAGGGCGCTCATAAGTACCATGGAAGTTGGCAATGAAGAGATCCTGTAACTCGGTCCAAGATTCGACTGATCTACGAGGTAACCCGGTGAGCCAATTGTGGGTCGAGTCAGATAACGCTACTGGGAGATAATTCGCCATTACTCTACTATCTCCTCCTGTCGCTCGTATCGCCATAGTATACACCATCAACCAAGTGCTGGGATCAGTTTTCCCATCGTATTAGTTGGCTTGAATCCTGAAGGCCAGGTGACTTGGCGAAGATCAGAAGTGAAAGCAAGGACTCCATCATCGAAATTATCTCGCCTAGGGGGCGAGATGCCTAGTTGTTGGTGATGGTATTCGTCCCATCGTTGGTCCGACTCCTGTCGTTCACGTCTCTTGTTGTTGATGACGTCGCGTAAGTCATGTCGAATGAGGTTACGTGCGTCTGAATGAGGCTGACGAAGGTAGCGGTCGTGATCCTGCCGCAACCTATCGCGCTCCTGATCTAGTCGGCGCCTTTCCTCATCGTTTCTTTGTTGTTCTTCTTCAAGCATTAAGAGATTCCTCTCTCGCTCTGCTCTTCGACTCGGGGTGGTGACCGAGTAACTCAGCGATGCAGATGCCCGTCCAGCTGATGATTTGGACGGTTCTCGGCGTCGTGAAGGAGGAGTTGTCCACGAGGTTGACTCGGTAGCCACCTAGTTATGATGGTGAATCCCAATCGCAGAGACAAGGGCTCGAGCTTTTGTCAGCTGTGGAGTTAAGGGTGCCACCGCTGCTATGTCTTCTATGAGAGTAGTCAACAGAGTTTGGGCAGCCGCAATATTCTGCTAGGGAGTGGTGAGAATGTGTTCCCCCTCATGAATTGTGCTGAGTCGCTGCTGCACTCGCCTGCCCGAGCTAGCTAGCCGCCTGGTTGCGTTTTCACGGGTGCGCGCTTGCTCCTCTCGAAGTTGTCGGGCTTCTGCGTCTTCGAGCTCTTTTCGTCGTTGCTCATCCTTAGCTCTCGCCTCTTCAAGCTTCTACTGTGCTTGCTCAATCTTGCAGGCCTGCCGTTCAATGTCTGCTGCTTGTTGCGCGAGTTGTTTGGCAGTCAACGGAACTTCTGTGACTTCTGCCATGAAAATCCCGTGTAGCGGGGAAAAGCTACCCGAGCTACTCTGCTCGAGATCGTCGAACTGGATTGATTCGTTGAGGAAGGCCACTTGGCGTTCTTCCCCCTCTCCATACGCCACCGAGTTCCCAGAATCTAGGTCATTATCACTCGGATCCCGCATGCTTGACCATTGGTAACGATAGGCATACAGATCAGCCCTGAAGAGCATTGCTTCGAGCGATGCCGATGGTTTCTTATACCAGTCCTCCTTGAACTCCAAATCCCTGCGTCCTTTGAAGAACGCGTCCATGGCTTGGTTGTTGGTTACGGCCGGCTTGTCTTCCATGATTGCATTGAAACATCGAAGGTAAACATAAAAAGGCTCCTCCACCCCTTGAAACAGCTGGGCCAACTCTTGGTTGGGGGTCAGTGCCGGTTGAGGGTCTTTTTGATTCTGCCGCCAAACCTTCTTGCGAAGTGGTGACTGATGTCCTTCACTCGGTGCTGGAGGTTGTTGGCGTTTGGCTTGTTCTCTTCGTTGCTTGTATGCCTCCTGGCGCTCACCATTCTAAAGATTCGTGCTCTCCTGCAGACTTTTCCGCATGAAAGTGATGAGGCTGTCCTCCTCTCTTGGCTCTAAGTACTGAATCCTGGGTGCTCCATGGATGTTGGCCAGCTACATCAAATCTTTGATGCTCTTGGGCTCGTAGCGGTGCCATATTTGGATCATATCACGGTTTGTGAGACCGTGGTAGAAGACGGACAAAGCCAGCTAATCTGAAACAGGCTTGACTTGATCGAGTGTTTGTAGAACGCGTCGAGTGAATCTGCCGAAAGATTCTATCGGCTCTTGTGTCAATTTCCCATAGAGGTGAAAGGCTTCAGGATTGTTTGAGGTCTCGAAGACTGGACTCCGTGGCTTCTGAGTCGGAGTGATCTTGAAAGACTGAATCCAAGTTGATGTAGACCCTGGTTGGCGAGGCTGAGTCGGAGTTGACTCTAGATCGATAATCGGAGTCGGAGTTGACTTGGATGCCGGGATTAGAGGTTGAGTCGGAGTCGAAGCTGGTTCTGACGTCTCGATCTCCATCGGCTTGCTCCTCGATCTGCGTGACACACGACGCCTAGTAGATCGACTCTGCTTCTTCAGCATGGGTTGGTAGCATGCCGTGATCTTGATGGTGCCGTCGTCAACTTGAGAGATCACGCGAGTCAAGAGGTGAGTTGTCTGCTCGGCGATGTTGGGGAGACCTACTGGAAGGTTGAAGGTATCATGCGGGATGATCTCCTCAGCTCGAGTCTTAAGTTCTCCATTGGAGTCAGCGACGAAGCTGATGGAGCTGAATCGGAGCTCTGTCTCCGGTGGGACAATCAATCCGACGAGTGCAGGTGTTGACGAAGATGCCATCTAGCTTTTTATCGAGAAATTCGGCGACTTCCCCTACCTGGCGCGCCAATTGTCGGTGTTTTGGACCGGCAATAAACTATATGGGGCTACGCACGAACTCGAAATCTAGATGGTGACGTTACACGAAGATTTATACTGGTTCATGACCTCCAATGGAGTAATAATCCTAATCCAGTCCGGAGGAAGTATTCCGCCAAGTTTGTATGAATTAATATGGTGTATGATGTGATGTGTTTCGACGTCCTCGACCCCTCCTTATATAGGGAGGGAAGGGCGAGTCATCTGGGAATCCTAGCCCTAGACGGCTTAGGGTTTCATTATTTGTTACAATATCTACCTGGCCGACTAACGTGGAATACAAGGCAAGGCCCAACCGGGTGATTTATCTCTTTACATATATGAACTCTGAGTTGCATACGACTCGGGATATGCCTTATCTCTTGGATTGCACCGTGGGAAACAAGGCATTGATGGGCCGGGCTTCTTTGCCTTCCTTCTATCAATCTTCTAGAACACCTCTTCTTCGTGGGCTTATGATGGTCCGAGTAGATACCCAGTATCCATATTCTCCACACCATAGATTATCATTGATTATTTCAAGTTGCCGTCGTTGGGAACTATGTTCCTAAGGATGAGAATAAGAAATACAAATAGGGGCCCTGGACCGTGTCTACGGGCTCACCAGCGAGCAGACAGGGCAGGGTGGCCCACCCATTAGCCTCCCCTCCTTCACCTCCCTTCTTCTTCTTCTTCTTCCACCTTCCTCTTGACTCGGCGAAGCGGCGGTGAATCAGGGACGATGACGGTGGCATGGATGGGGTAGCCGGCGACGCATGTAGCGAGGAGGGGTGTGGGGAAGTGTGGTGTGCTGCTGGGTGAGGGCTTTTTATAGGAGGTGATGGCCGGAGGGAGAGGGAAGGGCTGGTTGTGGCCATTAATGGCGCGGATCACCGGTGAGGTGGTCGGCCAGGGACTTTATTGCTCATAGGGGTGCGGCGGATGGCGTCGGACTAGTCGGGTGGCCGGGGCGGTGGTCGGGCGGCGACGCGTGGCCTCACTCGTCGTGGAGCGGTCGTGGCACATAGCGCAAGCGGGCAGGGACAAGGTCACGGCGCTGTCATTGTCTTCCTTGGCAGTGTTCACAGGAGTGACGAGAGAGCGGCAAATGGGACACGGCGCCGACGGGAGCAGAGTGGTTAGGAGTGGCCCCGGCTGGCGTGGGCGAGTGACGACATAGCACGCACGGGGCCCGACAGTCATGGGCGTCGGTTGCCGTTGCGGTGGCCGGCCGGAGCGGTGGTGGCACTGCATGTCGGGGTGTGCTCTAGTGGTTAGCGTGAGCGGCGGCGGCGAGCTGGGGAGCCAGGCCCGGCTATGACAGAGAGGAGCCGCCCGCGGCAACGGCGAGGGGATCGGGTGCCCCCTCCCGCAGCTGGGCATTGTCGGCCAGGCCGCACGGCTGCGACGGCCAACGGGCGAGAGACCGGTCGCCAGGGCAGGGCCCGCAGGGCTGCGGCCTAGGCGGCTGGGCCGAGAGAGAGGGGGGAAAGAGAATCAGCCCAAGAGGGAGAGAGTGAATAGAGAATCGGCCCAAGAGGGAAAGAGAGAGGGAAAAAGGTTTTGGAATTTTCTTTTGGAAGAAGAAGGTTAAAAGGAAACGGATTCTTGGGAGTTGGCAGCTGCGAAGGATTCCTCCAGGTATGACAGATCTCTTAAGGCATGAATAATAGACTTATATAGTCGTTAATATAATTATTTTTAATAAATATAAAATTATGGGCAATAAGAACCAAATTTTGTAATCTTTTTAATTTCAAATAGTTTTTTTGCAATAAACGAAAAATCTTGGAATTACACCGTGGCCCATCGTCATCGACAGCGGCCGCTTGAGAGGTCGTGGTGAAGATCCTCGGCATCGACGGAGATGTGTGGGAGGTGCGCATGCATAGCCGGAGTCAATGGGGGCACGTGAGGAGGGCGGCGCCGCTGGTGGATGTTGAGGGCGTCCGCCAGGGGCGCCATAGCCGGTGGAGGTTGCTGTCGACAGTGGGCTCAGCAATAGTTGTCGTCGTTGCCATAAGGCCTCGACGGCGCCGATGGGAGCGCACGAAAGGTCGGCCCCGCCTTCGCCGATGGTGGTCATTGTCAATGGCGGGCGAGGGGTCTGCACATCCTTGTTGGGTGCGCGGGGGAGTGCTGCGCCACTGATGGACGTCGCCGGCATCGTCTCGCAACACTTGGGGCACCTGCTGCTGGTGGAATCGCCAGCGTCACCCCTGTGTGACCATGTGGAATCACCCACATCACCGCTGGTGGAATGTGGTGAAAATATCGGGAGCTGGTGGGGCGGGTTTGCTTCGTTAGATCTTAATGGAGGGAGGTAGGTCGCCATTTTTTTCCACGTGTTGACCGTGTGCCGGCGACGTCCGTGTGCTTAATAGGATTTTTTTAGGGGGGGTTGTGGTTGGTTTAAGGCTAATATTTGGTCATTTGAATGGGGGATTAGTGTTGTTTGGAATAGAGAATCTACGAGTTATCGTATCTTAGTGGCCACTGTGGAATCATTAGTATTCCATAGGTTTCAAAATCAGCATTTGTACTGATGAGCAATTATCATTGGGTCTGAGTTCATGGACATGCTAGTCAATGCAATTATTGGTGAGACATTTTAGACATTGGAGTAGTGAAGTGGCACTTGTTCTCCGAAAAGAAACATATGCTGGAAAGAGAAGAAAAGTATGCTGGAAACTCTAAAGATAGTGCCAGTGAGGAAACAGCTAGTTCGACCGTGCAATTATGCTATACTACATTTATGGTTTTGTCTGCCAGCATTTCGTTGCATTTATATGTGCCGGAAAGACAGTAAATTGAATTTAGGGTCCAATCTCTGGCAGCTAGCAGTCCACGTGGCTCTTCAAAGTTCGTCCTCTCTGGGAGCCATCGGATCCTGTATCGACGGTAAAAGATGGGTGTAGTGGACCTCGTTGTAATATACAAAGTTTGATAGGGCCCTTTTGCAAAAATGCTCAATCCCCAATTTCTCACCGGAGCAGCCGTGCTCCTCTGCCGCCGCCTCAGCCCCATCGCCGCCATCGACCTCTGCCCATTCCCCGCCGACCTCCTCCACTATTGTTGACTGCACATTCCAAGTATTGATGTTTATGCACCTACTATTTTCAGGCACTTGCCACAAACATTATAGCATATGAGAAATCAAAAGTCAAGTAGCAGTATTTGAGACCGTGCCAAGTCTGACAATGTCTTATATGATGGTTTTATAGGTGTAATATTGACTTAACCATTCATCAAAATTATATTTATATTGTATTACATTTCATTTGGCCCACCAATGTTTATTACTGTCCTATTTTAATTTCGCTTAGTTGTCTCTTACTATATGTAGATATAATACTTACAAATTTAATAATTAAATCTGAAAGTAGACAATATCCATAATTACTTGGGCTGCTAAGCACGCCAACGGGGTGCACACATTTTCTAGTTTTTGAGGGAAACATATTTTCTAGTTAAGATGCTATTGTAAGCCTTTGAAAACTAATAATATGATAAGCTGATCCTGTGGAAACCTGCAGCCAGAAACTAGAATACATATTTTGGATTACATCAGCATACTTGATTAACCCATTATATTATGCGCATCATGCTGTGTACAGTTATCTATCTATCTGTTATATATACTAAAGGTCAATTAAACTTCCTATAAAACGCTCCTAAACCGTCACATGACGCTCTAATAAATTAGAAAATTAGAGAAATCAAAGAAATTATGAGAAAAAAAACATCTAGCCATTGATTTTCCTAAATTGGTGCATCAACTATTTAAAAGCAGTGGATTTGTTTATTAAAAAAGAACACCGAAGCCACCCTCCCATGCACGCCTCCCCTCCACCTCCCTTCCCTTCCCTTCTCCTATTTTTGTGCTAATGTTAGGCCTGTTTAGTTTGCGAAAAAAAATTTGGGTGTCATATTGGATGTTGAGAGGAGTTTTGGGACACGAATGAAAAAACTAATTTCATAACTCACCTAGAAACCGTGACATGAATTTATTAAGCCTAATTAATTTGGCATTAGCACATATGGATTACTATAGCATTTATAGCTAATCATGGACTAATTAGGCTTAAAAGATTTGTCCCGCGATTTCTAGACGATCTATGCAATTAGTTTTTTATCTATATTTAATGCTCTATTCATGTATCGAAAGATTCGATGTGAAGTTTTCGGGCAAAATTTTTTGGGAACTAAACAGGCCAGGCCTTAGTCATAGTTAGGATGAAAAGTATGGTTTGTGATAATAAATTTTAAACAATTGTAAATTCTAAATTATAGATTCAATTTTTTATCTACTTATATTATTATATTCCTCACATTTAAATGAACAATTTAAGACCCATACTGCTTATATATTTTAACTTATATAACCTTTTGCATATGATCTAAATCTTAACAATCAACTAAACAACTAAAAAGCAAAATCCATTAAACATTCTCTATAGCATGCCACACGTAAATTCTGAATTGTTGATTCATTTTTTTATCCACTAAGATTATCATATTCCTCGCATTTAAATGAACACGTCAAGACTTATATTGATTATGTTTCAACTTATAACCTTTGCATGTCACCTGCTAACTAAAAGTCTATTAAACATTCTCTAAAACACATCAAGTGGTTCTCTAATTAATTAGAGAAATTGCTAGAAGTTTTAAGAAAAAAATCAGAACATGTTGCCACTGATATTTTTAAAATTGATAGGCACAACTTTTCAAGCTATTATATTAGATTACATTGGTCTTTTAACAAAGAAAAAGCTTCATGCACTGTTTAGAAGTCCCACTGCCACCATATGTGTAGTGCAAACTAGACAGCCACACCAATACACCATATGTACCCTACATGCTTGCCCTCCCCTAACTTATAATCCATACAATTCCCTTTTTTTCTACAAACTACTTGAGATAAAAAAAAGTTCAACAAGTGTAACTTCTAAATCTTATATTCAATTCTATACAGATTACACAACTGTATTAATTATATTTAATAAACAATATAAGATGCATATTTACTATATTTTAAAATATCAGATATTAAAAACAAGCTTGTCCCCTCACTTCATACCCTCCATTCCTTCCTTTGTTGTTATTTATGACAATTAACCATATTTATGTATTTGCAAAAAACCAATATTTATGTTATACATCCTATTTTTTATTTGTTTTCACCATTGCGTTGTATATTGTCTATTATGTATTAAATGCCCATTAATAGTTCTCTAGGACGCACCTAAGCCGCCATGTTTTCAAATAAATTAGAGTAAAAAAATTCTGAAAAATAAAGAAAAACATATAGCCCTCTATTTTCACTTCATACGGTCGATCTACTATTTTTCACCATTATATATATATATATATATATATATATATATATATATGATTGTAAAAAAAACAGATCACAACCCTGAATTCATCTCGGTAATTACGTATGTACCCTACCTCGCCACCTCCCGGCTGGCCGGCCCTCCACGCACGTCTCCTATCTCCAATTCTTCTGATCTCTCTTCTTTCTCCCTTCACTTCCAATATTTTAAGCTAGCATAATTTCTTATGTAAAAATCATTAGATAGCTAAAATGATTGTAACTTTGTACAGCATTTTTGCTCTTAATCTGAACCACATTACCATGTTAAGATATATAAGAAAAACACCATTTGGACATACACTCCTATATGTGGTATAATAACAATGAAATATCACAAAAATTAATAACATATATCAAGTCATAAATGATATCCCATCCTCCCCATTAATTTCTCACTTTCTACTTATTTTCTAGCTAGCAACCAGTACTACATTACAACAATAGTCCATTAAAAACCTCTACAATACTCTTAACCCACCATGTATGTGGCACACTTGATAAATCATGAAAGAATACTAAATACTGAGAGAAAATAAAACACAGCCATTAGTACCCATTATAATCGATGGACCTTTTTTTTTCAATCATCACACATATCTATTCAAACATTAAAAAAAAAAATCTCCTACCTCCCCCTTCCATGCGCACGAGGTGTGCACTGCCCGCTCACTGCCCTCTCTAACTCAAGCTCTTTGCTCCTCCCTTTATAGCTACCAAATTAATAGAGAAAAATTAATAATTTTACATATTAAGATCATCATTACTTTTGAACTACACCTTAGGTTTGTAATATATTTAAATTGTTATTCTATTTGTGATGAATTCAATAATTTAATAAGCATGACATTTGAACATGGATATGTGCAATTTTGCATGCCATCGAAATATCAACAAAATATTATTAAACATTAGACAAATGTATCTAGTATATGGTATGGCAATGTTCCATCAATCCTGCATCCTCCACAACGCTCCTAAACCACCACACTAAATTAGAAAAAGAACACTAGAAATTCCAAGAACAATAAAAACATATAGCCATCAGTTTCCGTTTAGGTTGATGAATGCATTATTTTCAATCATTAGATCTATCTATAGAAAGTACTAAAAAAAAGAAAGTCCCCTCCCATGAAACTGTAAAAAAAGCTTATTTAACTGAAATTGTAACACCGTTATCATAACAGCTTCATCATTTTTTAAAGCTTAGATGGTAATATTATTCCCTCTATCCTACTGTATTAGTTTTTCCACATAATTGGTTTAAGAGTTATATTTATAATTATGAAATTCAAAATTTATGACTCATTTAATAGTTTAAATTTAAATTTTTCTTATATCTTGTAAAAAAATATAGACACCATATATCGCCAGGAAGATATAGGTCTAGGATATGTATATATTCCTGATTCACATGTAAGAATGTACCAAAGAGAGTGCCCTAACATTCAATTCAAAAATAAAATACACATTAATTCCAATTTGCACTTAAAAGTGACATAGGTCTTAGATTGTGGCATGTCATACAATGCAAGATGCATGCCCGCGCATTTGCGTGGGCTACCTTCCTAGTTGAGGTTAATTTATATATACGTGTTATATAAATAAAGCTAAAATGAGCACACAGTTCTCTGGCTTCTTGTTCCTTCATTTATCTTTTTTGTGCTGTAGCTTCTTGTTCTTCGTTAGCTATAAATGATTATAGCTTATTCTCCACAGAGAACAACGATTCAGTGATGCCCAGTAACTAGATTTATGTCTCTTTCCATGCCCGAAGCTCCTCTCATAAGATCTCTTCTCTTCATTCTCTCAGCATAACTTTCAATGTCAATGGTAAGTTCATTTCTCCCTCAAAATGCAGTCTCGAGCTTATCCAAGTCAAACATTTCAGACACTATCCTCTGGCTCTCTGGATTGTTAGTGTATACAAACATCACCTTCTCATGCAGCTTTGCTTCCAGGAAATGCTTTGCTATCTGCAATTGAGGATACGATAGCTAGTTCACACTTCACAGTACAATAGTACATATATTCACTAACTAAACAACTTAGTACTATGAGTAAGCAGGGATGTGATTTCTCATCTATGTAATTGAATTTTGGCTTAAAAGTGTTTATGCAATGCACCAGTTCAGGAAGATTTAATTGTTTTGTCCTAGGGATACAACAATCCCCACTTCACACTTCACAGTACATATATTCATGAAGATTTTGTTTAAGCTTAAAAGTGTTTATGTAGTACCTTCCAAAAAGACTGAAAAATCCTTGGAGTGTTGCTGAGTATTGCTACCGCGATAATCCCTGGATAGTAGTTTTGAATAATGTGCATCGATTCGCGGGTTATTGACAATGGTGTGTTTGATATAGCCCATCCTTTGCAGTCTAACAGCCAAGTGACATGTTCTTCTTTTTCATCTGCAGATTTGATGGCCAAACTCTCCAGTATATATACGAAGTGTTTTATCACCTCCTTCCCTGAAACCTTCGCCTGCTAATTAGTCAGCATTAGGAAATTTTAAAGTTCAGTGTCCATGGATGCCTGATAAATAATAAAAACATGTGTATTCAACGGGAACAACAAGAACAATACTTTGTGCCACCCGTAGTAGTCTGTTGGTATAGTGCCTCACTAGAACAAAAACTTTCCAGAAGTAACAACTGAAGATTTATATCTTTATATTGTTATCAAAACTAGTTTGAGATCCGGAACTAGGAACCAGTGGACTATCAGGATCTAAGTTGCCATTATGTCCTGTCATTATACTTTGATTGTTATTAAATCGTTTCATTTATTCCTGATTATTAATTTATTTAACTAGTAAACCAACAAATATCCTGTAGCTAGTCTCCCCGCCAAACAAGACAAAACAAATATCCTGTAGTCAACAAAACTATGACCTTAATTGTTGGCTTTGTGACTAGGACACATCTTCCTTTGGCATCAAAGTAGTCAGTTATGTACGCTCTCCTACACTCGTACTCCTTTTCAGCAATGTCTTCCTAAACATGATTTAAAAAAAAAGTGTTTCAAACAGAACCACATATGCTTGGTACATAATAATAGTGAACTCAAGAAAGGGAATGATTTTAGGTTTGTATGTATACCCAACAAATTTTCTCTGGTCTATACTGTCGCCTCCACTTGACAGTTTCTTTCAGAGACTTGGTTGCGTGCTCTATGCTCCAGTTCCTTGCTTGGAGGAAGCGGCGTATGGTGGTGTCTAATAAGAAGGATGGCATCTCATCTGTCAGGCTTCCCAGGAGTTCACGGACTTGACATATCTACAGGTGCTCATATTCAACCATAACAAAATAGTGTAGAATCGAGGTTTTGATTTATAATTTTATGATAAACAATTGGCACTTGAATTTTGAATTGATTTTGAGTTGATTTGGTGAAGAGGTGTGGCCTCGGGATGAGGCCGGTCAGACCGGTCAGTGACCTGCGGTCTGACAGGCCGGGCGGTCAGACCAGTCGGTGCGGTCTGATGGGCGTTCCAGAAGAGATATCGGACTCGGATTGTTGGGCCGGTCCGACCGGCATGTAGCGCCCGGTCAGACCGGCTGAGCCCAAATAGGATTGATTTCGGGTTGTTTTCTTCGATTGCAAGTTTCCTTCGTGGATATGATTTGATTATGGTTTCAATTCGTGGATAATTCTGTTGTGTGCTAATGAAGAGTCAAGTTGATGAAAATTTGGGCTCGGTTATGGTTTCTTGATTGTTTCATGTGTAGGTATCGCTTAAGGCCTCGAGAGAGTATTGCCGGTGATGGATCGGAGTCGACTTGGGAGAAGTTGATATCCAGAGGATCAAGAGATCACGCGGGATATTAAAAGGCTAGAGGCTAGAGGATAATGCACGTCGAAGTGAAGATTCCATATGGCATACAAGTGGGATTGTGTGCGTATGGAAGTTGAAGTCAAATTTGGAAGGAGTCTAAATTTGGAAATTATGGGTTGTTTACTTGTATGAGTAGGATTCCTAAGGGAGTAGGACTTCTAATACAAGTAGAATTCATGGCTTTGTACAGCCATGTCTATGGGTATAAATATATAAGAGGTGTGTGTCTCAT
>CM002483.1:5974463-6002885 GCA_000325765.3 Leersia perrieri
CAGCACGAGACAAACTAGAGCGATTCACATCATGTGGGACTTAAAGGTTGTACAAACTCTGCAGAGTCTAAAACTAATCGATTAGCCGTGCTCACGGTCATGAGCGGCATGGTGAAGTGTCATGAGTATAGTTTTATGGTTTTAAAAGAATTCTTGTGAACTTGGGAAAAGGTTGGGAATGATTTATTTGTGAACTTGGGTAAAGTTCGGTGATGATAACGATGATGATGAGATGATGATGAGATGATGATGGTGAATGGTGATATTCTACCTTAAGGGGTAGACGTGTGTTGATATTCAATTACTTTACATTACATGTTTTACTTACTCTATATTATTGTTTCTAAATTCCGTTGCGAAACATGTTGTGAAATAAAATTGGCATTTATGCAAATGTATCTATACACAGCTTATCATTGATATTGGCCAACATGTAGTATGCTAGGGTTGTCTCCGACTTGCCAGTACATTAATTTGATTAATGTACAGATTTCTTGCTTTCTTTTACTTGTTTTTGCTCAGACACCGCTGTAGGTATTGACTGTTTGGATGAGGAATTTGATGCAGCTTGTGATGCCGCGGATTTCCAGGACGGTTCATACTAGAGGTTTACCCCTAGTCGGTTTGCCTGAGGGCTGGGTAGCACGCTTACCGCATGAACCATTATTTTTGGCTCATCGCCAAGTACTATTTTAGAATCCTATTAAGACTAATTATGCATTATGCTTAGAACACCCTTATTATTATCTTTCGATGTCATTGTTTTGATGAAAGATTGGAGTTAGTCACTAACTCCTGGGGACTAGCGTCACATGAGTATGGGTCTGAAACATTTGGGATGGTTGAAATGATAGCGCTTGGTATCGAGGCCTACAAGACGTGTATCCTGGTTGGTCGCCGCCTCCGCGTGGTGGACGGGCACGCCTCGTGAGGGCTGGCAAGCTATCGGGCCTCCTATCCCCCTTGTTCCATTCCCAGCGTCGTGTTTATTATATGAAACACTCGGATCGCCGTCATGTACGCGTGAGGTTATGGTGGCTATTATGCGTGTATGTATCCCACCTAACAGATATCGCGGTGACGTGTGCGTATGAGTGTAGTATATATAATAAATATGGTGCCCCACGAAAACATGCCAAAAGTCTACGGTTGGAGTCCTAATTGAGCAATTTCTACAAATTAATGTGGAAAGTTAGAATTAATAAATGCATGGTTATACTCAGTTTGAATTTTAAATTGTAATGTTTCCGTAATTTGGTAATTCAAATGTTATTAAGAAACAAATATTGAATTGGACTTAGTTAGAATATCAACTGTAGCTTTTAAATGATTTAGTAAGTCAAATTTTTGCAATAGTAGTATGAGATATCTTTGGTTTGGTTGGTTAATTTGGATCCCTAAATTAAGAAATACAAAGTAATGAGTTGTACTCAGCTTGGACATTCGGGTCTCATTATAGACTGTAGAAATTTAAAAATAAAAATTAAACATTCTAGAAATTCGAATTCGAAGTGATCTGTTAGATGATATTATGGTCCATCTAATTAATAGGCAAACATCTCTCGAATACTCCCTCCGTTTTAGAACGTAATACGTTTTGACTTTATTATTACAATGTTTGACCATTTATCTTATTTAAAAAATTATAAAAGTATCATTTTTTTGTTTGTGACATAGGCTGTGTTTACTTAGGGAAATATTTTGGATTTGGTTGTCACATTGAACGTTTGACCAGATGTCTAGAGGGGATTTCGGACATGAATGAAAAAACTAATTTCATGGCTAGCTTGGAGATCGCGAGACAAATCTATTAAACCTAATTAAGCCGTTATTAGCACATGTGCAATTATTGCAAACATTGCTTGCTGACTAGAGTTCAAGATATGGGTACCATCATGATTCTACTACACCTCTTTTTTCTGAAAAGTTCTTATAAAACTGAAACAATGCAAAATAAAAATGGTGTATACAAATTTTGTGCCGGTTCACCTTTGCTTATGACTTATTGCTTACTTGAACTTGACATTAGCATCAATAGTATGGTTTGATTGCATAGCATGGGTACGCATAATAATGTTTATGAGCTTTGCTTATTCCTCTTTAGACGTACTAGAATTGGGTTATTGCACCTATAAATTTGCTAAAAAGTTCAATGCTTCTGCTTGCTTGAGATACACTCTTCTGTTACATATCTTAGATCACATACCTTTTGAGCATGTTTCAAGCTAGATCTTTGTTCTTGATTACACATGTGCAAGACTTGATTATTATCGGATGGCTTTAGATAATTCCCAAAGCTCTTTTTAATTAGAACTCAAAGCTTTTTCATCTCGTATCATGTCATTCATGCTCACTTTGCATTTTTGGTCTTGATGGCATCATTGTCAAAGGGGGAGAAAATGAAAATTAAAGTAAAGGCGACATCTATTGAATATTAAAAGCTTGCTTCAACATCTTGAGAAAGGGGGAGTTAGGCATTAGGGAAGCTTCTCGCATTTGCATCCGTTGTATCTTCTTTGTCACTTGGACTTGATTCTTCACTTCTTCAAGTTGACCAAGTTTGACTCTTGCAAAATTCTTTTGTTTTGATTTTCAAAAACCAAAATTCAAAAATTTGCTTGAGTTGCCAATAATTCCATCAAGGGGGAGATTGTGAAACCAAGAGTGGTTTGGACTATTTGTGATGGAAAATTGGCAAGTGTCAGAGAAGAGCATGTGTTGACTAACATGGGTCATGTTGCGATATTTGTGCCCGAAAGACATGGTTTAATTTATTTGTGTGCAAGTACTTGGGGTTAGCCTTGGTCAACGGTAGACCAGGATCAAACTCAGGGGGAGTTGTGGTCTAGCTTGGTCAAGGATGTTGGGTGACAAGGTGGAACGCAAGTGTATACGGTGGATAGACGTCGTGACGAGAGAATGTCATGACTTCGACTTTATAATTCAACGGATGCAATGGCCTACATCGGTGGAGTCGCCCAGACCGGTGGCTCGGTCCAGCCCAATCCACATTGCTAGAGATGGAGTAGCTGCAGCAGCCTAGATCGATGCGAAGACCCGGACTGGAGTTCGCCCGGTTTTGGCTCATCTCATGGTGGCTATCTGCAAGGACTTGATTTGCACTTCATCAGCAAAACAAGAGCTACAATAGAAGCGGCCCAGCCCATGAGCACACGGGGGAGGCGAGCTGACAGGTGGGCCCCATGGAGACGGTAGCACGGCATGCGCACATACGCCGCTGACGCGTGGCGCACGGGAGATCGGCGAGGCGCCGGCTGACGTGCGGGGCTAGGGCGGCGGGTGCATTCAGAAGCAAATGTGTGCGTGAACGAGGCCCTGCCAGGCGAGCCCAGCGCGTGTTAAGACGCATTTTACATGTGCTTTATTAGTGATCAATTGTGTGATCTACTCTAACTTTCGGCCCTCTTTGTAACCTCTACCTGGGCTATAAATAGTCCTCCCATGTACTCAAAGGTTAAATGAGAATTTTGAGATTCATCCTACACTTTGTGTTTTGTCCCTCTATTACATATTCTCTCTACTCTTAACATGTTATCAGCACTTTTGCTCTTCCCTGAGTTATCAATTGTGTGATTTTTGGTTCAATTCAATTCTGTTTTGCGTTCTTTTGCTTTTGCAAGCAAGCAAGAAGGCAGAAGAACTTCTCTTAGAGTCATCGTTGGACAAAAGAAGAGGGAGAATAGAAGAAGAAATCAGAGAACAAGTCTGCTCTAGAGTTCCCTGATGCCCAACAATCAAAGAACCAGAAAGAGGCAATACCATGATTTTGCTTCTAAAAGTTCATCGAAAATTCAAAGAAAGGAAGAAGCAATTGGCAACAAGGTTAGCCATGCTTGAGAACATCAATTCAATTCATCTTCATATGGTGTTCTTCTTTGTATTTTCGATGGTGATACACTTCATTAGCGACACGGTCTAGCAGTGACGAAATGCCACTTCGGTCGTTACGGACTTTACCGTCATATTCGCCGGTAGCCACGGGTGGAGCGGCGTTCACAACGCCTCCCGGTTACACCATCGATGCACCGGATCGCCACCATCCTCGCCGGCGACCATGGGTGGAGCAGCGCGCCTCCCCGGGGCACTATTACCTACAGCGTGGGGCACCGATGCTTCCAGGTCCGAATCGTTGGTCCCACCTCCTCCGTTCCCAAAGTGGAGGCCGGCGGCCGAGGCCGCTGGGGGTGTGCCCTCGCGGCGAGCCAGAGTGCTCGCCCGTTCTTACGAAGGAAGGCGAATCCTGAGGACGGCACGGCTACGGCGACACGACGAGTCGCGACACAGTGGTGACGACGCGGGCAAAGGCAACGGCGAGTTGTCAACCCGCCCTTCACCGCGCTTCGGCGGCTCGCTGCGACAGCAAACAGCCAGCCAGTGGCGACACCAGTTGACGGTGACGACAACCACGAGGGCAGCTAGACGATGCGGCAGCGGCGGCGGCCAGTGACGGATGCACGATGCAGCGACGTTGCCGGCCCTACAAGATGGGGATGATGGCACGATGCGCCAGCGACGGGGGAAACCAACCGCGAATCCGCGATGCGACGCGGCAGCACGGCGGCGACGCTACGTGATGCACGCAACACTGGCGGCGGCTCATTCAGAGGGGTGGCTGCGGTTAGGGTTTAATCCTGCCCGCCATCTGATCCGAGCTAACGGCTCGGATCCTCCTCACGTCGGCGCCTGCAACCGCCCTGGCAGCCTGGGCTGCACCCGCCTCCACGCGCGAGCCGGCCACTGGGCCTTGCCCGATTCGAGCCGGCCGATGGTCCACACCCGCGCTTGCGCGCCGCTCGCTGGGCCGCATCCACCCGCACTCCTCACCCTCTCAGCTTGATGGACCGAGGAGGGGGTGGGTCGAAAATTTCTTTTTAAGCCCACCACCAAGTTATATAGTATATCATTTAGATTTTCTATTAATTTTAGCAGTACTTTTACAATTTAACCATCGTATTTGAGTTACATTAGTACTGTTAGTTGATCACTTCTTGTGAGTTTATATAGTTTATATTTAGACGACTAATAAACTTCATTATTGTCAATATTTTTTTTTGCACCGATTTGGTCATTTTCATGTTATTTAATTATAATTCCTTTGCAATTACTATTGTTGTCCTCATTCGTATGTTATTCAATGCAATATCTTGGAATATGACCATTTTTAAATTCTTCGATGTTGAGTGTAGTGGATCTACGTTTTGGTTGCCAAAGCGATTATCCTTCTCAACTCAGAATTTAATTTATGGTTTACACCCATTTAGGGTGATTACCAATGTGGCCTACGTTAACGGAGATTGCCTTATTCATTTTCTCAACTTGGGTTAAGCACTAGGTGGTATTTCTATACTACTATAGGATCTATACTATATTTTATATATAGTGATTATCCTTTCTTACTGTGTATACCCATAATATTGAAAATGAATTGAATGGCCTACTCTAGTATTAATTACCAATTTGATATTCCAATTTATCGAGGATAATATTTGTTGGAGTTCAATTATTTTGAATTCACATTATTTTGCATTGACTTGGCTAAATTTTCTCAAAATTTTGGCATGTAGGTGAGATCGTTAGTAAAGAGTTTGAGATTCTAGCTCTTGATAGCCACAATTTCCCTACATATGCAAAATACATTAAAGTGAGTTTGCCGACTGGAGATTATTAGTGATTGGCCAAACCTATTCTAGGTACCGTGCATATAGTGAACTCAGCAAAGTTCACTTTCTTATGTATCATAAGGAATCATATCCACCTAGACTTGTAAAGTGAATATATGCTAGAGGAAAATTCCCAGGCGTTATGGAATGTTCTTAGGCAATGCCATGAACAATAAAAGGATATTATCTTTCCATAAACTCTTCATGAGTACAATTATGTTGTTCATAGGATTTGCTCGAAACTTTAGTTTTGTGACAAGGACCTTCTTAAAGGGAAAATTAAGATTGAGAAGACATTGTCTACAATGCATCTCTCTTAGTGAATCCTTACACAGAATTGTTGTGAGAAGAATTTCAAAGTTTATTCTCAATAAGAATATACTAGAGAGTTTGGTATCAACCAAACTAGAAATTTGAGAAGCAAATTCTAGGTGTGTTGAGAAGCATTTGGTGAAAATATGCTTAAAATCCATGGGTCGTAGACCATGTACTCAAAGTCAGAAGTATGAACCATACTTCACTTCCCAAAAGCATGAGATTGGTAATCTTGGACTCAGTTCCTAATAGAGCGAGACCAAGTCAGACCGAGACTCTGCATAAGAGGGAGAAGGATCTCAGTGGAGAAATGTTGATAGCGGAAGGTTTCAACAATACCTTTGGAGACCTTATCTAGGTTCCATAGCTTTAATTGCAAGGAGTATAATTTAAACATGATGTTGTCCTTTATTAGTTCTTGAACTAAGTTGATTTGCAATCAACATATTTGTGACAATAATGATATTTGTATGCGTACTTTATACATTTGCATGAGTCTTGTTTTTTAATTCTACATTGTATAAATTTATACGGAAGTCGATCCGATGGATGAAGAGATGTGTCTAGTGGACAGTTGTACCACTAACTCTATACTTAGGGAAGCAAAATAATCCAAACTCTTGCGAAGAGGAATGGAAATGTTTTGGCCATCGTTGGACACGATGCAATGATAGTTGGCTCTGGAGAAGCAACTACTATACTTTCCATGGGTACGCAGATTAACATTGAGGAAGCATTATTGTATCCCGATGAAACTCATATTCTAGTAAGTTTTAGATATCCAAAAAATGAGATCCAGGCTGAGATCCATGAGGAGAATATAGATGAGATTCTTGTCTTTATAGAGCACAATGGAAATAACAAAGCGACACTTGAGAAAGTGCCTTCTCTCTCATCTGGATTGTTCTACACATACAAAAAAAAAACCGTACAACATGTTGCTTATAAGGTGATTTTTCAAAATGTTGAAACATTCCAACCTTGGCATGATTGCCTAGGCCATCCCGGTATTGGAACGATGAGAAAAATCATCCAAAATACAATAGATCACGATTTGAGCGATGCTAAAATTTCCAGAATCATCATATTTTATGTGCACATTGTCACGACCCAGAAAAAATAATCAATTAATAAATCATTTGTTTAATGTATTTTCTAGAATAAGTTTAAAATGCTAAAGAGGCTAGGTTAAAATTTATGGAAAAGTTTCAACTTGAAAGTGGGAAAGATAAAATTTTATTAAATACTTTGGAGTCTCAAGTATTTTCTAGATTTTTCTGGGAATTATTTGAGCCTTGGAAGTATTTTTAATGAATGAAAGAGTATTTCATGAATTACTTTAATTAAAAAAGTGTTTCTTTTCTTTTTCTTCCTCTCGGGCCGAAATCCCTCCTTCCCCTTCCTTTCTCCCTTTCGGCCCATCTCTCTCTCTCTTCTTTCTCTCCCTCAGCCCGCTTCCTCCCTCTTTCCCTTCCAGCGAGTGGGCCGGCCCACGACCGAGCCAAGGCCGTGAGCAGCCCAGGTGCAGCAGCCGCAAGCAGCCCAACCCGCGAGCAGGCCGACGGCCCAGGCCGCCTTCCTCTTCCCTCGCGTTGGCAGGCCACAGCCCGCGTGCGCAGCAGCAAGTTAAAGCCGACGCAGCCCAAGACACAGCCGCCGCCGGGCAAAGTCTGCTGGAGGTCCCTCCACTCGCGCGCACAGGAACCGCGTGGGGCCCGCTGGTCAGAAGCTTTTCAACCTCCAGCCGATCTAGCCGCCTGTTTTCTCACCGATTCGGCGCCTAAAATTCCACCAAATCCGGTCGATTCCGGCTCAAATCCCGCGGGATTTTTGAGGGGATTTATTCCCCTAATCCTCCTCTACCTTTCCCCTCAAGTTTCGGGCTCAATCACGCGATAAATCGTGAGATTTTCGTTCCAACCCGAAGCAACTCGAGCCCTAACCCTAGCCGCCGCCGCGAGCTTCTTGGAGGCCCAGACCTCGCCTCCCACCGCTATAAATAGGACCCCACCCTCCTCCTCTCCTCACCAAGCCATAGTTCTCCCCCCGTGCCCTAGTTCGCCGCCTCCGCGCGCTCTCCACCGCCGCCGCTCGCCAGAGCTCTTCGGCAAGCCGCTGCCGTCGCCTCGGTCGTCGTCTCTCGTCGCTGCCACCACCGTTGGGTTCGCAAGACCGAGGAGAACACCGTCCCGCCGTCCGTCTTCGTTGCCGACCGCCGGAACTCCGTCGACCTCGCAAGACGCCGTCTTTCGCCATTGAACCTCGCCGCCGGCCACCTCCCATCACCGTTCGTCGTCGTTTTCGCCGTGGTAAGAACCGTCTCTCCGTCCCTTTTCTCCCGGTACCCTCGTTTGCCGCCGTAGAGCGTCGCCGCCGCTTTTCTTGCACCTCGCCGCTGGCGATGACGTGGCATGCCACCTCGTCTGCCATGTCATCCTCTTCGCTCGCGTGGCAGCCTAGTCAGCACACGTGTGGCATCTATTGACCAAGGTTTGAATCAGTTTAATCTGAGCTATACGATTCAATGGATCGATCTCGGCTGTCCGTTTCTTTATGATGCAATAATCTTCTCCTTTAAAATACAAAAATAAATAATTATTGCGTCGTAATCTTTCGATCTTTTCTGTATAAGCTCTAAATAGGTTAAAACTTGCTTAATTTATAACAAAATCATCCGAACTCCGATTCGGGTGATTCAAATTGCAAAATTCTCTAAAAATTGAGATCTACACACTAAAATTAGTAGTTGGAGCTTTTGTAGTGTTCTTATGTGCTGTTTTGGTCGTTTTGTTCTTTGCCTTTAGTTTCCATCGTTCCCGAGGACGTGTTCTTTTTCGAGGGGAAGCCCGAAACCGCTTTACATGGCAAGTCACACAGCCCTTAACATCTTTGAGCATGTTGATCCAATTAATTCCCGCTATACTTCAAATATTGCATTTATTTTTTAATGTCATTGGGTGGTAATCCTATATACAGTCTATTGTATCCATGTGCCTTGTTAACCGGGGTTTAATAATTTGACTAGCTAGAACTTTATATTGTTTTAGCTAGAATATTTAGACTTTGCTTAGCCATGCTTAGAAACATTAGCTCACTTATGGGATTATTAAATACTTCACTTATGATTATATTATGGTTAAATGATGATAGTTAACGGCTGTGGTCGTGGTTAGTTAATTAATAACTTGCCAACTAAAACTTGACTAATGGTGGGTTATGAGCACATGGTATGGTTGTTGGTTTGTCGTGACCATAACAATTAAGGACCGGTTTGAGAGATAATGTTGCGAAGCACTTTCCGTACTACCCTTAGGCCAGTGTGGGCAACGGCTTGGTTCGCGTAGTAGTGGGAGGCGATGTGGCGCACCCCACTGTGAAATGACGGAGATAAGCCCATGGGGGGAGCCAGGGGAGTCGATCTGGTTTTGGGAGACTCGTAACTGGTGGGTGTTGTTGCGTCGTTAACCATTGCTATGCGGGTCATGTCACGATCCCTGCGGGGAGCATGTCCTAAAGCTAAATTGGTACACCTCTGATCAGAGTAAAACTATTCGAATAGTCATGCCCACGGTTATGGGCGGGCGGAGCAATGTTTTTGGTGATTAGTCTCACCCTCACCTTAATAATTAAAACTTGTTTAATTAATTTGGTAGCTTGGGGTAATTCCGAGGTTTGGAGTTATCGTTGGCCTGGTTAATTGGTTACTCCTGGTGTTGGAGTTAAGGTTGACTTGGTTGATTGGTTATCTCTGGTTTCGGAATTGGTTGGGCACATGCAATCTGGTTCGGTTGCGTGTTGATGATTTAATATTGTTATTAAATTCAATGTTTTATTAATTATCTTTTATACTTAAAATTTAATGCTGCTATGCTATATCCATATTATGCCATTCTTTGGTCTATCCCTTACATATTGCATATTTTCCTTGTTGGCTGTGTGATTTGCGGAGTATTCCATATACTCACCTTGCAATTTCCCCACCACCAGAGGAAGAGTTCTTCGTCGACACTGGAGTTTGGGAAGGTTAGGCTGGAGTCCTGGTCGAGTGCCTGTGGAGTGGAGTTGGAGCTACGCTTAGATAGTTTTTCCGCTGCTTAGATTTTATTTCTTGAGAGGTCCTATCTACCTCTGTAATAAATTTTATACTGTTAATGCCAATAAAGACTTATACTCTGATATTGATTTGTTATTGAGTGCCTCGGCTGATTCCTGGACGAGGTAACTCCAATCGTGCGGAATTTTGAATAGAAATTCCAGGCGTGACACACATCATGTGCCACTGGGAATTTGATTTTGGGACCCTCATATCTCAAAATAGACTCCCTTGAATGCTTACAAGGTGATATATGTGGACCCATTCAACCTTTATCGAAACATGCAGGCATTTCATGGTTTTTGATTAACGCATCTGCAAGATGGTCTCATGTGTGTCTTTTATCGACACAAAACCATGCATTTACAATTATTACTCAAGTCATGAGACTTTGGAGTAAATCAGCCTAAACACGGGATAAAGTCAAGTAGAATGAAAATGTTGTTGAATTCTCTTCCAAAACCTTCAATGGTTATTGTATCGCTATAGGAATCGAGTTGCAACATTCCGTCCCATATGTACATATACAAAACGGTTTAGCATGATCTCTCTCAAGAGAAGCTCATCACAAGATCTTTATTGCAAGATTGTATCTTACCAACTTTATGTTGGAGTCATGTGGTATTATTACACGCTGCAAACTTGATACAATTGTGCCCAACTGCATACCATATTGCCTCCCCGCTGCAATTGCTATGTGGTGATCCTTCTAGTATTTTCCTTCTGCGAAAATTCGGTTGCGTTGTATACGTCCTGATCTCACCACCAAAGTGTACATCTATAGGCCCTCATGGGAAATTGGGGATCTATGTGAGGTATTTATCTCCGTCGATCATTAAATACCTAGAGTCCCCTTATAGGGGTGTTGCTCATGGCCCAGTACGTAGATTGTATCTTCAACGAAGATCTTTTTTTGGCATTAGGGGGAGAATATAAGTACCATACTGAATGCGAGGAAGTTAATTAGGATGCAGTTGACATCCTAAAGGAGGATCTCGTACTAATGAATCTGAACTTCAAGTTTAGATGATGATTAATTTGCAAAATGTTGTAAACAACCTACCAGATGCATTTACTAATGGTAAAGGTGTCATAAAATCCTATATTCTCACAGGGAATGTGTCGGAAAGAATAGAGGTACCAAATAAAACTATTTATCTTTCTTCTTTGAGTAAGAGTGGTAGAAGTACGGCGATTCCTATGGGTGCGACTTCTCGCAAGCATAGTAGGAATCATAGGAAAGAGTACTCTTGACCAGTAAATGCAACTCAACATCTAGTTGAGAGACGCCAGGTAGAACTTTCTGATACTGGGAAACCGGAACACCCTGACGGTGTTGTAAAATACCGAACCGTCAACAAGGGTATGAGAGATTTCCATAGAT
The DNA here is from genome assembly GCA_000325765.3 of Leersia perrieri. NCBI lineage: Eukaryota > Viridiplantae > Streptophyta > Magnoliopsida > Poales > Poaceae > Leersia > Leersia perrieri. Next base: position 5,985,937 of record CM002483.1, read on the forward strand.
TATATTGATTTTGGAGAATTCATTTGATCATAAGACTACAATTGTCGACATTTCGCTGCATCAATTGTTGAAAACCTTCACGGTGATCCAGATCTTAAGTCCATATTAGAGTGCATGAAACATTCGGACTGGAACACATGTAAGGAAGCAATCAAAGCCGAATTAGCCTACCTCACAAAAGAGTGGTATTTTCATCAGTGATAACTACACCTCTTAAAACCTTCCTTATGGGTTTTTAAAATGGGTTTTCTTCCGGAAACGGAATGAGAACGATGAGCTAGTGAGATATAAGGTGAGGCTTCTAGCACATGGGTTTACGTAGAAACCCGGCATTGATTTCAATGCAACATATTCTCCAGTTATGGATGGAAACATGTTCCGATAACTTTATCGTTGGCAGTACAAAGCGTGTATCTATGCAATTGATGGACGCCATGACCGCATATCTTTATGGGTCACTAGATTCGGAGATATAAGAAGGTTCCTGATGGAATCTATATACTGAATAATGGGCATAGCGCAATATGTATTGTGTAAAGCTTCATAGATCATTGTATGGTCTTAAGCAGTCGGAATGAATATGGTATAACTGACTGTGTGAGTACCTTTTTAGAAGGGTTGCCCCAATAATGATAATTGCATGTGCGTCTTCGTATCAGTGTATGTAGATTATTGAAATATCATTAGCGACACACAAGATATTGATGAATCCCGTGATCATCGTAAGACGGATTTTGAGATGAAGGATTTGGGTAAAACCAAATATTGCTTAGTTTTGCAAACTGAGCACCTTCATTCAAGAATTCTAGTGCACGAGCCTGTATTTGTCCAACAAATATGGGAGAAATTCAATATGGACAAGTCATATCCAATTAACATTCCCATGGTGGAGGAATAAAAAGAGATAGCGGGTCTTTGGTTTTCCCTATCTCGATCTCATTGGAGCATTTATGTATCTTGCAGACAGGACCAGGTCTGGTATTGCTTTTGAAGTAAATCTATTAGTAAGATATAATGCTATTATGAGAAAACATCATTGGGGAGAGGGTTCTTAAACCCTAGCTGCTTAAATGGTACTTAGGATCTAGGTTTGTTCATTCAGCAACACCATGGTCCAAGTCTAGTTGGATACACTGATGCTGGCTATTATGTGATCCCTACAATGCCAGATCATAGACGTGATTTATTTTCCTTTAAACAAATCATTCTGAAATTAGTGTACTATATGAGGCATCACGTGAATGTCCAATGTTTCGCATAATGATTAATCACATAGAACAATCATGTCGAATTGATTCTATTGAATTGTTGATATTATCTATCAAGATAATATAGCTTGCATTGCTCAAATATAGACATGTTTCATAGATAGCAGCAACATAAACCATATTGCTCCAAACAATTTTACCATCATCTTTTGAGAGAGTGGTGAAATTAGCATCTTGCAAACTAAGTCTTGTGATAGTATCATAGACTTATTTACGAAGTCCTTACCAACCTCCATATTTCATAAATATGTTGAAGGGATTGGTATACAACGACTTTGAAATTTACAAGGGTCAGGGGGAGTGATCTCCTAGACCATACCTGTTCAAAGCATATATTGCACTCTTTTTCCCTTTATGAGTTTTATCCCTTTGGGTTTTAAGGTTTTTAATGTGGCAATATAGCAACGCAGATATATGTCATATTTCCTGTTTTCCCTACTAGGGTTTTTAAGGGAATATAGATATAGTTCACTCCTTAAATTCATCAGAAGTTATGATAGAGTGATCATAATGTAAATATCATATCTCTATTTTTCTCACCAAGGTTTTTAAGGAGATGTTTTATGACTCCCATATTTTTCCTATATTGGAGTTATTCTATATTTTAACAAGTTGATCATAATATCAAGAAATTCTCATATGAGTTTTTCCTTTTAAGGTTTCTCATAGAGAATTCATATATATGTCTCATATCATTTTCTCCTTATTTTTTCCATTGGGTTTAAAGGAGTTTTAATGACATATCTACACATATGGTTTCTTCTCAAGTTTTTCTCATAGGATTTTTGGAGGATTTTTATCCATCTTGATGAGTCATAATGATGGTTACGAGTAGTCAATTGCTCCAGGAGAGTGTTAAGTCACATTTTACATGTGCTTTATTAGTGATCAATTGTGTGATCTACTCTAAATTCCTCTGTGTAACCTCTACCAATGAACTATAAATAGTCCACCATTCATCCTACACTTTTTATTTATTTATTGATCTACACTTTGTGTTTTTGTCTCTCTGTTGCGTATTCTCACTACTCTTAGCAGCGCCGTCTCGCACGCGCGAGCGGGAGATCGGTATCAGTACGCGCCCACGCGCAGCAGCTGGCTCGTGCGCGGGCACGTGCGTGCTCTCGGCCGCGAGCAGACACCTCGATGGGCCATGTGGTGCCCTGTGGTTTGTGCGGAAGGAGCTGGCAAGGATCGACGAAAGGATTTGGCGTACGCTGATTGGTTCGGAGGCCATGCGCGTGGATTGCTCGCCCGCATGGCAGCATCCGACAGCTTGCGTGCGGGGCGCGGGCGAGTGTGAGACGGTGGACTCCGGATCTTCTGCGGCTTGTGTTGGATCGGCTGTGGCTTCAGTGTTGGATGTTATTTGAGTTGATCTAAGCCCTCTAGATTTGATCTAATGGATGGATTTGCTCCAAGGCTAGGGTTTCGCCCTCCAGTCCTTGTAGAACTCTTTGAAAGAAACTTTATTTCATGTTTTTGTGAGAAATTTATGAGTGAGGTGGGTGAGATTGAGCGAGAGGAGCACACGCACATGGAGAGGAGCATGTCTTAGGCTGCAGCGGAGGAGGAGCAGTCGTGGCTGCCGACGCAGTGGCGGAAGTCGGCCAACGACCGGTCAATGTTCGTTCACTTCGAGTCCGATAAGAAAAAAGAGGACACCGTGGAGGTCCACTGGAAGCTGTGGAGACATGGCGCCTGGCGACGACAAGGGAAGCGCCACGCGTGTGGCTCCGTGTGGCCGCTGCCGCCGCCGTCTCGGAGTTGGAATCAGACGACGTTTGTTTCATGCAAGTCTGTTCATATCTGAATCTGCGTAAGCTAGTCACTGGTCGGTTATGTACTGCAACTCTGCAAGTCAGTCTGCAACATGAATGCATGCTTCATCAATGAAGGTAGATCAAACTTTCATCATTTATGAAGACACAGGAGTGTCTATAGACATACGATCCGTGGATTAAGTACAAAAGGGTTAATCGAATAAAATTGTAAAAAAACTTAAATACGCTCACAAGGCAGAATGGTTGCTCCGTCCTTCAAGATCGTTGCAGCGCATGGACAGACAGGAACACTCTAGTATTTCGACATATCCGGACTCGATCCGGTACGTCTACATGTAGTACATATATAAAGCAGCACGCAACGCCTTTTTGTCTAACGGGTAAATGAAGGTCTGGCGGTTAACATTAATGTATCCGAGTCTTGGCGAGTGATAGAGGCTGCCGATGGTGGTCCAGCTGCTGTGCTGCTCCCGACGTCCGCATCTTGCATAGGACTTGCGTCCTGTATGGTTGGAGCCAGAATCTGAGTTATTGGAACCAGGCCCTTTAAGTGGTTTATCAGCTGTGTGCAAGACGGCCGCATATCCCGATCTTTATGCACACATAAAATGCCAGCATGTATCACTCGTTCCATCTCTTCCTTGTTAAAATTACCATTTAGTCGTTTATCAACTTTATGAAGAATTTTGTTAGTATTGAACCAATTCTGAGCCTTTTCGACGAACAAGTTTTTAAGTTCGTCTCCACGTATTTCGTGCGATGGTTTCTCACCGAGCACCATCTGGAGCATCGCTACCCCAAAACTGTAAATATCAGACTCGCGGCTTGCCTGTTTAGTGCTGTAGTACTCTGGCTCTAGGTAACCAGGAGTACCACCCACAGTGAGTGTCTTTGATGTGGAGTCCTGATCAATTTCTCTCACCAACCCGAAATCTCCGAGCTTGGCACCGTACGATCCATCCAACATCACATTGCTTGGTTTGATGTCCCTGTGCAGGATACACGTATCATGTGCAGTCTGAAGATATACCAGCGCCGAGGCTATGTCAAGTATTATCTTGTACATGTAGAAATACACATAAAAGACCATATTATATCCCCAACAAAAAGCACATTATATTACAAATTACATATACACATTACAATCTACAATAGTCATTACCCAAAGTATTACCCCTCTGCCCCCCTCCCACCCCCCAAAAAAAAATCAACTTTTACCTTGAAACTAGCCGGCATATTAATTAAGAAGTTTTATCCCTTAAATACCTCTGAACAACCCACCTACTAATGCACATATATTTCCTCGAATTCGTATCAATGAGGGGAAGCTATGAATTCGGTTTTTGGTGATGAAGGGTGTATATCTTTGGAAAAATATATTTGTCATTTCCATTTGTATTCCGGTCGATTCATACGATTTTGAATCACATATTTAGTTTTACTTTAAATTTCTCAATCCATGTGCTTGATCAAATGTTGAAATTTTGGATTTTTTTTACTATTGTAAAAGACTTTAATGGTGGTGTGGTAGTGATTGCCATCACCAACTACCCCCACTGTATTTTTACAATTTACCCTATTAACTTCGTAATATTAATCTAGATGGATTTCCACATATAAAATAATATTTATTTAAAATTTCCTATATAAAAAAGGATGGTTACACATTTAATGAAAAATACTTTTCTATTAATTTGAGGAAATACCCTATTATGTTTTTTATCCATAGCAAAGCACAGTCATTCAACTATTCAACTAGTTGTTTTAAAACATTATAAATGAAGCTACTATTTTTCTAAAAGCATTTCTGGATAAATTTTGAAGTACCTTGCAAACTCTACCCATTATAAATCGATGTTGTGCTTCAGTAAAGGAGCATTTCTAAGAAGCACATACTTTACACGCACAATTAATTGTTTAGTTGGATGTGTCAATCAACTCACTTAATATATTTCAACGCTTCTTGCGTTGGCTTTTCTCATGCCTTAGATGTGCATGGAACAAGCAATACAGCCTGACGAGTGTCTTATAGATTATGCAGATCATCTCTGTACTAAAATTTCAGCTATATTATAGTACAAGTTTAATAATGTTACATGCCTTTTGTAGGTTTAGTACATGACTTTATATAATCGTAAGTGCTTGACAATTAAGAAAAAATATTAGATGACTGGTATGTTGAAGAATTAATTTTTGTAAAATGAAATAAGTTACTCCCTCCATTCCAAAATATAAGGTGCAACTACTTTTTTCCTATGTTCCAAAATATAAGGCCCACATTAATTACATTGCTACTTGCATTGGCAAAACAACAATAAACTAAAGCAAAAATAGATAGCACGCATTGGGTGATTTGTAGTGAGTAAATTATATGATTAAATGTTTATTGGTCTTTGTATTCAATGTGGTTATGCCGTATATTTTGGAACGGAGGTAGTCCTATAATAAGAATGGTCTGTCTATTGAGTGTTGATCATAGTACAAAAGTGACTGATATATAAAGAGGAAAAAAACAGTCACTTCATAAACAGATGTATGGAAAACAAATTAGCGTGTACCTATTCTTCCAAGCCAGCTCTCTTTGAGAACGAAGATGGTCACTAAGGCATCCTTTTGTCATCAACTCGTAGACAAGAAGAAGTTTGCTTTGGTCAGAGCACCACCCCAAGAGTCGCAAAATATTCCTTTGTCTGAGTTGGCTAATGACTTCGATCTCAATACGGTATTCATCTATAGCTTATGTATTAATGGTGTTAATTTCTTTCACAGCCACAGGGATACCTCCCAGTTGACCTTTATAGACCGTACCATATGCACCCCGTCCAAGTATTTCCGAAAAATCTGTGGTTGCAGCTGATAAAACATCACAAGGGATCGCCACGGGAACCTGCGCATTCACTATAAATTCACGGTGAAGTCAATATATAAAGTAATTAGAGCTACATGTTGTCAGGGTCCAAGAAATAATAATGACCAAGATTTTTAGACAAAAAATTGGATATATGAAGTAATATTTCATATTTATATGTCGTCATAAAAAAAATATATGCAAGTGAAAAAATATAGCTCCTTTAGAATAAAAAAATGTCTTAAAAATATAACTACTTTCATACCCACCAAACTCTCCATTGATCAATATGATCCCCCATTTAGTCTTTGCACCTAACTTCTTATCTTTACCCATCACAACCGTCGTCTCAACCTTAGCTTCATAAGGATTATGGCATAAGTAGCTATATCTCATTTTGCAAACCCAAAAGACCAAAAATCAGGGGATTCGGCTAATTCTTCCCCATCTCCTCTTTGCCGAATCACCTTGAGCTCTCGACGCCACCGCTCCATCGTCTGCCCCACGTGGCCACGCCTCCCCGCTCCTCCTCCCTCACTGTTGCTAGGAAACTCCTAGAGCATTTTCATCGGCTGGATCCAAGGAAGGGCACACCTGCATCCGTCTGTGCTCTGAAAAGGAGAATGCCCTAACTCCGCACGGGTGCCTAATTGGTGCTCACGGATACGGGTCGTTACGTCGAGGAGCAGCTAATCGCCACCAATCCCATCGGTGCACCCTCTCCGTTGGGTGTATAGTGATGGTACTCATGTCTAGCTCGTGATATTTTAGTGCTGCTCCAAGCCATAACTTTGTCGGTACATCTGTAGGCATAATTTACCTAAAATCTATAGCTTCCTCCATCCTCCGTTTCCCCTCCTCACAGATCGAAGGTGGCGGACTGGCGGCAGTGATGACCATGCAAAGACGGTGGTGGCAAGCAGCTTCCTCCCTCCTCGCAGATCAAAGACGGTGGCAGAGGCAGCGCCCAGAAGCTGGCAGCTAGGTCGTACTCGCGAGCTGGTTGTGCAGTGGCGTTGATTTTTTTTGTAAACTTTAACACAAAAGAGAAAGGCATATTTTGATTTTTTTAAGAAAAAATAATTTTTAAAAATGGGCTCATTTACAGTACCCAATACCAGTGTATACTAGTCAATTATACTAGCGAATGAACGATCGAGATTAAATTATACTAGTGGTTAATATACTATAGTATACACCTATAGTACGTAATAGTATATAGCATTTGTACATAAAGGATGACCCTAACTGTGTGACCTCATTATGCAAGAAGCTAAATATCACGAATTTCAAATTTAAAGTCCATGGTGTGGTGGATAATTTATTAAGTTAATACTATAATAATCACACAAATTAACGAATATACTCCATCTATACTACTCCTCACATTGGGTACCATAAGAGTACCCAATAATATTTTTTCTAGAAAGTAACATCACCAGCAGGTATTTGTGGAAAAAAATCTCTGTGGCAGTGTCGCATGACCCATTCTTATGCGACACCACCCCCACTCATGACGCATGTCCCGTACCAGCCACACCTCCATCCTTTCCCAACAGCCAAGCCATAGTCCTAGCTGATATTGAAAAAGGCCTAGGCCTGAGCCCAAAATCCACTCCATGCCGGTTGTTCGTGCTTTCTACCGTTGCCGTTTCTCCCTCAGATCCACCGTTGCCTTGAACCCTAGCTCCAGGACTCCTCTCCGCCAAAAAAAAAATCTAATCCACACCCCATCCCTCCCGTCCTCCTCCTCGGAAGAGATTGAATGGGAGAACCAGAGAATGTATCAGCTCTATAAGGCTGGATCCTAGCTTCTCTTTTTGAAATTGGATTTGGAAATAGTTTTCTTTATAAATTGAAGGTTGCACGAAAGGCGATGGACAGTTTTACCCGAACAAGAATGAAGGCAAGACCAGGGGTTGACAAGCTAAATGAAGCTATTGCTTTCCAATATGTCTTTATGGACCGACACTTCGGCTTGTAGATATGGTTGTCATATCATGAGCTAGGGCTACGGCTCAGCTATGGGGCTTCGGCTGGAGCTGCCGGCTGCAGCTGGAATAGGACACGCGTCGCGAGCGGGGGTAGTGTCGCACGGGGTTGGGTTGTGTGGCACCACCACAGAGAATTTTCTTTCAGTATTTGTATCTAGCCAACCCATCTTCATCCCTCCATACAAATAAGTGATAGGATCATTTATAACCATCATATCCCTCAAACCAAACAAAAACGTAGTTTGTTCCATGCCTCTAACCAAACAAAAACTAGGACCAACCCATCCAAAAAAACAGAGATGGACCTAACCCATCCCAACTTGTTCCCGAACCAAACACATGCTTAGGAGTGCAATAGTAGAAGATAATTTACATGCGTGACTAGAGACTAGAGATTGTCTCTAATATGGTTGATATAAGCCTAGCGGGACAAAAGGATGTGTTTATTTGGAATGCGAGTAAAAATAGAAGTTTTATTGTTAACTCAATGTATAAAAAACTCATGTGTGCAGAATTTGGTACCAAGGAAGTCTTTGTTTGAACCCCAAGAGTCCTGTTAAAGATTAAAATCTTCTTGTGATACTTTAAGAAATGGAGTCACTTAACCGAGGATAATATTGCTAAGAGAAGGTAGAAGGGTAGACTAACATGTTTTTTAAGGTCTACTGAGATGGTACAACAATTTTTCTTTGATTATCCGATGGGAGCGTGGTGTACTTCACTTTCGGCATCTATCCATCACATAGTGTCTCTCATTTATTTACTAGCCGGCTAAGTGGTGTTAATCCTAGACTAAAAAATCAAGTTTCTATGGGCATAGCGGTGTTGTGTTGGGCGGTGTGGTTAAGTAGGAATAATATGGTTTTTATTGAAAATGCATTGAGCAAGATTGTGGTCTTTGCTGATTAACGAAGAAGATGACAACATGGTAAAAGAGTACTGCAAAACTTTATAGATGAGAGTTTTGGACTTTTTCTCTAGTTATGGCTGGAGATGTTCAGAAAGAAAATCGAAGCTTAGACAGATTGGTTGTGTTTGGATGCCAAGGCTACTTTGTCTTTTAGTCTATGTTATTGTGCTAAGTAATTTGTTAGTTTGTTGTGTGAAGGAGCCTTAGTGCTTATGTATGGAATTGTTTGGTTGTGTACTTTCCTTTTGGATGGAGAGGCCAGGATTTTAATCCATTACTTTAAAAATGCATTCTATAAATACTCTCCTCATCCCATAATATAAACTATTGCCGTTTTGGAAAATAATAAAAACTAAAATATCCACAATACCCCTTATATTATTACTAATATAAGTTCTTATACTGTGAGACAAATACAAAAGGCAAAAGCTCTGGGACGGGAGTATCAGTTTAGAAACTGTGTGGTTTTATACACACCAGGCTTTTGCTGTAAAATATTATTTATCCTTTTTCAAATAACAACATCAAAATTCTTGGCCTGCCAGTGTCAGGCATACATATAAGAGTCACGCATACCTTGTATAGCCTGCGAGATGGTAGCCCTTTTGCTCTGCCCATGAAGCTGGGGCACAGAAACTTTGCCCGTTAAATAATCGTGCACTTGTTTGCTCGATGGTCGCTGGCGACGATCCGGTTGAACGCATTGAAGTCCAATACGCATCACACGTACCATCTGCTCCCTATCGTAGTTACCATCCAGACGTGGATCCGCTGCTAGTAGCAGTTCATTCCTCCCATCCAATTCTCCGACCTTATCAACGAGGGTGTTTACCATTTGTTCATTATCCTGGACGTACTCGGGTCTTTTCCCAGATGCAAGCTCAAGAAGCACCACTCCGAAGCTGTAAAGATCAGATGCTTTGCTCGCCTTGCCGGTATTAATGTATTCAGGCTCGATGTAGCCCAAAGGCCCAATTATGAGGGTCATCGAGTGTGAGGTTCCGTTAGCAGGGAGCTGCTTCACCAGTCCAAAGTCGCCAACTTTAGCATTGAATTCCTCATCCAGCATCACATTGCTCGGCTTAATATCCCTGTGAAGGACAAACCGATCGCTTTCGTGCTCATGCAGGTATTTAAGAGCTGAGGCCATCCCGAATGCTATCTTGTACCTACAACAATACAATGGGAATAAGGGCTAAGTTATTCCACTACCTTATCTGCCATGCCAACTACTCCATGTAAAATTTTTAAATTATCCCTTGAACATCATATATATTTGAAATCAATCTAATATAAACAAATGACCAAATCTAAGGTCTAATTGATGTTAATATTGTCTATAGTAAAAATATGGGTGGAACATTTCATGAAAATATTTTTTATTTATTTTAAACTTATCTTTTATTTATATTCGTAGGAAATGACCTTCAGCTAACCTAATAAACAGCAGGTACTATAAAAAAAATCCATGTTCTTGAGACAGCGCATACCTTCTATTCCAACTTAGTACTGTATTTGTATCGTGGAGATGGGAATCAAGACTGCCATTTGGAATTAGCTCATACACGAGAAGAAGTTCGCCGTTCTCGTCACACGAACCCACGAAAGGAAGAAGGTTCGGATGGCTCAGTGTGCCAATAATTCTAATCTCATTTTTGTAGTCTTTTACTGCTCGTTCATCCACACGCAAAATCCTTTTTACAGCCACTGGAATTTTAAGTTCTTTTAGTTCAGCCTCGTAGACAACACCAAATGCACCCTCTCCGATTTTTTTTTCGTGCGAAAAGTAACTGGTTGCCTCCAACAAATGTTGATATGAGAATAGTCTTCCATTGTGCACTGGGAATTCGTTATTACAAATGATTTTGTCAAATAAGTAGCAGTTTATTTGCAGTGTGAAACTGTAGAAACTTAATTCTTTTTCGTTTTGCTAAAATGATAGCTAGCGAGTACCTTCTGTTTCTTCTCTCCCTTCCGTAGGCGTCTCAACTGTCTCTGTTGTTTTAGGAATGCGTTGGTGGCGGAAAAAGGCCGGTTGCCACGCTTGCGCAGAAAGCAAACCAAAGACATAACCATGCTTGCCATCACGGCTACTGCTCCAGTTATAGATCCAACCACTACCAATCAATGTACTAGAACTTCTAGCACTGGAACCAGAACCTATTTGGTTACAGCACGTTTCCTATTAGTATATACTCCCTCCATTTGATTATCCAGATTCATAATTAAAAATAGTTTGTATTTATAAAAAGGCATAGTAGTACAACTAATAACATGTTGGCCAGACTAAAGTAGATATCCACTTGAGTTACAGCTTGAATTCAATGCCCATATAATATAGCCCTTCCAAATTTTACAGTAAGTAATAAATATTGTAAATATCAGATCATCTTGAAAAATTAATTGTCTCCATCCTTTTATATTATGTTGCCATGTTAGTCAGTTAAAAATGAACTCAACATCATATACAAGAGTCCCATCAGTTGGTTGTGGCTGATCAGCCACAAACAAAATTTAACATTTAAACTTAAATTTAAATGTGATTTTGAGGCTTTTTATCGTGATTTTTTCACCTTTAATTTTCGAACGTGAATAATACAGGTGTAAAAGTTTTATTCACATGTAATTTTTCGTTGCTTCGTTCATATGGCTATGGCTTATCTATAAAAGCAAAACGATCGGAGCCTAAAAGAGAGGATGTTGTATATAATTAGCATAACCATGCCTACCAGGCTTTTGGTCATTTGCATGCAAACTTAATTCCGATCAAGAAAAACAATACTAGCTAGCATTAGCAGGTATCCAAACAAATAATTGTACTCACTTTGGCTGCTCAATGTAGTACTGGACGGAGCGGTTTGATTAACGTTCTGACTAGCAGTGACGAGCGGCACCACCGTGAAACTGGAGTTACTGTACCTAACACGGCAGCTGTAACTCTTCTGCTCACCATCTTGAGCGATCGCGAAGAGGTCCGAAGCGCTCGCCGACAATGTCCCGAGGCAAGCCTTGCACCGATCGGAGGGGAGATCCCAGGTGCACTGCACCAGAGCGTACGGTCTCGTTTGGCTCGCGGCGAGGTTGCCGCCTGCGCACTCAGGTAGGCCAAACCCTGCCTCAAGTTCTCGCTGTAGGTGCTCGCGAAGGACACGCTTGCACCGGTCCTCACAAACATTATATCTGCATTGTGTGTATCAATATATTTTTGTAGTTAATATACATATGATGCTATACCCATATTGGACTCTCAATTTAGTATTATACTAATTTAACTGTAAAGTTACAAATTTATAATAACTTTCCGTCATCGACGCGTACCGGACAGGGCCCATATGAGGATGAACAGATGAAAGAGTTGAGTGAAAGAAGCATTTTTAATTTTTATAACGGGTAAAGATTAGCTGGTGTGAATTCCACCATTGATATAATCAGCTACCATTTCAGAAGTAACCAGTAGATTTAATATAAAAATATCAATTTTAATAGTTGCAGTATTTATAATACTCCCGTTTTATAATGTAAGACGTTTTGATTTATTTCAAAGCCAATCTTGTTTATGTTTGATCTAATTTATGGATAAACTTAACAATATTTTCAACACAAAACAAATAAATTGCAAAGATATATTCAATTTTAGATTTAACGCAACTAATTTTTTGTTGTAACTATTGTTTTGTTTACAATAAACTTAGGCCATGTTTGTTTCTACTTTACATTACTATAATATAATTTAGATTATTGATTCAAATTACTTAAGCTAGATTGTTATAAGTTGAAGGAGGAAAAAGTTGTGAATTATTTGTTTCGTAGATTATTACAAGCTAAATTACTATTTGTAAGTCTAAAGAAGGAGGGGGTGGCATGGTGGGTAATTTTTCATCTAATAATCTAAAAAACACTCTTTGAGGAGCTTATCAAATTATAGTAGTCTGGATTACTATTTGTATGTTTTAAAGAAGGAGGGGGTGGCATGGTGGGTAATTTTTCATCTAATAATCTATTTGTACTATTTGTATGTAATCCAGATTATTAAATAATCTTAAGCGAGAACAAACGAGGCCTTAGTCAAACTTAAATAACTTTGACTTTCGGAAATATCAAAAATATTTATATTCTGAAATGGAGGGCCTAATATTCATAGGCTTGCAATGTACTTGTAGTGTCTTTTTAAAATGCTTTTAGTTGACCACAAACCCATTTTTGGGGCGAATCTATTTTCATACGACTGCGAGTGCCAAATTTTACCAAACTCGTTGCTATAAATTTGTTTGAGCTACAAGACTGCAGCAATTGGTTAATGTCACAATGTATTGTGGCATACTTTCTGAGCTCTCTGGTCTATGTCATAAACTCAATTTTTATTACCTACAACTTTTCATACTTATGTTTAACAAATTGTTTCAAGCTGACAATGTGTGACATATCACACTCGATCAAAGAAAAATGTGACAACGCACGTATAGAGAAACCATCTAACACAGTCCAATAATTTATATTAACATCAACATATGCATATCAGCGCATGCTGAATATTTTTAAACAAATCAACATCAACTTGGCATTTAATATTTCCCATTTTAGAATTTTTAGTTCATAACGAATATTATAATTGAGACTAGACTGAGCAAACTTCATACTTATTAGTTTCAGAATTATTAAATTGCAAAAAAAAAACGAAATGAGACTATTATTATGGTGTTCAGATATAGTTAGTATTTTTCAATTTTTAGAATTAATAAACCAAATAAACTATGATTGAAATTATGAAGCAACTTCTTGATGATTAATCGCTGCTTTTAGAACTATTAAATCCTCAAAAACAAGAATTCGGACTTAGTCAAATTAGATTTAAATATTTCTCAATTCTTATTTGATAATTATTGAATTATAAAATACAATAACTAAGACTGCAAAGAATAAAGTAACTTGGTTATTAATTCTGAATAAAATGATTAAAAGACTATACATGAGATTTCGGACTGAGAATAACTCAATATTTACTCTTTCGGTTTAGAATAATACTAAGATGAGTATACTACACTTTAGAGTGCAGACTAATTAAGTACAACTTGGTATTATTAGTTCTGAAGTTTATAATTATTAAGTTAAAAAATAGTACAATTGAGACTCGAAACTGTTTAATATATTTCAATTCAAAAATTTGTAATCGTATATGAAATCATAAAAAAAGCAGTGAAATGGGAATAGTGTAAAGTATTGACTATTTTATTTCAACTTCTATTGGTTGAATTTAAACTTTGTACTCCCTCCGTATTTTAATATATGACGTTTTTAACACTAAAATTAGTGTTAAAAACGTCATATATTATTTATCGGAGGGAGTATATTTGTACAAGGACATATAACATATTGATATATGGTATATGGACATTTTTATGGCTATATATGTCGAGAAGTTGGAGTGGTATTATGTGTATTATTAAGAAAAGAAAGTAAATACCATTTCTGCTCAAAATGTAACAACCTTTGCACGTATGGGAGTCTCTTGGAACAACGAATCTAGACGTACCTCTACTGTTGCGGTGATTATATTTAGCATGTTTAAAATATAGTAGCTTAATATGAAACTTATATATTTCACGGACATAAGAGTGTGAAGAATAGAGAATATATATGTTATACACTTATAAAAAAAATTGTTTTCCCACTTATATATATTTTCTTATGGCAACTGGAATGGGGCAAAATTTAAGCTTGTCGTATTTAAAAAAACAACTAAATTTTGTTCATTTGAGAAAAAAGGGTTGGGTTTGATTACATCAATAGAAAGTGGATGGTTTTCATAATTATCATTGTTTAAAATTATCTCAGTTTAAATAATAAAATTATGATAGTGAAAATATATTAGAAAATGGAATGTTGCATCTCTCTCTTCACACAGAATATCTTAGCATGGATAGAACAAAAATTATTTGATGTGTCTGTGAGATATGATGATTTAAAATTGCTATGCTATAATCAAATAATATGCTTATGTAATCAACAAAAAGGTGTATGGGGTCTTTGCAAATTTGCTGGCAATTGCATTCCACCGTCAATTATAGATGGCCAAATGGGCCGCCCGGCATGGCCCCAACAAGCTGACCGTGCCGTGCCGGGCCAGCTCAGCAGCTGCAAGCGAGACCTAGAAACACCCCATGGCACGATGGGCCATGTCGTGCCGGCCCGAAGGCACAGCCGGCCCACCGTGCCATGGGCCGAAACTTTCGATAGTAAGTCTAATTTACGTCCCTGGTAGTGTAGAATAAGTTAAAGTAGGCCCAAAACAATAGAAAATAAATCTATTTTCAGTCCCTCCACTATAGAATAGATCTATTTTGGTCCAAAATATATAGAATAAGGCTAATTTAGGTACTTTATTTTTTTGACTAATGCGGGTCGTGTCGGGACGATCTAGCGTGCTGCACCTCAGGCCCAGACACAGCATGACAATCGGGCCGGGCCAGCATGGGCCCGACAGTGGTCGGGCCATGCTGTGCCTGGGTCGTGCCAAATGCCTGGGCCATGGGCCGCAGGCCATATGGCCATCTATACCATCACTTATATCATAATAGTACTTGGGACATGTGTGGCAATGATAAAGATAGTGGAAAACACGTGGACAGACAGGATGCAAAGCGCAGATTATCGGATGGCTATGTTGGCTTACTGTAGTTATCTGAGAGAGGAAGGAAGGCTTACGTGGCAGCAAGGGACACTCAGTTCCGTACTTCATCAGGAATCGAGGTTTTAGAAAGATTTATTGTTATGTCACGTCCATATAAAGATTGTTATATTTTGAGACAGATCAAGTATTGAACTGGCTAGCTAGCTCAACTCAAGGTACCTACCTGTCTCAGCGGTGCCAAAGAAATTGCGGTTGGAGTAGCGGACCATACACTGGTCGAACATGGCTGCCGCCGCCGTGCTACCCGGGCAGAGTTTCACCATCCCGCCGGCGCTGGCGGTAGTAGCGGTGAGGCGGTCGTTGCAGTCGGCACGGGAGAAGTCAGCGGAGCACAGGGCAAGGCCGTAGACGGTGGCTGCGAGTGCACCAACGGTGCCTTTGAAGAAGCCACCGTTGTTGGACACGGCGTTTTTCGGCATGGCCGCAAGCAGCTGGTTTAGGTTTACTGCATAGGCATCAGTGGAGCTGTAGTTTCCAGCCGTGGAGCAATTCAAGGCTTGTAGCTGAGGTGCACCGGCTGCATCCGATATTGTTGATTGGAATAGAGCCAAAAGGGAAATGAGGACAACTACATTTGGTAAATGTCTCATGGCTGGCTTATTAATTTGCTTATTGCTAGGGAGAGCTTTTAGCAAGACACTCGATTGCATTTGATGCTGCGAAATTGTAGATTTGATGGGTTTATATATAGTGCAGTTGAGTATGCCAAGACATCTTCGGACGACTTTGACCAAGCCCCAGCATAATTATTCTAACAACAAGCTGTGTATAATCACTCCTTTGTTTGTTTATATATGTTCCACAAGTGCATGAATGTCTCCAGTACACGAGTGCTTTGTTCAGCCGCAACTCAATGTTCATACTCTATTAACCTTCAATTATTTTTGGATCGATAGATCCGTTTACTTATGAATTGTCCACCTAACAAATTATATGTTCCGATCATTTTCTCATACCCTTTCTAGCGCCCAAGAGGGCCGCATAGAGTATTAGAGTGACCCCACTGCTGCTAGTGTTTATTTGGGTCAAATCTCATAGTTCAACTGAATGTCGTTGGCTATAACTAAACTTCAATTGTCTATCTTAACTATAGGGAATTCAGTCAACTTGTTCTTAGTAAATACATGTCAACGTACTGGTTGTCCCCAAAATTCATATCATCCATACTTGTTGTAAGACGGCGATGGATGAAAGTAGTAGGTTCAACGAATATTCTGAACAGCGATATATGTTTGACACAAAATGAACTGAAGATCAAAGGACATCTAAACCAATTGATACACCTTTCCGATAGGCACTACCGGAAAACGGTATTTTGCCGTGCGTGCATCCGTTTGCCGTGCGTCAAACGTCGGGCGCACGGCAAAAACCACCTTTGCCGTGCGCCAACAGTGAAACGCACGGCAAACACGCGGCGCACGGTAGAGTAGCAGTTTGCCGTGCGCCAAATATAAAGC
>CM002483.1:6002985-6014809 GCA_000325765.3 Leersia perrieri
GCGCGATATATGGCGCACGGCAAAGGCTTGTTTGCCGTGCAGTTATATGCCGTGCAGCCTTTGCCGTGCGCATAGGAAAAAACCGCACGGCAAAGGCTTTGCCGTGCGGATTTGGGGTTTTGCCGTGCGCTCCAGGCACACGGCAGACACCCTGTTTCCCGTAGTGAGGGGACAAAAGTTTGGAGGTTGGTTGTCTTTAAAAAAGGACGGGGCGGTTAATTATGTCTTAATTTGCATAGTCTGCACTATTTTATCTATTGATAATACCATAGTGGCTTATGATAGTGCTTCTCACCTGCTGCTGCCGCCTGCTGCTCACCTGCTGCTGCCGCCGTCAAGTCAACTTATGATAATGGCATAGTGGCTGACATGTGAGCCTATGGATGGTGGGACCCACATGTCAGCCAAAACGTCAACTCCAGCACGACGTCGGAGGATCCCGATCGTCTCTCCATATGCCCGCTCTGTAACAAGAAACAGTACGAGAACACCCACCAAGTTCCTAGTCCCACCAAAACCATGCTATGATTCCCCTAGCGATTCCATGTGGGCTTATACTTGCCATAATAACCCGGTGAATCGCACTGCCCCCGCTATACCACGAAACCAAGCTGTTGCCCATGCTGGCCTAAGGGTAGTACGGTGTATGCTTCGCAAAGATAGCTCACGAACCGGTCCTTAATTGTCATGAGCATGACCAATCAAATCCACGTGCTCACGACCCACCTTAAGTCAAATTTTAATTGGCAATATTTTATTTAGTCATTCCACTATTCCAACATGATAGATCACATGTATAAGGTGTCAAGCATAGTCTACCCCATAGTGTGCCTAAATCATTCTAAGCATGGTTAAGCAACATCTAAAATCTAGCTAAAACATTATAAAGTTCTAGCTAGCCAAAATTAAGTAACCCAGGCTAACAATATAAAGGTAATTAAATTCAAATGGGCTGTACAAAAGAAATAAATATAGGAATTTCCACCCAATTACATTCAAAAAATAATATGCATGATTTTGAAATGATTGTGAGTAAGAAAGGTTCAACATGCTCAAAGAGGTTTGTTCTGCATGACTTGCCTGGAGGGACAAACGAGGTCTTGGGATTCTCCTCGAAGAAGCATGCGGACTCCTCGGAAACGTCGAAATCTAAGAAAAAAAACAAAAACAAAGACAACAGTACATAAGCATACAGATCATCTACTGTTTGACATTTGTATTGTGTAGAGATCATTTTTACAAAATTTTAGAGATTTGAATCACCCGAACCGGAGTTCGGATGAATTAGTTATGAGTTTTCTAAGCTTTAGGTCCATTTTTACCGATTTCATAAAAGAACAAGGAATTATGATGCAGTAAATAATTTTATTTAATTATTTAAAATGGATTATTGCGTCATCAGGAGGATCCGACGGCCGAGATCGCCCCGGCCGATCTGACGACTTGGCTCGGGTTGACCAGATTTGACCGGTCAACCAGCCACGTGTCGTAGGCCGGTATCCGCCACGTGGCGACGCCACGTCAACGCCTACCGGAGCGGCACTGGTTGCCGCTGGCGATGGCGAACGGTGGCGCGGCGGCGCCGGTCGACGCCGGGAAAAGGAGGACGAGAGATGCTCACCGGTGCAAGGACGACGACGAACGGCGAAGGTTAGTGGTCGGCGACGAGAAGACGACGATGGCGGCGTACTGGTCGACAGCGCCGGCGACGCTCCGGCGAAGAAAAGGGATGGCGAAGATGTGGACGAGGTGCTCCTCATCCTTGCGGATCCAAAGGTGGCGTCGGCGAAGGTTGAGGGAGACGGGACGAGGCTGGCGACGTCGACGAAGGCGGTGGCGGCTCGGGTTGTCGTCGACGGCGGTACTCCGGCGGTCTTTGGCAGCGGAGAAGGGGTGGACGGCATTCTCCTCCTCCTCTAAATTCCAATGGTGGCGGCGGAGTCCTACGAGGTCGACGGAGGCGGCGGCGCGACGTCGCCGGAGTTTCTCCGGCGAGATGGAGAGAGGAGTGACGCGGAGAGCTCGGTAGAGACGGATAGATGCAGGGGGATGGCAAGGATGATCAAGAGGAGGATGTAAGGGTTCTTGGGAGACCATTTATAGAGCCGGTAGAGAAGGGAGAGAAAGGAGAGGATTCGGTCGCCGGAGTTATCACCGGAGTAAAGGGAGAGAGAGGACTAAAGAGTGTTAAATCCGGCGATTTAAGTCATGGGTTGATGGCGATTTCAACGGTAATCTGTGTTATGAAACAAATAACTCAAGTAGATACGTTTCTTATGGGTCGATCTGAACTGGAGTAGAGATAAGATTTATCTCCTCGTACGACCCCTATACATATAGGGGCAGGGTGAGAGAATTGATGGCTGATTTGTAAATGAGAACGGATCTAATAAAGAGAGAGCTCCACCCTATATCCTATGTTTATGTGTCTACTTCTGCAATGTTCTTGGGTGAGGAAAGGGCGTGGGTGTTCTACATTTTCTCATGCCTCTACTGCTGCAGGTGGGAAGGAACGGATCCGGTGATCCGCTAATAGACGCGTTGTTTTACAATATGTACGTTATCAGCAGCTCTCCGTTCATCGGTTTGTCGTTCCAATCTGTTTTATGTAGATTGATTTCTAATATACAGATTGATCTCCCGTATATTTTTGTTGTCAGCGTATACCCGCCGCGTCGTCGGCGGGGACCTCCCATCGCGATCGCGTCGCCGTGCGAGAGGAGTCGCTGATCTGATCGTGAAGCTCGTCGCGGCGCGCGGCCTCGGAGGCGTCACTCGAGACCGAGCCCCTGACGTCTGCGGTTTGCCTCAGCCTGCTGTCGATCGTGTGTGTCGAGCGCAGCATGCACGTGCTCCTACAGATCGCCTATCCAGGCCGTGCGGTTTCGACCTGCATGAAGCAATCAGCCCCCGAGCCGCATGCATGGATTAGCATGGCAGCATGCATCTACATGCATGTGCACATCATTATCAGTATATATGCTTTGAATCTTCTAATGATTTTGGTGTTTGTTTGCATGTACTGCTGAGCGACGGTGGTTCGTTACACCACCCTTGCCGAGCCGGCTCACCGCGGCCGCCGCACCCGTACGCAACGATCGGCCGCATGGCTGGGCACGCGCAACTCAGGCGTGTGCGGCCCAACCAGCAGATGAATACACGCGTTTATCTTCTTCAAGCACGAAGCACGTGAACACAGTAATTAGTAAGATTAGTTTTCTTAAACTAATTTATTAATCTATAGATACATCCGGGCATGTAACTGTCAAGGTACACAATTAATCTACCGTTAAATTAATTGTTGATTGCAATTAGTAGATTGATTAGGTTTTCAAGTTTTTCATCATGTTGTATGGATGCCATGCTAGTAGTAGATTAATTTCCTGCCTTTGATGATCTAGCAGTAGATTGTTTTCCTGCTTTTGATCTCTATGTATATGTTGTGTTGGTGAAAACAAGTGAAAACCATGTGCATAAATTGCTAAAATTGACGGGATGCTATAGACCGGAGCGACTTTGATTCGGTTGGGCCGAACCGGTCGTCTCCCCACCACTCTTGTATCTTTCATTGTCTATCTATCTCCGACGATGCCACGCCGGGGACGATGCACTGCTGTCTCAGTCTATGGACTTGGAGACGCGCTGGTAGTCATTCGCCACCGCTGTTGGGCATGCCATTGGCCTCGTGCCAATGCCGTCGCGGGAAATCGCCGTCTCGGAGAAAGCCCTAACCCATGTTGTTGTCGTCGCTGGAACCAATGCCGAAAGCGAGGCACCGCCGCCGTTGACCTCCCATAGACACTGCCATCGAGCCGTGGTGGGATGGCGATGGGTCGTCGGCCGCCTGCTATCAGATTGATCTCCGTCGGGACTACATGGCCGGACATATCCGCGAGGTCGTTGTCACTGTTGACTGATGCCATCCTCGAGGCCACTGCCGTCGTTGCATCCCACCGACGCTGTCGTCGTGCTGTGGTAGAGGACAATGGGTCGCCAGTGCCTGTGGATTGGATCAACACCTCGGACGGATACGACGCGATATTGTCGCTGGGATATTGGACGTTGCGTGAGGAGCCACTGTCACCGCCGCTAAATCCACAGATGTTGTCGTCGTGCCATCATGGTGAACGTGCGGGTCGAGATGTGTCGCTTCACATGATGTCAAGATAGCCGCCATATCGTTGTCGTCACACGGGAGCGATGCCACCGCCGCCGTCTTGCCACCTGGGTAGTCGATGGGACGTCAGAGGCATCTTCGTCGTGTGCCGCCTACTTCTCCTCCGTGATTGACAGTCGACGGCTGCCGCCATTACCGTTGTGTCCACGGGACTGGCGTGTGGAGCAATGGGCGTCGCCACGGATGACGGGAGTGAGAGGAGAAACCCCTGTTCCCTCTTTTCCCTTCTGTTGGTCTCTTTGGTAGGCTCGGCTGGGCCGGACTACATTCGATCGATCAATTTGGCCCAATAGCTCGGATTAGCCCAAACAAAATTAATAAAAATAATAAACCTCGAAATCCTAATAGGGCCTAGAGTTTTGGAAATTCGGCATGTTAGGCATTTTGGGCCACACGGTGTTTGTTAGCCCAAATAAGATCGTGGCACAAACGGTAATTCAGCTCGATTATTTTTGGTTTATTGAAAATTTGCGTATAAGTCCCTATAAGAGGTTGATTGTACGCCTAAAGTTCACTGTTTAATGTCAGTTTACGGTTTGAACCTTGTAATTAATAGAAATTACATGTTTTTGTTTGTGTGGCTATAACTTATTGTTGAGGCCTTGTACTAGTTGGTTTCTTGCATTTAGGTCCTATGAGGTACCTAATAACCATGTTTGGTGTTTTTAAGCATTTAATTGCTTTTAAATTGATGCAACTCCAACTAAATAATCTAGAGATTGATTCTAGGTTATGATGCTTCCATAAATGTGTTCACCTAGTGTAGAAACCCCCTTGAAGCATTATACTGGGTTTATTTTTCATGCATTTGTGTGTGATGGTTTTCTGTGGGGCATAAATATTGGAAATATAATGCCATAAAGACCAAATTAAATAACAGAAAATCACTTAATGCATGGAAATTCTAGGAAATTAAATATCCATGGCTATGGATAAGACCACTCTTTACTGTTACACTCCTTCATACATAAATGGTGCAGTAGATGTGTCTACAAGATGGAGTCATGTGTGCTTTGTGTATGAGATCCATGCTTTTGCCAAACTCATAGTAGATCATCTGTTTGCTTGTTGCATTCTTTGGGAACTACATGAAAATGACTCGGATGGATAGTGCGGTGAGTTACTATCAAAGTATTCAACCGATGTTGAATAGCTTTGGGCATTAATGTAGAGCCATCTATCTCCATGTTCACACTTAGAATGTGATTCTACGTTGTTGAAATGTATGTAAATTAGACATCGTGTTTGGAATTCGATGTGCCTTCCCCTAGTTGCTTAAAATCTCGATCGGAATGCGGTCAGACTACGGTCGACCTAGTTGCTTTCCCTATGATTGAGAGCACAATTTCTGATTTTGAGATAATGATTATACCTCATTTTCTGGCAACGGGTGTTGCAAGGTTCATTATTTTGAGATATTTCTCATCCTGTTTGGTGAGAGATTCAGAGTGTTTTCCCTGGGTGGAATGACACTGATCATATGGTTGCCCTTGGTGTGCACATATGTAATCAGAATAGTTTGGAACCTGTTGTCCTAGCTGGATACAGGAAAATAATGGAGGAAAATCTAGCGTATTAAGCTTAAGGGTAGAAGTTGTGCCCATGCATGATTCCCACGTCACTATGGAGCTAGCAGCTTGACTATGGTGTTTACCTAGTCCCGATCCAGTAGTGGATACAAGCGCTGCATGGAATTTTTGGGTGTGGACCAAAGTGCTTATAGTGTTTGTCTAATAAGTCGTCTGACAACGGGAGTTGCACGGTCGGTTTTGAGCTTGTCCTATGAGGATGTTGGTCATTTATGCTATTGCCAAGTAGTAACATCTTTTGCTTAGTTCGGAACTTTGCATTAGACTGATATTTCCCAGATAAAACAAATTCTTGGTCTTTCATGTTCTATTCTAAAGCTTATCTTCATGCTGGAATCGATAAAAATGCTTTAGCATAAGAACATTTAGTATAGTGACCCGAGTAGTTGACACCACTTATACACTTCGGCGTATCTGTGATTCAGACATGACGACTTTGCACTATCGCGTTTGTGGCATGCTTATGTAGTTGTTAACTACATTTTGGTTGGTTGTCCATGGGTTAATGACCATTAATGTCGCACGTTGGCATACTGTGTGTCATGTGGACATGTGCAAGTCTTGAATTGGTTTGTCGTGTTACGTGCGTTGAGCTTGTTGAGTCAACGACAATTACACTGACACAGTCCACTATTGATTTGGATACTTCTGAATATAGATGGTTTTATCGTCGATATTACTATTGACGGAGGTATGGACAATCTCCGAATGGATATGTCTAGGGGACATTAGCAATGTAGTTTGACAACTCGCTCGTGGATCATACCTAAAATATGTTGCTTAAAATTTAGTGACCCAATTCCAGTGTCTGGTATGAGTAATTGGGTCCAATTTGGGCAATTAACGAGCTGGACTACAACACAACTCTGCGCCACAGAAATTTGCATGGCAACGCTGGCCGAGTGCCACACTATTTTGCTATCTTAATTGCATTTCTTGTTGAGCGCATTGGAATGTGTTTTGCCACTTCTTAAGCATATGGCATAGGATGTCTAATGCACGTTGATCCGGAATCGATTGTGAGTTTGAATGGCAATGAATGGGCATTAATCACTTGGAAGTGCATATGGCTAAAGTATTTGCATGTTGTTTGCATATACATTTGATAGCAATAGTGGTTTCGTGGACTTGTATATCCTAGCCAAGAGGTTGAGGATAACCCTTTGGAGAAAGGAAGAATGCAGTATTCATGCCACTGCATTGGTATAAGTCCAGACTCACTGCATAACAACTGAAAATCTCTCCTATTAAAAGTGCGTAATATTTTCCAAATTTATCACCACC
The DNA here is from genome assembly GCA_000325765.3 of Leersia perrieri. Taxonomy (NCBI): domain Eukaryota; kingdom Viridiplantae; phylum Streptophyta; class Magnoliopsida; order Poales; family Poaceae; genus Leersia; species Leersia perrieri. The sequence goes on from CM002483.1 coordinate 6,010,036, forward strand.
ATAGCATATCTTTGTGGGAGAACACATATGATTGAGGTGAAAGTCCTTAATTTTGTGCCATGAAACGGGGATTGTTAATATGCTATTACAGACATCTCGGCATTAGGGGGAGAGAAATGCCCATTTGGAATGCCTGTTGATTTCTTTAAGTGAACGCACTAGCCGAACGAACATATTGATTCAGTTCATACTCCTGCGTGCTTGGGGCACAGAGTTTTTGCTAGTATATCGTTTAAGGAACAATGAATGGTTGTTGAATTGAGTAATTCTCCTACTTGTTGTAGTTGTGGATTGAGCAGGCATTAATATCATATCCACGTGTGACTTATGGCATTGATCATGTTTAGCGGGGACGCCTGCAAAACATGATGTATGGGCCTTAGTCAGAGCATAAGAGTTCTCACTAGACGTGAGTGTACTCCGATTCTACTGGTGGAGAACTCACCTTGGAAAGGTGATGCACCTCATGACGATAATCGTCTTGGAGACGATATTCCTAGCAATGTGCGCACAACATGGTGCTGGGAATACAGAACAGCCATTGATCGATCGTATTGGGAAATAGGGAAGATCTGGTTAATGTGTAAGTGGGAATAAATGTGTCGACTATGTCGCCTCTTGCTGATATCTCTCTTGGAGAGCCCGGATCCGGAACCAAGTCCATGGCACGAGCGTCAAACGCTCATATCGGGTCGAATGGAAATGCAATTGAGGCTGAACCGAATTGCCAAATGAAAGTCGCAAACGTTGTTCGGACTTTTATGGGTCATTATTAAGATAATGTGGTGGTGATGTGCGATGGTTCATGTAGGTTCTTGGTGAGACCTATCCCACATAAGCTAAATGTTCCACTATGCATGTAATACAACTGGCAAATGGCATGAAATAAAATATGCAGTTAACGGATTCGAGAAATCCATGAGGAGGTCTTGGATAGACTCCAAATTTAGAGTGCAGCATGCAAACCTCATATCAATCGCACCATTAATACAATTAGGTTACCTCATATGCTCTGGAGGCAAGATGAGACGGCATACTGCAGTCTAAGTCACGTGATAATCTAGCGGATTGATCACTAGTCTCTCCCAACTGGTACTTCTTGGAAGTTTGTCCATGGAATTGGGATGAGAGGGCTTTGATGTTTGCAGAGTTCAGGGGGAGAGCACTCCAGAACATGACCCAATACATGGATAGGAAAGTCTATAATGTTGTACTCTTCCTTGAGTGAGTGAAATTGGTATTCCTCACATAAGGTTTTTAACGAGGCAACGTGCAATACATGAGCGATAATTATGTACTCTTTCTCCTAACCTTTTTCCCATTGGGTTTTGGTAGGATTTTTGACGAGGCATGAGTTAGTCGCGGATAGGCCCAAGGGGGAGTGTTATGAAACAAATATCTCGAGCAGATACGTTTCTCGTGGGCCAATCCGAACCAGAGTAGAGATAAGATTTATCTCCTCCTACGACCCCTATACATATGGGGGCATGTTGAGAGAATTGATGGTTGATGATTTGTACATAGGAACATATCTAATAAAGAGAGAGCTCCACCCTATATCGTGTGTTCACATGTCTACTTCTGCAATGCTCTTGGATGAGGAAAGGGCGTGGGTGTTCTGCATCTTCTCATGCCTCTACTGTTGCGGGAGGGAAGGAACGGATCTGGTGATCCACTAATAGGCGCGTTGTTTTACAACAATCTGAAGAGGAGCATTTCCCCTCGCTTAATTTGAAGAAACTATCGCCAGAGAGGGAGTTCGACGCCTGTGGAAGCCATTGATGGCCAAAATTAAAGAGAGAGTAAATCCGGTGAATTAAAGCCGAATTTGAGGTGGGAATTCAAGGGGGAATTGATGAGGGAGAGGAGAGGATCCGATTTTATCATTTACTTCGAAGAGAAACCTCACGGAGAGGTAGATCGGCCGGCGGCGGTGGTGCACCTTCGCACGGCATCGGGATGCCGGCGGCTGGAGGAAGAAGATGATCACGTGCGGCGCTTGGAGTTGGGCCGGCCCACACCCGCGGGAGTGCAGGGAGAGCTGGAGAGGAGAGGCGGCCTGGTGGCTAGCCGGCTTTTGGGCCTCAGCCCAAACCGGAAACAGGAAGGGAGGAAAAAGAAGAAAGGGAAGGAGAGAGGGAAACGGGCCAGATTTGGCACCTGGAAGGACTTTCTAAAACCATTTTCCATTTAAATTATTGCTGAAATGTTGTTTCATTGATTAAAAATATTTCCGATGCTCAAATAAATATCAGAAAAAATCTATAAAATACTTGAGCATACAAAGTATTTAATAAAATTTTATCTTGGCCATTTTCATGTTAAAATTTTTTCCATAATTTTTAACCTAGTCTTTCTTTTGAATTTTAACTTATTATCATAAATGCATTAAACAAATGATTTATTTAATTAATGATTTTCTGGGCTGTTACAACTAATTTGGTATTTACCATGATCCATGAGAGATGACATCAATCAATACATGTGCTAATCTTATAATCATATGTGTTCCATATATGATATGATTAGAGACCATTTAGAAATAGCAATATAATACATAGAAAGCCTCATGGATGGAACACATATTTATTAATTTATCAATAGTAAATTAACTATTTCTAGGAACGGAATAACTCTTCATTCATAATATCTATAAAGGATAATAAGTGATACAATTATTTTTATGATTGTCTTCAGAGCATATCACTAACGGTAGAGTATATAGTGAGTTAGTGACACCAATCATTCACTATATATACTAAATCCATATTGAAATGAACCTATACATTGAGGAGGAAAAATAGACAAATTTGAGAGTGAATAATAGTGCCCCCGTACAAATTATACTACACATATATTGGATAGTATGTTTTTACCTTATATATCAATGTGTGAGTTGAGTGTAGACTTAGGCCGAGTTCTAAACAGACGGTGAAAAAGGATTATTAGCCGCACACAAAATAAGAAACATTATTATTATATAATTAATTGTTTATTAATTATTAAAAATTTGACTCATAAATTTATTTAACTTTTTAAAACAACTTATATGTAAAAATTTTCTGCACAAAAAACAACTTTTTAAAACAGTTTGAAAAGCATGCTAACAGAAACGAGACAAAAATTTAGCCACTAGGTTGAATAGAACGTGGCCTTAACATTTTGTATATCGGTATAAATATGGGTTAAGAATGTTGCAAAATATTTGAGAGTTTTTCATAACCATTTGCAAGATGATGGTCTCTAGAAGATGTCTCTATATGGTGGCTGGAACCATTTTTAATGTGGCTAAACACAATGCTTCCTCGAATCCCATAATACTCGACATTTTTCATAATATACTTTTCCATATCAAAAATGTCAAGTATATTATGAAAATATAGGAATTAATGTAGTAAGTGTGTTACAATTATATACTCCCTCCATCCAACAATATAGGATTTTTTTTGTTACACGGTCTTTGATATGCTACACTTTCGTAACTATTTTATTTTAAATAAAATAGTTAAGTGTATTGTATGATAAATATAGTAACAACATTATTACATGATTAATGTTTTTATTTTGCTATTAGTATTAAAATGTTTGACTTATCACCAATTTGAAAATGCTTAGACAGAGGGGGTAGAACTTAGAAGGAAGGTTTTGCATTAAATTCCAATACTCCCTCTAATTCACCTATAAAATTAATATCAAATATAAACAATATAAAACCCACACTTTTAATCCATCCCTCTCAGTGCAATAGGAGTAGTAAACATTCCATATTGAAATACATGGGATCCAAAACTTCAAGTTCAAACTCAACCTTAACTCGAATAATTTCTTACTAGGAAACTGAGAAATTCTATTCCCATGGGCTGCTTTCTCATCCTCTTCACCTGAAATCACCTCTCTGTCTCCTTATCTCCTCCCGACGGCCCAATTCTAGTCAGAGTCTTCTCCAGTCCATTCTGCCAAATCCAGCCAAGCCGGCCGACGGCCCAGCCTGCCGTGCACAAAGACCACGCTAACTCTGCGCCGGGGAAGTAGTAGGCAGGAGTTGTCTGTTACAACACAATTAACATGTGATCAATTGAGGATTAATCTAACTTTCTCTCTAACTTCCCCCTCTAACTTCTCTTGTAATTGGCCTATAGATAGACCACTACTGTACACTAAAGATACTAATGAGAATCACTTTCTACTCTTATTCTCTACTGTTCTTTCCTGTAATGGATTAGTTTAAACACGTTATCAGCACTTTGCGTACACTGAACGAGAGGCAATTCACAAGCAGTTCATCACTGTTCATCACTTCTTCACTGGATTGGAGGCCAAGAACATCCAGGAAGGAGAAGGGGAGATCAGGAGATCACCAAGGAAGGAGGAGATCACTCACCGCCAGGTTAGGATGGATCTCTGCAACCACCACCGCGCTGCAATGCGTGGTGTTTTCGCTTCCATCGACGCCCTCGATCGTTCTCTGCAGCGTCTTGTCGCTCCTCGCCGGGTGCACGCCGGTGTTCCTCGTCGTTGTCAACTTGCCGCTCGCCGGATCCGCGATGCACTTCGCCGCCACCGTGCAAACCGTGCAAGGGTGACCGCTGAGCGCACGGCGGCCGCGGCAGTTGACGCTGCCTCCGTCGATGATGCGAGGGATGCCGTTGACGCTGTCCACGATCGCGACGCCGTGGCACTAGCTGCTCCTCCACCGCCACCACCTCGCCGCGCCACCGTCATCCCGACGGGGCATGGCTCGACGCCGACGCGACGTCGTCCGTGGGCGGTGCAC
>CM002483.1:6014909-6039072 GCA_000325765.3 Leersia perrieri
CAGCACCAGGCCTGATATTGCTTTTGCAGTAAATCTATTGGCAAGACATAGTGCTAATCCAACTAAGCGCCATTGGACTGGGGGTCATCAGATCCTAAGATATTTGAATGGCACTAGTGATTTGGGTTTGTTCTTTAAGAAAAACCATGATCCAAGTTTAATTGGATACACTAATGCTGGCTATTTATCTGATCCCCATAATGCTAGATCGCAAACAGGATATGTCTTTCTTCACGGAGGAACGGCTATTTCTTGGAAATCGTCTAAAAAGACGTTAGTAGCCACTTCCACTAATCACTCTGAGATTATTGCCCTATATGAAGCATCACGTGAATGTGTATGGCTTCGTAGAGTGATTAATCATATACAACAATCTTGTAGAATTGGTTGTATTGATTCGCCGATGATTATCTATGAGGATAATGCGGCTTGCATTGCTCAAATGCAAATAGGTTTTATAAAGAGTAATATTACGAAACATATTGCTCCAAAACTATTTTACCCTCATCAGTTACAAAAGAGTGGTGAAATTAGTATATTGCAAACAAAGTCTTGTGATAACCTTACAGACTTGTTTACGAAGTCATTACCAACCTCCACATTCCAAAAATGTGTTGAAGGAATCGGTATGCGACGACTCCGGGATTTGCAAGAATAGGAGGAGTGATTCCTTACATTAAACCTGTTAATGGCAAATATTGTACTCTTTTTCCCTCTCTCTTGTGAAAGGTTTTTAATGAGACAATAGAGCAATGTAAACATCATATCTCTATTTTTCCCATTGGGATTTTTAAAGAGATGTATTTTGACTTCCATATTTTTCCTATATGGTTTTTGGGGAGTTATTCTATATTATAACAAGTTGATCATAATATCCAGAAATTCTTTATGAGTTTTTCCTTTAAGGTTTCTCATTAAGAATTAACATATATGTCATATTATTTTCTCTTTATTTTTTTCACTGGGTTTTTAACGAGTTTTAATGGCATATCTATATCAACATATATAGTTTCTCCTCAAGTTTTTCCCACAAGGTTTTTGGAGGAGTTTTACCTATTGGTTGAATCATGAGACAGTCGCAAGGAGTCAATTGCTGGGAGTGTTACAACACAATTAACATGTGATCAATTGAGGATTAATCTAACTTCCTCTCTAACTTCCCCCTCCAACTTCTCTTATAATTGGCCTATAAATAGACCAGTACTATACACTAAAGATACTAATGAGAATCACTTTCTACTCTTATTCTTTTTTCTTGTAATGGATTAGTTTAAACATTGTCCTTTCCGTTTGTTACGTCTAGGGCTCTGGTACTGGTAGACTATGGATATTTGACACGTACGCACACACCCTGACCCTGATCATGGGCTGGGCCCACTTTTCTGCTGTCCAGGAGGATGCATCGCCACGTACCATGCATGTGATTCATGAGCCCATCTTCTACACAGCTTACAGAATGCGTCCAAAACAGCGCTTTCATGGCCCACCCACAGGCACGGAACGGAACGGAAGCGTTCGTGGCTTCATCCACACAAGAGGATTTCGATCTTATCCCCAACGTGGCAAAACGTGCGTTAACTAGTGAGTAAGGTTAATTAAGCCCAAAACCCTCTGTCTCTCGTCTCGAGTAGGCTGAAGAATTGGCGTGTTTTGCTCGGCGTCTGGTTGGCCAGGTTGGGGCTAGATTGTGCTCTTGTTAGCCGGTTGCTATCCAAAGTGCGTCGCCATGGGGAGAACGTACTGTACGGATCAACCCTTCCTCGGGAGCAGAATATAGGACATGGATCTCCTACCATCCAATCCTACACGACTGTCTACCTAAACATACACTAAAATGTTTTGTTTTGCCATATCAAAATCAAAATCACCTTCTGGATGTTGGCTTTGCATGCATGTGCTATTGTGCATGTGTTCGTGAATGCTACTGTACCTTTACATTACATCAGCCAAATTTGAATATTAATAGGAATGCAGTACGGGGAAATCTTAATATGCTAGTTTTTTCGTGTGACTGACATGAAATGTCAATTATCTGATTTTGTAAGTTTTCGCATCCAATTTAGATTCATCTTTCAATCATCATCTAATAGTGTACCAGATGCCTCCTTTTCCATAGCCACCTTCCCAACACGCGGATAGGTACCACGGGACCAAATCCCGTCACATTTGCTTGCTTTGGGAAAAGCACAGTGGAAAAATGCATGGTTAATTATGCTATTGTTTAATTACTCCCTCCATCCTAAACAACTCAATCTAAGTTGGCATGTTAATTTTCTAATGCTACGAATCCGGATAGTGCTTAGAAATTTCTTTTTTTATACTAGTTTTTTTTTGTGAACTTATATAATTTATTGAGAGGAGTATGAGATAACTAAAGCTGGAACAGCTGAGCTGCGAGCCTATGGACGGTAGGCATGTTTGAGGGAGTTATTGACAACCTAAACTTTTACTAAAATTTTCAGCTCCTCAGTCAGTTCAAACTCTCATCTAAATTATGCGAATCTATAGTTATATAATCAAGAAATGAATAAGGAGCTATAAGTTGAGAACCCTAGTTTTTACATATTCTCATTACCTGAACACTCATATTTGTTTGTCGGAATCTTTGAGCTTCTCTATAAAGAATTCCCAAATCGACTTCCCATTAGAAAAACCTGAAAAACCTACTCCTAATAACCGATGATGCAAAAGAAATAGTCAGATTAAGGTGATACTACTCCAAATTAAAACATATGTCTCACGCATTGGACCGGAGCTAGCCCACATAACGTGTCTGTGGGTTTCTATTCCTACTTTTTTTATACCATGCGTACCAAAGAACCCTAACAGTGTATAGTTGTCTCTCTTTGCATGACCAGCACCGATAAGCCTATGTAACTATATTATGACCTCAATAGTGCTATGTCTTATCATCCTCGCAACACCACCACCATCCGCTAGATTATCTGTCCTCGCTCATGTCTTCTAATTATATTTGAACTAATGCGGGATCTAATTCCGCTATCTTTGCTTGCTATGGGAAAAAGCACAATAAAAAACTGATTATGCTATTGCTCATACAATTTAATGAGAGGAGCACGAGATATATGAAGTTGGAAAAACAAGGGGGCAAGACACTGGCTAACAGTTTAATTGAGCCAATAGGCATGTGTGTGAGTTTCTGGTACTTTACCAGCTCCTTCAATAATTTCAAACTCTTCCAGACTATGAGAATGTGGAGTAACAAGAAAAATAAATTAGAAGGTAAAAATTGAAAACCTTACTTTTTACAACTTCTCACCAACTTTTGACTATACACACGGTTCTTTGTCGGAATCTCGAGCTTCACTACAAACAAAGCCCAAGTCACCGCTAGAAAAACACTGAAAAGAAAACTCCCCAATAACCATGGATGCAAGAGAAATCGTCAAACTGAGGTGATACAAAATCAAAGGATTTGTCTTCTCACCCATTGGACCGAACCAAGCTCACATAGCGTGTCTGCGAGTTTCATTTTCCTAGCCATCCTCTTCTCATTTTCATAGGTGGGCACCAGTAGGAAGCGATGGCGGGACCAGTGGACCATCACTGCACTGACAGTCCCCTCGCCCCGTCCTCCTCTCAGATATTTTCAGATATTTTTGTTCACCTACTACTCCACACTGCTCTGTAAATATTCTTCAGATAATTTTGAGAAGAAAAAGGTATGCTTATCAATAAGAAGATTAGTAGTGTTACAACACTCCGTAGCAATTAGCTACACACTGTTGCTCTGGCATGAAAGCTCGACACGTCGCTTTACTTGGCGCTGTACTTTTTTTTTATCGAAAACTGAACAAGTGAAGATGTAGTCGTACCGAGGATTGATGATGAGTCGAATAAACGATATTTGGATGTAGATCCATCGTCTCCAGCTCGGTTCAGATTTCAGACTGCGACAAACGTACGTACAGTGCCAGCAGCTGGAAATATCCTGCTGTGATTATCGATAAGACGATAAATGTATGATACTAACTGCCTGCCTCGATAAAGATCTAGCAGAGTTGTGTATTATTTATCCTAGTTCTTAAATGCAAGTCGTTTTACCTTTCTCAATTGATTTAAATTGGCTTTTCTATTATTCCATCCCTCCAAGGAAAAGTAAGATAAGTCATATTTTTTATTCTATGATGGATAGAGTCCTAATAGGAAATATCATGTCTTTTTTACAGGTGGACAATTCATGATTTCACAATAGAACACTATACAAGTACATTTGATCCTGTTGCGATTTATTTTACAATTAGTTTTAAGCGTGAATTATACTTTTACTAAGTATCATGTCTATGAATCGGCAGTGTCATTTACTCCCCTATCTCATAAAAAGAGTAATCCTAGAGTCACAAGGCCATATTAACATTACAATCAAAAGTCCAATTTATCCTTAATAACCATCCAATCATTAGGCAACTGTACACCAAAAGTTAAAACTAGTAATAGTGGAGAAAAGATGCCTTTCCTCTTCTTTTATCAGATCATTTCAGCTTGTTCTCTGGCCCACGCAGGAGGCATCCACGATCTTTGGAGTAGAAATCTCTTTTTTTTACAACCTCTCCTCTTTAGAGTTATTCTTTTTCTGACGAAGGGAGTATTAAAAAACAGAAAAAGTACAAATTAAAGGCACATAAATAACTTTAGTTATTTTTTGCACAAATCTAAATTGAATCCTCCCTCAACCTTAATCACATTAATCTCGATCAGCCAGTCAATTGATCAAGCTAGGTAGGTCATGACTCATGACCATGAACCCATTATGTCCCAAACTCTCCTCCTAGCCGACCATTCGGAGCTAATCATCATCTTGGACCAAGATTTAGATTCGAGAAGAAGATCATTATCCCAAACCTCATGGCTCATGCACTGCCACCAATCAAAATGCCAAGTTGAGCACAACTTGGCCCCCGCTTACTTGTCAGCCTCTGTCATACATGCACAACTGCAGTTTGGCTATGTATACACATCTGTAACAACCACAAAGATATTTTGTTGCTACAATTCTGCACTACATGCTCTTCACCGTACGTACACGTCTACTACGGAAAAGATCGCACAAACAGCTCAACTAATTGAGACACTTGTAGGAAAATCAACAATGACATGCAACTGCAAATGGTCCTGTGGTGTACTACATATGTAAGTATGTGTTTAATTATGCAGGCTCCAGACAGTACTCTTTGTAATACTGTAGACGAATGTTTTGTAATTTTGTAAGTAAGAGTTCTTTTCCTTTGTTAATGCAGCATTAGAGGGATGATGTATCCAGATCAACAAAGTGACACTAAAATATTGTTGTACATAAACCAAGTGAGAGAGTGAGAGAGCCTTCTTGACTAGGCACAGTTGAATTTGACAGAACCTGAGGCCGGCAAATTTTATGTAAGCATATGCAAGTTGCACATTGGATTACTCCCGATAAGAAAACGACCATAATAAGTTAACAACGCCGCTGTTCAATTTGTTTTGTCAAAAAGCACATCACTGCTATATATATACTGTATCTCCCACCAAGTCATCAGTCATCAGCTCAGTTTTTTCTCCTTTTCTTTTTGGTGCCTTTTGTTCTATAAAATGAATTGCGGATGGTGACGTGGACCAGAAAAGTCTGACAACCGAAACGGACGTGTACCAATGGGAGCTCGACTTGTAGGCCATCTGGAATGATGAGAGGAAGAACAAGGAGACTTCTGCTTGGGCAAGGCAAAGGAGTTGCTGCTAAGTAATGAAGGGTAGTTTAGGAATTTGCAAGGTGATTAGGCCAGAGCAGAATTTGGACACTTGGCGCGTCATACGCTTACTCATATGGTATCAAATATGTCTGTACCTGAAAACTATAATCTAATGAAGAATTGTTTATTTCATGGTGCCCCTGTTTGCCATGTGGGGTACTTCACTGAGTAGCAAGTGTCTAGTTCTACTGAGATGGCACAAATGGATTCCTGTCAAATAAAATGTGCGCAAAATTTCATAGTAAAGAATTAACACGATAGGATCCTCAACAAAATTGGGATCAATTCATGTAGTACCATCTGTATCATCACAAAAAAAAAAACTGCTTTTTTTATACCTTACCATCGAAACAATCTCGACACATTTCTTGCGATTCCATTTTACGTAATCCTAACAAGAAAACAACCAAAATGCACACAAAAAAAAATTCGCTTTCTTGATAGCCATTTCCCAGCCACACCATTGTTTGATAGACAAAGACACCCTCCTCCGCCACATGCTTATACTAATTAATCCCCCTCTCCTAAAACCCGTTTTACTAATCCTGATCCGCTATAAAAACAGAGCAAAAGAAGAGGACTCATCTCATCACTCAAACCGAGCCCCACCATCGGCTAAAAAGAAAAACCAATATCTCCGCACTTTTTCCCTGCGCTTTTTTCCCCTTTCCCTTTTTTTTTCACCATCTCTCAAATCGAATCCTCCCCAATTCTATCGATCGATCCATCGATCCGTCCGCCATGGCGAAGCAGGTGGATTCGTGCGACCACGGAGGGGAAATCGTCGACGCGGGGTGCGTGCGCGCGGTGCTGGCGGAGCTGGTTCTGACGTTCGTGTTCGTGTTCACCGGCGTGGCGGCGACGATGGCGGCGGCGGGGGGGACGCCGGAGGTGGCGCCGGGGGCGGCGATGCCGATGCCGGCGCTGGCGGGGGTGGCGGTGGCGACGGCGCTGGCGGCGGGGGTGCTGGTGACGGCGGGGTTCCACGTGTCCGGCGGACATCTCAACCCGGCGGTGACGGTGGCGCTGCTTGCGAGGGGGCACATCACGGCGTTCAGGTCGGTGCTGTACATCGCGGCGCAGCTGCTGGCTTCGTCGCTCGCCTGCATCCTCCTCCGCTACCTCACCGGCGGCATGGTAAGCGATCAGGATCAGCCTCACCATCGTTGATTAATTTTCTTTGGCTTTTCAAGCTAGGTTCCGTGAAAAGAGGAGGAAAAAGGTCGATTTGTTTATTTTTGTTGGTTTGGAATCGTGTCGTCCTCTCGATGTGTCGTCCTAAATTTATTTATTGTGGTTAGCTTTCTTCGGACCGAATGTGCAGCTGGGACAATTTATTTAGAGATAATTTACCTGATGAATTTCTGATAGTGTGCTGGACCGGGTATGAGGGTGGTAATTGATTGTTAAGGAAGTTGGGAAACTATCCGGTTGTCTGATGTGATTCTGTGAATCGGTTGATTCAGTTTACTGAAATACCAGGAGGAAAATGGAAAATTCAGTAGTTAAATGGATTTTAAAGCTGCTTGTTGATAACTGATAAGAACTGTGAAAATTCTAGTTAAATTCTCAGTTTCTCTAGGGTCGTTAGCTGCAACCTACTATGAGTTATACGTCTTATGTTCTGCTTTAGTGCCTGGAGCCTAAAAACCCCTCTAGAGTCTTGTTCTGTGAAGACTTGTGTACATGTTAGCAAAGTTCAACAACCTGGTAGTAAAGTGACCCTTGAAAATTGGAAGAGCTAGTTTAAAAATACAAGTTGAAGACTAATATGTACAAGAGACCAAGTCATTTATAATCGCACTTTTCCGTTTAGTCAAGACATACGCATATCCAATTCGTCACTCCTAAGTAGGATGTTCGAAATAACATAAAGTAAAGGCCACCTCACCATCTGCTTTTCTGTTATTTTCAAACATCTTGTATTCATGTGTAAGCTGAACACGACAAGTATCTTCCTCACAATCTAACCAAACTGTCGTAATATGCAATGCAGGTGACCCCGGTGCACACTCTGGGGTTAGGGATAGGGCCCATGCAGGGCTTGGTCATGGAGATCATTTTGACCTTCTCCCTCCTCTTCGTCGTCTATGCGACCATCCTTGACCCGCGTAGCTCAGTACCAGGCTTTGGCCCGATGCTCACAGGCCTCATCGTCTGTGCCAACACCATTGCCGGTGGCAACTTCTCTGGCGCGTCCATGAACCCGGCCCGATCATTCGGGCCTGCGCTGGCCACTGGAGTGTGGACTCACCACTGGATCTACTGGCTTGGGCCACTGATCGGCGGGCCTCTTGCTGGGCTGGTGTATGAGACATTGTTCTTGGTCAAGAGGACACATGAGCCTCTGCTGGATAACTCCTTTTAGTAGTCTGGCCTCTCTGATAACTTCATATACATAATACATATATTGCCAGGTAATGAGATGCTCGGTGTAGCTTCTAGGCCTGCCAGGGCTGTATAAATACATTTTTTCTTGTTGCCCTCAAGAAGTTAAGGTTCATAAGCAGCCATATGTAAAAAGATTGTTTGGGATATGGATTTTTTGTTAGTCAATGTAGTATGGCAGTTGGTCTGTTGTAAATCAAAGGATGTGATGTGGTATGTTTTGTTAGAAACTAGAATATCTCAATTTTCAACTTGTGTTCTTTCAAAGCACAGATAATAGGAAACTGTGCTTTCTGCTGTTGGTTATGGTTAGGATCGGATCCTGAACTCGATATGAGTACTTGCATTTCTTTTTCCAGTGAGTTGCCTGCGTACTAGCATATTTTTTTCATTATACTGCCTTTTGCCTTGTTTCGATGTGTGCTATTCTGCTACTCCACTTCTGTTTCAGAATATATAAGGCATTTTGACTTTTTACTTATACTGAAAATAATGCCGTGCTTGTAGAATAGTACTCAAAAGAAACTAACAAACAATGCCCTTGTTATCACCGATGCTAGATACTACTATGGTGTTCATGTGATGCATAGCCAAGTTCATTTTCCTAATTTATTGTATGTATTTATATACAAATAAAATCAGTATTTCAAACGGTACTACCTTAGCTCAAGCTGTTTGTCTTGTTTGTACCAACTACAAGAGCATAATTAGCTATTCATATACTTTGGTATTATTATCCAAGCAAAGCAGTACTAACTGTTATCCTGTGTACACCTAGCAGCAGACAAACGCAAATGAGGACCAAGGAGTGAAAAAAATCAATGGCTCAACGATTGCAGCTACTATTATTTTTTTGAACTTAACGATATGCACGCCTGCTTGGCCTATTAAACTGGCCCAAAATTTCATGATGTTGTGCATTAATTTTCAGGGATTTGGATTTGCTATCTTACGAGTAAAATTTAAGTTCGTAAGGCTCTATATCAAACTATCTTTTCTTTAAGGGGCAAAAGCATTGCCTCAATAGATTAATTAATAGAGTACAATTAATTACAGAGTAGTCTCGGAAGTGAGACCACTCGCAAAAGTAAAAGAACTAGATGATCCCTCCTAAAGTTGTAAACTCCTTTAACTTTGTATTAAAGCCCCTGCCATTACCATTACCCAAGCTTCCTTCTTGATTTTTGCGAGGACGCCTTTCGGAGGGATCAAACTATCTTTTTCCTAAGCAGTTTGTAATGCAGCTAAAGATGTGGACTTGTCCAGATGAATCTATCATTTCTTTTACATAAATTAATTTATCACATTTGATCTAACAGAAAATAAATTTAATTATAAAAGTGCAATACTTTCTCTGTTCTTAAATACAAGACGTATTTCAATTATACACGGTTTACAATATTTTACTTTGACTATTTATTCATTCCATAAGAAATTATCAAAAACTATAAAATTTACATCATATGAAAATTCATATAAATACAAATCTAATGATGTCATATACATAACATTAAATACCAATATGTTTAGTTTAACTATTAGTCAAAACATTCAAATAATTTTTGCGGAAAACAAGGACGCCTTATATTAAAGGACGAAGGGAGTACACCACAATTCCATTTTTTTTTTCACCAATCAACAAACATACATCCATAAATTTATTTTTAAGACTGAATCAAACATATATCCAGAGTGATCTCCTTCCACAGTACAGTAAAATCCCTCTGAAGAGTCTCAGTCTCGCATTTTCCAAGACCATCAATGGTTGGGGACATCACAATGCCTCCTAATCTCCCCTTCTTCCCTGGTGAGCACCCCGGCCATGGCGAGCTTCACGAACGCCGACGAGAACGCCCTAAAAAACCTCCTCCTATCCGCCGCGAACCTCCTCACATACCCCGCCGTCCTCCCATCCGCCGCCTCCTCCGCATCCACCACGAAAATCCCCTTCCCCGCCGCCAAATTCCAATAATACAAATTATCGAACCACGCCGGCGTCCCGTCGCTCACCACCGGCACCAAATCCGCCGCCGCCCCGCCCCCGCCGCCGCCGCCGCAGGCCATCCTCAGGGCGGCCTCGAACGCGGCGTCGCGGCGGGGGGAGGAGGAGGAGTCGACGGTGGCGCAGTGGCCGCCGCCGAGGGTGTGGGCGCCGAGGATGGCGACGGATTCCTCGAGGGACATGCCGTGGCCGGCGGCGAGGATGGAGAGGGCGCCGTCGAGGCCGAGGAAGGGGTCGGGGAGGGCGGCGTCGGCTGCGGCGATGGTCGCCGGGGAGACGGCGTCGCGGCGGCCGAGGGGGACGCGGCCGGTGATGCGGGGCCCGCCGGTGTGGGAGACGGCGGCCGCCGCGGCGAGGACCACCACGTCGGCGCATGACACGTGGGCCCCCGGGCAGGCGCGGTCAACGGCGGACTTGACCAGCCCGATCGTGCTGACGTGGCGGATGCCGAAGTTTTTTCGGGAGGTCAGCTCTGACGTCATGTTGCGGCGATCGTCGGTCCTGAGCAGGATGGACGCGTCGCATCCCTGAAAATTAGTGTTAAAATTTTGCACCTAAATTTGTGAAATTTCGGGTTTAACGGTGGGTTCTGAATTTCTGATAAGATGTTCTACTGACAAAAAATTATTGAATTTAGCAAGACTTTGTTTAAAATTCAGAAAATTTCATTACAAATTCCCTTTTTTTAATCTATAATTCTACTAAATGTTTATGCATTTTGAGATAGTGAACCGAACCCTGTCTCAAACTATTTTATTTTTAAGAATTCGTGCAGCTAAATTTCAATCACTATATACACAAATTTATCCACATTTATCACAAAAAAAAGAACATATCACTGGATTTGTTCAGGGGTTAATTATTGAGAAACACATTCATATCATCGTACTTTTGATCAATTCTCACTACCATATAATTAAAAAAAAATATGATGATTCATCGACAATGTGTATTGGAGGTCATATATCAATCGACAAACTGAGCCATTAAAACAATAATTCATCTTCTTAAAAAAAGAATTGATGGAACAGCATATATATGAACAGCACCTGAACTTGGCAGTCATGGAAGAAGAGACGAAGGAGAGCCGCCGGCGAGGTTTGATCGACGGCGAAGATCGGCGCGAGGGCCATATCGACGACGAACTCCAGCTGTGGGCAAGTCCACCTGTAATAGTCGCCGGAGAGGCCGCCGGCGGCGGCGGCCATGGTTGCTGAACCACCTGGCGCTAGCACCACCAATGCAAAAACAACAAGAACAGAGCCAGCTGTTACATTAACGCTAACCATTGCTCTAATACTAGTATCCATGCATGTGCCTCTTAAGCCTCCATTAACTAATTAACTTGATCAAGGAGAGGAGTTGTGTGGGATCGTTTGTGTGATCTTATGTAGTGTATATTTGTGTGGATTGAGGGAATAATTTATAGGCCAGATGGGAGGGGTATATCTGGAACTAATTTGTGATGGATGTGAAAATTAGTGCAGATTCTTCTATCAGTTAATTGAGTCAGATTAGTGGATGCATCATGTACGTACTGAAGTGGAATAAGATGATGCTATGAAACATGTCTCGGGATGGGAGATTCTTCTATTATCAGGAGGTTGCTGTTTTGCATAAGAAATGTGACTATTTATGCAGGTTTCGAGGAGAAATGATCATGACAATCAATATCGATCGATCGTTTAATTTTCACTGACTTAATTATTTCTTTTAATAGTTGTTCCACTGTATTTTTCCTGAGTTTGCGTACAACATTGGTATAACCCCAAGTAACTAAACATAGAACGGGTGGTTATGGTCCAAATCAAATGAAACAATTTTAAAGAACAAGGAAAACCGACTTTCTTTTGCAGGAAAATGAAGTGAGACCTAAATTTTTTAAGGGAGTAGATATACAATATTCGACACAATTTATAAAAACTT
Organism: Leersia perrieri; assembly: GCA_000325765.3. Taxonomy (NCBI): domain Eukaryota; kingdom Viridiplantae; phylum Streptophyta; class Magnoliopsida; order Poales; family Poaceae; genus Leersia; species Leersia perrieri. The sequence continues at coordinate 6,026,970 of CM002483.1, forward strand.
ATAAATATACCATAGATAGCATAATTTAGTGTAATAATATTATTACTACATTGTAATTACAATGTAGGTTATACATAAATTGTATGGCGAGCAGCGTGGCGAGTCATTTTCATCCCCATGTACACAAGTCTCAACTGATATTATGGTTTACTAATTGAAGAAGTTTTTTTCCACTCCTGTATGCATAAATCTCAACGCGAGCTAAGGATCCACGAATTGAAAGAATTTTTCGACCCCTATGCACGAATGTCAATGCACTCTAATAGTTCACGAATTGAAAGCTTTTGGGGGAAGAAAACCGGCAACAGTTCTCTAGCAAATCTGCATTTTTAGTATAGTTGCTCCAACGATATCTACGGTCACCAAATTTTGCGGTGGGTGCCATACTGCCATATCGATGGACGATAGTATGCAAAGACCGACAAAAAACGAAACTTTAGATGCCTGCTGCAAGCAACTAAGCAAGAATTGTCAAGTTCCCAGTTCAACAGAATAAAACGGGAGTCGCAAGGGTTTCAGTTGAGAGCAAGCTGCCATCCCAATCCTGGTGATCAGTGGCGGCTGATAAATTAGTAAGAAATGGTCACACGATATATGGATTACGTGCAAAACTGTGAGTCCGTGACCACGAGCCCACGAGCATTATAATTGTTCCGCAGAACTATAATGCTCGCTGTATAGTTTAGGTTAACTTTTTGACTATTCGTTTTATTTAAAAATATGAAATAAATATACAAAAGATAAGTCATACTTAAAATACTTTTTTAATAATAAAGAAGTTGCACAAACAAAATAAATGACATTTTCATAAAGTAAGTCACACATAATTTTTATCATAAAAAGGGAAAATGTTTAACTTTATATTCCTAACTCCAAACCACATTGTATACTCTTTACACTTTTCATTTCTCATCCTTTTGACCAAGAGTGGTTTTATATGACATCGTAATGCGATTTAGTGCTGAAACATATATCAATCATAAAATCCTTACAGGATCCAATGATCTTAAAAAAAAAAAATTATCACCTTATAGCTGGATCTCAGCTCGTTGGCCCCACGTCGCCCCCTCATGCGACTCGAGCGGAAACAACCAACCAAGCCCAAACCATCGCAGGACGTCCCCAACACCCTGGAGCAAGCCACCGAAAACCGCGCGGAGGCAAGGATAATGGCTGTGAATCACAGCCCTTATGGTGGCCGGCTGAAATGGGGCAGGCCAAATTCGTTCCCCATGGCCAGATTCGGTTCCCTTCTGCTGGATATGTGATGCATAGTAATGTGTGCTCGTCTTCAGTGTAAATGGAAAAAAGAAAGCCCAAATGTAACTCAAATGCAAATATCAAGAACATTTGAAAAAAGAAACAGTCAATTGTGGTACTGGCACCAAACATGCATGCACTGCAATCCATTTTGTCGATATGCTTAGCTGTTGCTATGACTCACTAATTCAATGGCAATTTTGTCGCAAGCAAAGCTGCACCCCCTGTAAATTAATAGCTCAACTCTAGATGATCATCTTCTCTATCTCAATTGCTACACACAAATCGCTCGATAATTACTCCCTCCGTCTCAAAATATAACTACTTGAGCAATTCAAATTTGTCTCAAAATACAACTACTTCTACACCTACCTACCATATCTCCACTAATCACAACCATCCTCCATTTAATTTTCCCACCTACCTTCTCCTCTCAATCAATCACAACACTTCATTCTTTTAACCTTAATCTCCTAAAAAAGGCATAAGTCTCTATATTTTGAGACGAAGGGAGTAGTACCCCAATCACAATTTAGTGTCAACGCAATCATCGTCTTTACCAGTCGGTCGGGGCTCGAACCTATGCCTGGTTTTTGCTAACGCATCGCATAGTTTGCAATTTTACCTTGGTCTTTAGGTGATGTGGCGCTTGCATGGCATTCTAACAAAAGTAAATATAAAAAACATGGTGGGATCACATGCAAGGGAGTTTGGAGGAGTCATCAGCGCCATCGTCATCCCACACCCCGAGCATGCACGATGCCCCTTGCCCGCTACACCTGCTGCTTGGCATTGACCAACGGGCGAACGCATTAGCGATGTTGTCCTCTTTTTCCCCACTCTCTCTCTCTCTCCCCCTCTCCATCTCCTACCTCTCTTTCCGCTTCTAGGTTGGTGTGTCGCGGCAGCAATGACCATGACGATGGAACCAACAACATCTGGAAGTTGCAGGCAACACACTTGACGCTAGAGCCATCCTAGTGAGGAGGGGACACGATGGTCCATGGTGATAGTGGGAGAGGAGGAAGTGTCATTGTTCCAAATGGAGGAAATTTCTTATGTATCCTCAACTCGCTACAAGCTCAAATATTCCGCACAGGGCAAAGATGGCCGCAGTAGGGACAGCAACAATGGCCAACACAATCAGCATGTCCTTCGCCATCGCTTAATACTATACACTACCGCCTCCTCCTCTTTTTAATCGGCCCGTCGATGCCATCGTCTAGGCTGATGCCGTGGTGGAGCTCCACTCAGAAAACGATGGCATGGAGATGACTGGCAGAGGAAGAGAAGGACAATGCCAATTAGGGCTCAATATCCTGGAATCTAGGATTATATCCCTAAGTCTAGCCTTAGCTAGTTGTACCAAGTAATGACGTTTTGTTTCCTTGCTAAAGGCATTGTCTGGAGTTGATTCTCTCTAGGTGAAAACCTATGATCTGGTCTTCACCTATTGAATCATGGCAATGATGGCACATATATATGTCTGTCGTAGACTGACAAGTCGAATACATCATTCGTTATACCCAAGGAATTTGCTGATACCAAGACTAGCAAGATTACACAACAAACACAGAGGAGAATATTTTTATACAGATTTGGGCCCCGTCAAGGTAATAGCCTTTACTCCTATTGGTGATGTCTATTTTTCCTTAATCAACAGATTAGTGGTGTCGCCGAATACAATGAGCCGCTGCAAAAGGCTAGTCTGACCACTTCGACTAGTATCTAGGGGGTGTATGGCTATATATGTATATATGTGGGCTAGTTGAGTAGGCGAGGTTGTCGACGATGCGCTTCCGAGGTCTTCGATGTGCTTTGACGGATTGTAGGTCTTCGGACTCAATTGGATCTATCCTGAACCCTCCAGGGTCCTTAGGATTTATACCCCCTGTGAGGGTAGTCGTGGCCTACTCGGATTTAGATTAAGAAAGGAATCTGACTTAGGCTATCCTGTATCTTCCAGTATACAAAGTTTTCCTAGCCTTTCCTAGTCGTGTTGTACTTTGTGGGCCTCCCTCTGTATATGTAAAGGTGTTTGGAATGCATAGTTACCGTATACACAATAATAGTACGGGATACCCTTACCGATACTATGACATTGTCGTTCCCTCACATATGATCTGATCTTTTCGGATTGAATCCTCGCAATGACGATGCATATGCTTGTCGTTCCCTTTGTGGAGGCATTGTTTCAGAGAGCCTTTTCATAATTGAGTTGTTGCTTTGGTTGAGTTTGAAGTTGAAGATCAACTATGGTTGTAGTTTGCTGCGACATCAATTTTTATGTCGTTTTTTCATTTTAATAATTTTTGGATGTGTGCATCCTTGTTATGCAGAAGCTGGGAATGGTCTTTGAGTATTTGTATCATTTTGATATAATTGCCTAAGATCAATAAGGTTTTCTTTATCTGAATATACTTTATACCATTTCATCCATGATTTATAAATCTCCTGAAAATAATGGATCATTAATTTGAAAACGAAAAAGCAATATTAAATATAATTTGCTTGCAAAAGATGGTCCTTAAAATCTAAATAAAATCGTTTTTGAGGAGAAAACTAAACTTTGTTTGACTTCCCACATAACAACTGTAAGTTCTACAATGTCCAATTTGTCCCCAGTTCTTAATATTTTTAATTCAATTCCTTTCAAAGGTTAAGTACATGACCCATGCCTGAAATTGCAGTTGAATTTTAAAATGATAATTACTATAAAAGTATAGAAAAGAAATTCATTTGCTCATTATCTATGTTAAACCAAAATAAATCGGCCTGAAGCAAAATAATGGTTATTCCCAGAACTAAAAACTATTATATACATACTATAAAACTATTTTGTATGTTCCAATAAACTTTTTATCGCTCATAAATAATTCTAGGTTGTATATACTTCAAATACTAAATTGAAAATTTGAAGAATTTTTTCATGTACAGTTTTGAAAATTCAGAAGACTTTGTACCCTTAAAACACAATGCCATTTCATCCAAAACCGATTTCAATCTGGTCGAAGGATGAAAGTAAACAGTATGGAAAGTTTAGGAGTGGACAATATACGAGTTATAAGTTTAGTCTTGCGTTATACTGTTCAGAAAGTTCAGAAATTTAAAATGGACTTTTTCAAGCAAAAATGCTATGTCTTGGGCATGTTGTAACAAAATATATAAATTTGCTCCTTGAAAAGAAAACTATAAATTTGCTTTGACTTGGGCATGTCATAACAAAAATGCTACGAATAAGGCATATTGTCACAAAAGTCCTAGTCACAAAATCCTGGAGAAAAACGCTTCATTCACGGTCAGTTCTCTTTTTCAAAGGAATTCACAGTCAGTTCTGATCCAAAGGAATTACAGCTGTGAAATAGTTACAGTCTCAGTGGTGTTCTCTCTATTTTTTGTTTGTGCAGCCGTGCAGGTCTGTGATGGGAATGCTATCAGACAAACATGGACTCTTCCAATGGTCCCAGCCTCCCATCAGAACCAGTGGCTACAAATAGCTTGTACTCCTACTTGCCCAAATGATATCCACCAAATTCTGCTCTTCTGTACGCTCTGCAAGGTTAGAATTTGAGGGCTTCCAAGCAGCACCAAGCAGGAGCTCAGGAACTATGCCTGGCAGCATCCATGTCTCAGGTTTTTGTTGTTGTAGTGATTTATACCTATAGATGAATAACTAGAGAAAAAATATTTGAATATTTTACTGGAAGCACAGAATGACTTTGTTCAGTTTCTTTCTTCACAGCTGCTCAACCACCGGCCACATCTCCACTGTTCTTGCAAGGTTTGGGTCTCCTTAATTACCAATTTTTATTGATTTTATAGCGAATTTTCATGTAAATAACATCATGGATGCAGTTGCATTGGGCAAAAGGGAGTACAACGGAAGCATAGGACAAGAGGATTTCTCATTGTGAGTTCTGAACTTCATTCCTCTTCTTTTCATAAAGCTGCGTTAAATCCCCTTTGTTGCATGCAAAGAGGAAAATTTTCGGGTTGTCTCACACTAATCATGTGTGCAGCCCAGTTACAACACTTCGTGAGAGCATGGTGATGCAACTATACAATGAAGATAGATCACTAATATCACAAGCAGGTTTTTAAATTAGTTCATTGTTCTTTTGTTCTACTTAGGCGGAATAAATAATCAAACATCAACTGCTGCTCGTTTTAATCTCCCATAAATGTCCACAGAACTGAAGACGAAAGCAGTTGTTGAGTCAGGAACTATGGATGTTGTTTTTAGTCTTGACAATGGAGGAAGCATTATTCTCAGGCTGCAGTTCCTACTTAGCAATGCAGACCGCAAGCGGGTCCAAGAAATGGTAATGTGGTTATTTTTAGACTACTTTCATGTTAAGTCAAACCACAATTCTTTCGTTAATTGATTAATAAAATTCCACCTTAATCTGAAGTATCTAACTTGTGCTTATACTAATTTTCTTTTCTTCAGAGGAACTCTGCAGTGAAAAGAAAGCAGCAAGAGCTGCTTTCTGATGGTTATGGACTTTCTCAAGGTAACTTGTAAGAGAGAATTCCTTCTATGCCACTCGAATTTGGCCGGATCCGTGATATGCCACTCGAAATTGGCTTCTTCCTTTATACAATATCAAACACACTTTTGGAGAATTTATACAATATCCTTTGTATGCTTGGTGAACTTCAAACACACTTTTGGAGAACTTATACAATATCCCTTATATGCCACTCGAGGTATTGTATAAGTTCCCAAATATCTGAGCTTTGCTGTCTGTACTGTAAAATCCCATCGAACTCATATTTAGACTGTGTAACTGGAATGCCTGAAATTTAATCACTGATAAATGGGCAACTTTCTTTCTTATATGCGACTTTCAATTTTTTTCAGACATCCCATTGTCTAAACAGCTAGTCGAGAATATATCCGACATCTCGAGCGAAGGAGATCAACCTACGGTTTGGAAGAGCATGTCGCTGGATGATTTGCAGGAGAAGGCTGTTTTCTCTGCAACTACTTCAGATCTTCAAATGAAGGACACAAGAGACTCGCTAGGGCAAAGTGCATCAAGTAGTGCAGTCAAGAAAATGATTAGTTCCATTGAAAGCAGTTCTCCACAGGTATAAGACCTGTCATATACCAATTATTCAGGGCAAAACCACTCCTAATATTCTCCTCCCGATCATAAATATTCGATGTTTAGTTCAAATTTTGACCATTAATTTAAAAAGGAAAAAAAGGTATGCACGTATTTGACTTGAAAAAAAAACTATTATGATATTGTAAACTTTGTATACTTTATAAACATTATAATAGAGAATTGATGGTTATAATTTCAAATTTTTGATCGAATCTTATCCTTCCAACATCAAATATTTTTATGACCAGATGAAATACAACTTATCTACATAGTCTCCCTTCGTGTTGCAGGATCTCACGAGGATAAAATCAGAAAGCTCATTAAAAGTGTTGTCTGCTTCTTCAGAAAATTTCATCGAGTCTTCTTCAGAGAACTCATCTTTTTCAAGTGCAACAAAGGATGTTTCAGGCCATACACCGACAAGTCTTGTGGCTGGGACGTCAGGCAAAGCGCAACATCCTTCTGGTGACAAAAGTTACAGCTCCAGGTCGGGAAAGCACATTCTGTTCAGCAACAAAAAATCAGATGCATCTGAACAACAGGCCATTTTGTCGGGCACATCTGAAGGCAGAAGCCGTAGGTTGTTCAGAGAAAATGACCCGAATAATTCAGATATGGTGATCACAAGCCAAAACCGAGCCAAGAAGCGATCAGCCCCAAAGCGTCGTCGCTTCATTGGTCCTTATTTTCTTGAACACATGCACCCCCGTGTTTGCATTACTACTGCAAGCAGGCAGCTGAAGGAACTTCTTGAAGTTGAACCACCCTTGGATCTGGATTCGTTTGTGTTGATAGGAAAGATTGATACTAAGAAACCGGATGTGAGGGGATCTATCATGCAAGATCAGGTGTGGAACTGTTAATTTGGTGTTGATTTTAGCTGAAAGTGCTGTGTAAGTTTTTAGCTTAGCTTTCCCTTTGAACTTAATACTGTCACATGTCAAATTTGGGAAATGTGAAGCAGGGGACAAGTGAGGATAAAACGAAAAATGCTATGGTTTCTGCTCGAGGAGGTAATGGTTTTCCAATGATGGATGGGTGGTTGATTAATCAGGCAAGTCAATCTGTCGGTGTGTGTTGGCCTCTTTTCCATGTCTGTCTAGCATTTTGTGCTGGCTTCTCTTCCCTAATTGGTCATTGAGTTGCTAACTGTTCTAGCTGAATCTTTCATATGCAGGGAGTGCGTGTTGTTATTGTGATTATAGCTTGCGGGGCCATATTTCTGAACAACAGATGAGAGTAGCAGGGCATTTATTTTTTGGATTGTGCTCTTTTCAAGCTTCAGTAACTCTTGTGCTTACATTTGGTACAATCTTCACCTGTGTGCCATGCGTCCAGACAGAGACGCAAAATGCAGCAGCAGTAGCATTTTTGTTAGGCTGCGGTGAACAAAGAACTTAGATTGCTGACAGTGCTGTAATCTTTGATGCCTTCTAGTTTCTCATGGCTTTGTCAGATTATGAAAAATTTGGTTATTAAAGTATTGGATGAGTGCCCGTGCTCTTCACTTCTGCAGCTGGACAATAATCAGCGAGAGAAAAGCAATTGATATGAAAATATAAAAAAAATTAAAGGTATCCCATCCAATTTCTACGGATGGTAGTACTGAGCAACTGGCAACGAAGGCGGTGGAGAGCTGCACGAGGTTTGCTTCCAACGCCCGTTTGTGAGAAGAAGAAAGTTAGCCAGTTTTTCTTTTTCATTCTTACAGTGTAAAAAGTATAGTTCAAGTGACAAAATTGTTCCACTTTGATGCTAGAACCAGATCCTCCTGACTTCTCACCACCACAGGCCGCGTTTGAATGAGCATGCAAATGGATTTTTTTCCCTCGTTTTCCGTTAGCACGCTTCTCAAAATAATTATCTGTACGTTTTTTGCAAACAAAGTTTATATAAAAGTTTATTTAAAAATTCATATGAATCCATTTTTTAAGTTTTTAATAGCTAATACTTAACTAATCATAAACTAATGACCTATCTCGTTTTGCGTGAAAAAAAAAATCCTAACTGCTCACGCAGTCGGAATGCGGCCATAGTCTGCTTTGTCGTAAATTTCTTAGAGGAGACAAATAGGCATCATAAGTTCAATGCACCAAATAAAAGAACAATTGAAACCAAAACAACATTATTTGTTTGTGACAAAAAGTCGATGTAAAAAATAAAAAAATTATATACAAACTATAACATAATCCAGTTTGCGACAAAATTATTTGTGTGTGACAATCAAAGAAACCTTCTAAAAAATCAAAACAATATCTAAAAAAAAAAAGATGGATACAATTTTGAGAAAAACTGTAAGTAGGTTTTACCTAGGTCCACGAACTTGCAAAATGTGTATCAAATCCTTAAACTTGGTTTATTGTATCATCCCAGTCCAAAGCCTCTGGCCTTAAACTCTCCCCTTTGGCCTGTTCATCCTATCTCACCTTCCAGCTACCTGCTGCTGCTTCGATGCCGCACCACAACCGCCTCTCTGACTCTCTCTTGCCGCTGTAATCGCTTCCGACTGCTACTGCTGCTGCTTCAACACCACCACCGCCGCATTTGCTGGCTCCTGTCCCTCTGCAGCCACCGATAGCCATCGGATACAGAGCTATGCCGGCAAATGCGGTGGTCTCGATACACGCTTTGCAAGTTAATGGACCTAGGTGAAACCTGCTTACATGTTTAAAAACAATATGTGCAACAAAACGCATTTGGAGGACCCTCTATTTCTATGCACATGCATCAGAAAAGCCAAAGCTTCAACATTGGACCAACAACTTCTAGCTAGTTGATTTCTTTCAAACAATTTCTCATGGCTAGTCCCTAAGTCGCGATGATGGACCAACAACATCTAGCTAGTTGATTTCTACCCAATAAATTCTTATAGGTAGCTGTGATCTATGTGTTATCTCCTCTGACATTTCTTGGAATTAATGTTATACACAATTAAGTTATGGCGACAAATTTCTAGCCGATGCAAATTAAGCCCCCTTTGAATCAAAGAAATTATGTAGGAATTTTGTAGAATTCAAATCCTATAAAAAATTTTCTTTCTAGTCCTTTGAAACAAAAATTGGGGATTTCCAAATCCTACAAAATTCCTATGGAAATATGGAATGCCTCTTTGCATGCAAATTTTGGAGGAAAATTAGCAAGAGCTCAAACCCCTTGGAAAAATTCATAAGTCTATCTCTCGTCTTATTCCTATGTTTTTCATGCGATCATTGGTGATGTAGGAAGAGATGCGACTATATTCGTCAGCAAGTTTGCTTTAGCTTCGAGAACTCACAGAGATTATAGTCAATGGTTAGATAGATAAAAAATATGTTTGCGGTGCTGTTTACTTGTCAATGTGCCGATTGACTAGATAGATGAGAATATCTTTGCGGTGCCGCTTACTTATCAATATGATGGATGTTGGCTGCAAGGCAGTAGAGCGGAGTATACGTGGCCGCAGGAGTAGAGCATGCGACAAAAATGTTGATGTTCGAGATCCGAGACGAAATATTATTATATTATTAACTATAAGAAAAAGCATGCAAAGAAGAACAAATTTTACTTGAGCAGTATGGTTTGGAGCCAGGCAAGCCTGACTTTTTCCGGTGATGGTCCGGGAATTTAGAACAAAAAGGAATAGAACAATAAATAAACAACTTTGTAACCGAAAAAAAAAGAGGATATAGGAGGAATTTGACTGAGAAATAATGTCGATAATTCAATGAGAATATACAATGGTTAGATATAGATGAATATGTTTTGCAGTGCCTCTTACTTGTCAATGTGCCGATGAATATAGTCAATGGGATAAATAAGAATATCTTTTGCAGTGACGTTGTGATGGATGTTGGCTGCAAGGCGGTAGGGGGAGTATATGTGGCCACTGGAGTAGGGCATGCGACAATTTTTGAGGTCCGAGACGAAATATTATTTTTTATCAACTACAAGAAAATCATGCAAAGAAGAACAAATTTTACTCAAGCAATATGGTTTGGCGTCAGGCCAGCCGGATTTTTTGCGGCGATGGTTCAGGAATTTAGAATAGAAAAGGAATAAAACAATAAAAAACCGGAAGAAAAAAACCCGGAGGAGATAGGAGGAATTTGACTGAGAAATAACCGGCGATTGGATAAACACAGCATGTTGAGATTTAACTAAATCTGATGCAAAACACTTCATAATCCACCGCTGTCGTGGTATGACTTCTCCCGAAAACTGGAAACCTGGCATTACTATCTCCCGTCAGTCCGTCACCGAAAAGCAAAGAAAAGACCTCGTGCCACTTTAGGCCTCTACCCACCCACTGTCACGCGGGCCCCACCAAACCCGAGCCGGTGTAGTCACCGGTGGGCCCCACCTGGCAGCGGGCGTGCGGCGCTCGGCTCCGCGGCGCGGGTGTGTGTCGCGTGGGCCCCACCTCGCGGATAAATTGCTACGCGCACACGCGGCTTTTGGGTTTTTTCTTCTATCGCTCTGATCTTCTCTCTTCTCCCCTCTCTCTCTCTTCCGCCTCTTCGTCTCATCGCGCCGCGTGCTTTCCGTCGGCCGGCGCCCGTCTCCGTCGCCATGGACGCCGCCGGGTAGGGTTTTCCACTATCCCCCCTCGCATCTTTATCTTCTTGTTATCTGGTTGCGGAGGATGAGGAATCGTGTGCCGATTTGGGGGGTTTTTGACTGAAATTTTCGATCTTGGTTTGGTTTGGTGATGCTTCCGTTACAGGTATCCGCACATGCAAGGAGGGTCGTCGTCGTCCTCCTCCTCCTGCCGCGCCGCCGACGCCGCCGTGTGGGACGCCGTGCAGCAGCAGAAGCGGCAGCGCTGCCAGGTATTTTTACCCCCTCCCCGAAAGTTGTGGCCTTTTATGGTTGAAATCGCAGAAAGTTGTATGGATTTTCCCCGTTGGTTGGGGGTAATCTGAGCGGATTTTGTCCAATCTGGGATGCGATCATTGCGTTTGGTTGATTTAATGGACCGTCGATCCGATCGATCTTGGTGGGAGGGTTCTGTGGCTTCGTGTGCTCTTGCGGTGTTGCCACGATTAATAATAGATCCGTTTTTGGCGAGATTAGTAAATTATGTAGATTTTTTTTATGGGATTTAGTTTTTGTTCGATTAAACCGGTGGGCTTTGGGTTTCATGGTTTAGATCGTGGTGGAACCATCGTGGCGTTGGTAGGGTTTTGGGTTTTTGGGGTTGAGATGGTTGTGTGGATTGGGATCTGTTTAGGTTGATTCTTGTAGAATTGAGGTTCCGTCTGTATTGCTGTAAACACCTAGCTCTAGCATTGCTTGATTTTGCAGTCAAATAGATTTGGGATGTTAGGCACTGTATCTGAGCTCTAGTGACGTCGTTTGTCTGGCTTTATGTAAGCCAATGAATTGATGATGGCAACACAATTTATGTACGAAATATCATCCTTGTATGATCGTATGGAAGCTATATTAGTAGATATTTTTTGTTTGGTCATCTATGAGGTTTTTTATGCAGTGTAGGCTTAGTCATCAGCTGTAGTATTTTATTTGAGTTTGGATTTGTATGATTTGGTAGAAATTGAGACTGTGTTGCAATAAAGAAATTTTGATTTGTTGCAGCTTGTAGCTTCAAGCACGATTACATTTGTTTATGTAAACTAAAGATGTTCTTACATGCTAATCTACTATGTATATTATAGAATCAATTGACTATAACATGTTACTGCTAGAGCAGTGGGTAATGGAATGTCAAAATAACAGTTTTGGTAGGGTGG
>CM002483.1:6039172-6062123 GCA_000325765.3 Leersia perrieri
TTGTAGAGACAAGCTGATCATTAGAAATCTAAAAACGAAGTCCACTGTACTCTTGTTTTTCCACATGATTTCATGAACTGTTATTTGAGTCCATTTCGCTCCTTAAACATCTAAAATACTGTATTAATGTTACATCATCCTGGTTTCAACATATAAAGGGGACATATTATAATAATTGTGTATGGTTTCAACATGGTTGATGGGTCAGCCTCCCTTCTTCTTATTGCTTCAGTTTTTTACAATGTAAATAGGTTGCTCCTCCAAGTCTAACATCGTAGTTTATATTATTTGCATTATATTCTGAAGTATTTACTTAACGGTTGTCAGTTTTCATGCAAAATCTGATCGCAGATGTTGACGATGAACATCAATGAAATTTATGATGTGTGAAACTTAACTTACAAATGGAATAGATGATGGATTCAAATCTTGTGTTTTTTGTGCAAGCTATATCTCTTTCTTATAATAACAATCTCATACTTTGTAGGGTTCTTCATCCAATGATCAAGTTGGATCTAGTACTGAAAATAACTCCTTCCAAGCATCTGAACCTGAGCAGAATTTTCACTGTGGTGAAGATGAGGAAGAAGATTACTATTTGTATGACGAGGATGAAGTCTGCTATGATGACGATGATGGAGATGCCTATGAATTTGACGAAACTGACTTCAATCAGCAGCTAGCTGATAAGTTCGATGATTTGGATTTGCCTCCAGGAGTGGAGGCTACTGTTCCATGGCTGCAAAAAAGGGCTGATTCTGATGGGCCTGGAAATTTTAAGTCAATGGCAGAAATAGATGCCGATATAACTAAGAAATATGAGTTCTTTAAGCAGTTTGATGTTGTTGAGGATTTTTCTGATCATTATTATGCTAAAAAACCTGTTACAGGAAAGGTAACACTACATTTTTTTTTTTGTAAATTTGTATGCTCTTTTTTCAGATCGAATACTAACATTTTATAGAAAGATTTCAAAAATACCAGACAGGGAAAGAATGGACAAAAAAGATTCAGCATGACTGGGCGCTCCTGGAGAAAGATTTACCAGGTCAACTTTGGCAAGAGCAGTTGATAGTTGTTGCTATAGATGTTGCGTCTGCATATTTATCGAGATTTCTTTTAGTTTATTAACCAATATCGAGCATTATGCTTTGTGCTCATAAAAAAACTGTTCTGGAAAATCTTGAGGAATTGTTTGTAGAGTTGCAATTGCAATAATATATTGGTCATGAAATGCTCATATTGTTAGTCCTGTTGATGCATATATAACTTCATTTCTTTACTTTTACTTTTATTTACATAGTTTTGGAGCTCCAGAGGTTTATACGTCACAACATCTGTGTCTCAATATACATATTTGTATACTAGTGTTAGATATATACTAGTACTATTTTATTCGCTTGCTCTCTCTTGACAATGTTTCATTCTATAAATACAGTCTGATTCTTGTTCTGTTGTGCAGCATCCATATATGTCCGCGTGTCTGAAAATCGAATGGACCTTCTGAGGGCTGTAATAATTGGACCTCAAGGAACACCTTACCATGATGGCCTGTTTTTCTTTGATGCTCAGTTTACTTCTACCTATCCTGCTACTCCTCCAGTAAGTGTTCATTTTTCTTATGGTTTTTATTTCATTTATTTTCTAATTTGATTGAGATATATAAGCTGTTATTTCGTTTTTTGCAAGGTGGTACATTATCATGCTGGAGGGCTTCGGCTCAACCCAAACCTATATGCTTGTGGAAAAGTCTGTCTTAGCCTGCTAGGCACCTGGTCTGGTAGTGGTTGTGAGAAGTGGAACCCAACTCAGTCGACTATGCTTCAGGTGTTAATCTCCATTCAAGCTCTCGTACTGAATGAGAAACCATACTTCAATGAGCCAGGATACGAGAACTATGCCAACAGTACTAATGGACAGAAGAGTGCCATGGACTATAATGATAACACATTTCAGTACTCTTGCAGGACAATGTTATATTCACTCCGTAGATCACCGCAGGTAAAGTTGCACTAAAGCTCTTGCAGCCTGAAAATAGTCAACCACCTGATTGCGAACCCACTTATCATCTAATAACATTAACATCCGTTGTCATTTATTATTTTTTTCAGCACTTTGAAGACCTTGTTGCTGGCCACTTCCGTGAACGTGGTCATGCCATTCTTGCTGCATGCAAATACTACATGGAAGGTCATAAGGTTGGGTGTTTAGTCCCTAGTGACGATGAGAATGGGAAGCAGCAGGAGGACATTAATGCAGGAGGATCCAGCAGCAGCAGTGGAGCGAATAAAAAGTCAGATTTGTGTCCCAATCGCCCTCCATCCTTCAAGATAAACATGGCGGTTCTGTTTGAGGAGCTCTTGATGGAATTCAATGTTAAGGGTGCTGACACCAAGAAGTTCTGTGTTGAGAAGTTGAAGAAGAACCAGCAGGCTGCTGCCTGAAGATGCCCGTGTCTTCTTCTCTTTAGTTCTCAGGTTCCATAATGAAGCAAAAACCGTAAAAAGGGGTTTTGCTTGCCTAACTATAGAAATGCTGCGTAGATAGTCCATTTCTTTTCTCCTTTTATTGTACAGGTTGGGTGTGTGGACTTGATTTGAAGGATGATGTTAGATGCTAACTGAAGTATCAACCCACCCCTCGTTGTGGTGTGATCTTAAAATTGACACCTGCACAAGTAGCATGTGGCCGTTCCATATGATTAGCATGCCAACCGGATTCTACTTTCTAGGGTAATTTACACCTTGGGAAAGGGGAATTAAAATTTCGTGTTACTTGCTATAGTTTCCACCATGGACTTTGGGGGGTGTCGCTCAAATCTTTGATGGTACGGTTCGATTTTTTGCAATAGTTCTAAATTTTTATTTGGACAACACTATTAATTCGTCCTACTCACTATTGATGGATATAATTAGCTTATAGTATTTTCATTTGGATGGTTCATACTAATTCTATTAATTTTCATAAGTAATTTGGTGAGCAGTCAATAGTCCCTAAAGCTAAAAGTTTTATACAAAAGCGGCAAATCCTTTTTATGTTCCCTCCACAAAGAGTGAGAAAAGAAATTTATAGCGCACATCATTAGTCATACGTATTTCATCCACCCCAAATACAATCGATATTAGTATTACCTTTGGGATGGGGGAGTAACTCATAAAGGTCGTGCAGCCCATTAGCATGGGAGCATGGGTGTGTTCCTAGTTGTGAAGCTCTTAAAATTTATCATATGGCCTAAAAATAAAATAGTCCGAGTCTATTAAAATGTGGACATCCATATGATCTTTCCACCTAGTATGGAATTATCAATTTACCCTAAGGAAATATATAATTGTGCTTTTCATTAACGAGTTTGTAATCCCTAGTAAAATGACTAATTTTCAAATGTTGTTGTAGGTGTAGCAATTGCTTTAGGTGTAATTTGATATATCTGTTCGCCTTGCATTATAACAAATTTAATAATTTGTTGTCTTTGAGATGATTAACTTTAACACCAAATATCGAGTTGTTTCGTCAAAGGCATAAAGCTTGGCATCTAAAGCAATATTCTTATTCAAAAGAGAAATTAATGACCAATCATTAGTTGTTCACGCGCAAGATAGGACAATGTGTGGGTTTGGTACTCTTAGCAAAATGCAAATAATAGGTCCCTGCAATCAATAGTGAGCGCAAAAACAAAAAATTAGGAGTTGCTAGCACATGACTGATATTATAAATGATTTTACGTATTTTTCTAATATGATAGAGATTAAAAAACATATAGAATTTCATGAGCCTAATATGATTTACGTAGAAGCCATGAGACTAATAATATGACCCAAAATCTCCCAATTGCCTTGATTTGCAAGAGCTTTATGCAGGCATAGGGAGCACATGCCCCAGGGTAAAAGGACATAAGCCCCTTGGTTTCATACTCTTGTAATGGTGATGGACAAGATTCACAAGAATTTATGAATGAGGTAGCAAGCATCAACAAAACTTCTTATGTGATATTCTACTGAAGGATACGAAAAAAACATCATTATGAGTACATGTGTAATGGATCATTGGAAGATTGACTTTACAGTCAAATTTTGGAGATAAAAATCACTTGGTTGAAATAAATTGTTTGATATTGTAGTTGGCTTTGCTCGAGGACTTGATCACTTGAATATCTCCATCAAGGGTAAAGGGTGAAATACTTGTATTGTGCATTTCTACATCGAACCCACAGTATCCTATTAGAACAAAATTTTTGCTGTAATATATGTGATTTTGGATTGGCAAGATTAAGCATGTAGAATGAGTGGACGGTGCAAGATGGACCCTATGTCATATTGTTTTGAGAGAATTTCAAAGTAATTTAGAGGGCAAGAATCAAATCCAGTGGTTACCTTTATGTGATGATGATACTTATGAATTTAGATCATTGAAGCTTCTCCATACTTGAGTCATGCAAGTGCAGATGCCTGTAGCAAATATTTCCTTGTATGGATTTGTGAATGTTTGGATGAGTATTGTGGTAAGGGTTTAGAATTAAAACTCCTTGTAAAGGCTCAATAGAAGTTTAGTTAACAACTTTCTACTCGTCAAAAAAATGTGTTAATTGTCTGTCAATGGTATATCCAATTACTACATAATATAAGAACTCATCTTCAATGACTAGAGTGGTCTAAACATGACAAAATAATGTTGACAATTTGAACGTTCCATCGCAAAGTTTAATTGTATTGATATAGTCAAACCAAACATGATTTTTATTTCTTAAGTCTCATACACTGATATTAATATATTAATATTGATATACAAACCAATGTGCTTTGTAACTGAGATATAAAACCTCTTAGGGAGAATTTCTCTTTTCTCATACTTGTTGCCTTGTTGATTGTCTAATGTTTGCTAACTTCCTGGATTGATCCATAGTAGGGTCTGATGTTGTGTGCATATTGTTGCCAGTTTATCGATTTGCACCGTTTACTACCTAATCCTAGCTAGTTGATATAAGTAGGTCTGCAGTAGCCGCCAAATTTGCTAAAATGAACATGGACTTCCTCCTGTGAAAAGGGATAGACATAACAGTGAGTTTACTCTTGTTTCTTACGTTATATATACATCACTATTTATTAATTAATGCTCTTGTCCTCACTTTTCGTGATACCTCATCCGTCACAAGTGCCATAATAAGATAAGACTCTTTGGGTGAAAACGTAGTGATGACAGCATTTCAGATGTCATAACCTTCCTAAAAGCATCACAAAAGGAGGTTAATTTGGGTGTTCTGGTCACTTGATTGATAATATTTGGACTAATGACTATTGTTTACGCTTAACTAATCTCTGATGTTTCTTCCGATTTGGTCGATGCCAACGGTGATGAGAGCATGGTTCGATTGATTAAGGATCATCTTATTAAGAGATTTCACAAGGAATGCAAGGAGCATGTACAACTTAAAAGTGGTCTTTTTAGTATTTTTCTTGTTTTTATCACGTTGTACTTCCTCCGTCCTATAATAATATAAACTTTTGGCTTTTGGGTTTGTCCCATAATATAAGAACTTTTAACTTTCAAACAATTAATATGTAACCCACATATCTATTATTAACACAGTTGGATCTTCTACAGTAAGTTTTATGTTTTCATGTAGAACTTTAATTTCTATATTTCAATCATTTGAATTATGAAATGTGTCATCTATGATTCCATATATCAATTGAAAAATCAGTGAGGCCTATCTATTATGAGGGGTATTGTGGACATTGTAATAGATTCTTATTATGTTCCAAAACGGCAATAGTTCTTATATTATGGGACGGGGAGTATATTTCCACAAATTTTATATAATTATCTGTAGTTTAAACTTTAAAGTAAATGCGGGAATTAATTTCATTATATAAAAAAGTAAGCTGTAAGTGCTTAGTCTTTCTAAGAAATAAACGTGAGAATTCATTTCGACTTCTTTTTCAACGCCCGACCCAGCGCTACGTAAATGTCAATTCGCAGACCAGTCTATTGATCAATTCGCACAATCTACAAAATGCAGAATTTATGGAAAAACGAAAATAAAAAGAGGAGAAAAACCAGACCATTTTAGGAGCAAAACCCAGGCAGACGAAGACGACCGTCGAAACGCCTCCCAAACGCGCGTCGCAGCACAGAAACGATGCTCCTGCGCGGCGCCGCCTCTCTGCTCCGCCGCCGCCTCCCTCCCCGGCCGGCGACGGCGAGCGCCTCCACTGCGGCCATCGACCGCCACCCGCTGCGGCCGGTCCATCCCGGCCTCCGCGCCCCTGCCCCCGCGGCGGCGGCGGCGGGGTCGATTCGGCGCCTCAGCGACTTCGGCCTGCCGGAGCGGCGGCGAATGGCGCGGCGGATCCCTCCCACGAGGCCCGAGGGCTACTCCACCTCCGACGGCGAGGTGGACGGGCGAGGCGCGTACTGGAGCGAGGATGGGGAGACGGATGACGACGACGAGGAGGCGGAGGAGGTTCTCTTGGAGCGCATGCCCGCCGAGGATGTCGAGGCGGGGAAGGATTGGGAGGGGTTCTCGCTGGAGTACGACGACGATGCTGCTGCTTCGGAGGATGAGGAGAAGGAAGAGAAGTAGCGGCGCTGGAGATGTGAATCTCTTCCTTTTCGGAGTTGCGCGCCAGGTGCTTGCGGAAATGCCTGTAAGGTTTTAGCTGCTGATCACTAATCTTGGATTCCCAGTTACCATTACCTAAACAATGTGAGTCGAAACACTGCAGTATCAAAGAATGGATTGTTGGTTTATTGAATCGGCATCTAATTTTCCGACTTTTGATCTCTTGTATAGTTGTCTTGTTTGTTTGGTGTGCGGTACGGTACTATAATGTGCTCATACTTATAAATCAACAAGTTTTCAGGCCTAGTTTTCGTGTGACTGTGGACATTTGGGTTGAACTCTTAGAAGGGCTTGTTTGGTTCATAGGCAATGCTTTTTTTTTTTCATTGGAGTCGCAGTCAGTCTGATCTTGAGTTTGAGTTTAGTAAAGTATAAGTCGTTTTCTTCATAACACATCGTTCGATAGAGATAATGCAATAGACCCTTTTATCAATGTGAAAATTTCACCCCTTGGCTACAGCCTACTGGAATTGAATTCTGTAAGATTTTACACACGCTTTAATCAACTCTTCAGCTGCTGATCATTGATCTAGAATGCTCATTTAAGTTGAACCTAATTACCAGTATATAAACATTGTTAGTCAACCTAATTTTTCTGCATTATCGGAAGCATGCAATATTGGTCTATTGTAGTGATATTTCTGCATATAAAATGTCCATCTATATAAATGTGCAAAACGTTGCCTGTTTTGTACTCTGTGCAGTTTTGAAGTGTGCTCGTGCTTGTGGTAATTTTACAATGCTTTAGTTTTGTGTGGACAACTGAATTGAACTCTTGAAGAGTTAAAACTTATGTTTAGTTCGGACTTGTATACAATGTTTTTTCCCTATAAGTGGCACATAGTCATTTTGATCATGGGCTTGCTGGAGCGCAGCATCCCTGTAAGTGTCACATAGTTGTGTTTGATCATGGGCTTGCTTGAGCGCAGCAAAGTTAGTGATTGTGTTGCGGAATACATGGGTCATTAGAGAGCAAGAGAACCACACTAGGCCCTGTTCTGAATGTGAAAAATCCCCCCTGTACTACAAGAAACGAACCCTTGGTTCTTAAGGTAAATGCAGTTTGTCAGAATACAAATGGAAAGGACAGTATCTTGATCATCAACCCTGCAAACTTTGCTTCTCTGTTCTTGCACTTCCCATCGATACCTCGTGCAGCTTGCATTGTTCTCCAGCCAATTTGCGTGGGGATGCATTTTGTATGATGTTTTAAGTAGGATATTTTCTCTCATTGACAACCTTAACCAATCTTGCATTTGATACTTTCTCTTTCAAATCTGAAACTGAATGAGGCCTTTGTGAAACTTTTTTTTTCCCCACATGTACCATCTGATCAACCTGAGAGAATGCTTATGTGGTACTATTGGCGTATTCATGAGAACAAGATACTTGTCTCAACAAATCATCTCCAGTTGCAATGGCAAACATGTGTGTATGTGTGTATGGGTTCAGTGTAGGCAAACATGTGTGTATGGGTTCAGTGTAGGGAAAGTAGAGGCTATATATGCTATTCTTGTTTCTCTTCTTGCATGAGATTCCTTGTTTCTTCCTCCAGACTCCAGTGAGCACGTTGAATGAACGTTCACTTCAGATTTTCGGTTTTCTTGCACCTCAAGAAGAGAAACAAGAAAAACTACTCCCAGATTTACTACAAGGCTTTTCTTTTCTTCAATGTGCAAGGAAACGGAATCAAGCCAAAATGTACGGCAGAATAAATGGATGAACAACCTGATCAACTGGGCAACTTACAGATGGATTCTCTCGACTTACCTCCTCATTAACAAAATATACAAATTTACCTTGTCCACCACGGCTAACCCGCTCGCAGTTACAAGTATTTTTAGGCTGCTTATTTCTGTTGCGGACTGCAGAGTAGAGGAAACTGCACATTGACATGAACAAGTCCGTACCACTTCCAGATTGGTATCCAATCATTCTTATGTAGTACTACCAAACAACTAAAGAGTGGTTGACATAAAATTCATACCGTAAAAGAAAACTCTAAAATTTGTAGGAAAAACAGTTTCAAATGGTGGATTGGTATATAGATTAAGTTACATATTTTACAAGGGAAAAAACGTAACAGCATTCTTCATGAATTAATTTACATAATCATCACACGAAAGTTAAAATCGGTTTCAATTGTATATAATGGCTGTTCAAACTTCGGACGCAGCCAAAATAAATAAGCTCGAGCAGCCAAAGGGGGTGTTTAGATGGGGCTAAAATTTTTTTTAAGTCCATGTCACATCGGATGCTTAGATGTCAACTATAAGTAACGTAGACTAATTACAAAACTAATTACATAAATGAAGACTAATTCATAAGACAAATTTTTTAAGCCTAATTAATCTATAGTTAGCATCACCACTTTTGCTAATTATGGACTAATCAGACTTAATAGATTCGACTCGTAAATTAGCCTTCATTTATACAATTATTTTATATTTAATACTCTTAATTAGTATTAAAATATTTGATATGACAGAGACTAAACTTTAGTCTGTAGGAAACAATCAGGCCCTAATACCAAGTTTATGTGCTGGGGCGCTTGGCTTTCTCTGACATCTTTTTGTCTTTTTCTTTATTATCTGTTTTTTTTTCCTGGCCGCAAAATGGACCGAAGCGTAAATACCACAATTCCATATGCTCGATGCGTACTTTAAGAGTGTAAGAGAACATTATATATGCTCATTTTCTCTCCATTGACGACAAGGAAAGTAGAGGCTACTGTTGCTGAACCGTGCTATTCGGGATTCCGGATAATATGCCATGACCACCAACTCAAGATCATTAAACACTACTTTTAAGCTAACTTAAAAAAGGCACTCCTCTCTTACCAAATAAGTATGTCCATGATTCCAATTTTATACGTAGTATAAGTATTTTTTAAGTACTATTTGTCCAATCAATCACCTCTCATTAATTTTTTTTCTAACCTATTCGTAGATCCCAACTCCCTTCATTAAGATGTTGATTGGATCTAGAGATTTTTTTTAAGTTTATGTCATATCAAATGTTTGGACGTCAATTAGAAGTATTAAATATAGACCGATAATAAAACTAATTACATAAATAAAGGCTAATTCACGAGATGATTTTTTAAGCCTAATTAATCTATGATTAGCAAATGTTTACTGTAGCATCACATTCACTAATCATGGAATAATTAGGCTCAATAGATTCGTCTCGCGAAATAGTCTAAAATATGGTGTGAGTTTTATTAATAGTCTATATTTAATACTTCTAATTAGTGTCCAAACATCCGATGTGACAGTGACTTGAAAAAAAGCTGATCGATCCAAACAACCTCTAAATGATTGGCAATACACTATTTTCTTCTCAAAGCTTGATCCAGACTATACAATCTACGAATGCTTATATTGAGAATGAAGGGGAAATTCCTTAAATCATGGAGTGAATACTGCACCTAAATAGGCCATAGATACGATAAAAAACCAGCAAATAGCAAAAGTAGCACAAATATTCGTTCAAATATGAGGGGCGAGACATGTATAGCACTATAAGAAATATATGGTGACATAGTCACGTAGGTATAATTCTGACTTTAATCAAATACAACTTTGACAAATTAAGTTAAGGATGCCATATAATCGAGTGATGTCGCGCTAGTGATTGACGAGTTCACCACAAATCAAGATGCGATGAACTTTGCAATTCAGATGAGAAAACTCTTAAAAATCAATATGTGATGTAATCTGAATATTGCGAATACAAAGCATCGTGCTTTTATAGCTGAATAGCTTTTACTGACATATATACCTTGTAACTATTAAAATTTCGTCAGTCTTTTATAGTTGAATAGTGTAAAATATCTAGAACGTATTGTTGGTTAGAAGTAATTTTTTAGATAGACCCTAAATTCAAATGCCACTCAATATAAATGGCTTCGATACAATACCATGGTGGCTGATTAGTGGCAGATTAACAAAGGGTATATTATCGAAGCCATTCCTAATTAATGAGTGGTATTTCATCAATTTTTTTGTACTTGAGAGATGCAATATTAACTGATCCCATTTTTACAATATGTAATTTTAAGGTGGTTTATAGTTAAAATTTTAATAGTTTAATTATGAGATGGCATGGGGACATTATATTTGTGTTTGACTATACGTCAACAAATAAAAACATTTGGTGCTTCAGAGATGGCATGGCAATATTATCAAGCTTTCACGACTCCACCTCTTGCACCTCTCATTTTTCCTTTCTTTTTTCAACAACCTGGTATTTGACACAACATAAAATGTATAAGTGATGAAATTTGAAAAATTGTATATACTTGATGCGATTGTGCCCATCAGTCATTGTAGTCTAGCTAAAATCATATTTATGGCTAATATTCTTTTAGTGGTAGGCGATATACCCATCGACAGCAAGCTGTCTGTAGTGACTTCGTCAATATCAAGATATATTAGTTCGGTCTTCGGAGGTGTTCATAGGGTAGGTTGTGCGTGTGTGCGTTTATAGGGGTGAGTGTGCGCATATGTGTAGAAGTTTACGTTTATTCTGTGTTTCTAGAAAAAATCGCTAATCATATTCATAGATTAATCACCTTTTGTAAATGAAAAACAGATCGACCTTTGATCTTCTTTGAAAAAAAACAAAAAGACACGACTACGCGTCGTACGTCCGAAGCAGACCAATTCCTCGTATGCCCAAGACAACCGTTAAATCCCACACCATAGCCGTTCAATCCATGCAAAAGCCACTACTTGCTCAACAAAACACAGCATACCTAATTGAAAACAACCAATGATTACCCTAATGAAATTGATTAACTAAATCATCGATTCTGCAGTCAAATCGCACTTTATTTGTTTGGTTTCAGCCATAATATCCATATTTGCTACGGCCTATAAATGAATATTGGAACAACTAATTACTAAGTGCACAACAAAATATTTTGCGTTGCAATATGAATTTTTAAGTCACTACTATGAACCCATATCCAAACATCTAAGATGAGATATTGCAATTGTATCAGCTTGGCAACACTCAAATACAACAATTGCAACAATCTAAGATGTCTACAGTATCAAGTAGATCAATGAGGGTAGAAAGGCGCAATACAGGTGAGTCTCCATTGAATTACTTGTCATTTGGCTTGCCAGGGAAGCAAGGAGAGAGGATGGAGAAAGAAGAAAAAACATGGAGAAGCTTTCCAGAGAGCTACTTAGCACAATCAATTTGCATGCTTGTGGCAAGCTTAAGGACACTTTTGTTCCTTCTCTAAAGTCAAAGAGAGAAAAGGATACATGGAAGAGAAAAGAAGATCGATGAATAGCTTGGATAGTAGATCTAGCACAAGAAACATTTCGATCGACGGTTCTAACGGAACAATCAATAATACAATGCATAAGTTTCAAAATGGATCTTCGGCTGAATGCCTACCAACAATGTATGATGAGGGACATAAATAGATGTATGTAACTATAGAGCCCAATAAAACATCGATCCTTAAGCCTTCACGTGATCTCTATCTTCCATACAAATTGGGCCGTGTATTTCTAATAGATGGGCCATGAGCTGACGTCTCGACACTCGTCACAGGCATTTACACAAATCAAATCGATAAATGTTTCTACGATAATTAATGTGGTGACGGAACAAGTTCAGTTAATTTATTGAATCGTATAATTGAATCCAATATACCCATATTAAATACTCATATGTCCATCCATAAAGCCCAAAACCTCCCAAGAACCGCAACCGCAGCCGATAAATACGCCGTCCATTCCGCTCCCCATCCACATCCTCCCAAGCCTCATTTCTCCCCTTTCCCCTTCCTCCGCCGCCATCTCCACCAAATTCCCCTCGCCGGAATTCGCTCACCGTCGAGGTGCGCGGCCGCAAGATTCTAATGCGTATCCGCCGGCGTCCTCTTCTCCCCCTCCCCGAAGGAGAAGCGCCGCCGTTGCCTGGGGTTCGCGCTCCGGGCATTTCGTCGAACACCTGGTCGGCAGGGGGCTCCCCGCAAGAACCCGATCAATCGCCCGAGATGGCCGTGGCCGCCGCCGGCTCAGCCGTGGATGGCAAGGGCCAAGAAAAAGGTCCGAATTTTGGGCAGGTGATTGCTGGGGAAGGTCTTGTTGGTGGGCTCATCCCACATTCCGTCGCTCAAGAACCGGGCAAGCGTGGGCGCGACGACGCCATTGCCTTGGAGGTGGACTGCCTCCGCAAGAAGCGCCGCTCGGCTGCTGACGCCATCTCCATGGTGGTCGACGTCATCAGCCCGGCGTCAGCCACGCCGCCTCCAAGAATCTTTGAACAGGAGAGTTGTGAGAACGGTGACAAGAAATTTTCTCAACAGTACAGATCGTCGCGCCGCAATAGCAAGATCATCAGCACCGGAGAGGCTTCGGATGGGAAGAAAAAAGAAAAGATGAGACCTTGCGACCTCGCCGCCGTTGCCACCATGGGCAGCCTCTGCTTCGAGTTCAAGGGTGGCAGAGGCAAGCAAGGAGGAGTGGACCTCCAAGGAGACGGAGGTAGCAGAAGCCTTATTGATGCTGTCATCTTCTGGTGATCAACCAAATCCACAATGAGCTCTCAAGTGTCCTGAGCAATGTGCAAGCAGCTCAATCTATTGTCAGAATTTATTCTGGAGGTTACATAGTTCTGTGCTCATTTTGTGACCTGGTGCCTTTGATCACTGGTTTTTGTCCTGGGATTGCCCATAGAATCTAGATATAGTTCCCAAGTAGTTTCAGCCTTTCAGGTATACTGTCAAGTGTCAATATCTCTCTTTTCAGAATGGATGCATCTATATCCATAGGTATACTGTCAATGTGCCTTACAGTAAACAGAGCATTGCAATAAAGTGCGCATTTAGACATATGATTTGTATTTTTCACTTGTTTTTCTCCTGATGCAAAATTGCAAAGCGTACACTTCTCTCATTGGATGTGAACTGATTTGAAACGCTATTTCTATTGTGCATATTTTGTTATCCTGTGTGCAGATATTCTCTTGTGCTATTGTTACTAATTTGATTACTTTTAGTGCTTCTACTGTTATTTTTTCTGATTGGCATGATTGTTGTGCCGAATCTTTCACAAGATGGATTTTATTGTTGTCTGACAGGTCCAAATGGCTACTACTAGCATAACCATAGGTAATTTGATTGAACCCTACCTTGAATTCAGAATGTTCATAATCCTAATTTTTGTTCATTGGGTAATAATTGCGTAAACTTTCTGGTTATCTTAATTGATGCTATTAATATCTGTTTGTGATACATTCTACAGTGTTTACGATGACATGATTATTACCTGATTCCTCCCATAAGTGTATAAATGTTACAATGAAATCTTCGCACTGATCTTGTTTTTTTAATAGACCTAGTAGGATATCTATAGTGTTTGATCTTGTTACAAAGTGTTGCTTCAGGTGACCATGAACTGTGGTTTATTCCGGGAATCTGCAGAATTTTGACAACTACATCAAAGGCCCGTCTTGCTACAGTTTTCATGATGTTTTACTACGGTTTTGCACATCTACAGTTTTCAGGAATCAGGACGTCTTGCTACCGATTTCAGGACAGATTAGAATTATAAACTGTATCATTTACATTCATAACTTCTGAAAAATGTTACACCTTCACAGTTTTTAGGATGTCTTGTTACTGATTTCAGGATATATTAGCAATAGATACACTGCCATATATCACATTTTCTTTGATGTTGATCGGGGATTTG
Source organism: Leersia perrieri (assembly GCA_000325765.3). NCBI lineage: Eukaryota > Viridiplantae > Streptophyta > Magnoliopsida > Poales > Poaceae > Leersia > Leersia perrieri. The sequence goes on from CM002483.1 coordinate 6,053,513, forward strand.
ATGATTTGCCATCCTAGCCCACGCGCCATCGTCCGCCCCATGCGTCATTGTCACAGGGTGGCAAGTGGCAATATAAAGTGGCAGATCATCAAATTTTCCAATGTTGATTGATCGACTGAGTGATTGTGACGATTGCATTCACTGAATATTATTTCTGAAAAATCGAGAGGGTAACAAATAAACAAATGCAGAATACCTGGATAACACTAGTGATTGTCTCTACAAAGGTTTGTCATATTATTACTGAGATATACTGAAAATTAGCAATAGATACACTGTGCCATGTACTTCCAGAACTTCTCAAAAATGTGCAGGAATCTATTATAAGAGCTGACTAGAGGGAAAAAGAAGCTGGAGAAGAAACTTGTGATTGTCAGTCAGAGATATTTTCCTTGTGATATTTCATTTATTTTCAATTTAATCCTGAATTTGAGAAATATCTTCAACACAGCTGGTCTCTTCCAGTTTCCTTTTTTCCCCCCTTCTGCAGTCACAGTGCTGATGCATGCTCTTCTTTTATTTGGCCGGAATGGCCGAAGAAGGCCATTGAATGTTATTAAAATTGAGAGGAAAAGTAACAATAAATTATAACGACAAGATGCTGTCGAGGTCAGGTATGCACCCAAGTGCATCACCACAACCCCGCATCACTAACACAACACAACCTGCTGAGAGAACCTAACACTAAACCGACCGCTGCTATGCGGGGCTGATCGCCGCCAACTCACCAACAACACCACAATAAAGACTCCTAAATCGACGCCTCCAACAAGGTTACGACATCTAGGATGCCGCCGTCGTCATATAGGATATCTACAGTGTTGATCTTGTTACAAAGTGTTGCTTCAGGTGACCATGAACTGTAGTTTATTCCGGGAATCTGCAAAATTTTGACAACTACACCAAAGGTCCGTCTTGCTACAGTTATCATGATGTTTTACTACTGGTTTTGCTCATTTACTGTTTTCAGGAATCAGGATACATTAGCATTACAAACTATGCCATGTACATTCATATCTTCTGAAAAATGTTACACCTTCACAGTTTTCAGGAGACATTTTCTTAGATGTTGATAGGAGATTTGATGATTTGCCATCCTAGCCCACACGTCATCGACCGCCCCAGGTGTCATTGTCAAGGGTGGCAAGTGACAATATAAAGTGGCAGATCATCCAATTTCCCAATGTTAATTGATTGATTGTGTGATTGTGATGATTGCATTCACTGAATATTATTTCTGTAAAAAAATCTAGAGGGTAACAAATGCAGAATACCTGGATAACACTAGTGATTGTCTCTACAAAGTTTGTTATATTATTATTGAGATACTGATAATTAGCAATAGATACACTGTGCCATATACTTCCAGAACTCATGAAAAATGTGCGGGAATCTATTGGAAAAGCTGATTAGGGAAAACGAAGCTGGAGAGAAAACTTGTGATTGTCAGTGAGAAATATTTTCCTTGGGATATTTCATTATTTTCAGTTTAATCCTGAAGTGCTTGATAGGTCACACAGCTGGTGTCTTCCAGTTTCTTTTTTTTTTCTCTTCTGCAGTCGCAGTGCTGATGCATGCTCTTTGACAGATAAACAATCTGGTCTGGTCAATATCGACCCTTTCATTCGTTTATACTTGTTTCTTCTATTGCCTATGTTTGTTGCTTTGCTGAATTTGGGTTTTGTCATTACCTGATATTTTTTATTACTATGTTTATTGCACATTCAGTCTCCAGTGGTGGTGACCATTTTCCACACGAGGAACAGATGCTGGGTGATCTCGATTGCTTTGTTTTCTGATGCAAGAGTTTTTGCTAGCTTGCAAATTTGCAAATAATTTTTTAATGGTCAAACATTCTCTCATGGCATCAATCAGAGGCCTCTCTCATCCAGAAGATCGCGTGACGTTTTGTGTGAATTGGATTCAAGATGTTCTTCAGAAGTTATCTCAAGGCAGGCAATTACTAGCTTCTTTTAGTCGTCAGCATCAACTTGTTTTAGCCATCGTCATGCTGGCAGAAGCCTGCTCATGTCACGATGATCTCGTCACTGGAATTCCAGGTCCCTGATGATCTTGCCCTGTTTGTTGTTATCTTTGAATTCCAAGTCAAAAATTAAAGCTTTCACTGTTAATCGTGTGGATGGGGATGTATATATAAATATATAATGAGAAGCTACTGCCTCTCTGCAATTTGCACCGGCCCCATGTAGGAAAAATGACCATGCTCAAGACAAAACTTCAGTATCTGTTGGTCTTACACCGAGATATCGGTTTTCAGACATCTGAACCTGACAAAGCCTACCATTTTGTTGCCTGGTGCCGATATGGCAAACACTTGAGATCGATCTTTGCATGCATTCCCATTGAATGGATCAGCATTGATGGCTCTACCTGCATAATATTTAAACATTAGAGAGAATTTTTCACTTTGTCAGATGGCAAGTTTGATGAACTACCTTGTTTTCAACCATATTTCGTAAGCAGAGATGTTCTTGAATAAATTTGTCGCTGATTATGGAAAATGTAAGCTTTTCCATTATCATCAAAACACTAAAATTGAACTTATGACTAGCTTAATTGTCTGTCACTTGTGAACGAGCTGTACCTTGTTCTAGACCAGGCTAGCCCTTTTATTTATGAGAACTTTTCTGCTACTGAAGTCTGAAGGGACTGTACTCTATGTCGGCTGGTCAGGATTAGCCTTTTCAACGCGTAGCGTAGCCCTAGGTGCACTACACTTTACCCAATAATCTTGTGTTGACTTAAACTGTTCTCAACCTACCCGTGTGAATAATTGGATGGTAATTGATGTAACGTTACCAGTATACAGGATACTCAGACACTCGGGGCTTGTTCGGATCTAGAGATTTTTTTTTAAGTTTTTGTCATATCGGATATTTATATGTTAATTAGAAGTATTAAATATAGACTGATAATAAAACTAATTGCATAAATAAAGACTAATTCATTAGAAAAATTTTATAAGCCTAATTAATCCATGATTAGCAAATGTTTACTATAGCATTACATTCAATAATCATGGACTAATTAGGCACAATAGATTCATCTCGCGAAATAGTCCAGAGTATAGGATGAGTTTTATTAATAATCTATATTTAATACTTCTAGTGTCCAAACATTCGATATGACGGGGACTTAAAAAAAAGTCGCTCAAAACAAACAAGGCCTGACTGACAACTCACTGTCCTGGCCGCTGTTTGTAAGCCAATTTTATGTATTCACTAGGTTATAAATTCTAGGGTGTATAATCTTGTGTTGACTTAAACTGTTCTCAACCTAGCCATGTGAATAATTGGAAGGTAATTGATGTAACGTTACCGGTACACTCAGAGACTCAGACTGACAACTGATTGGCCTGGCCACTGTTTGTAAGCCACTTTTGTGTATTCACTCGGTTCTAAAATGTAGGGTGTATGTTTTGTTAAGAGAAGCGATCGACTAATAATTTATCTGTTAGAAAATTATTTGATGACATAAAATTAATGTTGTTATATTCATATTCAAAATTGTTCTCTTGTGATTATGTTTTCACATCGCACAAATGATATCTTAATTAAAAACTTATGAGTCAAACTCTTGTCCTAACAAAACGAGACGGAGGAAGTATTATCCAAGAATCATCTTGACTATTAATCACTACATGTTATTTTTATAAATTGATATTAATCTTGACTATTAATCACTATATGCTATTTTCATAAAATCAATATTAAGAGGCATCATAAATTAACATTGTAAAGTGTCATATTTCGTAGTACCTCCATATATTAATGAAAAAGGTATATTGCACTTGTGGTACAATAACTTGGGTAGCCAATATGCCATCACCATAATCTTGCAAATATTAACTTACAATCTTGCATTTAATCTACGTAAAAGTTATGTTGCACCACCAGTTAGATTTTTCTTCCATTTTCTCAAATCTCAACCGAAATACAAAAAAATTCTTGCATTAAGTATGTTTGTATTTATATAAAACTCCACATGTATATTGAGAAATACTCCCTCCGTTATAGGATGTAGGTCGCCCTACTAGTCAGGTACGACGTCTTAGTATTTTGTAAACTAAATGTGTAAATTTTCAAAATAATAAAGTTGTTTCACTAACATACTCACTTCTTTAGCTAATGTACTATAATTCAACTAACCTTTCAAGTTGTTGCACTTGAAAACACAATTATAAAATTGGTGTACCAGGTTACACCAACATGTTAAGTTGTTACACTAATATGCTCACTTCTCGAGTTTCTTAAATCTAAATGTCACTGACATGTTAAGTCGATGTACAGTGAATGCACTTTACTCTTAAAAAAACATCAAAACAATAGCCAACTGACGTTTTCTGAACTAGTATAATAGGGGATACTAGTACAATAATACTGCTATGACACATGGTATTCAGTACAATACTATTTTCGAAGAATTGTTTAGTACGACAATGATACAGTGAATTTGTACATTTGGCGACCATTAATTTGACATTAATTAACCTGCGATTGGAATCATGCACACTTAACATGGGCATTAGTACAATAATAATAAAACATAACCACTATCAGAAATCAGAACAACAACATCATCTGACGAATCAACAGTGCCTTATAGTACAGTGTCCATCCACTGGCAGACGGCAGTGGTGGGGGAAGAAATCAAAATTCTCGTCACATGTATCCATATTTACGTTCCTAAACTGAACATGCAGGAATCTCTTCAGCTGAAATCCCCTATATATACACCCCCCACAAGACCTAGGACTACTCATACCAACACCAATCAATAATCCAACAACCAAACCACTCTCTCACACAAGTTGATCAGTTAAAAAATCCAGCTATCTGAAGACAGCAAAAGTACCTAGGTAGCTAGAAAAGATGAAGAACAAGAGCAGCTGCTGTCTGAAGACTGATGTCTCCAACTGTTTTCGCTGCGACCATCGGCCGGCGATCGACGAGATCGTCAGGGAGCAGTCTCTGGTGAGCCAGCTACGCGCCGTCGTGCTGCCGGCGCTGGAGACGAAGGCCGACGAGAGGGCGGAGATCGTCGCGCAGCTGTTCGGTAGCATACTGGATTGCTCCAGGAAGGTGATCTGTGCTCTCAGGTCTCACTATGTTGGGGTATTAGAATCACCTCCTCCTGAAGCTGTTGTCATCGACAAAAGGAGAGCGAAAAGGAAGAACAGTGAGGGTAGTAAGAAGATGGGTGATGGGGCGAAATCAAAGTCAGTACATGAGCACAAGCGAAGGTATGGACTACTAGCATTTAGTGTGTTAATTGGAGTAATTGTTAATTGTGGTCTGTGCATATTAACAGTTATTCATGTTCAATATTAGCTTTGTTGTTTGCAATCATTGTCGCATATTGTAGTCCGGTTAATTGTCACCTATTAAGAGGACAGAGACATTTCATAAGAGTGATATTGCGACTAGCTGTACTACTGGCTAGCTAATTTTTTTCTCTCTTGAAGATCAGCTGCTAGCTAATAATTGTTGAATGTGTGAATGACACAAGTAGCTAAAACATCTGTTCCGTTTCGTATAAGTGCAAGAAATAAGTTGATTCGCATGAGGATTAGGGTGAAAAACATCGTCCCGACGATTTGCTCTTATGTAGCTTGTATACATCCTCTTCGAGTGTGTGAGTAGAGACATGTGTTGAAGGTCTATAGCTTGCATTTGTGTTCCATTCTTGTAATAAATATATATGTTTAATGAAAAATTTACCCCTCATGTTTCAGGAGATACACCAACTCAACATCACAGGTGACACCTGTTCCACATTATGATGGTCATCAATGGAGAAAATACGGACAGAAGAATATTAACAACTCAAACCACCAAAGGTATATACGAACCCACAAAACATTCTCTCTCTCTCTCTCTCACACACACACACACACACAAACACACACACACACATGTACACATCAATGTTCCCTTTTGGTGCGTGCCCAACATACGCAACTAACAATTTGCAATATAAATTAATAAGCAGGAGCTACTATAGATGTACCTACAAGCATGAACAGAACTGCAAAGCAACCAAGACAGTGCAACAACTATACAACGCTGGTGAAACCATCATGTACACTGTGGTCTACTACGGACAACACACCTGCAAGACTAATACGAGCAATGCTTCTCTCCATGTTATTGAAACAAGTACACCTCAAAGCATCTCGACAACATGCTCTGATCTTGGTGACACTAGGCAAAAGCTAGATAATATGCACACACCGGAGTTAGCAGAAGTGTGTTCTGAATTTGGTTCTTACCATACCCTAGAGGAAGAGCACAATACACTAGGGTTGGAGGATGAAGACATGCACAAGCTGCTTGACACATTTGCATGTGGACCATTAGATCTAGACAGCTGGGAGATCGACGCAATTGTGAGATCAGGTTTTTGCTAGTTAAATTTTGATACAAGTTGTGATTATTTTTTGGGGCTTTTGATGGAGTTTTTGTTCATATATAAGACAAGGCTCTGGTGTTTGCTGAACTTGTTGAATGTAAAATATAGTTTAGCGCTAGCTTTCTAGCTAGCAAGTTATGTTAAAAAAAATGCATGGTTAATTATATATATATGTTGGCCGGTATTGTAAGATACATATCCCAAAATAAGTTCATTTTTAGATTTCGATACTGTCTTTGAGACACTACCTAGCTTGACCAATAATATTTATAAAAGTTCATCATGACAGGTTTTTTAATGACAAATCTTAGTAACACTATTAATAACAGTTAAAGTTAAAAATGTTTGACGACATGGTTATACGATCTTAACGAGTGATGCTATTGTAGCAGAACCAGTTGAGGCACCACCACAACCATGAAGGTCAGAAAGGGCACGTCACACAATTGATAGAATGAATCTCCTGGTTACGGCAGAGTGTGACATATTGCTATTGGACAACGATAAGCCTAGGACCTATACGAAAGCAATAATGGATCCGGATTCCAAGAAAAGGCAAAGTGTCATGAGATCCGAGATAGATTCCATAGGAGATAATAAAGTTTGGAACTTGGTTGACCCGCTTGATAATGTTAGACCTATCGAGTGCAAATGGATCGTTAAGAAAAAGAGAGATATGGATGGAAACGTTCACATCTATAAAGCACGACTTGTTGCAAAGGGTTGTCGACAAGTTCAAGGAGTTGTCTACGACGAGCCATTCTCACTGATAGTGATGTTGAAATCTATTCGAATCATTCTAGCAATAGCTGCATATTTTGATTATGAGATATGGCAGATGGATGTCAAAACAACTTTGCTAAATGGAAACCTTGATGAGGACATGTATATGATACAACTCGAAGGTTTTGTCGATCCATCTAATGCTGGAAAAATATGCAAGCTTTAGAAATCCATTTATGGGTTAAAGCAAGCATCTCGGAGTTGGAACATTCATTTTGACGAGGTAGTCAAAGGTTTTGGCTTTCATCAGAATGAAGAAGAGGCTTGTGTTTACAAGATAGAAAGAGTGAGCGCTGTAGCATTTCTGATCTTATATGTGGACAACATATTATTGATTGGGAATGATATTCCTATACTAGAATCCGTTAAGACCTCAATGAAAAGTAGTTTTTCTATGAAGGACTTGGGGGAAGCAGCATACGTTCTAGGCATAAGGATCTATACAGATAGATCGAAGAGGCTTATAGGACTAAGCCAAGATACTTATATTGTCAAGGTACTGAAACGGTTCAATATGGAGCAGCAGTCCAAGAAAGGGTTCTTGCCTATGTCATATGGTATGCACCTTAGCAAAACTCAGTGTCCTTCAATGGTTTATGAGCGGGAGCGCATGAGTAAGATCCCGTACGCTTTGGCAATTGGATCCATCATGTACGCCATGATAAGTACTCGCCCAGATGTCTCATATGCTCTAAGTGTTATGAGCAGGCACCAGTTTGATCTGGGTGAGAGTCACTGGACAGCGGTGAAAAATATTCTTAAGTACTTCAGAAGGATTAAAGATGTGTTCCTAGTATATGGAGGTGAGGAGGAGCTCATTGTAAATGGTTACACCGATGCTAACTTCCAAATTGATCCAGATGACTCAAAGTCTCAATCAGGATTCGTATTCATAATAAATGGTGGTGCTATCAGCTGGAAAAGTTCCAAGTAGGAGACCATGGCTGACTCTACAACAGAAGCCGAGTACATCGTAGCTTCTGAATCTGCGAAGGAAGGTGTTTGGATGAGGAAGTTTCTCATTGAGCTTGGTGTATTTCCAAATGCGTCTAGCCCATTGAATCTCTATTGTGACAACAATGGGGCGATTGCTCAGGCCAAGGAGCCAAGGAATCACTAGAAGAACAAACATGTACTACAGAAATTTCACCTCATTCGAGAGTTCGTTAACTGAGGTGAAATAAAGATATGCAAAATACATACGGATTTGAATGTTGCTGATCTGTTGACAAAGGCTCTTCCACAGCCTAAACATGAGGCGCACACGAGAGCTATGGTATAAGATATCTTCTAGATTAACTCTTGATGAGGACATAACTAGCTTAGATATGAGCATGACTACCTTATATATTCATCAACCAAAGGTGTATATGTTCTATGTTAGATTTACTTATTA
>CM002483.1:6066698-6083334 GCA_000325765.3 Leersia perrieri
TCCCGTGGTTGTAGCTCGCCGCCGCCGAGGCCGAGGCCGCTGCCGCCTGTGTGCCTCCAGGGGCGTGGCCGGGGGAAAATGGGGGAGGAGGCGGGAGTGGGTAGTCGTAGCTATCCCTCTTCCTCTTCCCCTTATTGTCCTGCTCCCGCCGGTGACGGAACCTGAGTGGGACATCGTCGTCGCTGTCGACTTCGGCGGCATCGCTACCGCCGCCGGCGTCAGCTAAGGTCACCGACGGGCCCTCCATCGAGGCCACCGCACCCAGCGCGGCCAGGATGTGGTCACGTCTGAGATCCCGGCACAGCGGCGTCAAGTCGGGGGGCATCAGGGTGAGTGTCTCGTCGACTACCCCCAGGGTGCGCGAGATCACTAACCTGAGAGCGTTCGCTTCCATGTCGTGCTCCCCCCACGAACATGCGCATGCCGTCGTTGACGCCAGAATAAAGCCACGCGGGCCGCTCTCGCGCCTGCAACGGCGAGATCCGTCGCGACATGAAGTCGTGGAAGATGACGTGGCTCGAAAGGCCGGCCCGGCACAGGTGGTCAAGCCGCTCCATTACACCATCAAACTCGCGCCCGATGCGCGGCCGCTCAACCCAGTTCTCCTGGGCGACCGGCGGCCCCGTCGGGAGCCCCAAGCGTGGATGATCGCCGACGGCGGTGTAAAACCAATCCGCCCGCCAGTCCTCCCAACTGCTGCGGGTGTAGATGGCGATGAAGCGACACCCCTTGTCGGAGCGCGGCTCAACCGCCGGCGCAGGGGTAGGTCGGGACAAGAAGAAGAACTGCATGAAGAGAGTTACCGTCGGCATCACGCCGATGAACATCTCGCAGGTGTAGGCGAAGATGGCGAGGTAGAAGATGGCATTCTGAGTAAGGTGGAGCAGCTGGATGTTGTAGAAGACCGGCACCTCCAAGAGGAAGGAAGATGCGGGCGGCACCAGACCGCACAGCGCGTACGTGCGGAAGAACACCATCCTCCCTGGGGCCGTCGGTGCTGCCGCCGCGTCATGGCCGCGGTGGACTCCCGCCGGTAACAGCCGGTTGAGGGCTTCAACTTCCTCCCGCTTATGGATCTTGGATTTGGGGAGCATGCTCCCCGGCATCAACGGCGAGTCGCGAGCCATGGTCATTGACGGCGGTTGGAATCGAAGGCGGAAGCAAGAGGGTTTGGAGAGAACGCTCGCGGGGAGAACGAAGGAGAGAGGAGAGATTTTTTCCCTCGGTCTGCCTCGGCGCCTTACAAAGGCGGCGCGTCTCCTCGTCTTCGGCTGCCGCACAATCGAGGCGCTTCCTTGATCCCCGCGCGCGCGACCCGCAGTCAGCAAGCGCACGCTTGCGCGATGCACGGAGCGGGCCCACCACCCACGCGCCGTTCCAACTTTCTTGGGAGGGCCGCACCGTCACAGGCGGCGTTCGGCCTCCCAAAACGACCGGAACGGACGAAGCACGTGGCGGTAGCCGCAGCCCGTCATCTTCCCACCGACAAGTGGCCCGGGCCCTATCAGCCAAGTGTCGTGGCGTTAACCCCGCCCTGCCTGGAGGCAGTTCCCGGTTAACGCTGGGGGCTACTGTCGGTGATATGGGCCCGGGGGTACACGTGGCATTAATATAGAGCGCCTTGGGCCCACCAAAGCAAAGTAACAATAATAATATTAGACCGGGGGAGTGGCCCGGGTGAACCCCAGGGCCCCCTCTGGGAGGATGCAGACCACCCCGGGGGAGCACCCGAGGGGTCTGTAGATGACCCGCACCAGTTCGACCCTTAGAAAACGCGTGGAAGGGAGCGGCGCTGCGCTCCCAACGGCCGCATTCATGAGGGCTGGCATGGCCTCACCGCATTAATGGCGATGTGAAACGGCGCTGCCATCCCCCATCATCATTCCTTTCCCTTTGACCGAGGGGAGGAGGTGTGGGCGGCCGCGGCAGTCGTGGGTGACCGTGCGGTCGCCTGCGACAGGACGCCCCCTCTGCCCCGTCTCCATCGCATTTAATGCGACGGAGAGCAACGTGGAGGAGGAGGGCGAGGTTTTCTTCAACAATTACAATCAACCTGCCTTACGGCCTACCAGCTCCGGCAGGGGAAAAAACGACAAGACCCCACGACGCCTGCAGCACCTGCCCGACCAAATCCACTCCTGATCCCGGATTAAACGACAGATAAGGGAAATGTGTGCTGGCGTGCCTACGATATCGGCATTGAGTAATCTGCTCTTGACGTCAAAGGAAAGGAAGATAGAGAGAATGTCATTGTGGTGTTCCTTTGAGTATAAAAAGAGACCTAGGCTCACAGTAGAAAGGGGCGATACTTAGAGAAAAAACACCCACGCTTCTAAGCAAGAACCTTCCCCCCACAATAGTATACACACAATAGGAGTAGGATATTACGCATCCTGCGGCCTGAACCTATATAAAAACCTTTGTCTCCATTCCCGCTGAAGGTGGGGCTTTTTCTTAATCCTCACACAATCACAGTGCTCGGATCCACCCGTACCCCTAGGCCGAACTGAAAAAGGGGGTTCCGCGAATCCCCGGTGGAGTTTACGCTCCGACAATATGTGTGAATGTTATAGATATTATGACCCTAAATGATCTGTAATGAAAAAAAATTGAACAACTACAAAGTTATAGTTATAGATCTCGTTGACAGCTACAGTTTTCATATAAAGATAGTCTTCATCTGACTTAATATGTAAAAGTTGAGAGCTTATAATAAATATTTGGGCACATAAACTATTTAAATGAAAATGTTTTCATATACGAAGTTGTAGATATCATCGTGAGCTACAATGTTCATATAAATTTTGTCTTTATCTGACTTCATATAAAATAGTTATGATTTTTCTTTAAAATGCTATGGTCCTATAGACGGGTGCTTAGCCTGGAAAATTCAATTTCTACTGGGATGTCTTAACAATATTGTTTGTAAAATAGATTTGGGAGCTTATAATGAAAATTTAGGAGTCTAAACTGTCTTAAATGTAAATGGTTCCAATGACAACACAAATTAATTTCTTGATATAACATTCGCCATCATTTGATTTTGTATGAAAGATTTATGATTTTTTTTCAAAAATATTGTTATCCCTTTTCCATGGGCCTATCCTCACGTAAACATCAAATTTTCCAGTATATATTTTAAGATAATTGCCTAAAAAATAGGCTGTTAAGAACCCGCATGCGAAAATGTATTTTTCTAGACGGTCTATAAGCCTGGGGCCACTTCCTAGGATTTGTCCTAGGCCGTCCCTTTTCATAGCATGCTTTAGGTTCTACTAGTGTATCATTCATAAACATTATTCAATATATTGATATTTTCAATATAAAAAAATAATTTATCTTGTTTTGAAATTTCCAAGTATTAATGAGATTTTAGTTCTCTTATGATGATGAATTTGTTCCAACAGACATACGGAAAGATGAAAAGGGAACAACTGGATTACACATGATAGAGAGAACAACGATTATTTTATGGCAAGAAAGCATACGTTCTTTTAATTGATTAATTTCTTCATTTCACTTACAGAGGTTTGCACCACTCCTAGCTGGACTTTTCCTCAGTCGTTAATTACATTTACGCCCCCTCACATATATAGACATATAAATTTGGAAATGCATGGATCAGATCAGGTCGTTCAGATTAAAAATGACCATTTGAGACTGATGTGTGAAATTAACAACACCATTTCAGTAAATATATGGAATGAATTAAAAGTACACAACAAGTTGACAACTAGCTCGACCTGTAGCGGCCACCACAAATATTGTCCTGAATGAGTTGTTATAATATCGAAAAAATGAATAGACGACAATTAACTAAAATTTAGTTTCCAGTAGATTAACACGCCAGTTGGCCTTAACAAATACAGTGATTTCATATTAGCTATTAGGTTTCGTGCGATAGCAAACTTGATAGGCCAAACCTTATATATAGTAGTAATAGAGTATTAACTAGCTATTAGGTACTATATCAAGCAAGCTACTGCAGAGTATTAAATATGAAATTTTCTTTTGTTTATCACCTGTCAATTGTACTAATATCTGACGGGAATCTAAACGTGACAGTGACTGCGCACGCGTTAATTATACCAATTTGCAGTGCATTAATCTAGTAACTATCTGTTCGCCTTTAGTTAGTTTTTTATCTGACGATGTGGTACCAATCCGAGGTTACTTGCGATGTTTTTATTAGCAAACATGCTGATTCCACTTGCTGTTCCAGAGTTCCCCAATTAAGTGTAAAAGGAGATAGCGAACGGGCCTATAGCAGTCAGAGGGCCTGGGTTTGATTCCTTATGTGAACGAAATTTTGAGGATTTAACGGTTTTATGCTTTCAGTGGTAAACGACGTACCTGTCGATAATGAGACGTCCGTGATGACTTTATCAATCTCAATTTGAAGATGCTCATAGGGTTAGATAGGACGAGTATGCGTGTGTTGTGAATGTCTATGTTATACTAAATAATTTAAAAAAAGAGTAAAGGGAGATACACAGAGGAAAATTTAAGGACGAGCAATTCTTTGATTCCATATTCTAGCATTAATTAGGGTTTGTTTGATACAAATCCACTCCGAGAGTCATGTATACATCTTCACCCTTTGTAGTGTAATTTTTACGAGGAGAGCTATACCTCCGCTCTATATTTTGCAGAATCTCTACCATTTGGTATAACTCCAGCTACAAACGAACAAGAATCTAGCTTGCTGTTGGAGATGTACTAAACGGTCCCTTAATGTACGCCTGTGGGACTCCTCTCTCTATTCATAATCATAAGCAATGCTGACATTCTTTATGGTTTGGGTTGAGAGCCCAGATAGTGTATCCTTTGAGTTGGGCTTTTATTGGCCCAACCTAGGTTATAATTGTCCTCCTTGGGTTTCTAACGTAATGTATATGGCTTATCAAAACTCTAGAAAAATTCAGTTGGAAAAAAACTATAGAAACAATATAGTATGCATATGTTATTTCTCACGGATTGCCTCACTGAAAACCAAATAATTGAATGAAAACAACTTGTTTTTTTTGCTAGGATAAAAACAACTTGTTTAAAGGAAAATTAATTTAACTCTATTTCTTAATTCAATTTTTATTGTTGAACCTTTTGGTACTGAACTCAAGATTATAATAGATTGGCAAAATTCTTCTCTCGAATTTTGCATCGTTTCAAGTCTAAGTCATCCTGATCGTTTTTGTAGCATAATGGCGGTAGAAGATCTCCCGAAATATATTAGATAGGAGAAAAAAAAAGTTAGAGTACAAACAAAAATACCCTTAAAGAAGGGCGAGTAGAGGAAAGGAAAAAGAGTCCAAAAGCAAGGAGAAACAAAAGGAGACCAACTTTAGGGTGGTTGTCATAGTAGTTGGTACAAGGTATCCCGTATTATTTTGTATATAGTAACTGTGTATTCCAGAAACCCATTCGATCACGCAGAGATTTGTGAAAGGCAAGAAGGCTATACTGGAATACACACTATGAAGATTCCTTCCTTCTTCAGCTATATTTCCTACTTAGAACCCACGAGTCTTCAATCAATTTTGAATACACCCAATATGCCGAAGACATCGATGCCTACGGAATCGACTCATCAAGCCGTCAACACGCTATCCACTAACCTCTGTTGGTATTTTTTAATCACAGATAAATCCTCAAGCGCATGGAATACCACTTTAGCTCTTCACCTAGGTACAGATCTATAGAAACGTTTTTTGTGGACGCCTTCCTCCATTTTTGCAGAGGGCTCGGCTCCGAAGTCGTCTACAAAAATATAAACCGGGGTGCCAGCCGGCCGGCCCGCCTGCAAAAATCGATTATTCTAGGCGGGCCACTTTGTCAACCGTCTAAAAAACAAGGCTATTTTTGCAGGCGGTGGACTAGAGGAAAAAGTTTGAAAAAGAGGAGAGGGAAGAAGGAAAAAAGAGAGGAGAGAGCGCCGGCCATTGAAAAAAAGAGGGAGTGTACCTTATCTTCTCTTCCACCTTATCTACTCCTCTTCCTTATCTCTCTCTACTCTCTCTCTCCTCTCTATCGCGCAAGCAGCAAGCCGGCGAGCAGCAGGATCCAGCGGCTGGCGAGCGGCCTTCCTCCCTCCAATCTCCCTTCGACAGTGGCCCAGCAGGCGGCAGCGACGGCGGCAGGGGAGCGGCGGCGAGTGCAGTGGGCGAGCGCGCGACGGCGAGGGAGTGGCAGATTTGGCCCCGGGGCGGTCAGATCCGCCACTCGCTGGCCCCGAGGCGGGCGGCTCGCGGCGGCACGAGGCGCAACGACGACGACGAGGCGCGGTGGCGTGCAGAGGCTGCTCCCAGAGCTGTATCTGCCGCCAGCGGCCCCGTGGCGGCGGCTTACGGCAGCGGCGGGCAGGCTGTCGTCGGTGGCGCGGGCCGACGGCCTCAGTGATGGTGCGGCGGCCCTGGGGCGGCCGGCCGTCGGCAACCTCAACTCCGGCACGAGGCGGCAGCAGTGACGACGACGACGACGTGACGGTGGCGGGCCGGCCTTTCCCTCTCCAGATCTAGATCTGGAGTGGGCGGCAGTGGTGGACGGTGGCGCCGGCGCCCGGCTGGCACGGCGCAGAGGGCGGGGGCGTCGCCGGCGAGGGCGGCCGATGGCAGCAGCCGCCCGCCGGTTGGCAATTTTTTTTATTTTTGCAGGCGGGTAGATTTTCTGCCCGAAAAAATCACGCTCGCCTGAAAAAAATGATTTTTCTAGGCGGGCACCCGACCGCCCGCAAAAATACTTCATTTCTCCAGACGATTCATTTCTCCAGGCGATTTGAATTGGGTGGGCGGCACGCCCGCCTGCAAAAAGCCAAATACCCGTCCGCAAAATTAGTTTTTTTACTAGTGGATATCAAACTTATGGAATGTGGAATGTGTGTAAATTATCTATGGCTATACCAATCCTTGGACAACAACTATTGGTAGGCACTAGGCTAGAAAAGGATTTTCTATGCATTTTAATTAGTTAGAACTATATTAAAAGTAACTTCTTGTCAGCTGCTTTACGCACAAAACCCCTCTAGGCAACCAATTGGTTCTAGCTAGTCACAGTCTGAGTTCAACAAAAAGAGGTATTAGCCCCTTCCAAATGTAAGGTCTTGCTTCCGATAAATTTTACCTTCTATGGGCAGCTTTGCTTGCGATGAATTTTACCTTCTATCGGCAGCTTGTGAAATCAGCATATGTAAAAGCAGCTACATTATTTTTTATTTAAAATTTTGAACTCTACCTACCATGTTAACTTAGTCAACAGAGACAACTGTGGATTGATTGAGTGTACCCTTTCTTAGCTGATGTTATTTTAATACCACGATTTGATAATCTCATATCACGATTTGATACTCTATAACTCCAACATTTTTAACATTGAGACTTATTTTGCATGAAGGAAAGGTACATCAACAGTTATTATTTTTAGGAGAGTAATAACGGTTGCAACAACTACTGCAAGCAAGTTAGTAGTGGCTTTCAGAAGATGCTTCTGTGTAATCACTGTCAGAGTCTGAATAACTCACAAAGCCAGAAAACTGCAGCAGAAGTCATCTTGTTCATTATCTCCTACGAAGCGTCTGGTTATTTGCGGTTATTGTGATGTTTGTAAATCTCTTCCTTTATTTTAATCCCTTTACACAATAATATTTGACATTGCAAAGTAATAGTCTTAGTTGTCCTAACATCAAATATTTGAGTAGAGGGAGTAATATTTTTTAGGGGTTTTCTCAATCAAGCTTACTTATGATTGACTTAGAGCTCTTGCAGATGCTCTTACTAAGCATTTATTATTATATCCCAGAGATAACGTACTAACATGTATTTTGAGAAATAGGAAATGTAGTTTTTTTTAACATCACTAAATATGTATTTTGAGAATAATAAAAGGTTGTAGAGTCAGAATCAGAAATAGCGCTATGTTATTTGTGTATGTTTATAATTGCACAGCTGCACTACTCTAAACTAGGGAAAAAAAATCTAAAATGGAAACATTTTTGTGCATTCGAAACTCGGTATTAGTAAACCAAGACTACCTCAATTATGTGTATACCACCATGAAGTCGAAGTTTTTTTTGTGAATTGTGAGCAAAGGTGGAGCCTCTACTTGGACAAGAAGATTGAATGGCTATAGAGAGACTTGAGGTAGGAGATTCTAGAAGAAATAATTGTCACAAAGATTGATAAAACTTCAAACATTGTCTCATGATCTTAGAAGATGTAACTTCATAACTAAACCGAATACATATTATGACATTTTTTATATAAATTTTAGCATGTGATGCATGCCTTATTTTGCAGAAATTAAGATACAAACACTACCACCACACATATATGGCAGTGCCATTTTAACAGCAACATCTCCCCCCACAATCCCTAGACAATCAAGTCAAGACTTGAGATCGTCTCTAAGTGCTTGTGGGCTTGTTGGTCTCATCATCCTCAGAGTCTGGGTAGTCCACAAGTCTCACCTTGCCAATATTTGCATTGCTCTTAGTCTCACAAGAGACTTCCTCATCTGAACTATTACTACCTATGCTCTCTTTAGTATCCGCATTGTCATTGGCTTCAGGGACTAGATGACCATCACCAATGGTGACTTTCAAATCATCAGACAACTCATAGCTAGTCTTATCCATAACCCCTTCAGCAACATCAGCGTTAGGGAGTTTAATATTGCCATCTCTCATGTCATTTGATTCAACTTGAACTGCTTCAACATTCTTCTTAGCTTCACTGGAATTGACTTCTCCCACTTCTTCAGCTTCATCGGCTTCAGCTTCTTTTGAGGCTTGCTCATCATCACTCATAATATCCATGGTCTCCCATCCATGAACTGCATTGTACAACATGAAAGCTGAATTGAGCTAACTTTAACATAAACATGACAGTCTAATCAATAGTTCTGATAAATTCGAGTCAAGTTATTAATAAGGCACTAGCTGGGTATGTTTGAAGCTTTTGTCAACAACTAGAATATCCAGGCAATAGTGATTTTGAAGAAATTGGTGTAAAAAAATAAGCATCCTAAATGGATAGTTTTTGTTTGTCTTTAATTTTCAAGATCATTATTCCTCATTACTCTGTTGTTTTTTTACTTTGACCATGCCATCTTTCTCTTCATTAATTCACATGCAACTTCCCTTTCTATCTTACACATGCACATACTTGCTCTTAAATGTCCTTGCTACCAAGATACATAATTAAAAGATTAATTATACTCTGCTACCATGATATAATTTATATCCAAACTCTTCTATCAGTAATTAAAAAGATTAATTTTTGAGAAAGAAATTCCAACCTTGCAGTAATTCTTTGATCCTCTCAATCCTTAGAACTTTTAAGTTAACATACTGCCACAGATTATTGACGGCATCATCACTGAGAGGCTTCTTCAGCAGAGAACATGCGCCAAGTCGAATACACCGCATCATTGTGGCCACAGTTGTTTCAGCAGACATCACTGGTAAGCATGGATTATCAACAAAACCATTAACTTTTCTGATATGTTTTCTCTACATGTGGATCCATATGAGAAAATTAATGGGGTTCAATTTGAATAGAATCAGCCTACTTACTGATCACTTGAAGGTCTTCACATTTCTGTATTGCAGCTTGGAGGAACTCAAAACCACTCAACTGTTTCATGTCCACTGCTGCCAAGATGAAACCAACGTCTTGTGCATTATTCTCCAGAAAAGTGAGTGCACTCACTGGGCTGGAGTACACTCTCACTAAAAGTAAAAGAATCTTTTCAGTATTTTATATATAGAAATATTTTCTGATACCATAATATTGAAAAATGAAGGTACCCAAATGATAAACCAATGATTTGTCACACCTGAGGTTGGCACTTTGTGATCTAGAAGTGACAAATCATCTAAACATATGCATATATATTTCCCTTGTATGAACTATATGCATGAATTGAATGCACATACCATGAAAGTTGAGACTGGAGAGCATGTCTCTTGCATATTTGGCATGGCAACTGTCTTCATCCACGATCATGACGAAAACGCCATTAACAGACTGTCCTATGTTTGGAGCCATGAGTTTCTCCAAATTGTGGACTACTGGCTCTGTTCTATTTTTGTGTCTGAAACCCTGAACTCTGGAGTCTATTTATAGCAGAAAATCGAGTTCTCTGCACTTGGTTTTCTAGTATTAAGTTTGCAACAATATCGTATTAATGACGCGTTCAATTAATGCACGAAATCTTCGATCCATTTATACACATAGAAGACCCAAACGTATATATATTTAATGCAAATCCCATAATAGTGAGTATACATATAATTGGAACTTACGAAAATAAATATATAAATGTTTATATTTTGGCAATGTACCTTCTTTTTTAATAAAATGCCATAATACATGGATAGCTCAACAACGATGAAGGACCCAAATGCTATTTTCCAACAGAAGTACTGTTTGTCAATATGATTCTACAATTTGGTGATACGGGCAGTAGGAGGTGACAGTAAGGTCATGGCAAACTACTTGCCAGTGACTCTCTTCAGATTCTGCTAGGAACTGGCTCTCCGGATTGCCGTGAGGATCAATCGGCTCTTGGGCTGAACTTCGTGAACACTTCATGGAAAACTTCCATGGCACATATGAACGTGCTTGAGTTCAGTATGATCTTTATTGAGTACAACAGGAGGATGGTGAGAGCCTTAAGGATTATATCAGGCGGTTCTCGGAAGCTAGGAACAAGATCCCGGACATTAAGGAAGAAATTACTGTTGGAGCTTTCAGGAAGGGGGTAAAAGATAAGCAGTTTATTCATAAATTCACTCGGAAGCCACTCACAGCTGTTAGCGAACTATTTGAGATGACTAACAAGTACGTTGCTTCAGACGAAGCTATCTAGGTTGTCCGTGGTGAGAGGGCTCAGGCATTGCCACCATGTGATAAGAAGATTAAGGAGAGGGCGCAGAGAGATAGGGGGATCACAACGGTTCATCAGAATGCAAGAGAAGACCTGAAGAATTGGTTGCTACTACAGACCAATTTTGTCAACACTGACCTCGCATTGAAGACTATCAGCAGGTCCTTGATGGCAAGTGCCCTTATCATCCCAAGGGGCATCACTCGGCGAATGACTGCTGTATGTTGAAAAGGTACATAGAGCAACAAGTCAAAGGGCTCCAACCCTCGGAAGAAGCTAGCGTTTATGGGAAGGATAAGGACCCACCAGGTGGAGCGCCGACTGGATTTCAGCACTCAACTCATGAGCCTAATCACATCTTCGGAGGACCACTCGGCTATGAATTCAGGAGAAAGGAGAAGGTAACCGATCGAGATATCAACATGGCTACTCTGAGTACGCCTCAATATCTTGGTTGGTCTGAAATCGGGATTACATTTGATTGTACCGATCATCCTGACTGAGTGGTTCACTCGGGAAGATATTCTCTGGTACTTGATCCAGTTGTACTCGGGGTACGCCTCAAATGGGTCCTAGTTGATGAAGTGTTGGTATTTCTTAACGTCATCACTAGAAAGATAATCCCTAGCAATGGTGCCAGAAATAGAACAGATACACCATTGTAGCATTTCACCTGGACGTATTCTAAGGTATTATATTTAATCCTAAGGGAAGATTTATTTGGTGTTAGCGTTGACGTTCAATGGAGCGCCGACTGGATTTCAGCACTCAACTCATGAGCCTAATCACATCTTCGGAGGACCACTCGGCTATGAATTCAGGAGAAAGGAGAAGGTAACCGATCGAGATATCAACATGGCTACTCCGAGTACGCCTCAATATCTTGGTTGGTCTGAAATCGGGATTACATTTGATTGTACCGATCATCTTGACTGAGTGGTTCACTCGGGAAGATATTCTCTGGTACTTGATCCAGTTGTACTCGGGGTACGCCTCAAATGGGTCCTAGTTGACGAAGTGTTGGTATTTCTTAACGTCATCACTAGAAAGATAATCCCCAGCAATGGTGCCAGAAATAGAACAGATACACCATTGTAGCATTTCACCTGGACGTATTCTAAGGTATTATATTTAATCCTAAGGGAAGATTTATTAGAGAGAACTATGCTAATAAGTTATATGTACTTGTATATGTCATAGTCTATGCAGGGATAAGTTAAGTATATGGGTAGAGCGACACACATCAAAGGACTTTAGTTATCTCGTGTAATTCCTAAATTTGGCTAAGTCGTAATAGAATAGAAAAGAATCCATTTCTATACTTCTAGTATAGAACACCTTGCTATATTCTAACTTGTATACAACTATGTAGCATACCCTCGTTACAATGCTCTCCCGGTGCTTCGCAAGACTATCCCGGGTTGTTGAGTTCCTTACGACAACCTACCATAGCCATCCAACTGGCCCCATATACGGAGGACTACCCATGACCAGGAAATTGTATGTAGTGATATATACTGTTGGGGGGGACCATATTGAGCTGTCACCATCAGCGGCCTGCACCTACATCCAGAGTATATATAACCAAATAATGATAAATAATAATCTAAGCACCTTGCTTACATTACTACTTATTAGTCTATAGCCTTGCAATCGGTACAGAGCACCCGAGTACTCGGACATTATACCCGCACCAATGCAAATGCTAGGTAAGTTGGCTACACAGTAATTACTAACTAGAATAAGCTATGGTCGGTACTCATATTCTATGATTGGAATATAATACCAAAGTTGTATAAAGAAGAATATTATATTGACAATGTAAGTCATACGAAAGAAGAAGGAAAAGCTATAGGAACTTTACCGAACTCTTCTGAAGACTCCGTGGACTAGGAGACTATTCTAATTCTACTCCACAAGCACTATACTAATACTAACTTTGTAGAGAAGCTTTGATCCTTGCTTGAGTGTGACCATCCTTATATAAGCCTCCAATGCTGGTTACTGTGCTTGGAAATGACACTTATGCCCTTTTGCAACTAGGATTGGCAATAGGACAGGGCGGGGCCAGGTGGAACAAGAACGCCCCCGCCCTCGGCCCCGAGGTGAAGAACGGGGCAAATCCTTCCTCTGGCCCCGAATCTGTGGGCCCCACACCCTGATCGGGGCCCCACAGGGAGTGACGACGTGGTCGACTTGACGCCGTCACCGAGGAGGCTGTTGTGTCGAGGGGTGGCACAGTGCCGGCTCCGAGCAGGCCGGGACGGCAAGGAGTGGCCCCACGCCAGCTAACGAGGTGGAGGCTACAATGGCGAGGGTCGTCGCGCCGGCTCAGAGGGCACGACGACGAGGGTGCGACGCTGCAATGGCACGAAGAAGGGCGTGGCGGTGGGAGGGGGGAAGGGGCGGTGTCGCGCCGGTGTGGAGGAGGGCCTGGAGGCGAGGGGCGGCGCGCAAACTGGAGAAGATCCATGGCGAGGGGCGCCGCCTACTCGCCCCTTGCTTTGCAGCCGGTGGCAGTGAGGGAGTTGCGGGAGGAATGGGAAAATATTTAGGGTTAGGTTTATATATCTCTATGATTGGGCTATTGCGCTAGACCATATTAGGCTATAATTGTCTAAATTTAGAGGGCGAAGTCTAATTCGAGGCCTTGCGGGTGGAGACCTCCCCCCGCCCCCACTGCCCCATGGGTGGAAAAACTCCCTCGTCCCTACCCCCGTAGGGGAGGATCCCCGGCGGGGCACCACCCCACCGGAGGAATTGACAAGCCTGTTCGCAACCGCCATCAGGAGTGAATCAGGAGCCTACACGTGGAAGGACGGAGTGAGGTGCCGAACCACGGCGGCCTCCCACCGACCTTTGCTTCATTTGAACCTCTGACAGGATGGTCCCCATGGCAGTTATGGGTGTAATGACGGTTTCCATTGTGGTTATACCTATCAGGTGGGTCCCTAATGGCAGTGCCCTCAACGTCCTATTCTCCAACACATTTGACGATATAAAAATTCTGAGATCTGAGTTAAGGCCAAGCTACACTCCCTTTCATGGAGTCATTCCCGGGTTATCCGCAACACTGCTCGGGCAGATCTCTCTCCCGGTCACCTTCGGCACCAAGGACAACTTCATGACAGAAAATATTTGCTTCGAGGTGGCTGATTTTGAAACTGCTTACCACGCCATCTTGGGAAGACCAGCACTATCCAAATTCATGGTTGTTCCACTTTACACATACATGATGATGAAGATGCCAGGTCCTAAAGGTGGTGATTTCTCTGCGAAGTGATGTTCGACAGGCTTCAACTGTGACAGAGAGTTGTGACATATCTCAGATTCTTGATATTTCCAAGGAACGTGAACAAATCCGACTGATGTTGACTGAGGTCCAACAGGATGAGGTGCCGGCAAGCAAGATGTCCATGATCGGAGCTAGAGACGCCAAAATCAAGAAGATCCCTCTTAGCCCAAATGACCCAGCCAAGACGACTGTGATAGGGGCAAATTTAGATTGTAAATAGGAAAGCGCAACCATCACCTTCCTTGAAAATAATAAAGATATTTTTGCGTGGAAACCTTCTGATATGCCTGGAATCCCGTGGGAGGTGATTAAGCACTCATTGAACGTCAACGCTAACACCAAACCAATTAAGCAACAACTACGTCACTTTGCATCCGACAAACATGATGCAATCAAAGACGAAATCGAGAAGCTCTTAGCTGCTGGTTTCATTAAAGAGATATACCACCCCAAGTTGTTGCCCAAACCGAAACTGGTAGAGAAGAACAACGACCAATGGCACATGCACGTAGACTACATAGATTTAAACAAGGTCTATCCCAAAGATCCGTTTGGTCTACCGCGCATTGATCAGGTCGTCGATTCAACAACCGGATGTGATTTACTCAGCTTCTTGGATTGTTACTCGGGTTATCACCAAATCAGCTTGAAGATTTTGTTTATTATGCCGTTTGGAGTTTACTGCTACATTGCCTTTTGGACTAAAAAATGTTAGGGCTACGTACCAGCGGATGATCCAGAGGTGTTTGTAGACCTAGATAGGCCAAAATGTCGAAGCTTACATAGATGACGTGGTGATCAAGACGCAACACAAGAATGAACTTATAGCTGACCTTGAGAAAACCTTCCGGAATATTCGATCCTTCCGGAGTAGCTTGAAAGGTAGAAACACAAGGACAAGCTTGAGACCCTCTCGAAAAAGCACGAAGGTAAATCTTCTTATCTTGTGAGCTTGACCCGAGTCCTGTTCTCCTTACTAATCTCTCTTCCAATTTATCGTGTAGATTTAAAGAAAAAGGCTGCCAATGAACTCAGTGCTATGAAGACCAAGCACAATGATGAGTTGATGAAGATGAAGGCCGAGTTGGAGGAAGCCAGGAGAATGAATGCCGAGCTCTGCCAAGCTGCAGAGCCCATCCTCAACATCCTTCATGCAGCTACTGCTGAATCCAACACTTCAAACCTCCAATCTGTGATTGAGCACCTCCAGTCGGCTCCCACAAGACTAAAGAAGATCATCCTTGAGAGTGCCAGCATCGCTTGTGGTCAAACATTGGCTGTGATATAATCACTGTACCCCAAGCTTGACCTCGAGCCAATCACCTCAGGGTACGCACAAGGGACGACTGACGAGAAGGCTCTTGAGCTTCTGGATCAGGTAGACGGCATGGCATGGGTTATGGCCAAAGATGCCTTGTATCCTGAAGAAGAGGACAATGTATAAACTTTAGTAGAATCTGACTCAAAAATAGCTATTGTAATATTACTGTATAATGTCTGAATGATTTCTGCTTATGAAATCTTTTTCTCTTTCACCAAGTTGCATGTTATTAATTCACCTTAAATCGATACGTTTAAACACTCATCGATAATCAAATGAGCTTCATGATCTAGCAAGTGATTTAAATAACATGAGTCGGCAAAGATATTTTTGTTATGCCTTATATTTAAACACTTATCCTGACTAGTTCTTGAGTATAGGAACCCGGCTAAAGCAATCAAAGCCCCTTTGCATACCAAACAAGAACATCAGTAAATAGAGCTTCATAATTAGGCATGAAAAAATTCTGACTTTATTAAAGACAGAGCTCTTACATGCAGCCCCCGACTGGCTACTCTTGTAACAAAGGGACTCGACGCAGGAAATCAATAAATAAAAATAAATAAAAAATGCTTAGTGTAGAAGGGACGTAGTTGCTCTATATTCCAAGAGTTGTCCACCAAAGATCCATCTTCACGCTTAAGGCGATAAGCACCTGGCCTTGTTACTTCAGCAATGATGAACAGGCCTTCCCAGATCGGAGATAGCTTATGTCTGTTCTGGGTAGTTTGAATTTTTCTCAAGACTAAATCACCCACTAGAAAAGCTCGACCACGTACATAGCGATTGTGATAACAACGTAGGCCTTGTTGGTACTTAGCCAACTGAAGTACTGCGATATCGCGTGCTTCCTCCAGTCGGTCAATATCATCCAGTCTTCCGTCTTCAGAGCTGGACTCGTCATATGCTCGAATTCGTAGAGACTTGTGGCCAACTTCAGTCGGCAGCATAGCTTCCACGCCATAGACGAGAAAAACGGTGTGCAACCTGTCGCTCGACTTGGTGTGGTTCGCAAGGACCACAATATAGATGGCAACTCTTGCACCCACTTGCCCGCATAAGGCTTGAGTCGATTAAAGATCCTAGGCTTAATGCCCTGAAGAACCATGCCATTAGCTCGCTCGACTTGCCCATTGCTA
>CM002483.1:6083434-6098213 GCA_000325765.3 Leersia perrieri
GCTCGATGTATTTCTTGAGCATGTAGCAGTCTTTCACCGAATGGTTACCATTCGGATGATATGGACACTTTTCGGCCAATACTTGCTCGTAGTCTGAGATCTTGAAACGGTGTTGGTGACTGAAACGATCAGCTGCAGCAACAAGTTCCTCGGGCGACGCTTCCACTCTAATGAACGATTAGCTTCCTTGTGGTCCTTAGAAGGTTTTTCCTCCTTTTCTCTCAGCGCGAACGCCGGATGCTTGTCTCCACGGACTACTCGAACGGCTTCGGCTGATGCTGCATACTTATTAGCCATCTGAAACAGTCGACTGACGATGTGGGGTGGCTTGCGAGTGAACTTGTGGATGAATTCCACATCTCTGACTCCTTTCCTGAACGATGCAATGATGATCTCGTCCTTGATGTCGGGGATATTGTTCCTGACTTCCGAGAACCTTTTGATGTAGTCTTTAAGGGACTCGGTGGGCCCCTGCAGGAGTTGCAAGAGATCGTATTGATCCCCGGGGCGCTCATAAGTGCCTTGGAAGTTGGCAATGAAGAGCTCCCATAACTCGGTCCATGATCCGACTGATCTATGGGGTAAACCAGCGAGCTAGTTACGAGCCAAGTCCGATAGCACTACTGGGAGGTAATTAGCCATCACTCTGCTGTCTCCTCCTGCAGCTCGTATCGCCAGGGTATAAACGATTAGCCAAGCACTGGGGTCGGTTTTGCCATCATATTTCTCGATCCCAGTGGGCTTGAATCCTGTCGGCCATGTAACTTGTCGGGGATCAGAGGTGAAGGCTAGGACGCCTTCATCAAAATTATCGCGCCTGGGAGGCGAGATGCCGAGTTGTCGATGATGATATTCGTCCCACTGTTGATCTGACTCCTGTCGCTCGCGTCTCTTGTTGCTGATGACGTGGCGGAGGTCGTGGTGAATGAGTTCACGGGCGTCCGAGTGAGGCTAGCGAAGATAACCGTCATGGTCTTGTCGTAACCTCTCGTGTTCCTAATCCAATCGGCGCCGCTCCTCATCGTTCCTTCGTTGTTCTTCTTCGAGTATCATAAGATTCCTTTCTCGCTCCGCTCTTTGACTCGGGGTGGTGACTGAATAACTCTGTGATGCAGATGTTTGGCCGAGTGATGATTTAGAAGGCTCTCGGTGCCATGGGGGTGGAGTTGTCTTTGAGGTTGACTCGGCAACTGCCTGGTTGTGATGTTGAACCCCTATTGCCGAAACGAGAGCTCGGGCCTTTGTTAGCTGCGTTGTAAGGGATGCCGCAGCTGGTACATCTTCCATGAGAGTAGTCAACAGTGTTTGAGCAGCCGCTATGTTCTGTTGGGGAGTAGTGAAGACTTGCTCCCCCTCATGAATTGTGCTGAATCGCTGCTGCACTCGCCTGCTTGAGATGGCGTGTCGTCGGGTCGCAACCTCACGGGCGCGTATTTCCTCTTCACGGAGTCGTTGGGCTTCTGCTTCTTCGAGCTCTTTTCGTCATCATTCATCCTCAGCCCTTGCCTCTTCCAGCTGTTGCTACGCTTGCTCGAGGTTGCCGGCTTGTCGTTCGATGTCCACTACTCGTTGGGCGAGTTGTTCAGCAGTCAGTGGTGCATCTGTGACCTCAGCCATGAAGATCCCGTGTACCGGGGAAAAGCTGCCGGAACTGCTTTGCTCGAGGTCATCGAACTGAATTGATTCGTTGAGAAAAGCTACTTGGTGTTCCTCTCCTTCTCCGTACACCACTGAGTTCTCAGAATCTGAGTCATCATCACTCGGATTTTGCGCACCCGACCCTTGGTTGCGGTAAGCCTAGAGATCCGCTCTAAAGAGCATTGCGTCGATTGATGCTGGTGGCTTCTTGTACCAATCCTCCTTGAATTCCAGATCTCTGCATCCCCTAAAGAACGCGTCCACAGCCTGGTTGTTGGTTATGGCTGGCTTGTCCTCCATGATTGCGTTGAAACGTCGAAGATAAACGTGAAAAGGCTCTTCAATTCCTTGGAGCAGTTGGGCCAACTCTTGGTTGGGTGTTAGTACTAGTCGAGGAGTTCTCCGCTTCTGCACCCAAACCTTCTTGCGAAGTGGCGACTAATGTCCTTCACTCGGCGTTGAGGGTTGTTGGCGTTTGGCTTGTTCCCTGCGTTGCTTGCACGCTTCCTCGCGTTCACGGTTTTTGTGTTCAGCATCCTCCCGCAGACTTCTTCGCATGGAAGCAATGAGACTGTCCTCCTTCCTTGGCCCCGAATACTGAACTCCGGGTGCTCCGTGGATGTTGGCCAGCTGCATCAGGTTTTTGATGCTCTTGGGCGCATGACGATATCACAATCGGATCATATCCTGGTTTCTGAGGCCATGATAGAAAATGGATAGGGCCAACTGCTCTGAGACAGGCTCGACTCGATCGAGTGCTTGTAGAAAGCGCCGAGTAAATTTGCCGAAAGATTCACCCGGCTCCTGAGATAACTCACCGTAGAGGCGATACGCTTCAGGGTTGTTGTCAGTGTTGAAGACCCTACTCCGAGGCATCTGGGTTGGAGTAATCCTGGGATATTGATTTCGGGTTGACGTAGATCCATGTTGCTGAAGCCGAGTCGGAGTCGACTCTAAACCAGCAGTCGGAGTCGGAGTTGCCTTGGATGTCGGATCCCGAGGTTGAGTCGGAGTCGATTATGGTTCCAACGTCTCGATCTCCATCGTCTTGCTTCTCGATTCGCACGACGCACGACGCCTGGTAGATCGACTCTGCTTTTTCGGCATGGGCTGGTAGCATGCCGTGATCTTGACGGTGCCATCATCGACTTGAGAAATCACGCGACTCAAGAGGTGAGTCGTTTGCTCAGCGATGTTGGGAAGACCCATTCTCCGTGAAGGCATCAGATGAGTTGATCTCCTCCGTCTGAGTCCTAAGTTCTCCATTGGAATCGGCGATGAAGCTGAAGGAGCCAAATCGGAGTTCCGTACCTGGTGGGACGATTGATCCGGCGAGTGGGTGTTGACGAAGATGCCATCTAACTTCTCGTCGAGAAATCCGGCGCCACCCCTACCTGGCACGCCAACTGTCGGTGTTTTGAACCGGCAATAAACTATATAGGGCTACGCACGAACTCGAAAGCTAGATGGTGACGGAACACAAGGATTTATACTGGTTCAGGCCCTCCGATGGAGTAATAACCGAAATCCAGTCTGAAGGAAGTATTCCGCCAAGTTTGTATGATGTATGGTGTGGTATGTTGGTGATTGTTTTCGTACCCCTAAGGGCTCTCTGGTCCCCTCCTTATATAGGGAGAGGGGACCGAGTCATTTAGGAATCCTAACCCTAAACGGCTTAGGGTTTCCCTGTCTGTTACAATATCTACCCGGCCGATTGCCGTAGAACACAAGGCAAGGCCCAACCGGGTGATTTATCTCTTTACATTTATGAACTCCGAGTTACATACGACTCGGGATATGCCTTATCTCTTGGATTGCGCCGTGGGAATCAAGGCATTGATGGGCCGGGCCACTTTGCCTTCCTTCTATCGATCTTCTAGAACATCCCTTCTTCGTGGGCTAACAATGGTTCGAGTGGATACCCGGCACCCATATTCTCCACACAATGAGAAAGGATGTGAATGTCACCTCTCCAGCAACTAGCTCCATTAAGAAGATTTTGTCACCTCTGAAGACGCCGATTCTCCTACTCCTTTGGCGGTTGCAACCGCGGGGGTTTTGGGGGCTTGGGCTGCAGAAGGGAAGGTAAATGTGAGGCAGTTGAGAGAATGCGAGACTTTTATTCCAATGAAAACCCAGAGCAATCCTCGCTCTCTCAATAATTCCCCCGGATCAACAAAAAAGATTAGAGGGAAACCTGGAGGGGTTGTGGCCGATTCATTCCTGCTGATCGGGTCGTCGCTCGCGGAGGTCGTTTCTTCCCGGCACGCCTTTTTGGAGGTCCTTTCCGTGCCGGATGGAGCTTTGTTCTTCGTCATGGAAAGGGAGTGGCGTGGATGCTAGGAAGGTCGAAGATGAAGGGACGACGGAGACGGGAAAAGCGGTGATAGACGAGCGTGTAGGAGTGGAAGATGGAAGGGCGTCGAGCGAAGTGAATGGCTCGTCTCCTTGAGGATCCCTTTTCATAACCTGGTTACCCGATGTTTCAGTTTTTGAGATTTTTTCCCGCCTAAAGTTTTGGGAGTTTGTTGAGGAAAGAAATTTTAGACTTCAATACAAATGAAGAGAGACTAGAACCCTAGGTCTTCGTCGGGATCTCCTTGCCTTCTCGAATTTCCGAGAACGGTCATAGGGGCTCACATAGACAACCGAGTTTAGAACTAGGGCTGAGTCGCATTTGAGTTGAAATCGGGGGCTACTGTTAGGATTACGGATAAGGGATATCCTCATTATTCAGAAACACAGAGTACAAGGAAAGGCAAGCCTGTGGGAGTACGGAAAGAAGACCAAAGTATATAAGGAAATTGTCACGTAATGCGGAAGGAGTCTGTATTCCTGGAGGCCAAAACGGAGTCCTACTCGGGGGAGATAAAGACTTTTCTTGATCGTACAAGACCCACAGTTCGAGTCCTACACGAGGACTGCTGGTGGCCTACGGTATAAAAGGATTGCTACCCCCACAGGCCAAGGGATGGATCAACCAAGATGCCAGAGCCAGAAGTATAGTTTCATAGTCATAGCCACCAAAGCCGTCGAGATCGTATTCGACCCTTTCGAGTATAATCTTGCCGGATCCCCGATTCCACACATTGTACTCTGTACTCGGGATTTATCCCACCAGCAATCCCATATAAACTGGAGTAGGGCTAATTACCTTCTCGAGGCCTGAACCAGTATAAAAATACTTGCCTTAGCTACTCGATCATGTCGTATTACATTAATCCTTATGCCAATGTTCCCCCGTCATCTACATACCCCGTCTATGGATACCAGCCGTTGACAATACTTGATCTATCCACGTCGCTCTAGCCCTAGTGGCAACACGAACGGCCTCCAACCATCCACCACCCTTCACGCTGTCCATGTCACTACTACTTGATAATTTTGCCTACAAGTCGGTAGGCTGCAAGGATGTTGGTATTTCTTAATGGCATCCCTGGAAATATTATTCTCAGCGACGACGACTCAAAATATGAATGGTAATCTATGGTTTACAGAAATACACCCGCAAGAGCACGTATATACTATTGTAGCATTTCACCTAGAAATATTCCAATGTATCGTATTTAATCCTATGGGAAGATTTGTAAGAGCGAAACTATACCAATAAATTATATGTACTTGCATACGTTATAGTCCATGTAGGGATAAGTCAACCATAAGGGTAGGTTGCAAACATCTAAGGACTAGCTAACTCATACAATCCTAAATAAAGCTAAGTGGTGGTAGTTAGTTTTGTTCCATTCATGTACTTCTAATTATACAACTCCTTAATCTATTCTAATCAGTATACAATATGTAGTATAACCCCTTTAACAATGCAGCATAACTAGGTCTAAGCATAGCTATGCCTTCTCGATGCATCGCAAGACTATCACGGGTTGTCGAGTTCCTTACGACAACCTGTCATAGCCATCCAACTGAAGCAGGATACAGAGGTGTATCCAACCCCAGGAAAGGAATATATACTACCTGGGGGGCTCCCGTATAGAGTTGTCGTCATCAACGGCTTGCAAATCACCCAGGGTACATAAGTCCAAATAATGGTAAGTGGTAACCTAAGCCCTATGCTTAAATTACTACTTATTATTTACTCTATAGCCTTGCGACTGAAGTAGAAGTCCTGAAGCCATAACTCTTGGCCTAGCCTAAGCAAACTAATGACCCAGTAGTTAGACATTACGCCATCATCAATGCAAATCCTAGAAGGTTTAACTACACATATTATACTAATAATGTATAAACTAAGCATGGCACTTATATTTTATGGTTGGAATAAAGCACTGACCTTGTATAAAGAAGAATATTATGTTGATAAATGGAAGTCTTACAAGGAAGAAAGGAAAAGCTATAGAACTTTACCGAACTCCCCGAAGCTTCCTTTGGACTTGGAACTATTCTAACTCTACTCCACTAGCACTATACTAATACTAATTTTTGTAGAGAAGCTTGATCCTTGCTTGAGTGTGTGTTGGAGAAGTGAGTGAGGTCCTCCTTATATAGGGCTTGATGGCGGAAACTTTCAATGGGAAATAACCATCATGCCCTTTGGAACTGCCATCAGAAAGCAATCCAGTGCGTCCACGTGGAAGATCGGTGGGAGAGGCGGCCAAAGTGGTTTGGTTGAACCAGGTCAGCCTTCTACTGACGCCAGCTTCCTCTGAGTCTCTGATAGGTGGGCCCTTATGACGGTTTGAGGTGCCTTGGCAGTTACTTCGGCTGTTATCTCTATCAGGTGGGCCCTCTTATCCTCAAGCTTGCTTGAGACTGAGGTTTCATCCATATTATCTTCTCCATTTGATTTATTTTCCCTACAAACAAATATTTGCAAGTACAAGTGAAAATAGATTATTCTGAAATAAATATGCAATTTAAGCATAGCTAGTTCCCCTTTATTTTAGTTAAATTGACAATCAAAATTAGTCCATAACGACCGCCAACAAAGGACACTGATGGAGAGGCTCTCTCTAACCCCAATGATGCTACTGAGGATGGGCATCATGTGACACATTGTTCTTCCTGCTCCATGGCTGCAGGTGGTGTGACCACAGTTGTAAAAGGAAGTGGGTGTCGTTGGTTGTCGAACTTGTGGTTAGGGCTAGACGGATAGATTCGGCTCGGCGACGGATTAAGCAGTGATGAGGCTACATGGATTGTTGTAGGGTGATGACAGAGATGGAATGACGCGCAGGTCCATCTTCCATGCCAGTGAACTCGGTTCTAGCTATGGCAATCCGGTCATGGGGTGGGGGTGGAAGGAGGCTAGGGAAGTCCGCAAAATGCTCAACGTGGTGCCAGGCAGCCATATCTGGTTGTGCCATGGCAGTGTTGAGACGACTACCTGATGGAGCTGCAGCAACGAGTACTCTGTGGTGGACGGAGGCTCTCATTGGAGCAGCGAACGGAGATGGTTGGCGAGGCGACAGGTTTGGTGACACGGCTAGTATGGTGGGTCCGTGGGGCCATGACAACGCCAGCACGATTCAGGGCACACATTCGGCCGCCTAGGCCATGGCGACGTTTGGGTGGTGTCTCGGTCGAGCGGTGGCGAAGACAATACAATGGCATTCTATAGTATCGCAGGTGTTGGAAATCAAGTTAATTTTCAATATAATTTAATCCAAATTTTGTTAGAAAATTATCAATATCATAACATTAAAGAAAGGAAATTATTTTTAGCAGCGAAAACATATGAATCGTCCAATAGATCACGATAATGCCAACCATTTCATCAAAGATATGAAGATGAATGTGTAGAGTTCATACCCAGAGTTGAAAGAAGTAGTCGATCCACTTGATCTGCCATACGGTTGCTTCTATTGCCTCCTAGTCCATCACCAGATCTGTCATGTTGCCTCCATTGCCTCCTAGTCCATCTCGAATGCTTTTGCCTCCATCTCCATTGCTGCTCTCTATGTTCATCGTCATGAGGAAGAAACCCTTGAGCAGTCGTGTTGATGCGCTCTCCAAAAACTATATTGTGTGTCTACCCATGTAGGTACTCGTCATAGGGCATTATTTCCAGAGCCCTGCTCGTTCCAAGAACTTGTGCACGCAAGTGCTTAGAACTAGGGATGAAGAGAGGCAACATAGAAGCAGATTATAGATGATTAACCAATAGAATATGTGTCTACTCCCATGTGCCTGGTAGATCAACTCCATTCTTCTTTTGTAGGAGATGGAATATGAAGATGAATGGTCTCGTCGAAGGAAAAACGGAAGAGAGTACTAACCAACTATCAACCACCATTTCACCATTAACCAACCATCAATTAGTTATAATTGAGGAGGTTTATACTCCATTATTCAATTATTAAAATTCTCAAAAACTCTTAATTTTTCCACTTAATAACCCATGAACCAATGAAATATAATTTATTTGATTTATTTCTAGCATCACAAGTTTTGAAATTTATTTGATTTAAATGGATCAGTTACCCAATTAAATCTAACAGCTGGTGCGTACAACATGTGGAGCCACCATGATTAGGCGGTGCAACAAATTGGAGCAATAACATGAGTGTCAGTGGTGACTACGCATTGACAGTGTGCAGTGTAGTGGTGGAGTGTTGTTGTTAGAGTTTCTCGAGGGTGGCCGACACGATGAAGCCTTCAGGCATCACATTCCCTTTTTTAGGTGTTGTCTAGGCATCTCTCCCCCACCTTGGTGGAATCATCTCGGTGAAAACCCTCCAGAATTCCTGGACGGATGGTGGTGGCTCTCGCTGTGTCGCGTCCTACCTAGAGACGTCATCTAGGAGGTTCTGGTATCTTCTAATCCACTTCAGCCGGTTGTTTTAGATTTCTAGGATCACTAGGGTATTGATCTAGAGGTAATCGACTAGCTCATAGGGTATAAATTGGTATTGTTCTTCGGGAGAGTGAGAGAGTTGCCTTCATCATTAGAGCTTGACGAAGCCATGGGGAGAGCACGAGACGACGGTGACGGTCCCAGGGGTTGGATGACAGTGTCGGGGTAGAAACGGGATGGCGACCGTGTCGGGGTAGAGGTCGGTGATGCCGGAGTTGGTGACGACGGTGTCGGTGGAGATGGCATGAGTGATTCCCCCGTTCCTGCGCCTTCCTGATCGGTCGGACTCATTAGGGTTTGTGGGGAGCGTTTGGACACGACAAAACTTGGTTTGCATGCCCCAGCTGCTCCCCCTTTTATTTGGCGCAATACGAGAGGGGCCCACAGCCATGGTACGGCTGAGAGCCCTCCTGACCAGGGCGCGTGGGGGATCGGTCTACCAAGACCGATTCCCCCGGAGATCACACAACTAACAGGTTGATGTAAAGCTCATGGATGGTCAACAGGTCTCTAATAGGGAGAGGGATCTTTCTTCTCATTCGCCACATCCCTCTTAAACCCATTGCCTTAGCGATAATTAGGAGGCTGAGCACCTTAGTCTGTGCTGTTAGTTACATCCTTCGTTATGTGCATGCTTTGTCGGCAAGTAGTGGTGCTTTTTTTTCTTTTTCTTGATTGTAGCTTCCATAGTTATAATCTTGTAATCTTTTACTGCTATATTCATTCAAACATGCACTATCTTGTGTGTGGTTCGTTCCAAAAAATATTTGGCGGCTGTTGCTGCAAATAATCAGGTGGTTGCTCCTACAATGAAGCTAATACTATTGGCTCCTTGATCCTCATAGTCCAGCTGTTGATGAGGCTGAAGTGGTGCGGCTGGTGCCATCTCCAGTGAAGATTGGTGCTAGAATAATTTGTGGTGCAGGACTTTTGGTCGATACAAGCCACCATCCTCGACTGTGTTGGCTTCCTCATTTGGAGAAAGGGAACAATACCGAGAATCTTCCTCCTTTCATTTAGCCTCTCTAAGTCTTTACTTTCGTATTCAGATTTTGTACCGTCAGTAAGACTGTTGCTTGTGATACTTTGCAATGCTTACATATGGCTTGGGCTACTTGTGTTAAAATTTCTTTCAAAATCTTGTTAATTTATGTCATAATTTGCATATTTGCTAAAGTTTGTTAAAAATCAGCTCAGAATTTTGATTTCACTTGAAACAATTGAAAATTTAATGTATAAAATACAGGCAAAAACACAAATGATGTACACAATTAAGGGCATGAATGTAAGGAAAACAAGAGTATAAAAGTCTTTTCGCTATTGAATTCACACCGTGAAACTAGCCGTCTAAAACAAGGACAAAAGTTCGCTTCATGAAAATAAAAACAAGGGTAAAAATACCAAACTCTAAAAAAGGGGTAAAAATTACAGTTGAACATGAAAGTAAGAGCAAGAACATAAGTATCCTTAAAAATACGAGAATGTATGCTATGCACACCAGACGTTTTAGGCATACTCTATGTGTACCAACTAATAAATATCATAAAAATATATAGGAAAATGGATGGTGAGCCCCCGAGTACGCCCCCCACCCCACCCTCGCCGGCGTCTTCCTCGACACCGCCGGCGACCAGATCCACCAGTCCTTCTACCTCTTCCCCTTCGGTTTTTCCCTTCCCCGAGCGTGTCAGCCTTGGCTCTCTTCCGGACGAGTCATTGTCCTCCCTAGATCTCCTTCAAACATAGGTTCTCTGAGCGGATCTCACCGGCTCTGATATAGATCCTCTCGGCCCGCATGCTCTCAAGCAGCTGGCAGGGTGTCAGTCTTCGGGCGGACAGCCGGCAGTTTCCAAGGTGATGCGCAGCCCATCCACTGCTCCCATCTCGGCATCTATTGCAATCGGAGATGGCGTGCCGCTGGTTGCTGCGGCACATTCAAAACCTACGCAGGAGGCGTCCCCGACTACAGCCGTACTCCCAGACTGGTCTTCTCAGGGTTGGACCGAAGTCAAGCCAAAGTACTGGTGGAGATCTTCTCATCGCCGCGAATCCAGCTCCTCCATCCCTGCATTCAAGTCGGGCAACGCTCGAAGCTCATTTAATCCTCCACCGGCCGCTTTGAAGGCTAATCCTCTTCTACAGCTCTTTAGGCCCCCATTGAATCGCAAGATAGGTAAAACATAGGAACATGAGAAACATAGGAATTCTACAGGAATGCAACTACAAAACTAAGGATTGCAAAAAACATAAGAAAGTTATAGAAATAGTTGTTTGGTTAGAGTATAGGAATTTCACAGTAAAAGGAATGTCAGGAAGTGTATAATAGATGTCACTTTGATTTTAATTGTCATTTGCATCCTCTTGTCAGTGTGGTCTTTGTACTTTGCATGTTATTTACCTCGATCTACGCACTCGTGATGGAAAAAGAGGTCAGATTGGATGTTTTGATTCATGTGTTCCACCTGTGAAATGAGGCCCATAGGAAAATTTCCTCCAACTTTGCTATCCATCAATCCTATGAATCAAATACTGCTAAAGTGATAAATCCTATAGGAATTAGAATCCTTCACTTTTCTTAAAGCGAAGGCAGCAGGGCGTTGCTTCAGGTGCCTCTCCAAAGATCACATAGTAGCAGAGTACAGACATCGCGCTCGCAGGTGCCCTCGCAGCCGGGACACCTGGGCCGCCTGGTCGTTTCTTCCACAACTCCCTCTATTGTAGACAGGCTGGTGTTTCCCCCCTTCCGGCCCCAGGCAAGCCAGCAAGCAGGGTGGATTTCGTTCGACGCTGCCCTGCCTCGCACTGCTGTGTTGCGTCAGGCTGAAAACAGGTTGAGCAGGCTGGCGGCTTTTGTGCTCATCACAGGTCTTCGTCGAACCACCAACGCCCGCCAGGTGAACAGGGAGGATCTCGCTGTTTCGGCAACAGCAGGTGGAGACTACCTGGTGGTCTACAATACGCGTGAGCTGCGCAGCACGCTGCTGGCAGCTAGCCCCTTCCGTGCAGAAGACATCGATGCACCAGGGCGATAGCCACGAGGGTGTGCCTGATCAAGCCTAGTCTGAGACCACGGTCAAGACTTTGCTGAATGATGCCTGCTTGCTTGTTGATTTAGATGATCCACAGACAGAGATGGAAACTGCTTGTGTCTGTGCTTGCGTTTGGACCTCAGACCCGAACTCCATTCCTAAGGAGGTGATCTTGGAACTAGAAGAACCGCTCCCCCTTTAGGGTCTTGCCGTACCTGGACATGCACCTTGACTTCGAGAGTTTGAGCCCACAGGAACCGCCACAACTCGCCTGAGTTCATGCCTCCAATTGAAACTGATCCGCTCCCAGCTTTATTCTTGCAGGATGCACAGGTTGGTGACAAAGGAGACCCAATGGTGGATGAGGTTGCCTCCCTGACGCCGCCGGTTTCTCAGCCTAACAAGAATGCTGCTGATACCGATGCTGGTCTGGAGGACAAGCTGGCTGAATTTCTGGGCAGGTCTTTGTTCCACCGCAGGTTCCCCTACTGCCGACACCAAAGAGAAGGGTGGTTCGCCAGCACCAGGTTGTGCTGAAAAAGAGCCCGATCAGGGCAAATACTGGAGGCAGAAAAAGTGAGCGCCTCGCCAAGAAAACGGCGGCACGCATGTCTAGGACATTGCCAGGGAAGTGCTGATGAAGAAAGCCGGCATCATCCAACAGAATGAAGCTCCTGATGAAGCGGCAAAGTACACCGACCTCTACTAGAAGAAGCTCATGCGAAGAAGCTCATGCCGGAGGTCATTGAAGCTTTCTCGGCGTTGGTTGCGGGTTGTGGCCTGGGACCGGCGACCAAGAAGAGTTGAACTAATGGTGTAACTTTGCTGCTCCCTTTGTTGGCCCATGTTTCTTAGGTCCTCTAGCTGTTGTTCCAGTGGGTGTCCCTGTGTCGTTTATGTGTTTTCTTTATGTTCGTCGTTGGCGACGCGTCGTCAGTTATCTGCTGGTGGTGAAACTGTGAAACCAAATGTGTTTTTGGTCTATTATGATGGAAATTAGCAAGTGTCCAAGAAGTGCCTGTGTTGACTAACATGGGTCAGGTTGCGATATTTGTGCCCGAAAGAAGATGGTTCGGTCTATTTGTGTGCAGGGTTACTTGTGGTCAACCTTGGTTAATGGCGGACCGGGATCAAACTCAGGGAGAGTTGGGATCTAGCACGGTCAAGGATGTCAGATGACAAGGTGGGACGCAAGTATACACGGTGGACGGACGCCGTGGCAGGAGATCGTCGCAAACTTGATGCACAAGTCAAGAAGGATGCAAATCAAACTTCCCTTTGCAAGACCTCGCGGTGGGTGGAATGGCCCGGGATGGAGATGGCCCATCTTGGCCTAGTCCACAAGAGGATCAAGCAAGGAGAAAAATTTGCACCGCACAAAAAGAATCAAAAATAGACTTTATTTGCTGTGCTGAGGGACTCAAAATGGACTTCATCAGCAACAGCAGCAGGCGGCCTGGCCCGGCTCGGCAACGGCAGCTGACGTGCGGGCCCGGCGTGACGCGTGGCGACACAGGAGAGGTGTGGGAGCTCACGCGGTTTCGACGCAGCGTGACAGTTCGAGGGAGACATTTTGCACTGGTGGACAGATGCTAGGAGACGGGTTCCGAAAGAGTTAAAACAAATTTTTGATGGAGGCTTTGTGTACATTATATGGGCTATATGGCTAGAAAGAAATAGTAGGATTTTTGACAATGCCTATGGAACGGTGGAACAAGTAGTAGATAGGGCAAAGGAGATTTTCATAGCGAGAGAGACAGCCCTGCGAGAGAGAGCGCCCTAGAACCAGATTAGTGCCCCGCAATTGCTCGTGGGGGAGTCTAGTGTTGTTTCTCCTGTTTTCTACTGGTTTGCACCGTGCTAAGTACGGAGGGGTCAAGCTACTTGCTTTTGTAACACCGTGTGTACTCGTCCTTTTTGGTTTTCTTCCCCTTCTTATATTGAATGGTAGAGCTCCTGTCTTTTCCCTAAAAAACAAAAATTATAGAAAAAATTATATATGTGCTTACAATAGTACAACACATATTTGTAGAGTCTCATCTTAAAATTCATTGTACATAAAGAGTAATAAAAAGACAATTCTGATACAATTTTAGTCAAAACTATTAGATTTTTTCATGTTTTTGTTACAGCTAAAATATAATGAATTTTAACATGAAATTTTACAGATGTGTGTAGTACTGTCAGAAGCACATATGCAATTTTTTCTGGATTTTTCGGTAATAATTGTTAGTTAGTGTGCACAGAGTGTACACGAGAAGCTTGTACGCATAGAATATATTCCCTAAATATACTCCCTCCATCGATAAATATATGACAACGTCAAACAAAAAAGAAAGATTTATAGAGAGTAAGATTAGAAATAATTGTGTTATTATAACTCGTAATGTGGGTGTGTGTAGTCTAGTTCGTCACCTTAAAATTTCTCAAACTAATCATTATGGTTCGGCAATCAAAATTGTTAATTGTTTATACATGTACCTTGCCGAACATACCGATCAATCCTCATGCTTGGATTTTAAAACATCCAACTAGTGGAACCCTCCGGCTG
The DNA here is from genome assembly GCA_000325765.3 of Leersia perrieri. Taxonomy (NCBI): domain Eukaryota; kingdom Viridiplantae; phylum Streptophyta; class Magnoliopsida; order Poales; family Poaceae; genus Leersia; species Leersia perrieri. The sequence goes on from CM002483.1 coordinate 6,097,464, forward strand.
CTAATTAAATTTGCTTAAGCAATATCCGAATTTTATCAATCAATTCGGCTATGTAAAGCATATTCCAAGTCCATGCCCCCCAGTTATGTATTGTGGACTGCAAATTCATGGTGAAATCAACCATGTGTCCAGTCAAACCGACATGTGAGATGCGGTCAGACTGGCCATAAAATAAGAATTAGACCGGCTATGCATGCATGATTAAATAAGCCTGATCTACAAACTATGTTGCCAATTTTATTATCTAAGCATCGGCTTATAACAAACAAGATTCGTATAGACTATCTTCGTAACCAGATGCTTGTTGTGTCAAAATATTGGCTAACATATTCTCTTTTCTAGATGTAGACGAAATTGTAAAACACAAGTTAATATGCCTATACAACTTATTCAAATGGCTATCAAAGTGGACACCAAAGAGTATTCCTAGCCAATTGACATATGACTAATAATGAATCACCAAAAGTATTGATATGACTCACACCATAGGATTTAAGAAATATGAATAAAAAGTATTGCAACAGTGTATAAATATTTTAATAGGGCCAATATTGCAAAATAATAGTTCTACATGATATTATAGCAAGACAAATAACATATTGGTCATTAATGCAAACCGAAATACTAAGAATCAGAATTTCCATGGTGCAAGAACAATAAAATAATCATCAATGCAACATGAGTATGGTAATTCATAATATAAAAGCATGATTTGGCTTTTCATGTATTTTAAAGACATATGAGCCAAAT
>CM002483.1:6098313-6124389 GCA_000325765.3 Leersia perrieri
TGTATTGTGTGCATCGGAAAGAGTGATGTCCTCATCATTTAACAAAATTAGGTAATTTAAACCTTGTGGGTTCCTTAGGAGGTGTATTTATGCATTCCCTAAATATCTCACGTATGCGTTCTAGAGTGAGATCCGGCGGCCTTTGATTAGGTTGCGGCCGAACGGGAGATATTTGTGCAACTTATGGTGTAATTGGTGGTACAACATTACTGTGTTGGCCATGATACACATATTGAGCCGAAACCATGGTTAGGAACCGACTCATAACAAGCATTGGTGCAAATAGGATTTGTATGTGAAGTGCTAGGGCTAACAGTACTAATATGAGGTGAATAATAATCAGAAACAGTACTATTAGTTGAGATATAAAAATTAGGCGACGATTCCGTGACGGCGGTCTTACCGGCTATAAACAGCCCGGTCTGACCGGCCATATGCCTGGTCTGACCGGCCTAGGGCGCGGTCTGACCGGTGGTCAGTGGTGTAGTCGGACCGGCCATGTAGGCAGCGATCAGACCATATGGTGGTCCGGTCTGAACGGCCAAGACAGCGTGATGTCCGGTCAAACCGTCGGCATGACCGATTGGTGTGTAACCGGTCTTGTGAATTTCTGTTAATGCATTTGTTCTATCATAGGTGTATTGCATAGGAACAAAACTAGATGCAGCATTAGAATATTGTAAATTGGCTATTGTAGAGCCAATTTGTTTATCATGATTACTAATAGTACTATATGAAGCATTATGTAGCTTATCCATGCAATTATCAATATATGAATTAGTAGAACGAACCATAATTGGGGAATTAGAGTTTACCGGTACATCAATTTGAGGAAGTGGTGCAATCCTTTTGACGACGCTATCAGAAGTCTTGACGAAGCACGCTAAGAAGGCCTTCTTTGGTTCCGCCTTAACTTCCGCTAAATACTTTTCAAGTCCTTATTTCTTCTCGTCAGGTAGATCCTCCAAGTTGTACTCGGTCTTCTCGTCTGTGTCTGTCATGATTGTTGAAGTTGTTCTCCGTAGATTAATTTCGGTCAAATTGGTTTGATCGTAACTGAAATATTAGACCGTATAAATTAATATCGGTTTGATTTTTTCTCTCTCTACTGTACGTTGTACAGATCGATCTGTAGCCAAATTAGAAATTTGACTTTTCTTTTTTCTTTTTACTTATCGACGGCTAGCAAAATTTATCAAAGATTAATTCCAACGAGTCTGTGCAGCAGCTCCTGTTCGTCTCGGTCTGGATGATTCACAAGGAAAATTAATGACCGAGATAAGCACGTACGTACAGATCAATACAAATTTGACCGATTTCCGTAAACCGATCTTGTATGGACCGATCTGCTGGCTTCTTTCCTTTTGATGATTTGATCCAATCGTGTCCGAATAGGAGAACCAGTAGTAACCGAATAGGACACAAATAATTTGCTCGTTCCTGATCGACTTGACGTGCGGCTTGATTTCGTCGATCACGATCAACAAACGCGACGGCTGCGGCTTCTGTATTCGTCCGGTCAGACCGGAGAGAACCAAGGTCAGACCGGCCTGTGCGGCAACTGCGGCAAGCGATCGGCAGGTCAAGAATAACAAGCAACGGCCTTAGGGCCGATGCAGCGGCAACGTGATAGATTAATCTGAATATTAGCAATGATTATTCGGCCGCAAGAAGCCAAATATATTATATATTGATTTCCCCAGCGGAGTCGCCAAAATTTGCGGTGTTTATAATTTGGAGTTGCCAACCAACTCAACAACAAGGTGGGTTTCGAAATAACCAAATCAGCCTCTAGGCCGATTTAGATCAAAGTAAAGGTAAACACCCGTCTCGTAGGCGAATCGGAAGGTTTACAGGACAAACCTACAAAGACGTTCACACTCTCGCGGTGAAGACGGATAGTTTACGGCGCAAACCGACAAAGATCTAAGGCTAAAGCTAGTCTAGGTATAAGGTAGAGAAAACATGGCTGAACTAAAAGTAGAAGAACGATTCAATTGTATTGTTGTAGGGGTAGAGATTATTGAACCGGCCTTGGCCTCCTAATATATATAGGGAAGAGTGGTCTTGCAATCCTAGGAGTCTTTCCCATGTCCTATTAGGCTTATAAATCAATTAGGACTATAAATGTATAGTTCCCACGCAAGGAAATAGTGATATGCCTTAATTGGACTCGGGCTCGGGGCCCGACGGTCTGACCAGCCATATAGGCCCGGTCGGACCGGCCCACCGGTCAGACTGCCATATGCTACGTGGTCGGACCGGCCATGTCTATTTCGGCCGCTGCCTTCTCGGCACATGTCTGGTCTGACCGGCTAGTGTGCGGTCTGACCGGCCTTGACGGGGAAACCCTAGGTTCTTTCCAAATTGGCATCAAATTTGCTATGTTCTCCATTAGTGCCAAATTTAGGTGTCAACAACTCCCTCCATCTCAAAATATAGTGACTTTAGTTATGAACCTAGACAAGAAACATTTTCATGTTGATAGCTTTATGTAGTTATATTTTGAGACGGATATAATAACTTATAACAACATTTTTTTCAGCCCATCACAACTCTCACTAGCGTGGTGAAAATAGTTGTAAAGGAAATTCTCTGTTGGAGTCACTATTAGAGACTAGCACATATGAAAGTCCTGTTTCTGAAAAGAACAAATCAAAACAATACATTTTCAGGATAAATTACAAGCAAGTCACATTGCACAGGCCTATCTGACTTCCAGACGAGAAAAAACAACTGGATTGCATGAAGGATTGATTTCAAAAGAACAGAAAATGTTGAAATTTTGAAGAATTTATGCTACACTTGAAAGTTTGTTTTGCAGAAATAAAGAGCTGAAAATTTCAGCTCGAAGAACTTCCATGACAATACACCAGTAAACTTAAATTTTGTAAAATCATATCTGAAATTGTACACCTTGGTTAAGTGCAGTGGTACTAATGCCACCTACTTGAAATTTTTGAAACTCACAAAAGAAATCGTGAAAATCCTGGTTTGTTTATTAGACATGTAACAGAGTTGATCTCATTAAGGAATTCAAACAGCGACAATGCAAGTCATTCTAGAACCTTCCATATTAATGTCTGTCTACAGTACATGGCATCGATTATGGGACTCAAAACAAACACAATGATTATTTTGCATGATGACAAGATATAAATACTTCCATGGACATGGATGGGCAACACTATGGTTTTCTCAGAGCCTTATTCTCCCTTCCATTTCTCAGCTCAGTACAACTTCCATTTCTAGCATCTCTGACTCTAAGATGCCTCTGTTTCATCGTCGCTCTCGGAATCTGAATAGTTTACGAGTCTGAATGTTGCTTCCTTACTTCCTTTGTGGTTGTTTAGATCATCAGAAGTAGTGTTCTTTATACTCTCTTGTGAAACATATGCATTGTAGGCCACAGCAACATTAATCTGCATGTTACCAGTTGATATTACAGTAGCTTCGTCAGCACTCAAATCTGTGGGTTTATCACTTCTTCTGCTGGCTTGCTGATTATCAATAGTAGTTTTGTTCATGATCTCTTGTGAAGCATCAGCAACATTGCAGGGTAGTACAGGAACAACAACCTGGTGATCATCATTTGACTGTGTGGCATTAGCCTCACTGACACAACCATGTCCTCCTACAATCTCATCTTCTCCAGCTTTATAGTCTTTGCCACAATGGTCACTAGGATAATTGAACTCATCAAAGATAGCCCCAAGCTGCAAGGATCTTCGTATCGTGGTGTAAACATTACAAATTTCAGTGTTTCCAGTGAATTCTTGCATCTGAATGGATAAAGAAAATATCAACAAGTAGCTTACATCTTAGGTGTGTACGTACAATGTCATCGTTTCTGTAGTAATGATAAACAACTTTTCATGGTTAAACTTACAGTGCTTTTTGTAGTTTGAATCTTGGAATGAATTTTTGCATAAGCTCTAGAACTTGATGCTCCCTTTCTGCTTTTCTTTGTAAACAACGCATTGCTTACATCCTTTTCCATGTCCAGCTGGTGGTTCTAGGATATATGAACAGCATAATTGTTGAAATAGTTATATAATAAGTAAGACGGTTATCTAAATCATATTGTCAATAATTCAAAAAGCGGTAAGCGGTTTTGTGTGATCACCCCACCTTATAGCGCTTATGCAGCTTAAGTGGTATGAAGTTGGGGCATCTGTGTTTCTTATATGCAGTCTTGTACGCGGTCTTGTAGACTATTTTTAAAACCTTGGTTTGGATAGTCCATACATGTTACTGATATATTTTCAAATTTCAAAGAGGAAAATGTGTTTTGACATGGTTCAACTTTATAGATTTTGACAGTGATTCTATTGATATGTATGCATGAATCAAACTCCATGCATCAAATTATATATTGTATTTCGAGGACAATATTACATACTTGAACATTAGGAATTTGATTGCGGTCGATGGTGCCCACATTATTCACCACCTTCTTGTTTTTAGGCGAAGCATCTGAAATAAATTTAATTCAAAAGTTTATTTTCTTAACGAGATAAAGTAAGGGAAATAAATCACCTATGAACAAATTGCACATGTCCCTTTTGTGAAATATGTAAAAACAAAATACTTAAATTAGATTTCTTGGTAATTGATTTTGCACAAATATAAGACTGATTCATATCAAACTTTTTACCAATTCTAAAATCAAATAAGTAGGCGGTAATACTACCTTGGAGCAAACACTTTATCTTCTCTATTGATAGAACCTTTCGATCAAGATGTTGCCAAATATTCTGTGCTGTTACAACATCAAGAGGCTTGTTCACCAAAAATCGAGCACCAAGGTTCACACACCTCTTCATTGTGTGCATTGTCGTTTCAGTTGACATCACTTATTCCAAAGTAATATTTATTAGAATAATGAATGTGAAAATAATTTAGAAGGGACAAAAACATTTAATATTCCAGCTGTAAAATTTATTAAGCATCCTAAATATAAGATTCCTACTTACTAATCACTTGAATGGATCTGTAGAACTCTCTAGCGGATGTAAGGAAAGTCAAACCATCCAGCTCCTCCATGTGCACCGCTGTTAGGACCAAATCAAAATCTTGTGCATGATTCTCAAGAACTTTGAGAGATTTTATGGGGCTTGTGTACACTGTGGCTGAAACAACAAAAAACAAGCTTGCATGTTTGCAATTCAGAAACTCTCTTTACACTAGTTTCTAAATATGGAAACACTATTTCAATATTATCAACAACCTCTACACATAGTAAACTAGAAACAAAATTACAACACCTTGGGCCCAAAATTTCATTGGAGTCCACATGTAAGATATAGCTCCATATGCATGCATATCGTCCAACTACAACAGTACAACCTCTATGTTTCCTTCATACAAAAAGCTAAACCCAAGGGTAGTAGTGCAACTTATTGTATAACATTAGTGAATGATTAACTCACTACTACTCACGTGGTCACCTCTCATTAAGCCATGTGTTATAGAAGCTATACTATGGAATCTGCTTGAAAGAACGTAAACATCTTTTAAAAACATAGATTGAGGATCAGAATTGAAGACTTACCACAATAGTTAAATTGAGAGAGCATGGAACTTGTAGAGTAGGCATGGCATTCATCTTCATCGATTACCATGACATTAAGCCTATCAGTAGGGTACCCTTCTTTGTTTTGGGCCATGTATTTGTTAAGATGGTATATATTATTTCTGGTGCTCTGTCAGTGATGAACACTCAAAAGCACTAGGGGCCTATTTATAGAACAACAATGTTCAAGGAATATTGTTCTGTTTTTTAATACTATTCATTGAGGTCCATTGGATTAAATAATTTATACATATGTCCAGAATGTGAAAATATAAAACATTGAAGGATCTAAACTAAAATACCAAACATGGTTAATAAATCATAGTCAAACAAATGATTTGATAAAATGCAATCATTTTACTCATATGAGCATAGACAAATGATCATAGTAGGTACATTCAAAGCAAGATTTTTGTCTAGTTGGATGTCCTCTATTGCAATAGCGTACTTGTTTTTTTTATAATTTTGGGTAATTTTATCATATTCTAAAATAAACATCAAATTATAGAAAGATAACAAACTATAGAGACTTAACTCCTGCTTTCTAGCTAGATCACCACCAATTGCATATCATATCTAAACATTTATGTGTTAATTAATCTTATATGTTTCATTGCAAGAAGACAACACGTTATAGGGACATGATGCACTATATAAAGTTGTGGTAGCACAATAATCATGCAATCTTCTATGCCCTGACACAACATTTCATGGCCCTTATTTCATAATAAGTGGAGGTCAACACAGGTAAAATTGATAACATGTTAATGGTTCGTTATAGAACATATATTTCAATTTGTCCTTAAAAATACTAATGTACTTCTAGTCTTCAAACAAAATAAACAACTACCAGGGTGTTTTTTTGAAAATTTACCAGTTGGGCCTAGAAATAGGGAAATATTTTTGACTCCACATACAGAATGCATGATATGATGACATGCTGCAACAATAAATAACAAAATAAATATACCAGCAATTCAATAGTGTATATCTTTATGGGTTAGTGCACATTAGAGTTATCCCACCTACCCATAAATAAACTATATCTTTCATCTACCACTAAAGGACAAAAGAAAGATATAAAGGGATGCATTCTCTAAATGAGTTGAATATACACCGCATATGGGTAATGTCACTAGCCAACCACCTTTGACGGACCGAGGATTTTTATCCCGTGTGTACCCGCATCATCCCTCAGGTGCTAAATCAGAGTCTTTCATGCACACAAATACAATAGTAGGCTTTAATTATAAGTCTTAGTCCAACATAACACATATATAAACTAAGATAAAATTATGTTTTATGCAATATTTTCCTTCATAGCATAACAAAAATGCTTGATCACATCATCATTAATGATCAATTTATAATCTTGATGAAAATTCTCTCTCAATCAAGTTACATATCTATACGCACTTGAACAACCTATGAAACTAGTGAAATTGTTAGGATGAAAATGGGAGTTTCATATTGTTCAGACCTGGGAACTCATTGGGATAAAACTTGGTCACTTAACTTTTACGAATTTGTAATACGAGATCTGATGGACTTGAAAGCTAACACACAACAAACATCTCCATATTCACCTTCTTACGAAGAAAAACAAGAAAATATTCCTCTTCATATTTAATTAATTGATTCGATTTCTTCTAAATCACAAACCCCCGCTGCGTGATGCGGGCTGCGTTGGACCTGGACTCCATCTTCCCCCCACCGCGACAACGCCGCCGTTACGTTCACCACTTCGGCTGTGCCACCAAATCGTGAACAGGCAGCTGGAATGCCCGAGATGGGAAGGAAAGAAATTGAGAAACCCTACGCTACATACATGGACATGCACAAGCCGGTAGTTTCATGGGTTGGTGGAGGCTACTAGCCTGGTTCTTAGGCTTTTCTTTGTTGCAAACACATCCACCAATCATTCGTGCCCTCTGCTGCATACTACATGGTAACAAAATTGCAGAATTTTTGGGTATGCCGGTGCATACCGGGAACCCCCCTGGGTCCGCCCCTAGCAACCACCACTGTGTGTGTCCACTAACCAAACATGCATAGATATTGCCTTAAAAGGTGCTACTTATTGTACTCCAGTTACTAGTGTTGACCAAACATTATAACACCTTGGTCAAAATCACATTGCCTATCCTACACTTTCAAGGAGTAGTCCCATAAACGCATAGTAGTCAAAAGTAACAATTCCATCCTCGAAGGATCCTATGGTTGTTCCGTGAGGGTTTATAAGCTAGCCTAAACCCTTTTGTTTTCTGCAAGGAACCCAAATGTATTGAAACTCTCGACCTAAGTTTAATCTAATCACACAACAACACTTAAGGCCAGTTGGGCCTAAACCAGAGTACACTCATGGGCCGAACAAGTATACATTACTTGCTAATTCGAAATGATAGGGGGGCATGACCCGGTATAGTGTTCACTATGCTTCATACTTGAATCTAACCATGACCATATCATAGACCATAACCCATTCTTGCATGATCAATAGTTCTATAGGCTTGCACAGTACACAATATTGAATGCTAATAATCCTATTTATTCAGCATATGGTAGTTGTCTCATTTGAAAAATATAAGATACAAATGCTACCATTAACTTATATGACAGGGCATTTTTTTTCAATCACTTGTGCCGGACAATCTTAGCATATGACCTCTAAGTGCTTGTGTTGGTCTACTCATCCTCGGAGTCTGTATAGTCCACAAGGCTCACCATGCTAACCCCTGCATCAATCTTAATCTTATAGGATATTTGCTCACCTAAACTACTACTACCACCATCAACTCTTGAGACTTTCTCATTGAACAATTCATAGCTAGTCTTGTGCACATTCCCTTGAGTAGCATCAAAGTTGGATATTTTAGCATTGCCATGTCCCACCTCATATGATACAACTTCAACTGATTCTACATTCTTAGCTTCATTGGAATTGACCTCTCCCATTTCTTCATCATCATCTTCTTCAAATCCTTCCAAGACCTTCTCTTCGTAACTAACAGTTCTCATGGTCTTTTGTATAGCTACATTGTACAATAGAAATTGAATTAATCTAACCTTACATAAATATAGCAATATAAAAATATTTTTGGTAAATTCATACCAAATTATTATTGTTGAGTTATAAAAATAGATTGTAAATGGAACATGGAAATAAAGAAATGACATCTTCTTGAAGCTCTCAATATATTTTTTAAAAAAGAAAAAAGGTAATAGAACATTATAGTGGTTATGAGATCTTACCTTCATCCCAAAATAGAGCAACCTAGGAAGGGATTTGACCCCTCCTAGGACAATGTATTTGAACACTCCCATGTCCATATACATTGTCCTAGGAGGGGTCACATCACCTCCTAAGTTGCTATATTTTGGGACGGAAGGAGTAACTCAATTTCATTTTCTTCTCGTGATAACTTTTTTAAGGAGCATAAAAAGGGAGGCCCTTGCAGTTAAAAATTTTGTTAAATAATAAAAGTGATCATTACAAAAGTTTTCCCAAACAACTAGAATATCTAGAAAACAGTGGTTTGGGTCTCTTCCTTTACTCCAGCATCAAAACAATATCTTATTCTAGCAGCAACAAAAAGGATAAAAGTTTTCATTCAACGAGGAATCTTCCTAGTGTTTTCCTTTTCAGTACATCTATGTGTTTGCACATCTATCTTGAGCAACAGTAACTCTTTTATATCACTTATCCCATTGTAGATCCATGTGTCCAATGAAGAGTTTCTAAAGTAGTTTCTAGCATGAGAGAGAACAAGAAATTGACATCAACAAATAAGCATCTCAATAGATAGATTTATTTGACCAACTCCTAGCATAATTTTCAACATCATTACTCCTCACAAACTCTCTTGATTTTTTTATCTTTCTTGTGTCATCTCTTGCTTCACTAATTCACATGTAACACCCTTTCCTATCTTACAAATGCATACTAAGTGAGGCAGGGAATTGAATATACCCCCAACCAGTGAAAACATCATCGTAATGAGGAAATATTATATACTTGTTCATAACTCTCATTTGCTGCCAGAATACACAATGAACACAATTCATATCCAAACTCTTCTATCAGTTATTAAAAACAATATTCATTATTGAAAACCAATTCAAACATTCAAGTAATTCGTTGATCTTCTCCATCCTGAGAACTTTTAAGTTAACATACTCCCACAAATTACTTACGGTTTCATTACTAAGAGGCTTCTTCACAAGAAAACATGCACCGAGTTGAACACACCGTCTCATTGTTGATATTGTTGTTTCAGCTGACAGACTAGTATATATATAAAAAAAGCAAGGATTATAAACAAAACAATTAATTTCCCAATATTTTTCCCTGGGCTGCAGAAACATAAGAGAAAATTAGAGTTAAGTTAAAACAGAATCAGCCTACATACTGATCACTTGAAGGTCTTGGCGTTTCTCTCTTGCGGCTTGGAGGAACTAAAAGCCACTCAATTGTTTCATGTCCACTGCTGTCAAGATGAATGCAACGTCTTTTGAATTGTTCTTCAGAAAAATGAGTGCATCTGATGGACTTGAGTACACTATCAATGAAAAGTAACAATATCCTTTTAAGAACTTCTCAAATTAATAACGTTTTCAAACTTTGTTAAATAAAATTATGATATTATATATTGCAAATATGATCCATAACATATAGGCCGGAAATAAAAGAGAAAGTAGTACTTTAGGTGCCCAAAATGAAAAAAAAAGAGTATTTAGCACTCCTGACATTAGCTGATCTGGAAGTAATAAATCATCTAATTAAACATGCATATGTATATTCCAAATGGACTAACCATGAAAGTTGCGTCTAGAGACAATGTCTCTGGCATAGTTGGCATGACACTTATCTTCATCAACGATCATGACAAAAGTGCCATCGGAAGACTGTCCTACCCTTTGAGCCATGAGTTTCTCAAAACTCTGGTTCTGCTTTTGCTATGTGAATCGCTCTAAAGCGTTGGAGTCTATATATAGCACAAGTTTGTAGTCTAAAGTTTTTGTCGCTATATCGGATATTTAATATGTTCAATAAAAGCAGCAAATTTTTGTGTTGTTTATATTCATAGATGACCCTAACAAATAAGTATTTATACCCCCCTCCCCGCGCGCCTCCAATCCAAGCGAATATAAATGCTCAATTTTTTATGGCGCATGTGTTTTGTTAAATAAAATGTCATAAAACAAGAATAAACTCAACAATCATGAAGGCGTCACTTGGTATTTCCGTATAGAAAATTATTTCTCACTACAACACATATATAGTTGGAACTAATTCTGGTAGTTTTCAGTATCTTAGATATGTTTTTGGACAATAAAAGAGAATTAATTTTTTTGGAAAGTTTCAGAAACATAGATCAATTTGGATTTTTTTTTCTTGGAAACAAATAAAGTAGGGTACTATCCACCAGAAACCGGAATCGGTCGGAAACTTTCTAAAAGTGAATTGGGAATTTTTTCTCAAAAATAGAAAATAATTAATTTTCATATATATGTGATTAGCCTCAGACCTTTCTACTCTAGATATTCATATTTGTACAGAGTATTGAGATGGTTAGTTCAACAGAGAAATTTTTCAAGTCTCATGCTTTAGATATGTTTCTCTTTACCTAATGACCTTTTTTCTATTAAACCATGCCAAACTACTAAGTTTTGGGTCAATATAATTATTGCTTGATGTAGATCTATCGAAGCGTAAAGTGTACAACTAGTCGTATAACTAAATGATAAAAATTAGAAATTTTGTTGTATTTTTTAAAAGGACAAAATGAATATTAATTGATTTGAGAAGTTTAGTTAGATGGGTCTTCGAATTCCTGTAAATATTCATTATAGTATTCACTGCGTACCTATATTTGACAATATTTTAGTCTGGTTTTGTATCCGGTATTTCCGATTATGAAAAAGAATATGAAAACAAAAATGGTAAATTTGGTTTCTATCCATTTTCAACTTGATTTCAACACTAAACACAGGGGAGGAGCTACACTATTTACTGTCAATGTCAGCTGACCCAACGACTTCTTTTAGTGTTTGTTAACATCGTTATATTTTAGTGATGGTTATGAGTTTTCTGCCACAACCACAAACAATCATCATGAGTTCCAATATTGCTTGTTGTTGGTATTTCTTATGATCATAGGTAAATCCACAAGTGCACAGAATACTGCTATAGAACATCATCTGGAAGTATATTCAAGGTATTGAGTCCATTGGGAATGTGTGTGTCATCTCTTTCATTGGTTCATCAAGGACACGAAGCTAAGGTCGGCTAAGGGTAGAGAGGATTTGCTAGTAAGAGACAGTGTCTACAAAATGCTTAATTTTAATTCTAATGAGATACTTCTAACACTAACCAGCTCACTGCTCCTTGATAACACTCTACTGCGCACCTAGACATGGAGGAACTAAGTGATCTTGAGAGCTGTCACCACCTCTACACCTACCTCTAACTAACTAACTATGAGATGTGGAGCAATTAATGGAAATTAATTACCTAGACACCGCGTCTATGCAATTAATAATTACTTCAGTGTTATCTAAACACTAAAGCAATCACTATAAGACAATTGTTTATAGTAAACAATAATCCTTCATTCTATTTAGAAACTATCTAAGAGATAATTCTTACTGAATAAAACTTAGTTACTAGAAATGATATTTCCTATTAAAATCAGAGTAATTCACAAAGCACAAGATAGAAGAGATATTTACCGATAATTCTGGAACTCCTCCAACGTCTTCTACTCTACTCTCTCCTAGCTAATATAGCTAACATAGTATTCAATAGAGCCTCTTGTAATTCAATTCAAGCTTCAAGTGTGTATTAAAATGGAGAGAATGACGGTTGCAGTGATTGGAAATGACTGCTCTGCCCCTCATAACCACCTTTGGGAGATGATCTAGAGCCTACACGTGGAAGCTGGAGGCCAGGTGGCACAGCCAGGGTTCACCCAAACCGGCCTTGCCTCCCACTGACCTCTGCTTTGTCTGAGCCTTTGACAAGTGGGTCCTTATGACGGTTGTGGGTGCAAGGTCGGTTTCCAGGATGGTTCCACCTGTCTTGTGGGTCCATCATCCCTTGGGCTTGCTTAGGAGTGAGGTTTTCTCCATTTCTTCTTCACTTTTATTTAATATTCCTACAAGCAAAATATTTCCAAGTACAAGTGGAAATAGATTATTTTAAAATAAATATGCATTGGAAGCATAGCTAATTGCCCTTTATTTTAATTAAATTGATGGTTAAAATTTGTCGGTAATGACGTCAACACTTCCATGATTTCTTTCAAAGAAAATGAATTAATGATGCACAACCCTAGAGTTTATTCTCATCACTTCTAGCTTCAGACCAGCATTTGAAAAGATTTTTGCAAGCAGCAAAGAAAGGTTAGTACTATCTCCAAACAAGAATATTGAAAAATAGATAGTCTTCCAAGGTCTTTTGTGTGATTCCACCATGTGAATTAAATGACAACGGACTAAGATATAAAACATTTATTGGTTTTCAAGGTAATCAAAACATAAATATATCAGATACTACAAGGAGTTAATGCATTTGTGAAGGTGAGTGGGGAAGGAGTTAATGCACCACATCTCAAATAGTTTCATTTATAATTAATCCAAAGGAGTTAATGCACCACATATCAAATAGCTTCATTAATAATTTTACAACATATATCCAAATTCTGGTGACTAGAGCGCTTAATTGTAATAACGTATCTCATTTGTAGTCTGGTTTGATTGTTGAACATATTATGTTTCTGGTAGGCCCACTAGAACCAAGTGTTAATTTGGTTGAAATAGTCCCACATAGAAAGTGTAGATAGGCTTGGGATGTACATAGTTTACTCTAACTATTGTACTTTGGGTTAACCCTTTTACACGTGTAAGTAGGGTGCTATGTGAACATGGGCCAGCTCAACATGTAGAGTTTGGCTGATGTGGTTAGCGAAAAAGATGAGAAGTTGTAATAATAAGTTTTGTACATAGTGTGTGAGTATACGACAAATTAAGCTTTAGTTGGCCACAAATCTTGCCTCAGTTTAACGCATGGTGCCTGTAATTGTAACCACTGTTCTCTCATGTCTTCCATAGAAGTCATGTTGTTGTCTATAAAGCGACTCGTCAATCCGCATGCGCGACATCGATTAGCCCCACATGCACAACCATACACTCTTACAACTTAGTTGATTGTTAGACTAGCCTCCACCGTAACTCATTGAAGTCGGTGACAATCCATGTCCAATGATTAAGGAATGTGACTTCCAGCCAACATGACAGAGAGCCATTACTCTTCTCAAGGGTCTTAACCTATATAAAAGTGTCCCCCCTCTATGTTTGTTGCCAGTTTTGTAGGTGTTGGTAACAACAATCCCCTGGTTAAATTTATGAAAGTGTTCAACACGAAAATGGCGAAGATAAAATTTTAATAAATACTTTGAGTTCTTGAGTACTATTTTCTAAATTTTTTCTAGGATTTATTTGAGACATGGAAGTATTTTAAATAAATGAAATACCATTTCAGTGATAACTTAAATGAAAAATATGTTAAAAAACCCTCCAAGTCCTTCGGGCCTTTTTGGGCCCACTCCATCCCTCTGTGCCCACGTGGCCCAGTCCACCCGTGTTTTTCCTCTCCCTTTCTCTCTCTTCGTTGGCCCATGGCTCAAGAGGCCAGCCTCCCCATGCCTTGCCCCTCTCTCTCTCCCTCCGCGCTGCTAACTGGGCTGGCCCATCTCTCCCGCGTGAGGCCCAGCCGAGGACTGCCTTCTGCGTGGCCCAGGACACGCACACAGCTGGTAGGTGGGGCCCGCGCGGGAGGAGGTCATCTTCCTCCTCCAGCCGCCGCCAACCCCGAAACCGTGAGCCGGAGCTCCATCGCCGCCGGCCGATCTCCCTCTACAACAAGCACGGCGTGATAGCAAGTCACGTGAACCAACATCATAATCTGTTGCGCCTGATACTACCTAAAAAACATCTTTCCGTTGCAACGCGCGGGCATTTCTTCTACTAATACAAATAGGATAATACTAAATGGTTAGTTCATCATCGATATGAAGGAATTCTTTCATAATAAATGCTGATTGGTTATAATTTGTACTAGAGTGCTAGGGTAACTAGCCTGCAGGGAGCCAGGGATTCTTGGTCATCAACTTATCATGACTGTCATGGTTACTTGTTCAATGCCTGTTTACCTAAATATTGATTTAACATTTGCATTCAATGAGTCCTGTGCTATAAGAAAACATGAGTTGAATCATCGTTCACACTCATTTTTTACATGAGTTGAATCATCGTTGGCAGTGCATCCTCTCTCTTTTGTCTCTTTCAGTAACAGATGTCAACACATAATTTTGCTTCTTGTAAGATCTGTTGCCAATCGGCATTTGCATGCTACCTGGTGTATAGATTTGGATGAAATCTGGATAGATTTGATGATTTACCCTTGTGTTAAGTGAAACTTATTTGAATACACACTGATGTAAAGTGAAAATACGTGATAAACCAGGTACAAGTATGATGATAAACCAGTTAAAAAATAAAATAAGATACATATTATCCTATGCAAAGAGCAATTTACCCTTACAATAATTTTAATGGTATCAGAGCTTCCGTAATTCATAACAGTAAGATTATGGTTTAATTTTCAAGCCTAGCTTTCTACATGTATTTTTTTGCTCGGATATTCGAAGCAAGTATGGCATGATTAATTGAGCTGCTAGCTTTGTGCCAGTATAAATGTATTCATATCTTATCCGTTCTTTATTGGTGTTGTCAAGTTATTGCGAACATCCTGAAAACATCCATATTTTGCAGAATATAATCCCGTAAAAAGATGCGTAAACGGCTATGTTTTCTATACTGGTTGTAAGCTGCACAATTCCATGATTTAGAACAAGAATCAGTAACACTATCTCATTCTATGCTCCAGGGTTAGAATGCACATCTTCTTTGGGTTATTTTCTTTGTTTTATCAAGTATCCCCGTAGCGTTAGCACAGACAAATTACTAATTACTTGTATATATAATTTGAACTGTTTATTTAATCATAAACATTATTCAAGGAAATCATTCAACATAACTAATTCCTTGCAACAGAAATTGAACACTTTCGCTGTTTGGTACTACCACTGTTCTCATTTAATGACTTTCGCCTTTATTTCATATGAAAAGGATTGAATTGAGTATCACGGCTTTAATGTAGCAAATCAAGGCTTCCTTTTCCTCATGATGCATGGTATACACTCATGTGCTGAGTGCTTTGTTCATAGAGATTTTGTAGATATATATAATGAACAGCCATGGCAATATATAGAAATGGCCGGTAGCTGACAAGAATTTTCGGACTCTATATACGAGATGGTGACCAATGCTAGCAATGGAAGCTTAGTCCTCTACCTTAAAGTATCTTGTATTTTTGGCTTCATAACACGGTCGAAAGACTGTGCATGAGAGGTAGCAGGAGTTCAGATATTTGTATAGTGCGCATGAGAGGTAGCAGGAGTTCAGATATCTGGTACACGTCCTCTTAGTTCATAGGATTAAATGATATGGATGGAGCAGGGGAGTGAGAACAATACCCAAGGTGTAGACAACAATAACGAGTGATATGCGAGTCTAATTAAGACGAATGCTGAAACAGCAGGCTTTAAGAAACCTCCAAATGTCTTGTAATGTCATCCAGAAGGACGTGTTATAGTAGGCTTGGAACGTTTGATTCACAATTGTGTGTTTCACACATGCTACCCAATCGATACCAAACATTTTTACATGTTGTCAAAATTAACATCCAGGCGCATCTCATCTGACGAAAATATTGTTCATATTAGAATGCATTCCTAATTCATGCAGAAATGTGCTCAAAACATTATGCAGATAATGCACAACAAAGAAATATAATAATACCCCAACCCAATTAATTTTCATTCATTACAAAGCTTACAAATACACTAAAATATACAATACAAATCGGCTTCAACTATATCGTTCTTAGTGAATCAAATACAACTTATATATACAAGATCCCAAGCAACATGCTTTTTCTGGTCTATTCTAGAGTTCTGAATCATGAATATGGTCAATTAAGACTGTAGTCCATTCTCTAGTCACCATCCACCATCTAAAATTGTATGCATACGGATAAGATTACAGAGGACTAAAATTAAGGTGGACAGAACCTGTTGGGAGATACAGTTTGCTTGATTGCTTCATCGCTAAATAATTCCCCCCTAGAAAACCCTTGTTTGATGTTCAATACTGATATTTCGAGATTTCATTTAGGCACGCAACTCAGCAGATGAGAGAAATACGCACTTGATAATATGTGATATGAGAATGTTAGGCATCAGCTAGGATACAAGGAACAGAAGAATTTTTCGATGATCAGACAACACATCTGGGACTCCTGAAGCTGCAAATACGAGAAACGCTGGAACTATGGGGTCACCCCACAACTGCAGAAGTTAATCTGAAACTACTAAACTGGCTGGAAAATCTTCTGTAATTATTTACTTTTTGTTTCTTTCTGTATAGTTAGCTATTCTTTTCCTAGTTTTTTCTGTAATTCCTCCATCAACCCCTTCTGTCTTCTTGTCTGTTTTCCCTCTTCTACTTGTTACCGATGTAATCTGTTTCTCCCTTTTGCCTTAATGAAAATGGCTATAAGGTAGAGTTTTTTATACCTTCTTCGTCAAAAAAAAAAAAAGATGCAAGTTTGAACTTGTCGCATGCAGTGTTACAAGGCCTTTTTACGTCAGGAGATCAAGCACAGTACGTAGATCAACCCAGTGGGCTTGAATTTGCTCCGAGACTTCCAACAGAGAACGGCGAAGCACTGCTGATAGCACAGCGGTAGCCCGGATCTTTTTTGAATTAATGTGCATGAGTGCATGAATTTGCTTCCTTCAGCTCAAGACAGCCATGATTCTGGCATCGATCTTAGCCAAATTTGCTATCTGTGCTCTTGATATCCGTTTAATTCTCGATCGTCTACACTCTCTCCATGGCTCTATGCAATCACAACTCAAACTGCAAGTGCGCAACAAGGAGGACCCACTTGTCATCAAATAGAAGTAGCAGACAGATAGTTCTTTTCAGCTATTTCATCCTATTATTAAAATGGAATATGTATTTCACCCTTAAAAATATGTTATCTCAACAAAAGAACACGCTAAAGCTAATTATACATTTATACCACACATGTGCCTCCAATAGCAGTGTAAATGGAACTGACAGAGGTAACAGGGCCTGTTTTCATCTTATCCCCTCCCTCCTCTCATTTCCTCCCATGTCCATCCATTCAAGCCGACGACAGCGGCAAGCTCAAGCCAGCGACCTCCCATCCCCCAAAAGACAGCGACAACCTTCTCTTTAGTTCCCAACTTTTTTTTTCAAACTTTAAATTTTTCCATCACATCAAATGTTTGGACACATGTATGAAGCACTAAATGTAGATGAAAAAACCAATTGCACAGTTTGTATGTAAATTACGAGACAAATCTTTTGAGCGGAGACTTGGATCCGTAAGACGGTTGATTAATTATTAGTACCGGCATAGGGGGGCCATAACTGTAGAATCCCGAGGCTGCATGTTGTTGTTTATTAACAGGCATTTCGTCTTACAGTTTACAGTCGGAATCTGTAATTTGTTTTATAATTAGTGCACATTTAATACTTCAAATATGTATCCAAACAATTTGATATGATATTTTTGGCAAAAAAATTTAGATCTAAACACAGCCTAAGCTCCTAACACCCACTCTCCCTTTAATTTCGAGCTATACTCCCCTACCTATTATCTTTTCTTTTTAAAAAAAAAATCTACTTCTCTCGTCGAACCCCATCATGGAATGCTAAAACCAACGTCCATATGGCGTTCTGGGCCTTCTGGCAAGGTCCGATATCCATTTGCCCGCTCCTTTCACGCGTGCGCGTTTGCGAATTAGGAATCTCGTTGCTAACCCGTACTGTACTCCGTTACAAATCACTTTCCCTTACTGTTCTCAATGATCCGTCCGGTCAGTGCACGTGAAGGAGCAAGGATTCCAGGGTGCATCAGATTTTTCACGGGACCGGGCATGGTTAAATTGTGCCCCTTGAGTCATAATCAAGAAACACCTTCAAACCAGATAGAGGATGAGGATGATGACCAATTGATTGGCTGTTAAATCTGAGTCCGCTGATACTGCGCCCCCTCACGACGAGCTCTGGCGCCGTCGTCTTCGGTTCCTGTCACCAGGCAAAGCTATCGCATCCTCTTCAAAAGAGTAAATGTTCAGATGCTACAGATCCAGTCACCAGTCCAATAATGACGCAGCAGGGTTCTGTGCCGTGAGAGTCGATCTTCTCGTGCAAGATTATCTAACTGAAGAAATGTTGTTTAGGTTCAGCCAGTGCTTTCAACATAGGTGCGAAGTTGGCATGCATGAAATTGCCCTGAAATTGATGAGTGTGTAGTCCATTTTCATTCCATTTACATATGTTTTTTGGTAATCTTTGCAGACTGATATTCCGTAGCTGGTTTTCCAATGACGACACGAGTTCGTCAATCTCTTCAATTGTTGTTACCGGGTGCAACATTGCGAGCCAATGGTTAATTATTGTTTAGTTCATCATGGACAGTGCCGGCATTTCTTGTGGCAAGTCTGAAAATGGCTGGAGCCAAGTCCTTTGTTGTTCCCCCGTTTAACCAGTTATCCGTCAAAAAAGGAGCTTTCTTGCCATCAGCTGCAAGGACGATTCTAGTCCCAGCCTGAAAGAGATACATATCCATCTCGTTGCACCGAGTACTCGTGTTTGTCATGGTTTCGTATCATCCTTCCATTTAATCATCCAAAAGCTTTCATACGAAGTGAGAGCCCCAAGATTGAAGGAGTTCCTCTGACATCCAATGGTTTGTGACGGTGTCATTGATATTTGGGTCCGTGGACGGCAGGGCCCATACGTTAGTGGCAACTGCCTCTGAGTTCCGAATTAATGATGGCAAAAATACCCCCTATGAGAAACTATTATCCTTGTACTTATATCTCCCTGTGAATGAATAGAGAAGACAAGCCCCATATGTTCCTTCATTAATATAGGTGAAATTATCGTTACTCTAGTAAATTCTCTCCAAATTCTCATTATCATAATAAATTTCACAGAGATCGCTCGAGAAACAAATGTACACGAAACAACACAAAAATACAGTAATTTTTTTTTACTGTTTGTACCTTTTAGAAAACTTTTTTTACAAATAGACCACTAAAAAAGTATAGCCAAAATGGACCGCGTGGTCCGTGCCAAACCCTAGGCAATGAGAGTGAACATCTCAGCACCAGAGATAGTGGCGCTGAGAGTCGAGAAGGGCATTTGTGGACGGGGATGGCATTAAGGGGTCAGCCCCAGAGACTTTGGCATTGAACCCCTAACCTCAGCGTCAGGATTATTAGCGGTAAGCTCTGAGGACTTAAGATAAACGGCCAACCAAAATTAAACTTCTTAAATTTGCTATTCCTTACTCATACCTAAGTCTTCAGAGGTCAGCGCAACTTAATTAAGTTCTCAGAAATCAGCACCATTCTCTTTGGCGCTGAGCTTAGGGAGTTTAGCGCCAACGTCTATGCACTAACCCCTTAACGCCATCTCCGTTCCCGACCGTCGTTTCGAGGTCTTACCACCAACGTCTTTGGCGCTAAGATGTTATACCTCAGTGCCTTAGGGTTGGTGCGGACCTTGGGGTTCGTTCTTGGCTATAGTTTTTTTAGGGGTCTATTTATAAATAAGTTTTCTACAAGGGCCAAACAGTAAAAATTATACCAAAAATATTATAGCCTACTAGCTTGTATTCTTTGTTCATAGCAAGCGTATCTCGATCGGTGCACCCTGCCTGCATTCTAGAAGTTAGAAGTCAAAATTAAGAAGTTAAATTATGTGAGAATTTTTACGGACCAATAAATGGTACCTCAAGGTATTAGTATAATGAATGGATGACTAGTTTTTATTTTGGTACCTCGAGTTACCGGTACCTCAAGTTAGACCGTAAATAAACTGTGGTTGCAGGCTGCAGCAAAGGCAGTTTTGTTCTTTGTGGGGTACTGAACATTGAGCAGTTCTTTACATATGTCCTCGTCTAAACTTTGAGTTACGGTGTCCTTTTATTTCTAGTGTGTATGCAGGAGCAGCCTTAGTCATATATATATACAAGGCTATGGGCCTGTGGCCAGCAAAAAACTGTCAAGAGGTTTCAACGTCATCAGATTCAAAGCATGAATAATGCAAAATTCTACCATATCGCAGTGGTTGGTCTGTGTCATGCAAAATATTGATAGTGCTCATGGGCATGTAAGGTG
Source organism: Leersia perrieri (assembly GCA_000325765.3). Lineage (NCBI taxonomy): Eukaryota > Viridiplantae > Streptophyta > Magnoliopsida > Poales > Poaceae > Leersia > Leersia perrieri. The sequence goes on from CM002483.1 coordinate 6,119,236, forward strand.
TGGGGAAATGACAAACCTCTGGATTGAATCCTTGGTGAACATGGTCTCGGCAAACTTGGTGAACATGATCTGGTCAAACTACAATCCATTTTTTTTGTTCTCCTCTTCCAGTGATATTATCAGCTGCTTCCTGTGTTCCTCTGGTTCCAGCAGCCTAAAATTTCCATGAGGTAGTGTGACATCAGGTTCGAGTGGAAGGTTTTAATTGGTTTTCTAGCAAATAATTTAGCTATATATATAGCTATATAATTATTTTGAATGATATGATAATCTTTAATTGAATGATTATGTAAGTGAATGAGATTTTATGGATATAGAGCTAGTGCCAATAAAATCATGTTGCTCATTTCCAGTCTTTGGAGTGTTGAATTATGGTCTTGAATATATCCCATTTTTAGTATAATTTCTCAATTCTTTTCTAGCTTTGGGATGATTAAATCTTCTCACATACAAAGTAACATAATCTTGTTTGAGTATATGAAGCATAATCTCGAAGTACAGAATAAATCCATCTCATTTTTACCATTCTAACACAATATTGCCACATCAACGCCAGGGATTTTCATCCAACTTATTCTATATATAGTTTGGGCTGTTTATTTAAACGCGGAACAGTATTTCAAAGCAATTATTCAACATAACTAATTTCTTGCAAAACAAATCCAATGCTTTCACTGTTTTGCCCAAATAGAAGATGGAGCCGATTTGCAGGGTACCATATGTCGGCTTTAATGCTGCAAATCAAGGCCTTCATGCACCCTTTCCCTTGTGTCTGCAATTATATGTGACGGTATACATACATGTGCGTCGTTCTTGTTGATTTCACAGACAGGATCAAACAACCATGCCTATATAAAGGGCTAGTTGGTACTCTGAACAACTCATGGACGACCATAAGAGATGCATGTCAACCAAATTAACCAACGCTAGCAATGGAACGCTGTTAGCACACTGGCCAGAGGAAAACGATACCCTGTATTGCCTGCTGATTGCTGTGTACTGCAGCAAAAACTGTTGAAGTGTAAAATTGTAAAGAACAAAGTAGTGACACAAGTATAGGCAGAATTTTGGAGTGAATCCTTAGTATTCTCATTGATCTTGCAGCCTGTTATAGAGGGATTACATATGTAACTGAAATTTAGAAATTTAGAGTGAATGCAAATGAAATGGCAGCATAATGGTCACTCAATATGGCTATTATTAACCACATAATAAGCCACTATTGCTGAACTTTATTTGCCTCTATTGCTCCACATGATTGTGGCTGTTACACATGTAAATTATGGGCTCATTTGCAAATGAGATCAAATAATCCCTTTTAATCACATTGTAACACTCCCCCTTTTGATCAAGTCCTTAAGATCAATGTGTTCTTGAATTCCATTGAAAAACCCTGCAGGGAAAAATAAGAATTATTCGGTGGGTGATTGCTCTATCGTAAACCTGCAAGGTTTAAGGAGTAATCTATGCCTTGTTCTATCTTTAGAAAAAACCCCGGTAGGGAAAAATTAGATAGGGCATATGCTTATATCAAAAATTGTCTCGTTAAAAACTTTATATGAGAAAAACCTGATGGTTAAAAACTCATAAAAGAAAAGAGTACAATGTGATGCGTTTAACAGGTTCCATCACTCGGAGAGACTCCCCCTGAAGCTTGCAAGTCTCTGAGCCGACTCATACCAATTCCCTTAACAAATTTCACGAATGAGAAAGTAGGTAGGGACTTAGTAAAGAGATCTGCCAGATTATCACAAGACTTTGTTTGTAAGATGTTTATTTCTCCACTTTGCTGAAGCTTATGGGGATAAAACAATTTTGGAGCAATATGTTTGGTTATATTGCTTTTGATGTAACCTATTTGCATCTAGGTGATGCAAGCAACAAGCAACATTATCTTCGTAGATAATGGTAGGTGATTCTGATGAACCAAATACCGCAAAATTATTCAATGTGGTTTATCATTCTGCGAAGCCACACGCATTCACGTGATGCAACCAAGGTGGGGATGGATCCATGTCGGCCGAGGGCAAGCGTGGCCACTCCGGACACCCTCGCCGGTGCGTCCTGCTCCTCTCCTCCTGAACTTTGGACAAATTGTCTCCGTGGAGGAGGTTGGAGCCAGATCAGGAAGCTGCAGACCGCCATCACACCAGACCTAGTCAGTGTGACCCCCCCGCCTCTTCCGCCGCAGCCGCCAGAGGGGGCTGTGGAGTCGTGGCCCTCTCTCCTCCACCGATGCCACCGTCCTCCTCGCGCAACAATGCAAGGATCCCGGTCGGGGAGGGCGGTCGCGGTGGACGAGCACCTGATCCGAAATAATCGAAAGAAAAATGGGGAAGTGAGAATGGTCGGTTACTGGTATGGTAGAAAATGATAATGAATGGGAAAGAGAGCAGTCTAGTTAAATATTTACTCGGGGGCAAATTTGTGGGATAGGGGTGAGAACGGGGATAGGTAGTAACTATTATCGCTAGGTGGCCTCAGTGTCGCGCTCCGAAATCTGGTAGCACGTGTGTGTGTATTTGCTTTGGTAAGATGCTGACATGCTGAGATTTTGTGATTGTTGGCTTGGTGATATGCTGAGAATGAAATTTGATAAAATGATCTGTTGCTGTCATTGTAACTGAAAATGCTTAAGTTGAATATATTGGAAGGGTATAAGTGTATAACTGAATCTCAATTTCTGGAATTTTTATTCATGAAAGAATAAATTAAAGCGTTTTGAAATCATGGTTAACTTGATACATTAGAGTGCCTTAAATTTTGGGTTGAATTTGGACTGAATTATACAGCTGGGGGATGGATCATCTGCAAGCTTAATGTTCAAACAAAGTGTGTTTACACTTACACTGCATACACTGACAATGAAAGTTTTCACTTTTCATTCTATTTTTCCATAGCAAAATATGTGTTTATGTGCTGTTTTTTGGTGTTTGTGATATGTACTTTTCAACATGGCAAGATTTTTTAAAGTATGATAAACCCCTTAGCTGTTTAGTTGTGTTTTTTTTCGTACAGCTAGAGTAAGGTTTTTTTATAGTAGTAGATATTACTGATTATTATATTGAAATTCAATGGTAAACACATGCAACTTTTTGTAAATGAAATGAACAACTTCTCCTTATGAAATGTGAACCTTCTATTTTTTATTTCTGCAATCTGATATCTTGGGTTAAGTTTTTTTATAGTAGTTTATATTACTAATTATTATATAGAAATTCAACAGTAAACACATGCAACTTCTTGTTATGAAATGTGCAACTTTTTGTTATGAAATGTGCAACTTCTTGTTATGAAATGTGCAACTTCTATTTTTTATTTGTGCAATCTGATATCTTGGGCTAAGGTCTTTTTTTATAGTAGTATATATTACGGATTATTATATTGAAATTCAACAGTAAACTCATGCAACTTCTTGTTATGAACAACTTCTATTTTTTATTTCTGCATTCTGATATTTTTGTCTAAGATTATTTTTATATTAGCATATATTACTGATCATTATATTAAAATTCAGCGATAAACACATGCAAATTCTTGTTATGAAATGACCAACTTTTAGTTTTGATATCTGCAATCTGATATCTTAGGCTTATATTATTTTTTTATAGCAGCATATATTACTGATCTTTTGTATTGAAATTCAGTGTTAATACAAACAACTTCTCTTTATGAAATGCACAACTTTTGGTTTTGATTTCTACAATCTTGCAATCTGATATCTCAGGCATTTTGTTTAGCATCATATACTGATTTTTTAAATTGAAATTCAGTGATAAATACACACAACTTCTCTTTCTGTAATGCACAACTTTTGGTTGGCATCTCTCAAATCTGATTCCTTTAGCCTAAGATTTTTTTATAGCAGCATCTATATCTGTTTTTTTTTAATCATGTGTTATTTGAGCTTTGTTATGTAGTTTTGTATGTGAGATGAACATTTTGTGTCGTGCGTTTATTTGCTCTGCAAATGCCCCTTAAAAAATCATATTGTTCACTTTGTTAAATATTTTGTGCAGATGGATGCCTCGGGCTTAATTTCTTATCTAAGGACAGACAATGTAGATGATGCATATGAGATCAAACAAAGCCAAAAAAAAATTGGTGTGCTTATCAAAACAGTATTATGTTTTTTGTGTTATCAAAACTCTACATCTTTGTGTGGGACAAAAGAACTGTTATGAGTTCATATTAGTTCCTTTGTGTACAGAACCGTTGTTTGTTCTTTGTAAAAAAAATTCAATAACTTAGCTCTGTGGTAACACTCGGTAGTATCTTTTTTAGAGCACCACGATGCTTCACTCACACAGTTTGATTTTTACTTCAACGAATCCCCTTATGTGTTCATTTCTCTTTGATTTTTTTATTTGGCTTTTGCCGGTGCATTTTTTTATGATCTATTTTTGTATCCACACACAAGAAGGATGCACATGAACATCATGGGGTGCGTGCAGGCATATGGGACCCAAACCTTGAACAAATTTGTTTTTTTTTTGTCCTACTACCCAAATCAAAACTATGGTCCAAAAGATATTTTTCAGGGTACAAAACAAACGGGTCAAAACCCAAACTGTTGATAAATCCACAACCCGCTAAGAAAACCAACCCATGGGGGGACCAGTTTTGGCATGCGCAGAGGAAAAGGTGTGCGCGGGGCGTTTGAGCAGTGTCGGGTCATGATCAGGCCATTCATACAAAATCTGAGATCGAAAATAGAATCGACTGATTGGATGGAACTATCAGTCGACTGACCAATAGTTGGTCCCTTAAAAAAATAGAACACGTCAATGAACCCATAACATCGTGGCTTGAGATGTAGCGCTAAGTGCAAGCAAGAGAAGCAACCACACCTTTATAAAAGCAAACCCCAATTGTAACATCCCACTCATGCAAAACTACGAGAAAAGAAATCCTTCTTTATGCCAATAAAGAGACATCTGCATACAGATGCATCAAACATATTATTGCAGTGTATCTGTTGACGCAAATTTCTGCCACCGGCCGATGGAGCGTTGCCGTCGGGTGCGCTAGCCGATAGAGTCCTCTGCGCTCGGACACACGAAGGCCTGGGAGATCTGCTTGGCTCCAGTGCAGGTCCTAAACGTTGAAGATGCGGGCATGCCAGTCAGTTTGATCCTGCAACCGACAAGATAG
>CM002483.1:6126472-6170232 GCA_000325765.3 Leersia perrieri
ATGAAACAACTAAGCACAACATTGAAAAGATGACTGAAAAGTATAGAGTTGCTGGTAGTAAAGGGAAAAGAGAAGTCAAACTTGAAGTGGGTGATTTAGTGTGGTTGCACTTGAGAAAGGAGCGTTTTCCAGATTTGAGGAAGTCAAAGTTGATGTCTCGGGCTGATGGTCCTTTTAAAATAATTGAGAAGATTAATGATAATACATATAAACTTGAGTTGCCTCCCGAGTTTGGGGTTAGTCCTATTTTTAATATATCAAATTTGAAGCCTTAGTTGGGAGAGGAGGACGCATTTGAGTCGAGGACGACTTGATTTCAAGAGGGCGAGGATAATGAGGACATCACTCTTTCCGATGCACACAAAACACCTCCATTGGATATTCAAGGTCCAATCACTAGAGCTCGCGCGCGACATTTAAGTTTAGAGGTGAGCTCATTCCTATATTCTTCTTTGTATGATTTGGAGAATAGATTGCTACCTAATGATTGTATTATGATTAGGAATCATGGAGAGTACATGGAGTCATTTGGAGGGATGCTTGGAGGCGTGGAGGATCATCAAGTACGTCCAAGTCAAGGTGGAGGCCCAAACCAATTCGACTTCGGCCACGGTTCGGAGTCCAGGACCAGTCTGCGCTAAAACGGGCGCCCCGGTCACATACGTGCTAGGATTGAGGCCTTCTTTATATGGTTGGAAAGCTAAGAAGATAACCTTTCCAATGGTTCTGCTCCCACATCCAAATTCTTTCTGAGTCAATGGGAATCGTCCGAACAAGTTGACGTCTAGAATCTGTTCTGGAGCCGCGTCTCCGTATTTGGGCCTTTTGGCCCATGTATCGTGTCCGAGTCCAATAGGGATGCGTCTAGGGTGTTTTGCGCGACCCTAACCTATATATATATCAGTAGCCGTCGCCTAGGTTAGGGTTGGGTTTTGTTTAGATTATTCTGCCGTTGCAGTTTTTGCCGTTTAGTCGGTTTGTGGAACCACAATTGTGAGCTTCATCTATATTAGCAATATATTCAGATTGCCTCTACCTTGTTCTTGCTTGTGTTCTTCGATTCGCATGCAGGGATTAGCCTTCTCGGCGAGGTCAACCGGGTTTTGGCACGGTTGATAACCAGAGGAGACGTGGTGCTGCGATTGCGGGGCTCAAGAGCGTGTTCGTTCAGAAGCCGGATCGACGTGTGTTGGGACTCCGCCCATATCGTTGTTTATCTTTACCTATCGGAAGATCGGGACCTAACTCCCTCATCATCGGGCCCATTCCCTACCTCCAGCCTCCCAATCCTGTGAGCGTCGCCGCCTCTCCCGCTTCGGAAAAATGCCGAATCCTCCCAAATCTTTGTGTAACGGCGCAAAACTCTTTAAAAGACATTTGATCCTCTTTCAATTACCTTCAAAACCCCTCAAACCCTGTGGCATTTCATGCACCCAGAAGAGAGTAATCGAGTTTTTAAATCTCGGTTTTATTCCCCTTTATTGCTCTTAACTCCGGCGAAATCCCCGACCACCGCCGCTCCCCTTTCTTTTTCTCCACCTATAAATTGATCCCTGCATTCTCCACTTTCGGTTCCCCATTTTTTTCCTCCGAAACTCGTCCGTTCGCCGGCGTCGCGTGCCACCGCCACCGCCGCTCCCCTTCCTTTTTTCCTCCATCGGCATCATCGCCGGCCGCCATCTGACGTCGCTAGGTCCCATCGTCCACACCGTCGGCTTCGCAAGGATGAGGTGCACCTCATCCACCCCTTCGCTGCCTCCTACTTTTGCCAGAACCTCACCGTCGACGACGTCCCAAGCTGTCGCAGCCTCCAACCACGTCGCTGGCCTTGTCCCGTCTTCCCCAACCTTCTCCGACGACACCTTCGGATCCGCGTTGATGAAACGCAGCTCATCCCCACCTTCGCCGTCTCTCTCCACCGCTGGAACGCCGTCGCCGCCGCCAACCCGAGCCGTCATCGCCGTCTCCCTCGTCGCTGGTCACCGATTTTCCACCGGCCGTCGTCTTTTTCACCGGTGAGCTTTCCCCACGTCCCCCTCTTCCTTTTCCTAGCCTCGGCCGCCGCCTTTGGGTTGTCGCGCACTGTCACCGGCGGCAAACCCCATGCCCCGTGCTGCTTTCGGCTGACGTGGCACTGCCACGTGGTAGCCACGTCAGCTGGGCCCTGTTGACATGAAATTTGATTACACGTGTTTCACACAGAAGACCTGTGAGATTTGCTTAACTCTAGTGCAGGTCCTAAATGTTGAGGATGCGGGCGTGCCAGTCAGTTTGATCCTGCAACTGAGAAGATGATGCATGTTGATCGCCAAGGAGCCTATCGGCTGTCTAGCCGATGTGTTGTATCGCCTCCAGCTGATGTTGATGTTGATGGTCCAGGAGTCGACCTGCTCATCAACCGATGATGGTGCGCTTCTAACAGATGTCAATAGGATATTGAAGTTCATCGGCTGTATGTTACACATAGATCCAAGTAATCAAAAAGACAAGTGAGGTCAATAATAGTATTGGCTAAATAAAGGATATGGCATGAGAAGCCGATACAAGACTTAGATTTAGTCATAGGATAACTCATCGGCTAACCCTCTGATGAAACTACACACACCGACGGTCGATGCACCTAAACCGATTAGCTCTAATATTAGTCTGAAGGATCGAGCGGGGTCAGAGATAGCTTCCCCAAGATTATTACTAATTGATCTAAATGAACCAACTAACAGTATGTATAGTGATGGATATAAAAAATCTATTTAGTATAACATTATGATTGTAGAGAAATATCAGCAAAGACTGAAGATCAGACCTAACCGAGACAGATCCGATTAAATCGATGTGTCTCTAAACACAATGCAATTAGAAATAGAATTGAGATATCAAATAGGCAATGCCCGCGTCAGTTGGATCGATATATCGGACTTAACCGAGAAAGTATCGGTCTTCCCCGATACAAACGTCGTCGACGGAACTTACTTCTTCTCCGGAGGTCGGACCTAACCGATGCAGGCCAACTTGGTAGCAAGACCCCGAACTCGACTAATCTTACAAAGGTTCTAATGCGAACCTATGTAGTCCCGATAGAACAGTGGAGAACCCGTCGAGTAGGTTGTAAACCTAGCGGTCTAGGGTGGCGATGCGCCAAAATTGTTGTATTTGATTGTGGAGCCTCCTGATACAAGGACCTCTGGCATACAATTTATACCCTTGGGTCGACTGAGTCCTAATAAGACACAACTCAATCGGCTTGCTATAAGCAGTCGTTACAAGAAAGGAAACTAAGACTCCTAAACTTACAAAATTAGGAAACCAATATGCTTTCCTTAGACTCCTTCCTAATTACATAAGGAAATAGATAAAACATGCCTAATTAATAGATAGAATTAAACTGCCAATTCGCGGTCTTCATGACTCCTTCCCGATATCGGCCTCTTTTTTCCATCGGCTCATGTGTCCTTTCCTTGACCGAATCCATTACAGAACCATCCAAATTTTGGCATTAACACATACTTATATTTTCAAATTCTGGTGTCAACACATGCCCCCAGTTTCGGAGTATGAGGGCTCGTGCTTCGAAATTATCTTTAGGCTTCCATGACTCTGATGTGTCTTCCCTTGTTTCCTGCAATCGGCTTTCATGAGCTGATATCTTCTGCTTCAAATAAGATAGACCGTTGAATTTTTGGGAGAAAAATCTGTCTTTGATAGGTGTTGACAATCCTTCAAATGCCAATTCTGCTAGTTGTGCATCATTTAACTGCAAACTGTAACATCGGCTTCAAATATCTCCGAATCTCTGGATATACTCTGATGTTGATTCATCCGATCGTTGTTTAACCGATATCAAGTCTGTGAGCTTCATCTCTTGAATACTAGCAAAGAAGAACTTATGAAATTGTTTCTCTAGATCGGCCCAACATTTGATAGAATTTGGTGGCAATGATGTAAACCAGGTAAAAGCCGATCCAGATAATGATAGAAGAAATAATCTAATCCTCAAAGCCTCCTTAGTTGATGCTTCTCTACTTTGAGTTAAGAATCGGCTTATCTGTTCAACTGTAGATATGTTATCTTGCCCTGAGAACTTAGAAAAATCTGGTACTTTGTATTGGCGAGGCAATGGAACCCGATCAAACCAATCTGGATATGGTCGCCGATAGATGAAATCTTGCTCTTTAGGTTTAAGACCATATTGCTCTTTTATTATATGAGCAATCCTATCGGCTATCTCATCGTTCCTTATGTTGTCGTTGTAATCTCTGTACTGATACCGATGAATTGGTTCTGGCCAATATTGATACCGATGTAGTTGCCCCCCGAGCGGAACAATTGAATCATCAATGGTCTTTTAGATAAAATCCCGAAGAAAATCTAGCAAAACTCTTGTCTGACCAATTTTTGCAGAACACACAGCTTCATTGACCAAATCTTGAATATACTTCTATTGATTATTGTCTTCTTCCCGATTTGGCATCTTCATCGGGGTTGCCTTTGGAAGTGGTGTCTTCTGAATCGGCCCTTTTTGTATCATGCTGAAGGATTCTAGACAATACTTTTGAAAATCTGCCATGGATTGCTCCATCTGTTGCCTTTGTTTTCCATCAGCTTGTCTATTGTGATTGGGATGGCATTGACTTCTGCTTCAGACATGTTGGGTTTAATATATCGGTCTTATTGGGCATTGTACCGATATAACGTCTTCGTGTCCCACTAGGCGTGCCAATTTCTATTGACGTGAAATTTGATTACACGTGTTTCACACAGAAGGCCTGCGAGATTTGCATAACTCTAGTGCAGGTCTAAACATTGAGGTTACGGGCGTGCCAGTCAGTTTGATCCTGCAACTGACAAGATGATGCATGTTGATCGCCAAGGAGCCTATCGGCTGTCTAGCCGATGTGTTGTATCGCCTCCACCTGATGTTGATGTTGATGGTACAGGAGCTGATCGGCTCATCAACCGATGATGGTGCGCTTCTAACAGATGTCGATAGGATATTGAAGTTCAATCGGCTGTATGTTAGACATAGATACAAGTAATCAAATAGACAAGTGAGGTCAATAATAATATCGGCTAAATAAAGGATATGGCATGAGAAGCCGATACAAGACTTAGATCTAGTCATAGGATAACTCATCGGCTAACCTTCTGATGAAACTACACACGCCAACAGTCGATGCACCTAAACCGATTAGCTCTAATCTTAGTCTGAAGGATCGTGCGGGATTAGAGATAGCTTGCATCACGATTATTACTAATTGATCTAAATGAACCAACTAACAATATGTATAGTGATGGATATAACAAATCTATTTAGTATAACATTATGATTGTAGAGAAATATCAGCAAAGATTGAAGATCAGACCTAACCGAGACAGATCCGATTAAATCGATGTGTCTCTAAACACAATGCAATTAGAAATAGAATTGAGATATCAAATAGGCAACACCTGCGTCAGTTGGATCGACATATCGGACTTAGCGGTCTAGGGTGGCTATGCGCCAAAATTGTTGTATTTGATTGTGGAGCCTCCTGATACAAGGACCCTGGCATACAATTTATACCCTTGGGTCGACTGAGTCCTAATAGGACACAACTCAATCGGCTTGCTATAAGCAGTCGTTACAAGAAAGGAAACTAAGACTCCTAAACTTACAAAATTAGAAAACCGATATGCTTTCCTTAGATTCCTTCCTAATTACATAAGGAAATAGATAAAACATGTCTAATTAATAGATAGAATTAAACTGCCAATTCACGGTCTTCATAACTCCTTCCCGATATCGGCCTCTTTTTTCCATCGGCTCATGTGTCCTTTTCTTGACCGAATCCATTACAGAACCATCCAAATTTTGGCATTAGCACATACTTGTATTTTCCAAATTCCGGTGTCAACATGCCCGCACCAACTGGCGGTTGACCGAGCAGAGTCCGTCAACCCCAATCTCAGCCTTTGGATCGAGCCGATTTAATCCTAGCCATCCGTTTTCACTTGATGACGCAGTAATCCTTTTTAATAATTAAATTTAATTCCTTTATTGCGTCATATATTCCTTTGATCTTTTTTGTAATTGGTTAAATAGGCTAAAATCTTAGAAAAATCATAACTTATTCATCCGAACTCCATTCTGGGTGAATCAAATCTCTAAAATTTTGTAAAATCAAGCTCTACACAATAAAAATATCAAACAGTAGATGTTTTGTATGTTTTTGTATTGATTTTGGCTGTTTTGTTCATTTGAGTAGTTCCCAACCCGTCCGAGGAATTTGAGTACTTTTTCAAGGAGGATCCAGCGATCGTCTCTGCTACTCAAGGCAAGTCTCACAGATCACAAAATTACCTTTGAGCATGTTGATCCATATATTCTCGCAATACTTCAAATATGCATTATATTTTACAATGTAATGGGATGGAATTACCTATGTTCGTTTGTACAGCCACTTTGTTGTTGATCACATATTTCCTTGTATAGCTTGGGTATTAAAATGACTAGCTAGAACTTTGTAATGTTTTAGCTAGATGTTTAGATGTTTAGCCATGCTTAGACTAATTTAGGCTCATTATGGGGTAGACTATGCTTCACACCATATATATGTACTATCATGTTGAAATAGTAGAATAGTCGAATAAAATACTGCCAACTAAAATTTGACTTAAGGTGGGTTGTGAGTACGTGGTTTTGTTTGTCGTGCTCATGACGATTAAGGACCGGTTTGCCGCTATCCTTGTGAAGCATTATTTTGTACTACCCTTAGGCCAACATGGGCAACGGTATGGATTCCGTAACGTAGAGAGAGGCAGTACTGCCACCGGGTTGACGTGGCAAGGTAAGCCCACACGGGATCGCTAGGGGAGTCAAGACTTGGCTTTGGTGGGATGAGGAACCTAGTGGGTGTGCATGTACTGTTTTTCGTTACGGAACGGGCCATGTCACGCTCCCTGTGGGGAACATGTCCTAAGGCTAAATTGGTACACCTCTCATCAGAGTAAAACTATTCGAATAGTCATGCCCACGGTTATGGGCGAGCCAAGCAAGGCTTTCGTGATTAGTATCATCCTCTCACGTAGATATTAAAATATGGCTGGACTGGATTATGGGGAAAAACTTCTGGTTTTGGAGTGGAGACTAGGCCGGTGCAACCGGGTTAGGTTATAACGTGATGTTTAATATTGATTATTTAAATTCAATGTTTTTAAATTAATTCTTCTATTAATATTCAATGAACGCTGATGATTGAACCTTATTATGCCACCCTTTGTATTCCCGCGCATTTTTGCATCTGTTGTTGTGTGGCTTGCGAGTATGTTGTATACTCATCTTGCTCTACACATCAGAGGAGGAGTTCTACAACGAGTAGTTCTTCGAGGAGTAGGTTGCGTCGGCCAAGTTGCCTCTGGAGTGGAACCACCGCTTTCGTCTTCCGCTACGTAGTTTAGTTTTTGTTTGAAAGGTTCTACCCACCTCTGTAATAAATATAATGACGTTGTTTAAATTTCAATAAAAGTACTTTGTTTATCAATATTGTCTTTTGTTTGCCTCGGCTGATCCCTGGACGAGGATTAACACAACATTATAAGCGTGCGGAATTTCAGATAGAAATTCCGGGCATGACACCATGTATTGACCTGTTTGGTACAATGCAGCAGAAGGATTGATCATCGTCACCATTACTGAACTCAGCGAAAAATAACTCAAGACCGCTTCCATTTTTTTGGGCTTGCCAAGAAGTTTACATGTGAGAACGGGCATTTGAAATCCACAGCTCTTTTGCCTGCCAACACGCTCATTTGCTCCGCAAATAATCTGTAGTTCATATAAATACCCCTATAACAAAGAAAGAAGTGAATTTGTGGAAAAGTGCAATTCCTATGAAACGAAAAGGGCAGTAATTCACAACAGCAAATAAAAAAGCAGAACAACGGCTACCAGTGCAGAGCAACAGCTATCGGTGCAGAGCAAGGAGCAGCAGAGCAACGGCTAGGCCAGAGCAACAGGAGCAATGATCAGGGGAGAGCAAGAGCGACAGGAGCAATACTTGGTAAAAAGTATTATATTTATTGTCTTGTGGCCACCTCTTAAGCTTAAGCTTAAGGTGCATTCTCGCTGGACATTGCGGTGGTGTTTAGATCCGAAGGGCTAAAGTTTAGTCTCTTAAATAAATAATAATTAGATATATTAAACATAAACTAATTATAAAACTAACTGCATAAGTCATGTCTGTTTCACGAGACGAACCTAACAAGCCTAATTAAGCTATAATTATTACATAATTATCATATGGTTATTGTAGCATTACATTGTCTAATCATGTACTAATTAGGCTTAATAGATTCATCTCGCAAATTAGCCCTCGTTTATGTAATGGGTTTTTTAATTAATTTATATTTAATACTTCTAATTAGCATCTTACATCCGATGTGACGGGACTAAATTTTATTCGTAGGGATCCAAACACCCCCTGCCTATGGTGTATCCCCACAATGGCGGCTATGTAGATGCATTCAATGCTTAAGGCTACCTTTTTTGTTCACATTGGAGCTGCCCTAACGGCAAACTCTGCTATGAATTTACTCCGAAACTGGAAAAAGATGCCATCATGGGTTCATGGAAACATCGCAGTTGAGTAGTTGCGTGAAATACAGAAGGATTTTCAACGGCTTAATTTTTGAATACTTCATATTTTTTTATACTTCAGTCAAGCCAAGGATCTGTGGTCGGAAGGTTACAATTTGTGTTTGTGCAAACATTTCTTGAATTATTTTCTAGGTAGTCTAAAGTCGAGTATTTTCACGCATGATCTGCTAATGTACCCATCTTCCATGCTCTTGTGCAAAGCCAAAGGGTCTGAGCGAATCCCACGCAGCAGCATGGCACAGAAGCAGCAGGGGTGTGAAACGGTGGGGTTCATCTTCAATTTATTAGTATGGGGGCAATACCAGCTTTTTAAGTTAAAACGAGTTAAATAGACAAATCTTGTAATTGGTTAAGCGGTTAAGTAGACTTATTATTCCACTGTACAGCAGACCTCAGCATCTAACAAGCAAATCTAATCTGGAATTGGTAATCTGCACATATATTACATCTATGTCTGGAGCAGAATGTAGAGATAATGTAAAACCGAGATGTGCATTCTGCCAAGGCAGTGCACTAGTATATCGCTGAAGCTTGAAGGTAGCATCTAACAACTGCAGAAGTCATGCAAAAGGTAACGGGGATGCAGCATATAACACAACTGAATATGTCAATCTCTTGGCAGTTGGCGCAAAAGTCTGCACAGCAAATCTACCTTTCCTGCCTTCTTTTGCTTGCTCATCGTGTTGGTGAGATCCTCCATTCAAACGGCAGTTTACCTAGCAGAGTGCACATAATTAGCAGATGAAATAGCTTACCATTACACAGCTTCAAGAGAGAAAAAGTATATATTCTAAGTAGCATATATATCTTTAAAAATATAAAATTTTCATTCATACTGAATCTATCGCCATGATATATCAGCAGGAAAATGCACTACATAATGATTATAGGCTATAACTGAATTCCAGTTTTGCAGTACACATCACCAAATGAAGGCCGAGTATATCAAAACTAACTATAGTGCCATACTTTTGACGCCAAGAAGATTGGCAGCTACAAAAAAATAGAAGAGCAAGAACAATCCAGCCAGATAGATAAAGATTCCTGAAGTTATGGCAACATGTGCAGTGAAAGGGTTTAGGGTTAGGGTTTAAACCCGAAAGGCTGGATAGAAGTCAGTCAGCTAGTGGTACAAGATGACATCTTAAGCAAATCGTGTAGTCCCTGACAAACTAACAGATGATTGACAATTTTTGTTACTTTTCATGGATCAGCACCTCTTTTTTGTTGCAAAATCAATGCTCTATTGCTCTGCGTTATCGAACCGAACCTAAAGGCCATATGGCTATTATCACAATTTCATACCCCCACTATATTGTGCTCATAATCTGAACTATTTATCTGCTTTATTTAACCGCGGTAGAAGGAAAAAAAATCTTTATGCAGGTGTTCTGAAATTGGGAGAGAGCAATGCCAATGCTGGTGTAATTGGTATTCATGATATTTTTTTTATCTATTGGCTTTTCTTGTTTCTGCTCATCTAGCAATCCTTTTAGCTTTTACGGTGATCGAAGGTCGGCCGCCCTGGAGTTCGTTAGAGGACAAATGTGTGGTGGAGAAACTAGCTGATGGCCAAGGTTGTGGGGCATCAACAACAAAAAATATACCACAACTTATAGAGCAAAATTAAGGAATCATCAAAGGAGTAGCTGTGGTCCTGTGTAGGAATGTGAAGTTTGTCCGGATCTCCAGGCAGATGGCGGCTAATGTACATGGAAAGGAGCGAGGACGGCGACACATCCACTAAGCGCAGGCATGTAATGTGATGTGATTGATGCAGAAAATGGGATAGATGAGCTCATATTTGAGGCTGATGCCTGGTGCTAAATGAACTGAGTATACATGGCCTTCCAGAAGTTTTCTCGGGGGGGGATAACCCGAGTAAATATATTGTACATGAGTTTTAGTAGGTATAACTATCTTAAGAAAAAACGTTATAAATGTTCCGTACCTAATACATAATAGAATGCGCTAATTAATAAATTCTACATCTCTATACCCAAAGTGCACCACACATTGCTATGAATGATTAACCACTAGTATAAGTAACAGAGCAGTCATCAGTGCAGCCAATAGAAATTTGTCCACAACTAATGAATTATGATGGGTATGCTAATAGAAAATGAAAATGACTAAATTACTTGCCACGAATAGTTAAGCAGGTATGTAACTGGGACATTGCACATCTTGGTAATTTAAGTTGCTTAATTTTGTCACTGGATGTGCTAATCGCACCTGAGAGCAATCATTTTGCATGCATGTGCCAATATGTAATTATGTACCATCATTGGATTAACAAACATGCCAATTTGTTTGCAGCTGGTTAAGGAACCCCCACATACAGAGATCGGTGGCCCCTGATTAGTGATTATTAACCTCCACTGTCATGGAGTCGTATCAAGCGATATGGTTAAATGTGAAGGCATTCCAACTTAATCAAATTCATAAAGAATTTATCATGCCAGATTTCTCAGAACAGGAAACACACTGGCAGCATGGCCAAAACATGAGTAGAAGTTTCCATTTCCCTCTGCATCAACTAGACTATGATGTCAGAAATATGGTAGGCTACAAAGGGAGATGAAGCAGTAGAGGGCTAATGTGGTAGGAGAAGAATGGAGGATGGCCAAATGTGGAATTTGTTGTAAAGACTACTCATTCGATATGCAAGCATGGAGGGGAGCTGGATTTTGGCATGTCTTTATCCTTCACCTTTTTCAGATTGGCATGGTGGCACTCCAAACAGCAATGTCAGCAATTCGATTGCTCCATGCTGGCATTCTAACCAGCCATCCCAGCAAAAAGATGTTGCTCAGGTTGTTCTACTCTTGCTAGAATTCTTTGCTGCTTGGGTGTAGTTGATACCCTCACAAAACACCCAGGACCACAAGCACACACCCTCAGGTTGCACATATTACATTCGCGCACGTGCTAAAACTGAAAAATACTACCACGACCAGACCCAAAATTAACTGGCATCCAGTGGTAGAGCCATCAGGTAGGAGATGCCCTTGGTCCCAGCCAGACCCCATTGTCAGTGTTTGTACCGAAAACATTATTTGCTTTCTAGAAAAGCAGGATCTATTCTCGTTCAAAGAAAAAGAATCTCACATGTGTGATAAGTACTCTAGTGGCTCACTTAAACAAATACTAGTAACATAAACATGCACATCAAGGCCACAATTTGTCAAGCATAGTGCTTGCTAAAGCACATAAGTACCAGGAGAAGAGCAATGTGGATGTTGGTGTCATTGGCATATCTTGGATTTTGATATCTCATTTCCTAATAGAGGAAGTTATTTGCATATCTTGTATAGTCTGCCAATTTTTTACTCTGCTCAATGGGATATGTGACTAATTGAGAGAACTGCAATTTCCATTGATCAATTGGCACAGCGATATCAAAATGTTTGCTACTCGGTAACTGAAAAGCTAACAGCTTCTATTTTGGCAGCAAAGGAAAATCAGTATATATAACTAATCTTCTATCAGGCATGAAAGTTTAAGTAGTATGTACAAGAAACTTGGACCAAGGAATAAATCTTGAACCTAAACCATACCAAACCGGGTACAATACATATTGTGATGTATAGTAAACGGACACATAAGTAATGAGCTATCCCAGCATAGCCATGCCAATTCTTTCCGCCGTTACTGGATTGTGAAAACTGATATTTTCAGCTAGATATAAGCATAATGCAAATATCAAAACATCACAAAATCAATAAGAGACTAGCACCAATGCACGCTGCACAACTTTTTAACCTTCAATGAATTTATCAGTTGAGATGACAAAATTGCAAGGAACATAAGAATATACCTGTTGCGAAATCAGATCACAAATGAAGCTTGTGGTGAATAATGGCTACCAGCAGGCAGTGATTTTATCCTACGCATTTCATCATCTATGTTGAGATTCATCACCCATTCAGCACGGTTGACAGCTTGGATTAACTTGGCATCCTGAGCTGGATCCAAATAGATGTAGTCTTGTACAAATATGCCCTGCACCAGATTATCCACCAGCTTCATACGACTAACAATTTCTTCATTTGTAATAGTATGTTCCCCACAAGCAATTTTCTCAAATCCTCTTGTCCCCTCCCAGCCACCCTCAAACGGATGCATAATCCGAGTCCCTTTTAACTCGCAGTAACAGCAGCGAACTTCCGAAGAAAAAAAAAAGACAGCACGTCATGATTAGCTTAGCATACATATATAATGTCAAATTTTGTGGATGCGTGCAACGTGGAGATAAAATAATGCCTTGTGTTGATAGACCAGACACAGGGTAGCAAAAGGGTTTATGATCGACGTCTTCATCATTACTAAATTCTGTGAAAAATAATGCAGCTGTTCCATTATCTTGAGTTGCCCAAAAGTTGGCATGTGTGTACTGAAACTTTGTGTCAAAAATCCCAGTTTCCTTGCCAACATTATCATTCACACCACAAATGACACCTAGATCATAACAGCAGCCCTACAGCCAAGAATATAAGATAAGAAAAGACATAGACAAATGACACATGGCATATCTATCTATATGTGCCCGGAATTTTGGAAGAAATACAATACATGACACAAAATGAACTTACCTTAGACTGCTCATAGTTCCGCAATGCCGCTTCAACCTTTCTGCGGACAAAACTTTGCTGAGTAAGGAAATCTTCCTTATAGTTTGTGATACACTTTAACGCATCTTTAGTTAACTCAATAGTTGGATCCAGAGATTTGGCACTTGAAAATGACAGCAATACAGAGAGATGAAGAATCTCGCGAGGAAAGCACATGAGATCCTTGCAGCAGTGATCTAACAGTAGATCTCACTGTAGGCAAGGATTGCATGACAAACTCACAATATGCCTCAAGATTAGGATGAGATGCGGCTTTTGCTGCTGCCTTATATCCACTGTCATCACAGACGGATACATCACATCCTTGAGATTTTGCCATCTGAATGGCTTTGCAGACATCCAAATTACTCTTGAGCAAATAAACCATAGCTTCATGCTCCGATATCACAGGAATGCATGCACGCAGAAATGTGATCAATCCATTGACTGAACGAGACTCAACATGCCTCAATGTGAAGATCATATCCACCTCAAACTCTTTTGATGGGGGGAAGGCAGTGTCGTACCAAACAGTGTTCATGATGATGTTTGACACAGGATGGAACGGGCCAAAACAGTAGCCTGCCTTGAGAAGGCTGAAGATCTTTCATTGGTAATCGTGACACTGCCTTGAGATAATGATCATGGACTCTATCCATAAGAACCCCTTGAAGTGACTCTGTCAGCTCACCTGGCACATTCACAATACTTGCTCTAATTTCTGGGTCATGGAACCGGAACCGTTTAGAAGCTAGTTTCATGGGCTTGTCTGACCTAGGTGTGAGCGGGATCGCGAGCAATCCAGACAACCAGGAGATATCCTGAACAGTGAGGCGGCAACAGCCCTTTGCTGATAATGTTCTTCGGGTAATCTTGTTGATATGAGACACAAGTGCGAAGCAGCCGGCGAAAAAGTTATCAAAGTTGGGCTGCCTTGCTGACCAGGCAGCGCATTTGAGAGCAATCTTGACAGCATGTGAGCGGATTCGGAACTGATCCTTGCGGCGGTAGCAGCGATCCTTCTCGATGAGGCTTACTGCGACGAGGAGGTCGGCCCTCGCCAGACTGAGATAGCGCAGCGCATCACAGGTTGGAAGGTGGCGGAAATAGGTTGTCAGGAAGCTGACAAGGCCCTCAAGGTAGCGCTCCGCGACTGTCCGCGCCTCCGGCGGAGAGGGGCCGTCGCTGGCGACGATCTTGGAGAGGATCGCCTCACTCGCTTTCGGCTTCCGATTGGGCTCGGGCTCGCGAATCTCGTCGGGGAGGAAGGAGAGGGTATTGGCGATGATGTTGGCGCCGAAGCAGATGCCGGCGCCGAGGAGGTGCGGGACGAGCGACGGCATGTCCTCCAACGGCAGCGCGTCGAGCGCCTCCTTGTAGTAAACGTGCAGGTGTGTACTCCCTACGTATAGGATTTAGATGTCGTTTTAGACAACGTTTTAGTCAAACATACCATATGAATAGATTTTTCTTAAAAAATATTTTTATAAAAGTATACATATATTATTTTTAATAAATATTTTTGTAAAAATAACAAGTCAAAGTTACGTTTTGAAGACCGCGTCATTATCCAAAACGACATCTAAATCATGTACGGAGGGAATATTCATTTTCTCTATTCCTCTCTCTCTTTGACCTTTAACGAAAATCCGTTAAATCGGCGGCCACAAAAATGCTCCAACATTGTGTGATGCTTATGGGTAGACGTCTCTGCATATCACAACGCCAAGGGCCCGTTTGGCTAGGAGATGCTTCCCGTTTTCTTGCAGGGGTCAGTTAAGATCCCTGCCAAGCGGTCATAATAAGCAGCGATTCTAGCTAGAAACGTTCCTAGTTATTTAGTTTTTTGTACTAGAGAATAGAATCACCTCCAAACTAGTTTCACATTATTCTGTTTCTTCCTTTCGTCTCTACCCTCTGGTATGTGATCAACTAAAATTTTGTCCTTTTCAAGTGCAATGAGTTAAAATGGATTGCATGTGAAATGTTCTTCAACCACAAAAGTTTGAGTATTTTTTTGTAAAACCTATCTATTTATATAATCTTTTTCTTTAAAAATAATATTTTTATCTCTCTTTCAATATTCAGAATCTAGTCCAGTTAGCCAAACAATTTCCCAAAGTGATTCTGATTCATCAGAAAAATATTTCTAGAGAGAATCTGAATCCAAAAAGTTTCTACGAGAATCTAGATCCGTACTAAACGCATCAGGAGATAGCTATCATTTGGCTAATTTACTGTAAGAAAACAATCGATTTTTTAGACCACTCGGAGGAAGCCAAGTCATCCTGAATGTTTCTTTCAGCGCAGAAAAAACTCAAACTGATTTTTTTTTTTGCTTTCAATTGATTTTCTTACACATATAGCAAAAAAAGATTAATTTTACCTCTTTGTTTCATCCGATTCTCTTTCTACATCATTCATCAGATGCCTAACAACAAACAAATAGATGGATTTTAGTAATTTTAGTTGTGTACAAGGAAAAACTATATAGTTCAGACCAAAATATCAAGAGCTTGGTGAGAATAATGAAAGGCCATATTTCAGTATCACAAGAACTGAATAGAAATAAGGAATGTACTGATGAACTCCACTAGGTGCTGTTGCACTCTGTTTGATCTTCAAATGATAGTTTGCAAACATTGATAAACACTGATGCTCCCTGAGGAACAAACTGATTTCAGTCATTTAAAAATGTTACAGTCATGGAGCACTGAAATGGTGACTAGGTCATTTTGTTAGCATCTCTTGGATACAAAACTTAATTTTACCATGCTGGCAAAATGCTTGGTAAATACAAAAAGTATTGAGTTAACTGAAAGAAGAGAACAAAATGATAATAAAAATGAAAACTCTAAAATTGACAAAAGCAACACTATTCTCCAAATCAACAAACAACTTCACCTCTTACAACACTTGTGTTAGTTCATTGTTATCATCATGGGATCTCAACCATGGAAAGCATCACCATACATGAATAATAACGTTTCTTTTAGCCCAAAATGCACGTTTCCTATCCAAAACATACACCTGGTAGCACCATATTCAAGAATTTTGGTTTCCTCATCTTTGTACGCTTCACCAATTTAAACAATACATGAACATTCTAGAAATGTGAGTTAGAGTAACTTTTAAGCCAAGTTTGCAGCAACCGTAGACTGTCTACCTAGCATGTTGGAAGTTTCAAACTCACCTTGCCCTGGAAACTAGAAACCTAAGAGGGAGAGAGCTGGGGAGAGATGGAGGGCATGCAGATTCTGGGACAGGTTGGAGGGCATGCAGATTCAACCAGGCATGAAGGATGTGATCCACTGGAAGCTCACGAAGGACGGCATCTTCACGACAGCGTCAGCATATCAGATCTTCTTCATGATGAGAACAAGATCTGCATGTGGGGAACTCATCTGGCACGCAAGAGCGCCGTCACGAGTCAAGTTCTTCATGTGGCTGGCAACCAAGGAGCGATGCTTAACGGCGGACAATCTTGACAAGAGAGGCTGGATTAATCACACAATTTGTTGTCTTTGCCAGACGGAGCAGGAAACATGCACACACTTGTGGGTTGATTGCATCTACACAAACAGAGTCTGGAGCCTAATGAGGTCGTGGATCACTGTTGCTTTTGTCTTGCCGGGAGAGCAACAGGGAAATCTAGCTGAATGGCGGCTGGAAGCAAGAAAGGTTTTTCAGAGACACTTCAGGCAAGCTTTTGATTCAATACTAATGCTAATCTGCTGGATGATATGGAAGGAACGCAACGCCAGAGTTTTTAACCAAACTTCCAAAACACCGGAGCAGCTGAGTGATCAAATCAAAGAAGAAATAAAGGTTTGGGAGACAGCCGGCTTACTAAGACGCGGAGGAAGAACGCAGTCAAACATGGAGCAAAACGCATGAGTGATTAGGAGGCAGCAGTGGTGAAGTAGCCGTAGAGTTCACCCTTCAATGGAAGTGGGCGAAAAGCTCCCTTCGACAGCCTTACTGTCGAATTTGTAAACATTTTGTATGCCCCCCCCCTCCCAAAAAAAAAATCTTAATAAAATTCTGGTCGACCGCTTTCGGCCGACCCGGCCAAAAAAAAAAACTAGAAACCTAAGCAGAGTAATTGTGCTGCTGTATCCTTTCTCGTATCTCTGTTAACTACTAATTTTGAACAAACTAGCAGCACCTGCAACTAATCCATATCCTTACCCAAGCAAACGGAATCAATAAGCAGTAATCCGGATGGTCAAAATTATGATATACATAACCACCATAGAACACGCATGGTCTGCCAAAAGATTCAAAGGTTCGACGGTACCAAGAATACCTACCTGCAAAGCTTAAACTATTAAATGGAAAAATCAGAGTGAAAACACATTCTGATATTTAGATTGTAGACTGAATTTTTGCACCCAAAGAAATGATAACTCAGATTGCATATTGATTTTCAGCACCATAGAAAACTCATATGTCGCAGGTTTACTAGTTAATAGCATAATAACAGATATACAAATAAGATGTGTGCTATATGATCAGAGAAAGCAGATCCCACACACCACGATGTGTATCTGAACTTGCTTCACCTATGGTTTTATTGCTAAAACCGTTGGCACCAAATACAAGAAATAAAATTAAACAAAATATAGAAGCAATGAATAAATTATTCGACAGAAAATATGGGAATGGGACTCACTGAAATGAAGACGAGCACGAGCGAAAGTACACTGCAATATTAATAGATCACCAGTTGGATCCCATAGATAGGAACAGGAGCATAAAAAAATCACATGTGTTTCTATAACTATAGAATATGTCGAATCTCATTTATTGTCGCAAAGAACAATGAATTTACAACCTTGTTGAATAAAGAAAACAAAAAACATTTCTTAGATCTTTCTCATCTAGTCATCTGTTCATAAAGTTTGTGAAACGGTGGAATGAATGAAGGAAAGCTACAATCACAATACTACTAAGGGATTTTAAGTGGCATGTGATCCGCGCACAGTTGGAACACAAAGCATGAGCCAAGTTATGCTCTGCAGTGCTCGAGGGTTTTTGTGTTTTCTTGGAGCTATTATCATATAGTCTTAACAGTACAACATTTCCTAGGATTTGTGTATCTAACTAGAGTGGAAGGCGCGCGTTGCGCGCATGAGTAGCTCACTATACAAATCCGGGAGCAATGAAGCAAAATATACAGTGATAAAGAGTGGAGTGGATGGTATTGCTAATTATACAGTGATAAGTCTGTAAAGAGAGAGCAGATAATATACATTAACAGAGTTTAGACAGCAAAAGCATAGTCATCAGAGCGTTTCCTAGATAGATATATCATACATAGGTGATGCTAGCAAGTGGACTTGTACTGAGGACCATAGCTAGCAGGCATTTCATATAGAAGTACTTCAGTCTGCCTAGGGGCCATGAATGGCAGGTTCTATTAATGCATTACATGACCCTTCACACGTAGATTATAATCTACCAGCATCCTAGATGATTAGCCACGATGTATTTACATTATCAGACAATAAATTGCCTAACAAAAGATGGCAGCAGGAATATGATTATGCAGATTATATTGTACCCCTGCATGATGTAGTTGATTGGATAGGTTTTATCTACATGATTAGACAATTAAATGTCTAACAAAAGACGATAGATGGAGGACAGCCCTTCCTGCAGAAGTACATTCGAAGCAACCTATGTACATATCTGGACTGGCCTCATAGAACAAGCTGTAGTCTCAAATCATTCACTGCAATATTGAATCATACAGTGTTCAGGTTATGGCAAGGGTGATAGATTAGATTTTTAAGTGACAAGTATGAAATGTAACCTGTCATTTGGCCTGTGGTGGCCAGGGTCCTTGAACAGCCTCTTTGCAGGTGGAGCTGATGATCCAGACCTGGTCCTATTCATAGAAAGTATGGCCTAAGCATATTAGAGGCACTTGCTAATGCAATGAAATAGGTAATATTTATTTTCTAACCTTTTTTTGCCCTCTACTTTCACAGCTGGGGAAAGAGTCTGAACAGGAGCATCATCATCTTTAGTAGATAGTTCTAGTTCCTATAAGATGAAAATTAATAAGTTTCCTATTTCTCTGGAGATTAAATGTGGTGTTTTGTACCTGTTGGGTTGTATCAGAAGGCAGAATTTTCTTTGCATATGGATCATCTATTGCAGCCTCCTTGCCCTTTACAACAATGGGTTGTGTTAGGTTAGTGTATGCTAATACCTTCTTCTCAGCGTTTGTGCACCCAATATGTGGAGATTGTATGGCTTCAGATGCTGATGAGGCTGTATCCTGGAGGATAGCTTGATACAACAAAACATTATTATATAGTGCGTGGAGATAATATATAAGTCGATATAGATGGCGTAATAGTACAATTTAATTTTCAGAGCTAATTTTATTATACCTTTCGTTTTGTTGTGGAGATGGGAGACAACATATGTTTTTTTTGGAGTTTCTATTGCTGTGAGCTTGCTTGTTGGCGTGTCCTGTGCTGGATCATGAATAGTTTGTCTAGTGGGTGTCGACAGCATAGTGGAAGCAGTAATGACTGCCTTTGTTTCAATTGGTGTTTCACTTGCACTGCTTGTCTGAGCTGGTGCCATTGTTGCATGAGAGTTAGTAGACCCTGCTGAAATGGAGGTTGATAGGCTGAGTATCAGAGTGAGTCAGCAGGAGAGGCTGAGCTGAAGGTTGAGTTGATACAATGTTGTTGACTTGCAATGAATCCTCAGAGTTGAAGGTACTATTTGTTGTGTAGCTGACATTCCATGTAAAGCTTTGGCCGATAAGAGCAGTGATTTCAGGTGGTATGAGGTCAGCATCCGTAGGGTTCTCCTCAAGTAGCTGCTCTATTGGTTTGCGGATTAGTCGCTGTGCAACCTTTCCGAAGAGGACAGAGGGGCCATCTCTAGTGTTATCTCCAGCTATGACAACTACTTTGTATCTATACATGTAAAAAATAGGTTAGTGCACAAAGATGACAGAAATAATTATTTTAATTTTATGTATAACTGAGTTATAACCTTGGAATTGGTGTGCCTACATAGCCACATTTACAGCTGATGCATCTGTATGTGCTTCCATAAGGCTTTGCCGTTTTGCAGCACGGATCACATGAGTTGAACCACCATGAGGATTCAGTGCAAATAGACTTGATTGTAACATTAACTATAAATCGGGCTCCCTGCATAAGAATACCATTGCTATTGATATGTTGTCTTGCATAAAGTGAATAATGATATTTAGCTGATTGTACAGACCTTGCATTTATGAGGGTTTGTATTGAAAACCTCCTGAACTGTCTTTTCCTGTGGAGCATCATAGTTATATGCCAAAGCAGGAGCATCGACCCAGCTGATTGGTCGAAAGTTGCTTGCAAAGCTAAACATGAAATAGAGGGAAAACAACAGCAAGTGAGTATTTGTTTGATAGATGAGTAAGGTGCTTAAAATATCTGAGGAAATGGTAGTACTTTTCTCTTAATTCTTGTACTTCAGGAATATCAAGATTAAGATACCACTTGCATGGTGAACTTCCAGTGATTGTTAGGCCTGTAGTTCAATGCAGTAGGCAGGAGTTAATATGCAATACCATTAGAATTTGCATAGGTACTTATTCAGGGCAACAGGTAAATACCTATGTTATTATAGTTTCTGACCAGAACACCAACAAAGACAATAATTTGAGGCTGACTTTGTCCAGCTCTATGTATGCTGTCAGCATCGAAGGCAGTTGCTCTTTCTCCCCAAAGCGTGACAGGTAGGGTGGTATTACTAACAAATTTGTAGTGGGGGTATAAGTGGATTGAATGGTTAAATGCTAAACTTTGTGGATGGCTGTCAGTATCAAGGTTGGATAATTGAAAATGTAAACAGAATGGAACTCTGAATATATAGCAGCTAACCTTCCATCATAGATTTGTAGTGATCTCTTCAAGCTGTCAGTGTTTCTTGATCTAGGACGAACAGCTGATGTGGTCCCAATTTCAGTGACAACACCCATCACATCTGGATTTATGGCAGATATTGTGACATTAGAGAACATGACAGCATAAAAATGTAGCAATATGTCTAAGGACAGTAGCCCATACCAATGAAAAAGGTAGTCTTGTCAACCAGTGCAGGCACTTGCTCAAAAGGTGTCAATGAGAATGTTATAGCAGGGAAATCATCTGGAACATCAACAGCCTCGGTAAACTCTGTCCACTTTGTGATTGAGATCATCAAAGGATTAGAGACCGGCCTGTAGACCTTGTTGGCATCTTTGACAGTAAAGGAATCGATATAGTAAACTTTCCCTTCCTCTAAAACGTTTACCCATTTTTCATGGTGGGGTGGGTAGGCCTGGGCATGGATACTATTTCCCTGCATTACAAATGAATTGCATTAGTTGTAACACATATAAATTATGTGAGAGCATATATGTACAGCATGCTGTTGAAACCATACATTTTCATCAAGCAGGACATAGTTGGCATGCAGAATTTTTGTGTCATCATTGAGGTCGCAGAAATTCCACGCTCTTGATATCTTAGCTTTGATTTGCTTATGGACATCTGCATAGCGAAGGTCTGAAATGAGGGCGTACGCCATTGCAGTCCTGCAAGGAGGTGAAATTTAGATCGCTGCATGTTGGAGTAGTATTGGATGTAATTGATAACTGGGAAGGGCAATACATGTATTATTGAGGAATACTGCTAGATAGGATGTACATAGCATATAGTACACGTTATTGCTATACATGATTCCAAAATGTATGTACAAAGGATGTCAGAACTGCGATAAAATTAGCTGCCACGCGGCATAGCCTGCAATAGGAAATGTATCCAGCATATATGAGTTACGAACTAAATGGAAGGGTAAGCAATCAATAAAAGGAAAACAATCAATGCAGAGAAGGAGAATGAAAGTGGCACCGCTGGCAGCGCCGCCGAAAGCACTTCAGAGTAAACAACATTTTTGGTTTCACTTCCACATGACCGGTCATCATTTTCAATCAACAGTTTCAGTCCTGATCTAGATGTAGCCCTTGAGATGGCAACATATAGTTGTCCATGTGTGAAAACCGGCTTTTTCAAATACACACCAACCTGTTGCAATGTCTGGCCTTGGCTTTTATTTATAGTCATTGCATAACAAACTCGTACAGGGAATTGTTTTCTTTGTAACGTAAAAGGCCATTTCATTTTTGTTGTTGTTAGTGCTATTCTTGGTATGTATACAACATCTCCTATGTTTGAGCCAGTAAGTATGGTGCATTGCAATATTCTTTCACCTAGAGAAGTAACAATTAATCTAGTTCCATTACATAACCCAATTGATTGGTTCAAATTTCGGAGCAGCATGACGACAACACCCTCTTTTAAAACAAGTTTATGTGTGGGGAAATTAGCAGCGTTTATTGAATTGAGAAACTCAGTTGGATACAGAAGATCAAAATCAGGTATATGCTCTGAAGACTTTGCTATTGTATCGCAGCTTGAGTAAGTTATTTTATCACCTGGAAGTAAGTCGACCACATAGTCATTTATCTCATCAACGGTTGTATTATTAGGGCAAACAATGGCACGTGATGCAATGTACTCAGGGTTTTTATGTAAAGCAAGGAAATCAGGGTATATCTTATGAACTATGGCAGCTATTTTATTGCCCTCTGTTTTAATAAGTAGATCATCAGGAATGGTCACCCATGTAGGATATATCTCACCCTCTTTTGCAGTCATAGGTACTGTGCCGTCACCAATAGCTAGGACCCATTTGCTGAATTCACGCATTTTATTCCTCTCATTGTCTTGCAAGTCATTATTAAGCAATCTCATGTTTGTATGCAGGGCTAATACGGTGACATTTTTCCAAAGAGATGAATTTGTAATTGATGCAGTAATAATAGCAGTGCGTGATCCTTTAGGAACAACAGGTAAGATCTGTCTAAAGTCTCCACCAAGAACAACAGTTTTGCCTCCAAAAGGTATTATGGATCTAGAAGGGCAATTTTGCGATAAAATATCACGAAGCGTGCGATCTAGTGCCTCAAAACAACGCCTATGAGTCATTGGAGCCTCATCCCATATAATCAGTGTAGTTTCTGCTAGGAGTTCAACAAGCATTGTGCCTCGTTTTATGTTACAAATGCTTGTCTCATCAATGTCAATAGGTATTTTGAATCGAGAATGAGCTGTTCGACCTCTAGGAAGAAGAAGTGATGCGACCCCTGATGATGCAACAGCTAGAACAACTTTATTTTGCGATCTTAGTTTTCCAATAATAGCATTCCATAGAAATGTTTTCCCAGTACCACCATGACCACACACAAAGAAAAAAACAGGTCGATTAGTAGTAGCTGCACATGTTATGACATCAAATATATTTTTTTGTTCAACATTTAATTGCGCTATTAGTGAGTCAGCATGCAAAGACATCATGAGAGGATCAGATGCAAGCTCTTCATCGATTAATCTATTAACATTATGGTCATGCAAATTGGAATTAGGATGTGGCAAGTCGTAGTCCTTTATATTTCCACCACTTTTTCCAAAGACAATTGCTAGCTCATGTAATAACAGATTGAGGAGATGCTCATGAGGAATTATGCAGCATGGATTATCTAGCGCCTTTTTAAGTCTGTTATGGATGTCATCTGTCATATGTAACCAATATTTATCAAACAATGATCGAATGTTTGTAACAGAACAGTACAGCACAACAGTGACAAAGAGTTGCCTAAGTTGTTTTGCAGATGCAGTTCGTATAGCCTCATCAAATAGCAGGTGCCACTCATTATCTCCTTCAAGGAGACCTCTTGCCTCACATGCCTCTCTAAATGTATTATAGGTAACATTGTTATATGTTCGCACATCGGCATAGCTTTTAGCACCCTTAACTATCATCAATAACATTCTGAGGTAATATAATTCACCACTGGTTGGATGAACATAGTATAGTCTACCATATCTAACGTCGTGTTTACCAGGCAGGTGCACAGCTAGCCGCTCAACAGGTGGAATTCTATAATGTATATCAAATTCAAATATTCGATGAAGTGCCTCGCATGTTGAAAGAAATCTAGCGTCCATGTATTCGAGAACCTCATTTGGCGGGGCCAAGTCATGATTTGGGGACATGTTTCCAGATGGAGCTGTTGTTTCAAAATAAACTTTTGCACGGTCACCCCCCTTTTGTAACATATTTGAATAAATACTTAATTAAGTTTGATTTATTACACCATTCAACATTTATGTGTGCTTGGTATGTCTTAAGTAAATACATATTGTATGGCACAACAGATCTATTATCCAATGGAATGCCATTTTTAATAATATGTCGCCCATCATTTCTTCGCCTATAAATTGTGAATCCAGACTCATCAATAAATGTTTAATCTTGGAAATCTTTTGGATAATGTTTTGAACACTTATTATTTTTCATGCAAGGGCATTTTTTGTTATCATCACCACAGGGACCGTGCATCATGAACTCACTGACTAATTCAAAGCCCAATAGATCAGTATCGTAGTCAGGTATTTCTGCAGATATGTAACGGTCAATCACAGATGCTGAATCATCAGCACCTGACCCCTCACGCCAAATCAAACAATGTATGTGGGATAATCCACGCTTCTGGAACTCAACAGTGTAGACAACTACGTAAATTAAAGGGAAGGCTGTGAGGAATTATTTTATAAATGGAAGCAATATAATTGTAAAGTGTATCATACTTACTTGCAAATACCTTGCCAAATACACCTCCACCCCTAATGTCACTAATAAAATCATTAACCTTCATGTTGAAAACTCTAACAATAATATCAGCTCTGTCTGAAGGGTTTTGGCCAGGTTCAAATCGAATCGCGTCAACAATTTCTTGCCACTTAGAGTTACATGTATATGTGACAAACAAATCAGGGGAGCCAAAGACACGGCAAATTGCCATTGCATCTTGATAATTCATGACATGGTATCTTCTTCCACCAGTAAAACTGGCCGGAAGAATTACTCGCTTGCCTACAGAATCTCCATTTGTTATACCTTTATCAATCGCATCTACAATGCCATCCACAGTCTCAATACGAAGGTCGGCTTGGTTATCGATGATATACTGCAATCTATTAGCCTCAATAGAAGAAAATATATCGACAGCTCCTTGATCGCTAAGCCGGCCATAACAAGTCAAAGGATTAGGTTCATTTAATCTGTAATGCATTAGATATCTATGAAATTCTAGCATTGTTACGTATCTTCTCCCAGTGCCATCATAGTCATTATACTCGATGCCTAAATGAAAGTCTCTTTCACCATATGGGAATAACAATGGATATTGCAAAGGCAGATATTGTGGGTGTAGGGGCGATACATGTCTCAAACCATAGTTCCTATCATGGACAAGGACATCGAACTTATATTCTTTTGCTGAAAAGTCCCCAACTATTATAGCAGCTAGTTCACCACTTGTTGGTAGGTTGTATTGTACATCTTCTTTTGCATTGCAACCTAACAGCCTTAATGTTATTTTTTCATCACCATGCTCATTCAAGTGTTCTCTAGCATATTCGAAAATTTTTGCAAGCTGATTATTTTCCTGAAGCATCAATGAAAGGTCAGCAACAATTTGAGGATCTGCATTGTCTTGGTTGTCATTGTCATTTTCAAAAATGTCAAGTCGATTTTGTATTTCATTTTCAGGATCATAGATATAAAGCTGAGCAAATTTTGGAGGAGCACCATGGGATGGCAGAAGTGTACCAATCCTGTGGTGAACAACACCATTGATTTTGAAAACATAAGGTGATGTTCCAGTATTAATCGATCTATCTACGGCTGCTCCCATTGAAGTGAAAGCAAACATTGAATTATATGACCGAATTTGTCTTAGAAATCTTTTGGATCGTGCATCGCCATTGAAATTTAGCAATGTATTCAGTGGTTCAGGTGGTAAGCGCAGTTTAGGTAAAGAAATTTTTCCACCCTTACAGCAAAGGTTGTAAACAATTTTTCGCTTTGTCACAGCAGATAGACTTTTAACTCTTTCTTGGTACCAAAAAACAGCGCCACAGTATGGGCACTCATAGGATGGAGGACCATAATATGATCTCCCTGGATACGACGCTGCCACAAAGGGGAAAAAGTTAATCTACTATTGATGTGGATGCAAAAATTTAGCTCAGGCTAGAATGCGCCAACCCTTAAGATGCTCAACATATTGTTTTTCTGCCTTTGATGATGTGCCGGGAGTGTGGCCATGCAAAACTGCAACAAATAGGCACAAACACATTTTTTTTTAGTGTCAATATGAGACGAAGTGCAGGACCTATGTGAGCAATGAGAGTGGACATACCACTACTATCGTGGCTAGGAGGCACAGGAGGCATTTTCGTCCGAAGTAAGCAACGTCGCTGCCTATTTTTTCTAGAGAAGGTTGGGTCAAAATCCATCAATGAGCGTGGTCTTTTTGATTTATCTACAGCGCTGCTGCCAGCCAACGACACTATTGGATTGGGCAAACGCATAGCGGGAGGATGTGATAACAAATTTGTGGCAAGCCTTTGATGGCGAGCACGAACTCTGCCAGATGGACTATGAGCTTGATCCGTCATCTGGTCACAAGCACCACATAACACATATATGTAGAATAAAGAATCAAGCAATGATAGCAACACCCAATAGAACCGTGAAAGCAAGGTGAGAAAATAACAAACAGAGGCATACTTTAATTAAAACACACAAGATGGAATTTATACATGCACATAGAGACCCAGAATGCAGGTAATAAAACTGAAAGGCAGCTGAATTGCGTAAAATTAATCGTTACACATTACAGCAGGATACACATACATAATAAAATATGACGAAAGTTATAAATAACCTAAGAACTCATTGTCCTCTGCCAAGAACCTAAACCACAGGGAAGCACATGCATGCAGAATATGATCACAGTTTAAAACACCATGGCAAGGATCTGACCTAAAGTGCACAATACAGCCACAAGCTGATAACACGGCCTGAACTGCTGCATGAACTATTTGCCTGTAAGCTAACATTTGCTGGTAATTGTAATCAGCAACTATAATGCCATATCTCTGCTGTAAAAATCTGAGAGCATCCCTTGCTATCCCCTCATGCGCACAATACATAGCATCTGAAGCCAATGACCAAAAATAGACACTCTCTAACTCACTCGGCGCTCTCGATGAAGGAAGAAAGAGCTCTATACCAGCCAACAACCTATCGTCCAAATCATACTCCCACAGATAAGAGACGTATGGAAGCACACAGTGCTGCACCGCTGCACCTGTATAGCAACCATGCCACCCGCAGAGGGCAACTATTCTTAGCTAATGTGAAAGAGAAGAGAGCAAGGCAAGAAGAGAAAACAAAAGGCTAGCAGTACGTGTAAACAATGCAGTCTATGCAGAGGACATGAGAGAGCTATTTATAGCTAACACAGCACCAAGCTAGCAGACCAACGGCTAGTAGACAATATAGCGGTTACCGTTAGCTCAGAAAAACCACTCCTGTGTCAGCATGCAAAAGCCAATAGCACAATCCATACATAGCCCGTAAAGCAAATAGGAGTAGATACGATACCAATAGCAACATAAACACACTCTGGCAGACAGCATGCAAGTATGTACAAAAGCAATCTTTTTTTAAAAAGGAGGCAAACTAGATGTATACCTTTGGAGGGCCAATGGGAGAAGCAGACGTCGTCAAGCAGATGGACCCGTCGAAACCAATCACCAGGAAAGAACAACGACAGGAAGAGAGGAAAGGAGAAGACAGCAACCAACCAGCTCCCTCACACACGCGAGCTGAAAAAAAGAAGACAAACATAAGACCAAATCCATGACAGACTACAGAGGAAAACAACGCAAAGAGAAAGAAAATGAACCTGCAGATATAGCAGCCCACACACTGAGCGATTGCTGGTATCATGAACCCTTGAACTGATGAGCTAACCCGTGCAGATCATCCCCCCTGAAAAATAGGAACACCAAGCGCCGATTTACACAGGGCAAAAGAAAAAGGGGAAAGATACAATACAGGAAGAATGAAGCAAGGATGAAGAAGGAAGCAATAATGCAATCGAAAGCACGAACGTCGCCATTGCAGAATGTACGCGCCAAGCAGAGCAAGAAATATCCTGGCAGGAAACAATGGACACCAAGAACACGAGAAACCTGAGCGATTTGACCGGCAGCGAAAATGGAAAAGGAAGAACGCTGTAGACCCACACCCGAGGCTAAAAGCAAAAGGAGAAAACAGGGGAAGCAAAATTATTGTCACAGTAAAAATAGGTAGTACCCACCAATAATTTATCCTTACAATGGAGAAACCCCACCTGACAGCGACGATGGGGCGCGCAGCTACGCCGCTGTGCCTCTCCATTGACAGCACGCGCAAATGCTACACGCACCCCACACCACAGAGTTCACGCAGGAAAGCGGGCCCAGCTGACAGCGAAAGAACGCTGGTGTCCCAGGCGATGCGGGAGGAGGGAGAGCACGACGCGCGTCGCTCGCAGCAGCGCTGCACGCCAGGGGCCTCCTCTCCCACGACGCTGACCAAACCAGGAGACGACAGCTGGACGCTGCACCCCCACCTAGGCAACCCCATGCACCGCTGCTCCTAACCCACAGCAAAGCAGAGGCAAAATGTTGGCCGGGCCCACACACCATACTAAACGAGGCATGCACCAACCCCACGAGCCCAGTGCAGCCAACCACTCCCATGCCACGCCGGCTGACGCGAGCGAAAAAAAGAGCGCGGGAAAAGGTGCAGCCAATGAGCAGCGGACAAGCGGCCAGCAACGAAGGCATCCACGCCGGCAAAAATCAGGGAGCGCTCCATTCCCAGGCACTTTACACATTTGTAATATTGAGACACAGAATATGTGTAAACATTGTTTCCATATCATGGTTGTATACTGTATTTAGGTTGATGATAATTCCGTCTGGCAATTATGATAGATCCTAGTAATGAGTAAACCACCTGGTGTTTTTGTGAGTGAAAGTTAGACTATTGACTAATGATTATACAAGGAAGTTAAATGATCTTGATTGTCCCTATTTATTAGCTATATTTAGCATTAATTGATTGATGCATGCATATTCACATACAAATAGAGTAAAATAACTTGTTTTTTGAACAAAATTTAAATCCTAGAGTGACTAGGTTTTTTTTGGACGGAAGGAGTAGTACGGTTGGCGCTTGATGCGAGCCTATAGAAAAGATGTTAACCTAAAACAATGAATCACTAAGCTTGACCTTGATACCCTTGTCATATGGGCTTGGGTTGACCTAGACAGCCAAAAAAAAAGCATAAGTATCATAACATTGTTTAATCTAAACTACTTTGGGACGGTTATAAAAAGGATTTTGAAATAGCCTTAACACTTCGGGTATCTCTGCGATACGCATGGATCTCATGCTGTTAAGGTAGTGTCTTGTGGGTAAAGCTGTACAACCTCTGCAGAGTGTAAAACCTATTCGACTAGCCGCGTCCTCGGTCATGGACATGCTGAGCAATTGTCTTGAGGTTAGTTTTGTGTTTTGAAACCCCTGGTTTTGTGGGATCACCTGGTTGGGACATGGTGGATAGGTACAATACTAGTGGATTCTAGGTACTGCCCAGGTTGCATGGACGCGCAATCCGTGGGACTGCAGCTACAAATTGATGAATATGAGGAATTATGAGCTTTAGATTAGACTCGTGTTTTTAAAACTCGGCTTTGAAATAAAATGAGTAAAGCTTTGGAGGTGTCGTCCTGAAGGTGGAGCCGTGGCTTATACCCAAGTTAAGCGCCTATGAAGTTGGAGCCGTTGTTCGCTTAGTCCGTTGTAGCTTTTATTTGTTTTTCTTTGGTTGTTAGGCTTCTTCAATGCCTATATATTAATGCTAGTTTAACGAGTTGTAAAGGTGTGATTTGTTATCAATTGTGTACCCTGCCTAATCCTGGGAGGAGGGAATAATACACTAGCATTCCGGGACTGTTTTTCCGGGGTGTGACAAGTTGGTATCAAAGCCACGCTGACTGTAAGATAAGCCAAACCGGTCTAGCCTTAAGGACTTACTTTCTTGACAAAGTATTTGCAAAAATTCCCTTTTCCTTCTTTCCCCTTTCTGTTCATAAAAGGTTGCTAATCTTCCCTCCCATTTCAACTGTTTAGGAGTTTGACTTCGACTGTATGGACTGCGGAGGTCTGGTTCGTGAGCTTTGAGGCATGGCTTTTACGGTGGGATATGATGGAGTGCCCAAGTATCGAGTCACCAAGAGTCGCAATGGAAATGAGCCGCACTGCAAGGTCGTCTTGACGCTTTTGTCTACCCAGGACAGCAAGAGTTTTCCTGACCTCACTTTCACCGCCGAAGCCGATGATTGTTTTGCTGGAGTACGTGGAGCAGTTGCCTATGATGTTGTGTGTCATCTCCGCTATCGCTTCAGGGATCAGTTTGGAGAGCACCGTGTACCGCTACTTCCCCTACAATGGCGCGGACGAAATGCTTGGAGGATGTATCAGTCTTGGAAAAGTGGACAACACCCTCATTGTGCACACCGTGGTTCTTCTTGATGGACTTCATGAGATCTACCGTGACCTCCAGTATCAAAGCAGAGTAAAGATTCAAGCCCAGCAGGAGAGAATTGACCAGTTGGAAAGGATAGTGAGCCCAGCACAGTTGCAAGCATTGGATGAAGGACGAGTCCAGAGGATAGAGTCATCAAAGCCAGATCCTGATCGCCTTGCTGATGCACTGGATTACCTAGGAGAAGTCTTCAATGACTACAAGAAGAAGAGCATTCAAGACTTGAAGAGTCGTGAAGCTAGGATCATGGAACTGGAGAAGGAAAACGTTGGACTTCAAGGAAGACTCAACACAGCCTTGGCCGCCGTTGCAAGTTCAGACAAGATGGAAGAGTGAAGCTTCGTCTACCTGAGTGCCGAACCTAAGCTACCAATAGTCGAGTCCTTAGATGTGTGTGTTTTCGTTTTCTTGTTGCTTGTGTGTGGGGTATGATTTACATCGGCTTGTGATGTAATCATATCAATGTGTGGGTAAAAGTAATCACAAACATTGGTTCAGTAATGAAAAGGGTAGTTCTTTTAAAGTCCAACCTTTAGTCCTGTTCTGTCTCCTCCGTCTTTTCTGTCTCTCTTACCCAATCTGCTACAGAAGTTCAATCTCAATAAGAAGGAAGAAAACAGAGTTCTTGGAGCAAGTTTACCAAGGTTATCCGCTGACATGCAAGAAAAGTTAGGGAGTTCCTCAAGAACACCACAGCTCAAGTCAGATGGATGTTCTTCTATGATGAAGTCTAAACCCTCAGCAAAGGAAGCCAGAGTAACAAGAAACTCAACCAACCAGAACAAGATGGGCTATGCGGTCATACTTACACCAGAAGAGTATGAAGACACCTGGAAGCAAGAGAAGGAAACGTTTAGTTAATCTCCGACGATTGGATCGCGACTTTCGCCATGGAGGCAACAACCCTCTTGATCGAGAAGATTCTACGACCACCTCAGAAGACGAAGACCTAGAGATGGAAGAGTCATGTAGCCTGGAAGAGAAGACTATAGCATGCACCCGCTGTGGAGAAATTGGACATGTTGCCCACGAATGTGTTACCCCGTGTCCGTTTTGCAACTACAATCACCCTCAAGACAGATGTCTGATGCTGTTCACCACCTGTTTCCTGTGCGAAGGAAGGGATCATGTACCCAAGGACTGCCTGCTGAATACCTTGATTGAAAGGATCTCCAAGGAAGGACAGAAGAAACAACGTATGAATCCACTGACGTCACTAACGGACGAAGAGATTTTGCGAGTACGTCTCCTAGAAGGACGAGCGTGCTACATCTGCTCGGAATTTGGACACCTGGCACTAAACTACCCGCAACGCATAGGAATGTCGAAGAAGGAGCGAATAATTAAAGAGGTTGCTTTGTTTCTACTGCGGAGAAAAAGGGCACTACACCAACTCTTGCCCGAAACTTCAACAAGAACGGAGCCATGAAGTATAGTCAGTGCAATAAAGGAACAAGAAGCATCAATGGAAGAAGGATGTGAAGATTGATGTTCTTAACGCAAGGAAGAAGAGTCAAAAACCTGTCCCGTTTTTCTTTCTTGCTAGCCCGTCAAATCTCGAGGGCGAGATTTCTGTAAGGGGGGTGGATTTGTCATGTCCCGATAAATCCCTAGTTTTATAAATTGTTGTTTAATTGGAATAAAAGAAACCAAAGGAAAATTAATCAGCAAGAAAATTGGTGCAAGAAAAATTCAATTAAGACTCAAAGTATTTTTCCTTTAAAAAAATCTCCCGTACAAAAAATCGGCTAAAAATGTAGAGCAAGTCAATTAATTTCAAGGCAACAATAACCAAATAATAAAAGGGAATAAAAGTAAAGGAGGTTAAAAAGAAAGAGCAGTATTTTCGTTTTCTTTTTGGGCCTCTTTCCTTTTTCTTTCTCGCTCCCCCTATCTTTCTCTCCCCCTGCGCCAGCCACACAGGCCCAGCCGCCGCGCCCCTCCCTCTCATCTCCCGCGCGCGCCGCCTCTCTCCCTCCCGAGCCGGTCTCCTCTTCCCCCTAGCAGGCCGGCCCACCTCTCTCTCCCCTTTCCTTTCCCACCTTTTTCTTTCCTTGCTCCCCAAGGAAACCTCGTCCTAATCCTACTAATCCAAGTAGGACTCCATTTCCTTTTCCACAGCCCACATCATTCTTTAAATAGCTAGCAACCCCTGCCCCTTGCCTCCACCAAACCCGAGCGCCTAGCCCTAGCCGCCTAGTGCCGCCGACTGCTGCCGCCGTCGTCGCCTGCCGCCGCCCTTGCGCGCCGTCGCCGGAAGTTCGCCAAGTCGTCGTTTCGTCGCCGTTTTCCGCAAGGTGAGAACCCGTTTAGTAGCAGATTAGCTTTAGGGTTTCGCCGTGTACCTCCGATACGCGTGTTTTTCCTCGTAGGACAGCACCTTCGTGGTGTCCTCTCCTCTTTTTAGGGTTTAAAGTGAATATAAGAAATTGTTAAATTGCCAGTAAAGAACATCTAAATTTCAAATGGCTATAACTTGGTCCTCTGAACTCGGAATTGACCTGTTCAAATTGCTAGTTGTTCGTTATAACCTAAAGAACCTTTTTATGTGCTTTTATGTACTGTTTTTGGGTCTTCTCTAGCTGTTTAGCTTAGTTAGTTCCGTTTGTGTAGTTTTTCACTGTTCGGAAGCCGTTCGCCGCGTAGTTCGAGTTCGCCGGAGAAGTTCAGAAGTCCAAGAGAATGACACAGGCAAGTCATACATCCTTGATCATCATTGAGCCTAGTTTATTAAATGCTATTGTGTTTTCGGATATAAATTGCATATGCTTTATTAAATGCGTGTAGTACAATTCATGTAAGTTGTTTTAATTAGCCATAAATATCTATACTATGACTATTAATTATAGCCATACAGAGAGTTGATTACCTATATGCTATCCTTTGTAACCTATAGGCAAAATAAATTGGAGTAACTAGTACCCTATCTGATGGACTGGTTAATCTTTTAGGACCTGCTTAGTCCTGCTTAGATATCAACTAGTGTTTTACATAATTGGGAGTAGTCCTTAACTAAACTAAAATATTGACTGGGTTTGTCGGTTTGGCCGGATGGATGATGATGACATAAGGGATGGTTTGTGAAATTAAACTAGTTTTTAAAAGTGGGACCTAACCTAGGTTGCCGCCGGTGTCATTTAGGAAGGTTCCGGTCCAAGAGACTCCAGTGCAAAGCCTTACTTGTACGACCACTCGTCTCTTATGGGGAGTCCTAATCTATACTATAATACGTTACCAAAGGGGGTTCCTGTGTTCACGTCCTTATGTAACTTGGTACATGGGTCAACACCAAACGACTGTCGATCCTGGCTCGTCAGTGCAACTTGGTGCATAGTTCTGAGGAATTTGGGGAGGCGGAACCACTACTTTGGAACAGTTATAGAAAGGATTTTGAAATAGCCTTAGCACTTCGGGTATCTCTGCGATACGCATGGATCTCATGCTGTTAAGGTAGTGTCTCGTGGGTAAAGCTGTACAACCTCTGCAGAGTGTAAAACCTATTCGAATAGCCGCGTCCTCGGTCATGGACATGCTGAGCAATGGTGTTGAGGTTAGCTTGGTGTTTTGAAAATCCTGGTTTGGTGGGATCACCTGGTTGGGACATGGTGGATAGGTACAGTACTGATGGATTCCAGGTACTGCCCAGGTTGCATGGGCGCGCAATCCGTGGGACTGTAGCTATAAATTGATGAATATGAGGAATTATGAGCTTTAGATTAGACTCATGTTTTTAAAACTCGGCTTTGAAATAAAATGAGTTTAAACTGCTGCTTTTAGCAAAATAGCCCTATAAGCCTTTATCCTTTGATATCCCTTGCATCTATTATTACATTTCTGTATGGCTTGCTGAGTACTTTCAAGTACTCATCCTTGCGCGCGTCTTCTCTCCAATCAAGTGAAGCTTTGGAGGTGTCGTCCTGAAGGTGGAGCCGTGGCTTATACCCCAGTTAAGCGCCTGTGAAGTTGAATCCGTTGTTCGCTTAGTCCGTTATAGCTTTTATTCGTTTTTCTTTGGTTGTCAGGCTTCTTCAATGCCTATTTGGGGTAGATGGGCGACGGGGCGGAGCGGCAGGGGATGCGCCGGATTTGAGGGGGAGCAACCGACGCCACCGAGAAAATCGCCGGGGATGGGGAAGAATGGGGAAAATCGACGGGCGCTCTCTCTTTCTCTCTCTCGAGCGTGATTTTCAAAATGAAACGGATGCAGACGCTAAAGGCGCGGTCCGAACGGCGCGGGCGTGAGCGTAACAGCCCCCTGCGCGGCGTGGTCTGAACGGCGCGGGCGTGGGCGCCGGATAAGACGTGATAGCGCCCAGGGTCGCGTTAGATTTCACAAATTGATATGTGGTTCTGTTCTTATAATTGATATAAATCTTGCACTGGCTGGGTAGTAAACTCATTTTTGTGCTATGTTATAAAAGACTCCTTACTTTTGAAAGGAAGAAAATCTTATGAGCTCATGTTTTTTTCACTTGCTTGGTGTCTTGTTCGCCTATGATCAAATCCTGGCTCCGCCTATGGGCGACTTTGTGCTTCCAAGTAAATTGGTAGAGAAAAAAAATTGATATATCAAGGATACCTGATGTTACTGGAGTATTAATTGGACTCCCTCGACTGAGTCAGAAGCTCTCTTCTACACAATTGCTTGACGTGGAAAATGTCCATCAAAGTTCAGTTTCGACTCAGCACAAATCATCGTATTTTTTTGTGAATTATTCTTGTGTGACAGACTACATGTTTACCAACAGCAAGATGCATGAATCCGAAGGTATTCATGGAGCAGAGTGTTTGCATGTGTTTATAGGATGAATGTGTAGTCTGTGTGTGTTATTTCGAGAAGAACAGAAATTGTCAGTATATTAGGCTGGAACTTAATTTGGAAGTCGCAAAGCCAAATCCAACCGGGCCGCTAAATCCATGAATTTTGGGATAGACATATTTCATATTTTAATAATTGTAGGCTAATCTACAGTTACTCATAACGTATTGGTGCATATTCTTGACATTTAGCATTGAACACAAGCAAATTCATGAACTTTATGTCCCTACATACAAGGCACAAGTGAGGTAGTTCTAATTATTTAGGGATAACAAGAGGTAGAGTGACACTAACACTACTACTAGTCTACCACACGCCCATGTAATATGTAGGAGCAACAGCCATGCAAATTCCGCTCAGCAGCATTAAGAACTAACGTCTCTGTTGAGGTCGATCCATTATCCGGATCAAGGACTCTTATGTTTGCCTTCTCCAGATCTCGATTTAAATCTGTTATGTCAATGGTTAAAGGTGGCAGTCCTGCAAATTTTCAAACATAAACAATTAATCCAACCAAATTGCAACCCTTAAAAAGTAGATACATGCAGGAAAAAAGAAATGTAAGGGATCCGGAGTCCCTTTAGCCGGGCCCTTTCCCTTTGCCTCGTTCGCAGCACTCTTGTTTTTATCCATTGCAAGGCAACCAGCTTTCAGCTCTTTATCAGGATCAAACTAACACCATGCATGCGTACAGGGTTCAAATTATTCCATAAATTACTACAATTGATAAAAGAAAGCAAAAATGTAGTAACACTGGAATGCTAACTAGAAATTATTATATTCAAAAAAAATAATGCTCAACGTCTACCCTCGATAAAGTAGAGTAGGAGTGTAGGACTATATAGATTACAAAGAAGAAAGAGTTCGGTGTATGCATCATCTATCATGTTATCGCCTCTGATGTTATGGAACACACCAAATTCACTGCTATGAAATTACCACATTAATTATATGCTGCTACGATGTTACCACATTAGTTATATGGAGAAATAGAAAGATTTAGATCCAGGGAAGTGCTTCCTGCTACTCCTAGGAAACATAAATAGAAAGATTTAGATCCAGGGAAGTGCTTCCTGCTACTCATAGGAAGCATAATCTCCGCACACAACTTTGGAATTACACGGCATGCACGTACTTTTACACACTTATCGAACTAAAAGAATTCAATTTGGTTGTTATTAGTAGTAATAACAAGAAATTTTCGAAAAGGTACTACGAATTACAGGGAGAAATAAAAGGGAAACATATACCCATCCTCAAGTTACAAATGACTTATTGGTTGAGACTCGATCTTGTGCAAAAAAAAAAAGACACACTTGGTTAAGTCTAATCAACGATCATTAGATATTATATACAATATATGCTAAACAATCAATTAGAGCAACTCACACTGTGGTATACTCTTACTAAATAGCAAAGATGGCTTGTTAAACCTAATAGAAGTACCTTGGAGCTTCACCAAGAAGGGTTCTCCCGAAGGCTTTGTTGGAGGGGAAAACAAAATAGGGAGAAATGAAAAATGCAGTGAGCTTGCCCCTTGCTCTTGCCCCGTGGGACACTATGGTTGCGTTTAGTTGGGCAAATTTTTTTACCCCAAAATATCACATCAATGTTTTCATCCACATTTAAAGTATTAAATGTAGACTAATAACAAAACAAATTATATATCCAGACTGTACACTACGAGACGAATCTTTTGAGCCTAATTACATCATGATTAGTCATAAGTGCTACAGTAACCAACATGTGCTAATGACGATTAATTAGACTCAAAATATTCGTCTCGCGGTGTACAATCCGAATATATAATTTATTTTATTATTAGTCTACGTTTAATACTTTAAATATATGTTTAAAGATTGATGTGATATTGATGCGATGTTTTTAACCCAAAAATTGGGATCCAAACGTGGCCTATATATAGAAGGGGAAAGATAGATGAATTTCCATTCTACACTTGGACGCGAGTACGAATGTGGAGGTAATGTACCTGGCCCATGGGATGTCCTAACAAAGTCAAAATATGTACATTTGGAGATTGGTCAAGATGCCATCTCTTAACCAAGGACAGTTCTGTTGAAAAGGAAGTAGTACACAATAGTGCTCTTTGATTGCTACCCTGAAACCATGCTCGACTTGTATTTAACTGTCCCCAATTTTTTTTGCCAAGGAACTGAATTTGCTGATCTAGGGTTTCATCATCCTGATTCACGACGAGTGAATGATATATGCGATGCATTTACTCCAAAATAAAGTTACCCATAAAAAAAACTGAAATAGTCATGCATACGCTATACATTTTCATATGCACAACTAGCACTGCGTGTAATTTTCGTTTTGATATTGAGGGCAAACTTTATACTCCAATAATGTAGGCTTGCATTCGCTGGTTACGGAATTAGTGGAAATGGGGTAGCCTAGCAAGGTTAGTTTGCTCATTCCAGTCACTACTAGATATTTGGTCTGTTGCAACGACGCAAAAACGTGACAAGAGGACCAAAATAGTTACAATACGTACCAATAGCAAATATGACACTGTTGTTGGGAGCCGTGGCAAGTTTATATGTTGTAATAGGTCTATTGCAACGATTTTTTTGTTTGGTGGCAATAGTATTTAGTTGCCACGGAATGATGCATTGCTTTAGATTTTAGTGGCATCAACCAATATCGTGGCATTAGTGTATGTATTGCCACACAACACAGTATTGCTAAACCAATTAGTTTGCTACAAGCTATCACTGTTGCAATTTGCATATGTTGACATGCCTAACATCGTAGCAATAAGACCTATTGCCACACTATAAGACGTTGCATTAGGCATCACTTGCAACAAACTTATCATCAAATAAGACTCATTTGTGATGAGTCAAAAATTCAAATAAAAACCAAGAAAAAATATTTTGAAAATTTTCAAACTTTTAGTAATATTTACATGTCACTAGACATGCTTCTACGATTTTTTTTGCTAATTTTAGCATATTGTGGACTATGGGATTCGAACCCAGGACATTCATCTCTCCAAGCAACAACCTTACCATTGGACTATGAGCTCATACAGACAAAAATTCTCATACTTTTTATTTAACTATACATGAGTGAATACATGAGTGAGTAAGAGCTCGTCCACCATCCGCGCAAGTAGCTTTTGCAAGAAAATTCTAAGATTATTACAACCAAAAATATTTGTGGCAATATTATCGACATATTGCAACCATTTCTTAAAATGGTGGCAATAACACCTACATATTGCAACAAAAATAAGGATTATCACAACAAAATATATTCATGGCAATAGTCCACATAATGCAACATTTTCGTACAATGGTGGCAATAAAACCCTAACTATTGCAACGAAAATCAAGATTATCGCAATACAAGATATTCGTTGAAATATTGTTCACCTATTACAACCATTTCGTGTGATGGTGGCAATAGCAACTATCTATTGCAACGAAAATCAAAATTATCACAACGCAACATATTCGTGGTAATATTCTCTATATATTGCAACTATTTTGTAAAATGGTGGCAATAACACAGACCTATTGCAACTGAATTTGTATTGTTGTAATGATCTCTGTGGTAATAGGGTAAAAACCTAGTAGTGCGATAATAAGGAAATGTGACATTTCTTAGAAAAAAAGATAACGGAACCTTAAACCCCTTTCGCTAGATGACTCCGTTTTTATGTAACGTAGAAAAGACAAGGCTAATAAAAAAAAGGTTGGATACCAGCGAAGGACCTAATATCAATATATTAAGAAGAAAATGAGCACGTCCAGGGGTCGAACGAGGGCGTTGGGGGAGCACGACAGCTGCATCCCACCAACTGCGCTAGG
The DNA here is from genome assembly GCA_000325765.3 of Leersia perrieri. Taxonomy (NCBI): domain Eukaryota; kingdom Viridiplantae; phylum Streptophyta; class Magnoliopsida; order Poales; family Poaceae; genus Leersia; species Leersia perrieri. The sequence continues at coordinate 6,165,954 of CM002483.1, forward strand.
CACAGTTCTCAATCTTAATAAAATTGGTCCACTGAACTTTTCGGCCGACCCGGCTATATAGAAAAGACAAGGTTAATGCTTGGATCAATGAAATTATATATGGCAATACTCTAAAGTCAGCAGCTCCAGCTCTTCAAATGGTCAGATAATGAGCAACGGGAAAAGAATCGGTCCGAATCGATGCCTTGTCAGTGGGTCAGTGATGCTGGTGACGATATTCTCAGCGAGCAGGCAAAGTGACAGTCCAGAGTAGCGTGACTGCCTGACTGGCCTCACAACTCCGTTCACCTGCTGACTCCTATTGCTGCCCTACAAAGAACCGGATTGCTTCTACGCTAGTTAGCTACAGGCCTACAAATTAACAACCGTATTGCTTATACTCTAGTTAGCTCACATATATTTATATGCAAGCAAACTGTAGTTATTTGAGTATCTCCGAGAGACAAAGAGACTCTTTTTTAAGTCCTTGTCACATCGGATGTTTGGATGTCAATTAGAAGTATTAAATATAGACTGATAATAAAACTAATTGCATAAATAAAAACTTTACGATTTTTTTAAGTCTAATTAATCCACGATTAGCAAATGTTTAATGTACATCACATTTGCTAATCATGGACTAATTAGGCTCAATAGATTCGTCTTGCGAAATAGTCCAAAGTATGGGATGAGTTTTATTAATAGTCTATATTTAATACTCTAATTAGTATCTAAACTTCCGATGTGACAGGGAGATTGACGAAATCACAATAGCTACCTCGCTGTTGACAGGCACACGTCTACCACTTTGTTTGCAAATAGTTTTCAACCAAAAATTGAAATCCAAAAGGTTTAGATTAATTTTTGGATTTGTTTTTATAGGCCTAATGATTATTCAAAGTTCTTGCATTTTGATTTCTTTTATACGCTCTGGTTTTGCATTTTATTCAAAACGACCCATCCTGCCTCCATTCCTAGCCCAGCTCTGCTCCAGTCAACCCTGAGCCGCTTTCTCGCAGTTCCATTTTCCGTTTTCAGTGGGCGTTTGCGTCTCTAGACAAGTCCATTCATCCACGGGGTGAGAATGTGTGATAACGTGGTGGTGTCACGCCTGCGCCGCCGCGCCATGACGCCAGGTGCGTCACCCACGGTTCTGGTCTGTTATTGCCGATCGATAATAGTATATCCGCTCAAAATTTTAGAGGAAGAATCAGACCATGCGCTTAAAAAACCTTGGAGATACTATAATATGTTACTCTTACACCGGTCAAATAAAATGCCTGCGTCCAACGAAGGCATCTTTACAAGTTTGAGCTTATAAGATTTGCGAAATTCAAGACACGGTACAATGAGATTTAGTAATGGTTGCAATTGCCGCTGCTTTGTTTTTTTTCTCAACCGAACCCAGGTGTGGTCCGGACTCCGGAGAGGACCACCTGCCACAGCAGCCGGGTCTTTTCAGATTCGAAATCGCGGTAGCAAAATAAAGGCGAAATAAAAAAGGACACACGCATATCCATATTGGCTGAGAAATGAAGACGATGGGTTCAGTCCATCCCAATCCCGTTGGTCAAAATTCAGAGGGACTACAGAGGTATGCAATAATCGAGCTTCAAGACGTACATAATTAACTCCAGTATCAGAGAAGAACTTTTCGGCAGTAGAAATCAGCAAAGAAATTTCTATAAGCATCATCCTAACTCGATCCCATCACAAAACTAATCTTTCAAAATCACCCCGCATCTACCTGCAAGTTCCAGGTCACCAAACTCACACCACCATCAGGATCCTCCAAAGCCTGTGTGCATATAAATTTTAGGTGCGAGACTGAATAAAATGGACCAGAAAGCAAAATAGAAATTACCAAAAGTCACTGCAAACATAGAACTAGAATCATATCCAATTCAAGTTTCGGTAGTCTTAGCTACTGAACTCACTTCTGCAAATTATGTTTGTCAAAACAGATTCAGAAATGAGCATATTCTGGACCTAATCGAAGGGTCAAGCGGTATGCAGGTACTATAGTCAACAACAAAAGATGATACCTACTTTCCGCTACTTTCTGCTATAAACTCATTCCAAATGTTTTGCAGCTACACAGCTTTCCAGACATCATTCACAATTGTAGATGAGAAAACATACAGCACTTTCTGCATACCTGCCTACTGCTGTTGCAACGCCTGGGTTTCCCTGCAGATTTACAGAAATAAGATAAGTTAGCAAGAGGGATACAATACTTGTGAATACTCTTTGAAAGATAGTTACTCTTGAGGGATACAATACTTGTGAAAACAAAGAGGCATATATTACTTGTGATGAGTAAGTTACCTCTCATTGAATCTAAAAATCTGAACTGGGTTAAAATCAAAACGCCCATGTATTATTGCTCCAATGCCCCCACGTATTCCGTCCCCTTCGCTGACATTCCTTTGACAGAACCTCTCACTATTACAAGTGAGGAAATATAGGAATTTCACACCACCTTCTTGATGAGCTCCGACCAGTAGGGATGCATGACCTCCAAGGACGCCATCCAATGGTGGCACATAGATATCACCAGGCTTTAAGTTAACAAGTCTTGGACCACATTTGTATAAACAAATCAGTGGATATCCATCCGCTATAGCAGAGCTCATAGCAGCAAAATCATTTTGATCAACCCATGCCCAGTCAGAAACTTTATACAGTTCATTGTTGGTCATGGTTGGCAGCCCGCCAGTCTTCTACAGATAACATCAAAGTGTGTATGAAATCAGTCTACCAAAATTTATATAGGGTGCGACTCACATTAAAACATGGTAGTAACTTTTTAAAGGTATACCTTTTCCTTCACACCATCAATCTGAAACACTTTAATCATAGTAAGCAGCGAGAGACCAGAATAACCATCCAGTCGCTCATTTCCTTCCTGCTGCCATCTCTTTTTATATTTCACTCTTGGAGAAGTATAGCACTCCAGTTCCCACATTTTTCCTATTCCTATGTTGTTTCTGTCCCACATTCAAGAAATCTGAATGAAGCATGAAGAAACGAATCAAATATATTCCAACAAGGCAACAATGTAACGAATTTCCAGCGGAAACAGATAACAATTCCACAACGTAACAAACGATAACAGAAACCTCGCGGGGCTCGGTGTTGCAAGACCTGCACCTGAAAGCCGGTAGATCGAAGACAAGATGAGGCGTCAGATCGTTTTAGAACACTTGCACGGTCTGGGCTCCTTGAGGCTCCTGGTCCCTCGCTCCAGAGCGCGGGGATAGAAGGGTCGGGTCGCAGATGGTGGGAGCGCCCGGATTTCCTCCAGTGTCACCATCTTCCACACAATCGGCGCCCCTGACGACGACGACGAAGAGTCAGGGCGTTCGAGGTCGTCTCCGAAGAGGAATCAGGGCAGGCGAGGCGTTTGGGGTCGCCTCCGCCGGCACGGGAAGCAGCGGGGGCCGGAGAAGAGGAAGGAGAAGGGGATGGAGGAGGAGGCGCCCTTCTGCGGCAGCCAAACCAACCGGGCCGGCCCTTGGAGGCGTACTGGAGCCATGGCCGGAGTGAGTTGCGGTGGCCCCGAGGCAAGAGAGGTGGGTGGGTGGGGTTTGGATCTCACGTGAGCGGTGAGCCAGCAGAAACCCCAACTCCCCTCACTGCTGGGCTAACAGCCAGGCTGGACGCAGCCAGCGCCGGGCCGAGTCGGTATCTTTTTCTTTTTGACGGTAAGGGCTATCAAAATGCCGATAAATTCGATGGTCGCAAAAAAGAAATGCCGATAAATTCGAGTGTTGTCGCAGAGAAATCGGTTGATTCCAGTCTTTCCAGATCCATACACGACCATTCTCGAATTTCTCGCAAATTCGAGCCCCACATCATCGTCATTTTGCTTTCAGGCCTGCGCACATATCAATACTATTATCTGGGAGAATGGATAAAATGGTGCAGAAAGCAATTAAAATCCAAACTAATAGATGCTCATAATCACGTCCAGCTAGAGCACAGGTAATCTTAGGATGTGACATCCAGTTAGAGCACAGGTAATCTTAGGATGTGTTTGGTTCACTGGATTTGGAGGGTTGGATTGGGTTGGACCCATTCCTATGCCTGTTTGGTTTGAGGGAGAGGTGGGATGGGTTGAAACCAGAGAGAATATTCCTCCCAGATTCAGGTCCGGCTGGTCCAATAAAATCTGTCTGACCGCGTCGACCCTTTGCGACGGAGCTCACGCCGTGAGCTCGTCACCGCGCCAGCTCACTTCGCGTTGAAGGCCGCCGGCGCTGCAGATCGACCAGCCGTCGCTCCGCGTCGACCCGCC
>CM002483.1:6172303-6228663 GCA_000325765.3 Leersia perrieri
GCGGCGACGAGGGGAGTGGCCGTGGCCGGCTGGTCCCCGGCGCCATCCCCGCAATGAGTTTTCTAGAGCCCGCGCGCCTATTCCCACACAGATCCACCGCCTCCGATCCTCCTCCAGCGCCGTCGCCTCCTCCTCCTCCTTCATCCAACGCCGCCGTCTCCTCACCGATCCGCCACCGCGCGTCCCCTCGCCGATCCGCCTTCATCCCGCACCGCCTCCTCCTCCTCCAGCGACGTCATCTCGCCGCGGATCAGCCGCCGCCGTCTCCACGCCGATCCATCGCCACCAATCCACCCTGCCGTGTCAGCTTATAACTGTCTCGCCGGTCGTCGCCATCACGTACTGCCCCTCAACCTGACTCCTAGACATCTTGCCGCTCTCTGGACCTCAAGTGGATCAGGGTGATGTCCAGTACTTTATTGGGATTCAGTTGGATGGAACTGAGCGTGTTCGGGATGATGCTGCAAAAGAGGGAGTCATGCTGGTTTGTGTTTTTTTCTTTCTTCAATAGCCTGCTTGTTGCAAAACTAGCAAAAGAAACAAAAAAAGAGCATTCTCTTCTGTTAATTATTAGCAGCTTTCTCTTATCTTTTTTCATTTTTGATCTTCTGATTTCATTTTTCTGTAGAATTTGCCCCTTTTATGTTTCCATATATAGAACAAATTTTGATTAAAAATCTATCCCATATATGATTGTGTCAGTGCTACCAAATAGTTTTGCAAATGTTTTTGACCAATTGCATTGGTCAGGAGAAACTAAACTGTTCAGTGTTTACCAAACTTTGATATGCACCTTCTACTGTCTGAAAAGCATAAATCACGGCTTGTTGAAAAATTAACATGCAATGTTTATATGTCAGGTTAAGAAAACTGTAGAAAATATTGATGAGGCTGCAAAGGAACTTCCACACGCTAATTATAATTTGGTAAGGTTAAAACATTGTTCCTTTGTTTCGGGCCCCTTTGACTCGCAGGAATGAAAAAGCACAGGAATAGGAAAAACGTAGGATTTCTATAGGAATCCACGTGTGAAACAGAGGATTGAAAAACGTAGGAAATATAAAGTAGTAGATGTTTGGTTGGGGGTAGGAAAAACATAGGAAAATTAGGCTTACTAATTTGAATCAGCACAAATCATGCTCTTCTCTTCCTCCCATCTTTTGTTGTTTGTGGCTTGATTGCCTCGGACTTGCGCGAAGGAAAGAAAACAAGAGCTCAGACTGGATTGATGATTCCCATGGTTTTCCTGTGAAATCGAGAGCAAAGGAAAGATTCCTCTGATTTTCCTATGACCGTTTCCTGCGATTCAAACAGCAGGAAAGAAAAAAAATCCTACAGGATGGCATTCCTCCAAAAATCCTCCAAACCAAAGGAGGCCTTCATCAGATAATTATGTGCATGCAGTTCTGACAGTAATCCATGGTGGTTTTCAGAGACCGGAGGATCTATGGGCTAATCACTCAAAAGTAGTCCTGTCGTGCCAAAGCCACATTTTTTTTTGAGCAAAAAAGCCACATATGAAAAGATACTGCATCATGGAGAGCCATCCAAAAAGTATGATTTGCATATAGTTTACCAAATTACTGTAGTGTCATTATATGAACAAACATGTGAGAGAGATTTACTATTCTGCTGCAGAATACAATAGTATTTGTAAAACACTGCTTATTTGTTTAATATATTATATATCATCACAACCAGGAGATTTTTGGATATAATATGGCATTTCTTAGAACTTCTCCGTGATAATTGATACTTCTCTTGTAGGTTCTTCAGAGTGGTGATAAAATTGATTTAAAACATTTCAGGTCAGTAAAACCTTTAGGATCTGGTGATACTGGAAGGTAGATCTTTCCATAGTTTGTTGAAAGTACACTATATTGTATCATATATTGCTTATACATTTGACTCTTCCGTAGTTTTGTACTGTCATTTGCATTAGCAGTTTCAACAGTTTATCATGTGCATTTTTATTCGAATTGCAGTGTCCACCTTGTGGAGTTGCTGAATACAGGCGAATACTTTGCCATGAAAGCTATGGATAAAAGCATAATGTTTAATCACAATAAGGTTTGATGTTTGTTTCACCTTTTGAAACATCTTCATTTTCTATGAACACAAGAAATGCTATTCACTTTCAATTATGTGTGTTGCATTATGTCTCTGACAGCATTACAACTCCTCTAGGTCCACATAGCTACTGCTGAACGCCAAATCCTTGATCTGTTGGACCACCCATTCCTTCCAAGTTCAATTATGCATCATTTCAGGGTTGCTCTACAATAAGCTAGCTAAGTTGTCATGTTTTTGTGTTTACTCTGCTTATGTGGAAGATATCCCTATTCTCAAGTTCGAACACCTAAACACAGACACTGAAAATCTTTTCGCAGTACATCAGTTTTATGTGGTACTTTCTGTTCTCTAATTATGTGACAACATCATTTTTTTCTAATCTTCCTTTGCATCTTTTTTTTTAAAAAAAAACTGGTTCTATGAACCAAATGAAAGATGGTTTTGGGTTGTGCCCAGTCCGAAACCAAGTGGATTAATTTCTTGTTTAATGTTTTTCTTATGTTCTTTACTGAAATTCAAATCTTAGATATTATTCCGAATCCATACTTTGTGAGAACTGATGACCTAATTCCCCCACCCAAAAACATGGCAGATAAAGACACACATATGCCTCATTACTGATTGCTGCCCAGGTGGTTGAGCTATTTGTGCTTCTAGACAGGCAACCTCTGAAAATTTTACATGAAGATGCAGTCAGGTCATAGCTTAAAATTTCAAACTGATATTTTTGCTTTTATATGATGGGATTATGGGTGTGGCTTTTGCTAGCTGACGTCAACGATTAAAATCCAGGGGGGGTACAATGGATTATATAGAGGTGTCCAAATAATTTTTTTGGATACTCAATTGGGTCAACAATCTACTTATTTTACACGAATTGTGATAGATTTAGTTATTTTACCGTTATTCATCATGCATGGTCTAATTAAAGAACTATTTTTTATAATTGTTGTATATATGAACTTTACTCCTACTGATCTCCTAGTAATGGAATGAAGCAGTCATGTAATGGATCTGAATGTGCCACAATCTCAATGTCGCCCCACTAAACTTCAGGGTTTGGCAGCCACGGGGCTCATCAGTGTCATCACAAGGGAAGACTGTGGGAGGAGGAAGAGCAGCCACGGCTGTCGTGCTCGACACCTCACCACCACTCATGGCTTCAGGAACAAGTTGCCCACTGCTCTGGCTGGTTAGTGGTTACACTGGCCTTGATGGTTTCAATTCAGAAGGTGTTCCACAGTGTTGTCGTTCTCGCAAGGGCACTCGATTATTCGATTAATAAGAATATCCTTTGTGGTGATTGAGAACAATGGTTATGTAAAACAGTAAAAGTTAACTCTGAAGTGGCCATACATTCTTTTTCAGCTTATATCTAGCAAAATCATTGTTTCTCTTGTCATGTGGATTAGTTAAACAGAACCAAAACATTTATGATTTGAGTATAATGAATTACTATTACTCTAACATCCCTAATCATGTTAAATGATGTTCTGAAAAAGATTTTAGCATGTATAGATTTATGTGTATGTTGCAGGATTTCTGCCTCCTTTTGATAACTGAACTTGAGCGTGCTGCAGTTCTTTTTACAGGAAGAATGTTGCAGATCGTATTTTCCAGGCATGTGTGTCATGCGGAGATTTTTTTTTTCTATATTTCTTATATTTTAAGCAACGAGTTGTGGATAGTTTAGAATAGAACGAATGGTACAAAATCAACATTCAATTGGTTTGGAATTACTGTTAGAATTCATTTTAGTGATCAGTTTCGTTCATCTTAATTACTGAAAATTAGTATATCATCTCAACATCAATATGCAGTTTCTCATGGAGGGGTAGAGATAGACTTGGTTCACTTGATGGTGTTGTTGGCACGCACCAGCCTTATTTAGCACAAGAGGTCATACTATCAAACCTTATTCTGTGATGATATATCTAAAGCTATGTAATTTTATCTGCCCAAAAAAAATTGTTGTGGTGTTATAGGCCATAAAAATTGATTGTGCTTTGAGAAACCTTTTTTTTTTCTGACTTTTGTATCAAACATTACAGATGACAGAGGCACCTAGCTCGAGGGGAGGATAATTTATCATGTCGTGCTTAGTTGTTTAGTTGTTTTGAAGTGGCTGCAAGGTGCCAACCCCTGCGCCCAGCTTGAGGGCATGATAATTTGGTTGTAAGGCCCCAACCCCTACGCCTGTGATTTGTTTGTTGAATTGTCGGAGCGAAAGTATACTTGCTTATCTAGCCCCTTTTTTAGAGAATGCTTATCTAGCTATGCCGTGGGACTACCGTGTGGAAATTGATGTTTGTTTCTTCAATTATTTGAAAGGTATATTACCGTAGCGTTACGCTACGGGCCGATTACTAGTAGTCTATAATAGCAGAAAAGTGAATAACCTTTTAACGGGATGTCAGCTGATGTAAACCAACACAACCATTTCACAAACATGTGAGGTCTGCTTTGGTGCTTCTCTACTGCAGTATAAAATAATATTGACTGTTGATCTATATACTTATACTGCCAAATATTGAACAAATAAATTTTGAGGGTACGATCGTCTAAGAGAAAAAAAAACATGTAAAGGGATAAATGGCATGGGAGCGATGGAATGGGGGGCGTCAGAGCGATGGCGTGGGAGCTATCGGTGCATCGGAATTGATCCAGATCTGATGGCTTTCATCATTCAGTAAGGAGATAAACGGAAAATAGAGAAAACAAAGAAAAGATAGTCTTACCCCTGTTGACTTATTAATAAATAACTAATATGTCATATTAAACAAACAATTAAGATCATTTCTACTAGAAGTATAATACTGCCAGTAGAGAGCACTGGAGCATTACTCTAAGCCTGTATGGAGAAGAATGTCGACCCCATTAGAAATTATGAAAAGAGAATATACAACCAAAATCAACTTGAGCAGTGCCTAGGTAAATAAAATTGTGAGGAGTTCTCATAATCACAAATGAGAAGTTGCCGAAGAATTTCATGTGCCACACAAAATTATGCACTTGAAGTCAGTTATCTTCTTATTGTAAGATTTCTTTCTGAATTGATCTAATGTCTATATCAGGTTTTTAGTGATGTTTTTTTAATATATAAATTAACTAGCAATTATTATCAAGGAAAGCCAAATTGGCAGTAAAATCAATATGGATAGTTTCATTATTCATATACACATTTCTGTCGACTTTTGTTCAAATGTGTTTAACTTGGCCGGTTGGTTGTGTTGGAGTATGTAAAGTGAATTATCCATATTCCTTTCGGGTTGAACTAGTTGGTACATACAACTTCACTTTCCTACATACAGAACACCCCCTACAAGTTTGATTTCTTTTTCGGTTTTCCACATGATATATAGTAATTCGCGTAGATTATGTGGCCATCCACCATGAAAAAATGAAGTTGCTCCTTGCCATATTTACAAGTTCTTTGTGCCTTTCAAGATTGTGGTGACAATGACGGCAAACATCGAGGCACGACACAACATGACTATTTAAAACATCTATGACCCAGTACTATCTCTAGTTGACAAAGGGGTAAGCATCCTTGTCAAGGCACATGGGATAACTTCATCTTGCCATGCTGAAATCTCACGCGACACAAATAATTATATCAATGGTGATAGATTGCAAAAAGAAAAAAGTGGACGGTGTAGTATCTGATAAAGTAGAACAAACTTAAACCTAGAGTTAGAGCTTGACTTTAATTAAAAAAACAGAACGTAAAACAAGTTGAATACAAAAAAACTTCGAAAGTTTGAATTATGTGAAAATCGAAAGCAAAAAAAAGAAAAGAAAAATACTCTCAAAATATTCTTTAGATTACGATTTTTTTAGGCTGGGGATGTGGGGTTCACCTATCATTCACACATGGGGTCAATTAGTTGGTCATTCTCGTTACCCCAAGGAGGAGAGGGGGTCCAGGGGAGATGTTCCTCTAACTTAAAATTAGACGTTGACCTACCTAGAACAGAAAGATCTCTTATTTTTATAATAGGTAAAGATATAAAAAAAATATTACATACAACATCCATAAAAAAGTTATCTAAAATCATATTCATATTATTGTGAAAAAAATATTGGGTATATAAACTTTAGGTAAATAAAATTTTAGTGTATATATTTTTAGATGTACCCTACTAGTACCACATGGTGGATCCATGCATGTCTAGTCTCTGCTACCTCCATCCCATAATTTGTGCAACATGTGGGCCACCGCATCAAACAGCGAGAGGAAAAGGAAATGGGCCCGGCCGACCATCGCGGGCCAAAGCCCAAAGGTGGTGCGCCGCATCGATTCGCGGCGCACAAAACGCAGGCCTCCGACCCCCTCCTCTCCTCTTCTATAGACCCCAACCAAAACCCTAGATAGCATAGCAGACACGGAGGAGGATTCCGCCGGAGGATCGATGGAGATCGCCAACAACGGCTCCGCCACCGCCGCCGCTATGGACGACGGCTTCGAGGTAAGCGCACCCTATCCCATTTAATTATTCACTGTATTACGGCGGCCAGAGATCAATTAGGAGATTGTTTGATTAATCTTGCACGCACGCCGGGCAGGTGATTGTCCCGCAGCATCCTCTAATTTCTCACTGGGTCTCCGTTCTGCGCGATCGGGACACGCTGTCACACGCTTTCAGTAAGTGGTTCCTGATGCTATAATGTGCTTCTCGGCCTCGATGTATGTAATGGTTCTGATGTATTTTTCTGTGCGACTTTTCCATTGGCTGGTGATTTCTTTTTTTATTTTATTGTTATTATTATTATTATTTTTTGCAGGGAGTGCCATGGGAGAGCTCGGTAGATTGCTCGTGTATGAGGCAACCAGGGATTGGCTAGTATGTTCCCAGTTTTACTAATAGATGTGTGTTTTCTTTTGGGTCATACATGCCTGCTTACACAAAAGACATTTTGAGCTGTTAGATAGCTGTTTGAGTTGTTAAATAACTGTGATGTACTGACAGGAAGAGACAACAATAATTATGTCAGCATTTTTTTGCAATAATGATGAATTCTCTTTGTTTTAGTATTGATCATTTTTATATCTTTCCTGTTTCCTTTGGCAGCCAACAATAGTAAGGGAAATCCAGTCACCTATGGGCTCCGCTGTTGTGGAATCTGTCAATCACCTAGAGCCTATCATGGTCTGTATCATTTGTTTATTTTTGCAAAACTCTCAAGTACTTTTTGAAGTTTTCTGACTGTTATAGTTATTGCCTCAGATTGTGCCTATTCTTAGAGCAGGGCTTGCCCTTGCAGAGTTTGCGGCATCAGTTTTACCATCAACTAAAACTTTCCATTTAGGTGAGAATAGATATTGTCTATGGCAGTGTTCAATTTGTTTGTCTGCCATATTTTCACTTGTATGTAACTTTTAGTTTGCTGGGAAATGTCATGATACAGAATATGAACCTATTTGTGCACATGTATTGGTTGTCTTTTTCTTTCGTTTACACAATTTACTTCATGTTTGCAAGGGCTCTATATGCCAACAGTTGGTGAAAACTTACTGCTAGTTTATTCAGTTATATTAATATTATGTATGTAGTTATCAAATTCATACAATACTGATGCATGCACTTCTTAGTTTACACGATAAAAATCTTATTATGCCAACTGCCATGTTTTAATCGAAGTTATTGATATTCTTGCCAATTTTCGCAATTGAAGGTATGGCTAGGGATGAGAGAACACTTCAGCCTTCTGTTTACTTGAACAAGTAAGTGACATTTATATCCATTAGTGGTCTTTTACATTGAGACATTATCTGGCAAGTTCTGCTTGTATAGGCATCTAGTGTTGGAAGCTGTAAAACAAGTAACAGAGCATACTGAATTCCACTGATTGTTTCATTGCGTTTTTGAAGAATACTTGAAAACTGGAGGGGTAATAATGGTGATTATGTACAGTTGTAACTTGTAAATATGAATTTGTTACCTGCTCTCTTTCATTAGGTTTCCATTGCAGGACCTTGGCCAAGCTATTGCATAATTATGTTATGTGGTATTTAATTAACTCATGATTATGTGTGTTCATTGACAACTTCCCTGAATGCAGGTTACCTGATAGGTTCTCCAAACAAAGTCATATCCTCCTCATGGATCCTATGCTTGCAACTGGTATATAACTTTTCTAGCACCTGACCCTATGATGACATGGAATCATGTTGATTGTCTAACTCTTACCTGTACTTAACTATCACAGGTGGAACAGTGGCTGCGGCAGTTGATCTGCTGAAGGATCATGGAGCTGACATCGGGCAGATAAGGATTGTGAGTCCTTTAGGGAAACAAATGTTCATATGTTCCTTTTGTTTGACAAAATTGGTATTGTTATATAACAATTATTGCCATCCAGATATCCGCTGTTGCTGCTCCTGTGGCACTCAAGAAGCTTCATGAGAAATTCCCAGGGTACATTCTGACACATCTGTGACATTAGTTTTCAAATTATCTTTTTATGCATGTAATATTAAAACTGCTTTCTTTAGGATTTGTGTATATGCTGGAGCTATGGATCAAACGGTGAATGAGAAAGGGTAATTAAAAACTGTCAAGTTCTAACGAGCATGTCTAAAGCTGTGACAACATTCTTTGACACTGGTTGTTTTCGTGCATTGTAGGTTCATTGTTCCAGGTCTTGGGGATGCTGGAGATCGTAGCTACGGAACATAACTCATATTCACATATCTGCTTGCTTAGAAAGTTTAGCAAAGCCAATGACATAGTTGAAGGTTTTTTCTATTTACTTAGCAACCTGCATACACTTTTGGTGTACTCGAAAACTCAAATTCCTTTACGAATGAGATGCATTTTTTCAGAATGCAATGCTAAAGATATAGCTTTGAATCCTACCAAGTTGTTTCTAGTTTGTGATTTTAAAATTTTAAACATGTTCAACGTGTCAGAGCTCAGTTGTTGTGGATGATCAGGGTAAAAATTACCAGGATCAATCAACGGTAAGTTCAGTCTTCAGTTTGGTTGGCGAGCAAGGTTGATGGGATATACCAACCGCCCATCTAAGCGATCCAGTTTCTTGGTTGGATGGGTAGGATGAGCCAGATTCTTGTTTCGTTGGATGGAGCGGAGATGTAAACTATTATTAACAATAGGATATATTAATTGTACTATAATTAATACTAATTAAGCGGAAAATAGATTTATTATGTTTATTAATCAACACTAATCTTAACAGGATAATTAGTACTAGTCATCAACAAAACATAGACTAATGATCAGAAATCAATGACTAATAAGTTTAGGAAAAGTGGATGAGCTACTCCAGCCAAATTCAAGGCATGCATTCATTCGTATAATATTCCCCTCCCTAAACAAAATACTAGGGTTACATTTCTTGTTAAAAAAATAATAATAGTAGACTCACGTCAAATTTAGATTTGGGCTATGTATATTCCAAATCTCATATGTCCGACAAAGAAAATAGTAAACACGTTAAAATAGCTTCGATTGAGTAGAAAATTTTTTATTTATATTTAAATATTACCAAAGTATATCATGGTTGTCATTGAAAAAAATAGTATTCCAATATTGAAAATTGAAGCCTTTATCAAGGAGACGGTGCGCGACTGTCATATGCGTGCACGAAGCAAGCGCATCACAGTTTGTGGATATTTTCCTAACGGTATAAACTTGATTATTTGATAAGTAAATAACAAAATCTTTACGTGTGTACACATGTTTTCGTGAAATACACCCTCCCCCTCTCTCTCTCTAAGAGCAAGCCTAGTAATTCAGCCAACTTGTTGGCTATAAGATCCTTTATAGTCTTCTCTTAGCCCACCCATATAGTAGTTAGCTCTTTATTATTAATACATTCTCTTACAAATTTTTTTTGTTATTGTGCCAAAGCAGGCCGTAAACTTACAGCCCGCTTCTCCTTTCTCTTCTCCACCTAAGTATTTAGCCAGCTATTAAACTTGCTCTAAAGATGGCCACCATAATCATGGAACGCTTGTCCTAGGCTCCTAGTAAGGAAAGCAAGCCCATAAAACCTATTGGTTGATCAATCTCGACTTTCGAAGGTGGCGATCAAATTTAATCACAATTATACCTAACCATGACTAGTTCTAATTACTATACCTAACAAACTTTAATTATTTTGAATGAAACTTTTCATTACTTTCAATTAGAAATTTGTTTATTACTTTTTCGTTGGAATTTTTGAAATTGAAATTTCTTGATGACAGTACTCTTAGATGTGGAAGTCGACTGTCATCAGCGGTCAACTGCATATAGCCACACTGAAGCAAGCCCGTCCTGTATTTGCCTACATATTGCCTTGTAATTTGTCTAGCCGTAATAATTTTCAAAGATTGGTGTTGTAAATTATTGTAACAAAGATGGAAAAGCAATAGCAATGGAGCGAGGGGGAGTGGAGGACGCAAGCGATGGTGGCAGACAGATGTGCAGCAGCAGTGGTTGGCAAAGGAAGAGGACACACTCCAACGGGATGGCGGCATCAGGGATGAGAAGGAGGCGGAGGGGAGGCGGCTGTGGCTGCGCCATTGAAGAAGACGAAAAGCATCTCACAAGTATGGAGCACAACAAAGGAGATGAAGCGAAACATTTCTTGTAGGGATGGATGTCACGCCCGAAATTTCTTTATTCAAAATTCCGCACGCTTAGCGTTACCTCGTCCAGGAATCAGCCGAGGCACACAATAGCAAATTAATTCAAAAACACATCTTTATTAATAATCACGTTAATATTTGCATTATTACAAAGGCGCTTCAGGCCTGACAAGCAAAAAAAACAACAGCGGGCTAAGCGGGGCTACAACTCCATCTTCCACCAGCACTCAACTGCAGTATAAGCTAGATCGACTTCCACCTTCCGGACTTGAACTTTGTCTTCCAGGTTCTTCACTAAAGAGGGTTTTGAAAGCAAGGGTGAGTACTACAACAGTACTCCGCAAGCCACACAGGCAAACATGAAATATGAAGAATGCAAGGGATAATTCAAAGGATGGCTTAATATGGATAAAGCATAGCAGCGTTCATTCAAGTATAAGAGATAATCAATAAAACATTGGATTTAATTGCAGTATTAAGTCATCACCGTGCAACCAAAACTAGGCTGCGCGTGTCCAACCATAACTCCAAACCAGAAATTATTCATAACTCCAACAGAGGCGAATTGAACCATAATTCCATACCCAGAGCTAATCATCACCGCATACCATGAGCTAATCCTAATCCCAAACCAAGAGTTATCCCATTTAACAAAATTTTAATCAAAATATTAATTATTAAGTGACAGTGGGACTAATCACGAAAAACAACGCTCAGCTCGCCCATAATCGCGGGCACGACTATTCTAATCGTTTTACTCTGACCAGAGGTGTATCAATTTAGCCTTAGGATACGTTTCCCGCAGGGATCGTGACATGTCCCTCTCTGTAACGAGAAACAACACGAACACACCCACCAGGTTCATAGTCTCACCAAAACTAGGTTATGACTACCCCAGCGATCCCATGTGGGCTTACATCTGCCACAACAAGCCGGTATCGCATTAGCCCCGCTACATCATGGAACCAAATTGTTGCCCACTCTAGCCTAAGGGTATACGGTAAATGCTTCACAAAGATAGCTCGTAAACCGGTCCTTAATTGTCATGAGCACGACCAATCAAATCCACGTGCTCACAACCCGCCATTAAGTCAAAATTTTAATTGGCAAGTTATTAATTAACTAACCACGATAACCGTCGTGAATTTTCAATATTTAATCATCATGTGATACTGAGTGAAAACATTAATTTCCCATAAATGAGCTAAGTACTAAGCATGGCTAAGCAAGGACTAAAATCATAGCTAAAACAATATAAAGTTCTAGCTAGTCAAATTATGTTACCTAGTCTATCAATGAAAAGGTAATCAAGTTCAATGGGATTGTACAAAGGAATATAGGAATTTCTACCAAATTACATTAAAAAATAATATGCATAAGCTGAAGTAATTGCAAGAAAGAAAGGTTTTTTTAGCATCTAAGAAAGGTTCAACATGCTTAAAGGGTGTTTGACTGTATGACTTGCCTTTACAACTGACAGTCGTCGATTAGTCTTCCATAGCTCTTACATCGAAGAGGCACTCCTCCGAAACGACACGAACTAAGTAACTACCCGTAAAACGAGGAAAAAGACTAAAAAATCCAAATAATAATACATAAAAATAAAACAAAACATATATATTTTGACTTTAGATTAATTTAAGAATTGAAACGACCTTGTTCCAAGTTTAGATAAATTAGTTATCAATTTTACAATTTTATTCCAATTAAACCTACTATCAAACAAAAATGAC
Organism: Leersia perrieri; assembly: GCA_000325765.3. Taxonomy (NCBI): domain Eukaryota; kingdom Viridiplantae; phylum Streptophyta; class Magnoliopsida; order Poales; family Poaceae; genus Leersia; species Leersia perrieri. The sequence continues at coordinate 6,184,706 of CM002483.1, forward strand.
TATTCCAGTTAATTAAACAATTTACAAATGAATTATAACTGTGAGAGAGAAGGATTAAAATAAAAATATCCAGAATGATTAGATTAATTTTAGGTGGATGAGATAAAGTATTATATTGGATGGCTTGGATTTATTCAGGAGGACCAACTGACAAGGCAGAGACTGATGGGCCGGGAGGGTGCTTATCGGCGCAACGACGGCGGATAGCGATGACAAGAGGTGGTCGGCGATGTGGAAGAAGACGGAAGCGTTTCTCGGGTAGACGTCGACAGCAAACCATCGGCGCTTTTCTTGTTTGGAGAAGTAGAGGTCGACGACGAGCTCGACGGGGCATGTTGACGGCGAAAACGGCGTTGTCCTTCAGCTTCTGGAATGGCGGCGACCGGAGGTGAGGTCGATGACAACGGCGAACACCAGGCTTCAAGTCATGGCAGCCTCCAGCGAGTTTCGGTAAAGCAGAAAGGGTGGACGGTCTTCGTCTTGCAGCTGTGATTCCGAAGGTGGTATTTCTGAGGTCTGGGGTGATCCTGGTCGCCGGCGAGGGGCGGCCGGCGGTTGCTACGGGAGGGCGGTGAAGTCGCTGATCCCATGGACGAGGACAGAGAAGACATGCCGATGTTGATCTCGACACTGCGAAGCCTAGGGTTTCAGCGGCGCACTGATTCGTCGCTCCGGCGAGGCTAAATCGGCCGCCGGAGTTGCTCCGACGAGGTGGAGAGAGATGGTGTCGTGGGGAGCTCGGTGGAGAGGGAGAGAGACCAAAAGAAGGTGAGGAAGGCAAAGGGGATGGCGACGGAGATCTCATGCCCATTTTATAGGCCGGGAAGAGGAGGACAGTCAACGGGGGAGGTCGCCGACCGGAATTAAAGGAGGAGATGATGGTGGTGGCCGTTTTCCGGCAATTCAAGGCACAAATTGATGGAGAATTTTAGTAGATATTGAAGAGGAGTGATTTGGAGTAATTTCTCCTCACTTAATTTGTTGTAACAGTGGCCGGGGAGGGAGATGCGCGCGGGCGGCACCACTAGATGGCCGGGATTAAAGAGAGACAAAATCCGGCGAATTATAGCCGAATTGAGGATTTGAGGTGGGTTTTTATGGGGGAATCAAAGAGGAGGACGATAAGTTTCTGTTTTTACCATTTGTGCGAATAAATATTCCACGTAGAGGAAGATCGGGCGGCGCCGGTGAAGCTTGGTTGCCGGCGGCGGCAACGTCTGGAGGAAGACGACGACAGGCGCACTCGTGCAGCTCACGTGCCTCTCAGCCAAGCAGAGCTGGGCCGGCCCAGGTGGTGAGGTGGAGGCCTAGTGGGCTGGCCCAATAGAGAGGGGAGGAGATGGGCCAGCGTGGGAGAGAGAGAGAGAAAGAGAGGGATTTCGGCTCAGGACTTGGAGAGGATTTTAAATAGTTTTTCATTTAAATAAACACTGAAATGATGTTTGTAGCACTAAAATTACTTAGCTCGAGAATTTATTCCAACCATGATTTACTTTATTAAACTTTATTTCACTTGTTAATCTATTAACATTTTAATATAAATTTTATGAATAATTGGTTATATTAATATTTTTTAAAACCTGAAAAATCAGGTTGTGACAATGAATCTGGAGGGACGTAAAATGACCTAGCTGTAAATTGAATTTCTCGAATGATCGAGAGAAGGTTTCACAAATTGATCAATCTTTTACACTTTACAACATTTGTAGTGAAAATCAGATGGCCCTGTGTTTTTCAGATGACGCGGCGCCATAATTTGCAAAAATGCTTACTTTTTTCGAGGAAAGTGAGAAACTTATGCATGGGTATCCATAGTAGGGTAATAATTATTTCTTTTACAGTTTTGGTTGTCTGTTTTACCTCGGAACATTATTCCATTGTAATTGTACAATATGGCGGCTTGTAGAGTGACATCCCTTTAATGCTGCAAATTAAGACATCTTTTCCCTTTCTCTATTATGTGTCTTGAATACGCGCATGTGCTCGTGAAGATAAAACGGTGATCAAGCTATTAATAAGCTTCGTGTTCTTTTTAATACATGATCAAACAACTACGGCGACCGAACGGTCTAGAGGGGGTGAATAGACCTGCCCTGTTAAAAACCTGAAATACACTCAGCAGCGGAAATTAGTCCTCCGGATGCTTCGGACAATATGTCCGGACAGTCCGGTATCCAGACACTCCGGCAGAATGTGCTGGATGCTCCGGACTTGGAAACACGAAATTCCTCGAAGGGAATTTCTAGATGAACCAGAGTGTAAACAAAGAGCAATACAGAGAGGAGACAAAAGACACAGCGAGTTTTTACCGTGGTTCGGACCCAAAGATCCTACTCCACGTTGAGGCGCTCCAAAGAGCGAGATCAAACGATCTCAAACCTCACCCAGCTAACTCCCACAAGTTGGCCTCGATCTACAAGGAGCTCTCGAACTAGTTACTCCCTGAACGATCCTATGATCAAGTCCCAAGCCGGGAGTCCTAGCCCCTAGTAGCCTCCTTACTCTATCGATCCATACTTCTAGGAGATAGCAAGGTTTTCACTCACTTACTTCGTTACGGAGAGTAAATCCGTACAAACTTCTCCCGAGCGACGCCTAGCCGTCTAGGAGATCAAATCTCCAAGAGTAACTAATCAACCAAGCTAGATCTTGCCCAAGCTTCAAGTGCTCTTCAAGGATCAAACCTAAACCACTCTCACAACTCACCAACTCTTACACCTAATTCTAGAACAAATCTAAGTCTAAGGTGGAAGAAATAAGTGCTCAAGAGCACTAGGAGTGGTAGGAAATGAATGTGACAGCCAACCTAGCCCAGTGGGGAGGATGGACTTAAATAGCCCACGCACCTACCCATTAGCCGTTGGAAACAGGGTGTTCGGACACTCCGGACATTTTGTCCGGACACTCCGGACCGACTAGCCGTTACACGTGACGTGTTACGGTGTTGTCCAGTAGCCGTTTGAACAATGGTCCCCCTGTCCGGACACTCCGGACCTGCTGTCTCGACCCAAACGTGCTAGTGACCCAAACGTGCTAGTGCTGTGCAGTACAAGTGTTTCTCTCAAGCACTAGTCTAGACCTGATTCTTTTGGAGTATTTAGAGTTTATTCACAGATCTAATCAAGCCGATCCCCCTTGGTAGTACGGCTTTTCCTATGACTCAAAAATAAATACACCCTATCTCTATTCCTTTGAGCCGCTTCGCCGTCCCAATTAACTCCATTGATAGTTTAGCGTCATTGGGGGTCACTTGTCTTCTTCTTGTGCTTCACAACTCATTAACAATTGTTAGTTCCTTAATAATGTCGTCAATTATCAACAAAACCCACTAGGGGTTGATTAGTGCACTTTCAACGACAAAACGCCGGTAGCAAACAAGAGCTTAGAAGAACCGATGGACCATGTGATGGGAACTAAGACTACCAAATGGAAGCTTTTGCACTACTCTAGCTGCAACCAAAACCCTGCAACTGCTGGTGTATATTTTGCAGTGAAAAGATAGTCATGGGCATGAGATGTACATGGAGTTTATTATAGTTTTCTGTATATGTTGCACTCAACATATCTGCGCTCCTTGTTCTTGGAGAAGAGGATCAATTGATACCAAGGTAGAAGCAACATTCTACAAGCATACCACCATAAACTTCACTTGGATTTGCATGTGAAATAGTATGGAGCCGGGACGATGACATATGTATTGTTGAACTAGAGATAGAGTAGGTACACACTCCTAATGCCTTGTTAAAACTTCACAAGTTCAATTTTTTCAGAGTAAATTTTATAAAACCACATGTCACATGTTTTATGGTTTGAATTTCAGAAAACTACACATACATATACATTGACATATGCCATTTAACTACGTATATTATAGTATTAATTTTTAATAAAACTACACTATTAACGAATTGTATCAATTCTTAACTATATAAGACTTGCATCAATTTTTTATTGAATATTTATCACATTATCGGGCAAATTCAATATATTAAGATATTTTTTCTTTGTTATCCGTTAAAGGTAGAGTATATTTCCATTGTAGGGAGCAACACAAAATATGTTACAACAATTTAAAATAACCTTTTGAATCTAGCAAGACGAAATAAACGGAACTTGATATCGCCCAGTTAGCGATTATCTCTCCAACAATATTATTAAGAGTCCTTTAATTAGTTAAAGGAGACATTTTTCCAAACTATGTTTCAGTAGATTTCAGATTTCAAATAATGTTTCAGTAGATTTTGTATACCGTGTTATAGAATGTGCTCGCACTCTTCAAAGCTATAAACAAACTTCCACAACTCACTTCTTTGTTGTTTTGTTTACGCAAAGATCTTTTTTAATTTGTTGTGATAGTTTGTAGAAGATGATGGTGCCTCTTTTTTTTTAACGAGAAACGAGGCCAAAGCCTTAGCTATTGAAAGCCATAAGTGATCTTGAAGGAGCTCATGGCCGTGATAAAAGGGCAAACAAGATTATCTTAGAGCTACCACTACTAAGTATTAAAAGATATACATATCTTTGCATAAATTATGTACTTATCGATACTCATCATTGTCATCCCGAATATGACAAAATGTGCCTAGTTCCTCCCCTCCCACTACAGCCCCTCTCTTTTCTCTACAAGGATGGAGAAGACATTTTTACAATAAAGATAGAAAACGCAATTCCCGCATCATCATCTCCTCTTACTATATAGGTGAAGCTCTAAGGTAGCCATGTAGGCTGTTAGGTTGTATGACGAAATCAAAAGAAAAGTTCGTGTGCTCTTTTTTACATCATTGTATAGATTGCGTCGATTAACCGAGACATTTGATGGAAGTATATGTGTTTCATGTATTGTTAACTTACACAACACCTCTCTTAACCCATCCATCCTACATATGCTTGGCTCACATGATCTTCGCTGCTTGTTTCCTAATGCATTGACCCTTTATCGATCCACTGGACCCCACTCCCTAACGCCACACACTTGCGGTACTCGCTCACGCGAGGTTTTAAACAATAGAGGCCATGAGTTACCTCATGATAAAAACGTTATCACATTTGGACAAAGGCTGCTCAAATAACCCCCGCGAAAAAAAAGGCTGCTCAAATAAAAAATGTGTGAACAATGCAGGGTGGTCTAAAATGTTTTTTTGTTTCAGGCTTTCAGCCCTAAATTTATTGTTGTGCACATGTTTTTTTACATTTTGGACCTGTGACACACATATAATCCTAACAGTCTCGCGGACCCACCAGTCAGACTCTCTCCTCCCAAAGAATCCCCTTGTTCATCTCTCTCTCTCCGCCTCCCCCTCCCCCGACAGGCAGGCAGGTCGGGAAAGCTAAACCCTCCGCCGCGTCGGCTCTGGAGCCGCCGCCGCCGCCGCCGCCTCCATGAAGCCCTCGCCGCACTTCCCGGAGATCGGGAAGAAGCCCAAAGGTGCGCACCCCTCCCCTTCCCCTCGCGGATTGCCGCTCCCCCCTGTTGATTTCACCCCTGTGCCCTTGTCGATTCCGCACCTTGCTGCGGCTAAACAATGTCGGCTCGCTCCGTTGTGCAGATTTGATAGCCAAGGAGCACGGGTTCAACATCGCGGCGTACATCTCGTCGGGAGCGGTCAGTGATTTACCCCCTCCTCTTAGCTAAGATTCCTGAGATTCCATTTTTTTTGTTGCTGTAGAACGTTCATTATGCCTAGGGTTTTGGGTGGAGCAACTGAGCAAGGGTTTGGGCAGGGATTTAATCTGGTCTATTCGCCGTTCTGAGTTTAGGGTCCCGACTCCTACTCCCGGATTTTCCTCCCGAGCATTTTTTGTTGCTCGCTAGGGCATGGCGCTAGTGCTGGGTGGATGGATATCTGGGGCATATGTATGGTTGAGGAGGCCTCATTTTAATTTCCGGAACCAGTTGGGTTTTATCCTGATCGTTTCTTGTGCAGATGTGCTGCTTGTATTGCTCCTGTGTAGTGGGGGGTAGTAATGGTATTATGGTATATACGCGTGGGGTTTAGGAGCTTGATCTAGTTCATTTGCTTGCGGCAGCAGTAATGTATCAAACAACTTGTATCATGCCTGCAGTATCGTGGTCGTGTATCTTTCTGTTATGTGTGTAATTGAGGTGGCATCTCTGTTTTGTGGAATCGACAACGCTGTTGGACTGTTACATGGCATATAATGCATGAAAACTATGGACGGGTGCTGCTATCTATTATGGGGAAAATGATGTGAAGTGAATATGGCCAAGATATACTTCACCTTATGGTGATAATGCAGCATAGATTCCAATCCACCTGTAATTTTTTTTTTGGCATTCATTTTGACGTTCAAGCTTTCTGGGATGTTAACTTTTAGAAACCCTAGTGGCTGTTCGTTTGTTAAGTTACTTGTACCTCCCCTCTGTCTCTGTGTTGGACATGGAGGTATATTGTTTCTAGGTTGACATATCTTCTAGTCATCTGTAATTGATAAGTGTGTTTGCTGTCCACCACTAGGATGTTATTGCTGCTGCCCTAAGAAAACATGTAGAGGAAGAAGCTCGGGATCTGAGTGGTGAAGCTTTTCTAAGATTTATGGAACAGCTCTATGAACAGATATCTAGTCTCTTGCAAAGCAATGATGTTGCTGAAAATTTACTTGCTCTCCGTGCTATTGATGCTTTGATTGATATGCCTTTTGGAGAAGGTGCTTCAAAGGTTTCTAAGTTCGCAAATTTCTTGCGAACTGTTTTTGAAGTCAAGCGTGATCCTGAAGTTTTAGTTCCAGCAAGCGCAGTTCTTGGCCATTTAGCAAAAGCTGGAGGTGCAATGACTGCAGATGAGGTTGAGCGTCAGGTAAGCTGTAACTATTTTTATTGGCCTGGGCATATTTTTATCATTTATTCATATGCTAATAAACAAATCTTGTAGATTAAAACGGCTTTAGGATGGCTTGCTGGGGATAGAGTGGAGTATCGTCGCTTTGCTGCTGTCCTTATTCTCAAGGTAAGTTTAGTCACCCAACTTTGTGTTGGCTACACACTTTAATTAAGCCTCCTATTATGAAAACAAGCAAGTCCCTCATTGCAATTGTCCTTTTTTGCACATTTCCATTTTACGCGCTTCTTGTGTTGCTGGTTGATATTTGGACCCCCTATATCTAAGACATTTCTTTATGCACAACTTGATAATTAATGGAATATTTGTTGTCTAGTAAACATGAGTTATGTGTGTTAAATATATGAATCCTTTGACCAACCTTTTTGGGTTAAAAATAGCAACAGGGCCATCAGGTTCATTAGCCTTGTCCATAGTGCACTGTGGTTAATTTGTTGTAGTTTGTAATGTGTTAATATGGGGAATATCAGTGGCAATTGAGTCAGCAATTATGTTAAGGGTTAAGGCTTATATTGCTCTCAGCTAATCAGGAAAGCTTTCTAAACTTAGGGATCCTTTTTCTATCTGTTCAATTTGGCAAGTCCGTTGCTGAAACAATCATTTTGGTTTTTTTAACCTTTATTGTATCTTTTGGATCAAATATCTGAGATGAATTAGTTTGTTGGTTTATGATGATGGCATTACTTGAATATTATGCAAATACTAATCAGATAAGGCACTATATTGTGATTTTTATAAGAGTAAATTTCATAAAACCCTGTACTTTATGGTCAGAGTTTCAGAAAACCACACCAATTATGACTTTTGTCACTTAACCCCAGATATTATGTTTCTAAGGTTTTATAACCCCCCCCCCTATGCATGTGGACTGTAAAATTACTTAAATTTTAAATGTCTTTCATACGTCTAGTTGTTGATTTTTGATAAAATTGGTTGACATATTTATTTCCTAATTCAAATAATGTACTTACATATCTTATAAATTTACCATAAATTTGAATAGGGTGAAGTTTTCTAAAACATTTGTACCATAAATACTGTGGTTAAATGACACAAGTTGGAATACATGGGGTTTTATGCAACTCTGACCATAAAACATGGGATTTTCCGAAATTTACTCTTTTTATAATTATATATTTTATCTTATTGCAGGAGATGGCTGAAAATGCATCAACAGTTTTCAATGTTCATGTTCCTGAATTTGTTGATGCTATATGGGTAGCACTGAGAGATCCCAAGCAGGCTGTTCGTGAGCGAGCAGTGGAAGCGTTGCGTGCCTGTCTCCATGTTATTGAAAAACGTGAGACACGCTGGCGTGTGCAATGGTAAGCACAATTTTGTCTTCATTACCATTTGAAATTTGAGTAACTCACTATGAACTGTTTGATGGTTAAGATTGATTTATCTTTACTCCCTGAAAGAGGGAGTTGGTGTGCCCGCTCCACGGATTTTCTGTTGGATGAATCTTTGTAGAAAGTAATTTTTCATTTTTAATATTTTTAAAAATAATTTCACCTATACATATTATACATGTATATATCTGGTTTATATGATTTTATTTAGTTTTAGATTTCAAAGTAATGATCCATTTTCTTTAAATTAGAATATGTGAGATGTATTTATATGAAAGCCAGTGCAATGGATGGTCACGGCGCTAGTTTGTTGGATGTATGCATTGTTTCAGTTTCATATTTACATAAAAAGCACATGTGATTTGCGGTGATTGATTATTTGTCCACTTTTGGGTTGGTCAAGGAAATCCGTTCATCCAAAGTAGCATATTTGGTTTAGTTATTTCCACAATTGAATAAACAAATCAAAAGACTCCAATTGAACCAGAAGTGACATCATAGAATTTGGTTGTTTGGGTAGTTTGTTTGAGACGGCTATTTTGAGAGCTATGCAAGTATATGCCTTGCATTTGCTAATCAATCATCTATCAGTACCTGATCAAATTAACAAGCAAGCACTAGTAAAGATATTTCGCTAAATTCAGTGAATGCTTAGTGTTGTTTGCATTTAACCTGTTGGTGGTTCTTTGCTGTGCTTGCTTAATTATTCTGGCTCCAATCATGAGATTTCAGGAAACAATTGAAAACAGGGTTATAATCCATGAAACATCAATTAGAGAAGTAAAAAGTTGGCCAACAATAGGATCTTACATTAGCATGATCACAGCCTTGTTTGGGGACAACAGTAACAAAGGAGACATCCATGTTTGGGGACAACAGTAACAAAGGAGACATCCATGTTCCAGTAGCTTACAACAGCAGGAAATAGCGCATAGTACTCCTGGCAATGCTACTTGGATATGCAGCAGAAGGAACACATCATCAGTATGGAACTTGCCAGGTCTGGCCTAGTCAGATTCAGGCAGGGCTTGTGACTGGTTTTCATGGCTTGGACTTAGTGCTAAATCCACCACCTCGGCACCTCCACTTCCACTAGATATTCTGATTCCTTGACTGAGTACTATGTGCCACACTAGCAAATGAGCATGCTCTCAATTAGCAAACTGTGCAAAGTTGCCACAAGGGACCCAATGACAAAAATGAAACTATGGGGACATAGCTGAAACTTAAACTAAAGTTTGGGTAATAATAGTTAGATTTGCTCATTGGATGATTCTCAATATGCTTTGATTCCCAGTGTATGAATGTTAAGGCTCAGGTCTGATATGTAGGTACTGGCCATTGTCGGTGAATGCATACATACTACTCTTCCAGTAAACATATATGGCGTTTGACTTTTTTTCAAACTTTGGAAACTTTACTTTCATTTTTTTTTTAAATACTTAGTTTGGAAACATAAGAATGGCATGGGTAGATTTGTCTTCAAAAGTACTTCCGTGATGTTATACTTATTATAGTAAAAAGCTATGGCCAAATTCATACCTCAAGACTTAATTTTTTTTTTTCAAACTGTACTATTTTGACCAGAGTCAATATGCCACTTTTTTCTTCAAAATGTGTTATGACGACTGTGAACTGTCATCGATGTGCAATATTTGTCTGACTTTCCGTGTAGCTTTCAGTTTTTGCTAGAACAACTGACATGATTTATCAACAGAAATACGTTAGTATTGGCATTTGTGCTACTATAGTTATTGCTGTGGTCTGTGAGTTACAGAACCCCCGTTAAGCCACAGTTCCTTTGATTGGAATATTTTCTTCTTCTGTTTGGAAAATGCCTCACATACTAAGAATTCTATTCCAATTGCTTACAAGACTAATTACACGTGTAGTAGCTTCTTACACCCATTCCCATCCTTGCTCATATCAAATATTCCCTTTGTCTCAAAATACAACTACTTATGCCATTTTTCTTTTGAAGAAATTAAGGTTGGGAGTAAGGAAGGGTTGTGATTGGTTGAGATGAGAAAGTAGGTGGATGAATTAAATGGGGAAGGTTGTGATTGGTTGAGATGAGGTGGTAGGTGGAGAAGTAGTTGTATTTTGAGAAAAATTTGAATCCTAGAAGTAGCTATATTTTGAGACGGAGGGAGTACTATTATTTGAGCATATTCTATTTAAAGGAAGTTTTCCAGATCACACTTTGATCACTCATTAAATGCATTCTTAGGGCCCGTTTGAAACTGCATAGCAGTTTTAGATTTTTGTCGCACACAAAACGGGACAATCCATTAACACAAGATTAATTAAGTACTACCTCCGTCCCAAAAAACAAGTCTTTTTGGGCATGTACCTAGACATACACATCCAGAAAGACTTTCTTTTTGGGACGGAGGTAGTATTAACTATTAAAAACTTGAAAAATGGATTCATATGATTTTTTAAAGAAACTTCTATATAAACTTTGTTTGCAAAAAACACATAGATAATCATTTTGGGAAGCGTGCTAACGGAAAACGAGGGAAAAAAAATCCATCCCATGCTGATTCAAACGGGGCCTTAATACCTACAAAACCAACATTTTTTAAAGTAGTTTGAAGTATAAATCTAGTATTATATGTTCATACAATAAACGTATTTGTATTTATAAAGTTTGACCTTTTTCAATCAAAATGTGCCTTATAAAAAATATATGGAGGGAGTTCCGTTAAAAACCTAAATATGTTTTTTTTTTCTGGTCTTAACTAGATCAGTGTGGACTCTGCCGTTCAGTCTGTCAGTTTGATGGAAATTTTAGCTAACTTTCACCAAGTCTGCTAGTCTGGCTCCATGAATTCACTTTTGAAGAGCGTTGTTGACAGTTCACATATTTCTACTCAACTAGTGATATATGGGGTTTGATCTACTTAAATGGGAATTAAATGATCGAGTTTTGTCCCTAAAGGCCATTAACAATTTTCTGCTATCAGCAGCCTATGTGGCTACTGATGCCAGATCATGAGTAGTATATGCCTTTGTGGTTGGGAATCACGTCTAATGTACTTCTGCCTTACCATTTTGCATGTTGTTTCATTTCATGACTATGCTAGGTATTATCGCATGTGTGAAGCAGCACAGGTTGGTCTTGGAAAAAATGCTTCTGTTCATAGCATTCATGGCTCGCTATTGGCTGTTGGAGAATTATTGAGGTAAAACTGTTTAGCTGTTTAGTTGGTAGGGATTTATTTACTTTTGGTTGCAATAATCATGGTTTTTGTTGCAAGTTTTTCTTGATTCTGGCTGGTAATTCTGTTGTTGCACGTAAATTACCGCAGGAATACTGGGGAGTTTATGATGTCTAGGTACAGAGAAGTGGCTGATATAGTCCTCAATTACCTAAGGCATCGGGATCAGCTTGTTCGTCGTAGTATAACTTCGCTTCTTCCTCGAATTGCTCACTTCCTGCGTGACAGATTTGTGACCAACTACTTAAAGGTTTTCTGACTAAACTGAAATATTTCATCTCTTTCTTGTATGTATCTTTCCCTTTGCCCCTAACCCTGAGGTCATGCCAAAAGACAGGCATTAAAATAATACCATAACTTGAAAATGTTTTTCTTATTCTCAGATTTGCATGGATCATATCTTGTTTGTTCTACGTACACCCGATGAGCGTGCTAGTGGGTTTGTTGCTCTTGGAGAGATGGCTGGTGCTCTGGGTGCTGAACTTGTGCCCTATTTGCCTTTAATTACCTCACACTTGCATGATGCAGTATGCTTCAGAACCCCTAGTTTACTCTAGTGTTTACTGGAATTTCTCTCTGCTTATTAGTGCATGACTGCTTTGTATTTGCAGATTGCTCCTCGTAGGGGACGTCCATCTCTTGAGGCAATTTCTTGTGTGGGAAGTTTTGCAAAAGCCATGGGTTCTGCAATGGAACCTCATATTCGTGGTGGACTACTAGATGCGATGTTTTCTGCTGGTCTTTCTGATAAACTTGTAGAGGCACTTGAGTCTATAAGTACTAGGTATTGTTTCCTTGACTGAGCCAACCCACACATATTATTCTGTCTTTAGGACCATAATTTCACATTTCCATTTTCCACAGCATCCCGTCTCTACTGCCAACAATACAGGAACGTTTGTTGGATTGTATAGCTCAAGCACTGCCAAAGTCATCTGTGAGGCCTGGTGCTGCTGTTGGCCGAGGAAGCAGATCGAGCAGTTTGCAGCAGTTTGTGGAATCCAGTGGTCCAGTCCTTGTGCAGCTTGCATTGGGGACTCTAGCAAACTTCAACTTTAAGGTTTGAAATGCTCTGTGAAGTTGTGCATTGCTCCTGTCTCTGTGATGACACGATATGCATTGGTTTCAGGGTCATGAGCTTCTTGAATTTGCCAGAGAAAGTGTCATCCTTTATCTGGAAGATGAGGATTGCAGTACCCGTAAAGCTGCTGCAACATGCTGTTGCAAACTAGTTGCACATTCCCTTTCAGCTTCATCTAGCTCGCAGTTTAGCTCAAACCGGCCAAATCGTATGGGAGGAGCTAAGCGTCGCCGCCTTGTAGAGGAGGTCTGTCTCAAATTTTTAGTGTGTTAAATTTTTTCTTTGGCATGCATTCAAGCATTCTTACTACTAGACATGTTTTTCTAAAGTATATAAATTATTTTTTTGGAATATTGCATAGCTGAACTACTGAAGTAAACAGTCTGAAATGAGAAATTATGAACTACAAATGCAATTTTATGGGAATAGTTCAAATGCTGTGTCTGGAAATGATGATTTCAGTAATCATGCAAACATGTGTTCAAGCATAAATTTGTTGATTGGACTTTCATTTATCCAATGCTTTGCTCAAGATACAGACAATTTTAGCATGCCACTGTAAGTAAATATTAGATCTTAGCTTCAGTGCTGCCCACATTTTATGTTAGTTGAAGTCAAATAGTGTGTTGAACTCATCATGCAGAATTCTCTTGAATGACATCACAAATTTAATTGTTAGCTGAAAAAATGGACACATAGGTTTGAGCTGTTGGTAGCTATAGCTTTCTGAAGAGCCATATATAAGGTCTAACCCATTGCTGACCATATGCAGACATCGCTTTCAAGTATTTCTTATTCTGTTCGATATTGTACGATGATCTATCTTGTAAAAGTGTGCCAATATCTCTAGTGGCAGTGTGGCACTTCATCAAATGATTGTATAACTGCCTCCAGGCATCCCATGCTCCCAGAGGACATACTCCATCCAAAATGTCAAGCCTATTACATATGTCACCAAGACCAAGAAAGAATTAATACATATAGATTTAAACAAATTGATTTAATGATCCATATCGATTTAGCCGAAGCTTATGGATACAATGCTGGGTTGGATGCTTGCTTTCCTGCAAATGGTAATCTACCCATTTAATCTCTGCACACAAATCACAACTATTTTAAGGCATCATCAAGTATTGGAAAACACAAATAGGCTTGGGATTTTTAAATAGTTGCTATGTACAATAGGCTTGGGATTTGGTTAACTCAAATATAATAGGCTCGAGATTATTAAATGGAGGGAGTATTATACAATGCTATCAAATAAACCTAAATTTTTCTATGATTGTGGCCTTAGACCATCTTCAATCATCCATAGCTTTAGCATCGTAACTGTATATACTATAGAAATTTGGACGCAATTCACATCTCATAAGTTCTCCCTCACCACTGCATCTGTATTATATGTTTATTTTATCTTTTGTGGAGGAGCACATCAGTTAACCTTTATTTCTAGCATAATCACTTTAAGTATTTCAATTAAATGGAACTAACAGCGGGTTTTTATACAAGCTGTCGTTCATTGAGTGTTGCTATGTAATTAACCATTGTTGTGCTGAATACCTTGACTATTGCATGTGCAGTGAATGGATCTAAACATTTCAATTGAGCATGCATGCCTACATTACTTTTAAATACTACATTTAGCTATATTGCCGAGGTGCAACAGTAGAATTTGAAATTGTGGTATTTTTGAGAAAGTTAGCAGCAGATCATATGTGGGAAAATAGTAGGCAGAACAGGTCGACAGTTCAAATCGTAATCCTAAATTCCTAACTGTTTGTTACAATTGATACTTACACTGTGCTTGACTCTTCACATAGTTCATGGACTGGATCTACTCCTAGGGTACCACACTGGTACATACAAACAGGACATGCAAAAAAATGAGCTAGTCATTTGCCAAGAGAGAGGAGTCCCTTTCAATGGCACTCATCTTCAATCTGGCAAATTTTACAGTAAACAATTCTTTTACAGACTAGGGCTTGGTTCCTTGTAATTAACTAATTATGCACTTCTATTTTGTAAGCATGGTGTAATGGATTCTTTCTCATAATTTAATCATATGTTGTTGTCTATGTATATAAGCATTAAGCAGTTTTAAATTCCTTTGCAGATTGTGGAGAAACTAATTATGGCTGCAGTTGCTGATGCTGATGTTGGTGTTAGAAGTTCTGTATTCAAGGCTCTATACCGGAATCCAGCTTTTGATGATTTTTTGGCCCAAGCTGACATCATGACTTCAATTTTTGTTGCCTTAAATGATGAGGTATACTATATTACCCCTCCTTCCCAAAAAATATAAGGTGCCCACCTTTTTGGAAAATCAACACTTGTATTTTTTGACTAATAATTAAACCAACAATATGTGTGTTTAGTGAGCATGCATATGTGTTATCATTAGATTCGTATTTGAAGTACTTTCATATGGTTTTAATTTCGTAGTTGCTGATAGTCAAAAGTATAACATGGCCATGTAAAAAGCTAACAGCCTAACAAGCTTATATTTTGACATGTAGGGGATACATGATTATCATATAGTGTGGGGCCACTTGCATAGTAGATGGTTCTACCAGTCATTTGGTTTACCTTTTATCTTTTCTTTATGAATCTGTGAAACAGGGTGACAGTACTGTAATTGTTTTATTAGAGATTGGGGTCACTTTCTGAATTTTGACCATTCGGTAACAGTTGAACTTTGAACTGGGCCCAGAGCTCGAAAAAATTGGTAATAGGCACCACCTAGGCGCCTATTACATTACATACATATTTGCATTTACGCATTTGTACATATTCATGTTGATTAACAGTGCATCCTTAAGTGAGTCTATCTATAACTTAGTGCACTCATATAAATATTTGTAGAAACGGAATCATTGATGAATAATATTGTGAAGGGGAAAATCCAAATACCGCCCTATAAGTCACTAGTCTTTCTACTTTCATCTCTACAACTCACTTTCGTACAAAAGACACCATGCAAATTCAATTTTCTTCCAATTATCCACCTATAGCTAATTTTCAACAATTTATCACCATCAGCTTAACTCCTTATGGCGCGTGGGCTTCTAGCATGGTGAGACTATGTTATCCACTTCGACAAGGATGCCTTTTTTACTTGTCAACCAGACATCGTAATGGTTGTAGATGTTCCAATTATCAGTGTTGTGTTCTTGTGTCGACGTTTGCTATTTCTGCGTTGCACTCGCGTAGGGCAGCAGGAACCTACCCATGTCAAGATGGCATGTGGGAACCCTACTTCTTAGTGTTGGATACCCACGTACCACAAGAAGTTGATAGCCAATGATGATGAATCGTTTAAAACAAGCTCTAGGTGGGAAACTATAAGAGAAATTGAACTTATAGGGGGGCTTTTGTACGAAAGTGAGTTATAGGGGGAAAGTGAAAGGACTAGTGAGTTATAGGGGGGTATTTGGATTTTCCCCTATTATGGATCTTGTGATTATTAGCCTCTTTATTACTGTATCCAAGTACATTTTAATAAGAATATCATAGCCTTTTTTATTTGCAAGTTGCAACCTTAGCATAATTTTCATGGTTTATATCTCTAATGTTTGTCCATGTTGCTGACAATTTTCTTTCTATCATTTGTTAGGAGTATCACGTCAGAGAACTGGCAATATCAGTTACAGGTAGATTGTCAGAAAAAAATCCTGCATACGTATTGCCTGCCCTTCGCCGTTATCTTATACAGTTGCTCACATATCTTGACCAAAGGTTTGCTGCTAGAAATTTTTTGACTCATAAATTATATGATATAATTATGTTGCTCTGGCATCTTCTGAAAAACTTTATTATTCATACAGTATGGATAGCAAGTGTAGAGAGGAAAGTGCGAGATTGTTGGGTTGCTTAATTAGGAGTTGTGCTCGACTCATTCTTCCTTATATTGCTCCAATTCACAAGGTTAGTAATATAACCAGTGTAATTTCTCTTTCTTAAGATACTCTTACCTTCTAGAACTCTATTCTAATTTTATTTTCTTCCAGGCACTAGTGGCTAGGCTACGTGAAGGAACAGGCCCGAATGCTAATAACGCCCTTGCTGCGGGAGTGCTTGCTACTGTTGGAGAGTTGGCCAAAGTGGTATGGTCTGTTCTCCAGCTTGTGATCTGTTATATTTTGTTAAGTTATTTTGCTTGAAAGTTGAAGCTAGCTCTTTATGATAGGGTGGTTTTGCAATGAGGCAATATCTTCCTGAGCTGATGCCTCTTGTTGTCGATGCTCTTTTGGATGGAGGTGCTGTGAGTAAAAGGGAAGTGGCAGTAGCAACCCTTGGACAAGTTATCCAAAGCACAGGGTACACTTCTGTTCCTTCTGCATGCATGCTAATTTATATGTTTTATAAATTCTTGGCATGATTGCAATTCTTAATTGTAAGAGCTATGCTCTCATATTTTCTCTGGTCATCTTTTGAAATTTTGTTACTGCTTTGACTTTCTCATAAGTGGCAGCATATCTAGCATTTGTAAAACATTTAAGCTTCTATTATTAAATTATTATGGCATTCAAAAGTCGCATGATTGTGAAGAGTAGTTATTATCCAAAACATTACCATTTTTGTTTGCGTGAAACCTTGATAATTTACCACTCCAAATACTCACATTCCAAAAAATGCCACCCGACAAATGTAATTACTAGCAAGTGAATGCACATTGGATATGGCCTGCAAGATATACACAGACCACAAGTTTTGAGTGTTTTTTCATGAAAAGATAATACTGTCATCTAGTCAAACACATTGGGTCTGTTCGGCAAGTGCTGAAAAAAAGTGTTGTCACTTTACTACAGTATTTTTCCCTCTTTTTTCGTGCACATGCTTCCCGAACTACTAACGGAACGCTTTTTGCAAAAAAATTTTCTACATGAAAGTTGTCGAAAAAGCAAAATAATCCATTTTTGAAGTTTAAAATAGCTAATACTCAATTAATCATACTAATGACATTTCTCGTTTTGCGTGCGTCGCTATTATTTTTAGCCTTTTGCCAATCAGTTACAAATGAACGCGTCCATTGAATACATACTAGTAATATCATAGTGTCAATAAACAATTACTTTTTGCCTCCAAAATTTTAGCATATGAGCAATTAAGCAAAAAATAGATAAAGAAGATTGACAATTGGGCAAAACCCTAGTGGCATAGAAGCAATTATATTTGCCTTGTGCAGGCATGGGTTGGGTTGTACTTGTACCCTACAGCAGTGGTGCATTCTTGTAAATTATACTTTCCTTCTCTTATGGGCACTTTTGGTAACATCTAACATATAGCTGCATTTTTAAATCTATATACGTCTGCTCATATATATTGTAATAACTGTTTTCATTCCATGTTAAGTATATTACTGCCGCTTGGGCATCACTCATGTTTTCTAATTTTTTTCCATGGATGTTCTACCAGCTATGTTATCTCTCCCTATAATGAGTATCCTCCATTGCTTGGTTTACTCTTGAAATTGCTGAATGGTGAATTGGAATGGTCTACTAGACTGGAAGTGCTGAAGGTATTTATTTATTTGATAAAGTCCACCAGTACTGCAGTACCATTGCTTAAACTATCACATAACCCCGCAATTTACAATCAATTTTCAAGAACACCACATTTTTGTGTTGCAAAGCATGAAATTCACATAATCACAATATCTTTCTTCGAAACATTTAAGAAAACTACTCTGATTGGATAAGAAAACTACTCGATGAAACCACACTTTCAGCAATGCATGGAGCTTGACAGGATAATCCCTCTCGTGTCACATATGTAGTCTGTTTCTGTGGTAGTGACCTATGTGTATGACCAATGAGTGGGTCTGATCTGGTCTGTCATGCCATTTAATTTGACAAGAATATAGTTTTGTGAAATTTCTTTACAACATGAAGCATGGATGTCTGCAATTGTTTGCTAAAAAAATTGTGATGCTAGTACAGTTTTGTAATATTTAGTCTTTCTATTTGTTTCATGCTTACTGTCTTCTTCAAATAATACCATGATCTGAGCAGTGAGGAAATATGTTTTTCCTAGGTTTTAGGTATTATGGGTGCATTGGACCCGCACGCACATAAGCGTAATCAACATAAGCTACCTGGTCAACATAGGGAGGTCTTGCGGCCAACGATGGAAACAGCACAACATATTGTTTCAATGGAAGAATTGCCCACTGATTTCTGGCCATCCTTTTCAGCCTCTGAGGACTATTATTCAACAGTATGTTGTGTTATTTTGTGAGGTGTAATAAAAAATTCATTTATTAATCTCTGTGACATTAATCTTCTGTTGCTAGGTTGCAATTAGTTCTCTCATGCGGATTCTTCATGATCCTTCCCTTTCAAGTTATCATCAGATGGTGGTTGGCTCTCTTATCTTTATTTTTAAGGTAATATTTCTGTTTTTATTAGCTTTTCCTTCAACAATATTTTGTTTTTTACACTGTAATAATTATTTTCTTTTTCTCTATGATACACTTATAGTCGATGGGACTTGGCTGTGTTCCATATTTACCAAAGGTGAGGCTTCTCAACTTGCTCTCTTGTACTGTAATTTCTACACATTTTCTGGCAGATCCATTTTGTTTCACATGATGCATAGACTTTTTTGTTCCGTATTAACCAAAGGTGTTCAATTCTGCTTTTGTTTGACCATGATCCAGATGGTCTTTAGCTAATGCTGTTGAAAAGCTCACATCCTTCGATTATATAGTATTTCATTTGTCAGACAAGCATAGTAGTGAGAGCTTGCTTCTTCCGAAAACATGACTGGTTTGGCTTACAAGTTCGTTGCAGTATTGAAGTTTCTGAATTGTGGACTGTCAGACTAATTCATGATTTTATGCAAGTTAGAGAGTGTTGAAACATGGAAGGTTTTAAATTTAATCACTGTGAACTGTTTTTTATGAGGAAAATTCTTCAAAATATTAGCCATGTTTTGTGCCTTCCTTTGATGGTAGTTTTGCCAAGTTACAGAGCAGTTTCATTTATATGCAAGACAGTTTGTCATTGTGGGAAAAGGTCCAGTTCTGAAATGCTTTACCCTTGCTTCTAAAGGTTCTCCCTGAGCTATTCCGCGCTGTTCGCATGTGTGAGGATGGTGGTTTGAAAGAGTTCATTACCTGGAAGCTTGGGACTTTGGTATCTATTGTTCGACAGGTAATATGTCCTTTTAGTGTTGCACCCTTTCTTATTGTAGTTGTTGAAGGTTCTTGATTTCTTTCTATTGCAGTTGATATCTCATATATTCCATATTTCATAATTTTTTTTACAGCACATTCGGAAATATTTACAAGAAATACTCTCTCTTGTCTCTGAATTGTGGACTTCCTCATTCAGCTTGCCTGCACCAAATCGGACTGTCCAAGGTCCACAAGCTTCTCCGGTAATAATACATTGGGACTCGTGTGCTCTTGTTAATATGCTCTGCTTGCTGCCTGGCTGTATAATGCTGCCACAGCTAAAATAGCTCCTAACATTGATGTCTGCCAAAATAATTTAGTAAAATATGAAACATATGCTCTGATTCTAATTAGGTTGCTTGTGCATGGGAATTGGAATTGACTCTCTTTTCCCATCTATATGCTTGCCTTTACTTCCCCTTTTACTACCTGCTTAAAGCTTATATGTATATTTGTTTTGGTGTTTATACCATTGTTTTCTATTTACAATCTTATGTCTTCAGGTTCTTCACCTTGTTGAACAATTATGCTTGGCATTGAATGATGAATTCAGAATGTATTTACTTCACATTTTACCAAGCTGTATTCAAGTCCTGGGTGATGCTGAACGCTGCAATGACTATTACTATGTTCCTGACATATTGCACACCCTAGAGGTGTTTGGAGGTCCGTCTACAGTTCTGTTTCTTTTTATGTCCACAACAGATTTTTGGTCAACTTAACTTTGTTATATGTTGAATTGCCCCTTTTAGGAAATTTGGATGAGCACATGCACTTGGTTGCTCCAGTACTTGTTCGGTTATTTAAAGTGGAGCTAGTTGATATTAGACGCCGTGCTATTGTCACTTTGACTAAACTTATACCTAGGGTGCAGGTTGGTTGCTGTTCAATTATTGTTTGACTATATTACAGAATACATAGAAACTTCTGGGCCTTTCATGATTTGTTCTCGACATGTCTTGTCCAGGTTGGTACTCATGTTTCAGTTTTGGTGCATCATCTGAAGCTAGTTTTGGATGGGTAAGACCTATGTTTACATTGAGAAATTATGAATCACTTAGTCTTGTTTCCAGAGCTGTTTATGAGTATACTTGTTATCATTTGTCTGTCAACTTCTGTACTTATAGTTGTGCATCACCAGATTGTTAATTTTTCTTTCTATGGCTAGAAACAATGATGATATACGGAAAGATGCAGCAGAGGCGCTTTGTTGTCTCGCACATGCTCTCGGAGAAGATTTTACAATATTTGTGTCATCAATACACAAGCTTCTTGTGAAGCACCACTTGCGGGTATCTTATTTAGTTTGGACAAAATCTGCTTAATTCGAAGTATCAGAGTTGGTCTACTTAACCTCATGAAGTATGAAACCTAGTATTCTACACCCAAGTATGAATACCAGTTCAAATAAATCCCTAGAGTAGTTTTATAAGTGGTTTTGCTATGTACACGATGATATGGCAGCTGGTATTGCTTACATTGGCCAACATGTAAGCCCATTTTACCTAAACTAAGCCAACTACACCCTTTCTCTCTGATAGATGAGCCTGGGGATTAGTCATTAGTGGTGATGTGCTTTATTTCCAAGATGTCTAATTTGCTACGATAGATGTCCTCATTGTAGTCCACGTAGTGGTGATGTGAACCGATTTTATACTTTAGTGGGTAGATTATCCGGTTTCATACTTCAGGATTTAAGTAGACTAGCCTAATTACTTCAGGCAATCAAATAGACTTTTTTGCTTTTAGTTTTTTGCACATACCATTTTGAATGGCTTGCTCTAATTTCTTATTACTGTTGTCTCTTACAGTACAGAAAATGGGATGAGATTGAAAATCAATTACTAAGGCGAGAGCCACTCATCTCTGAGAATTTATCAGTACAAAAGTACACACAGTGCCCACCTGATGTAATTAGTGACCCTCTGGATGATTTTGATGGTGTTCCTTCTGAGGAAGCTGATGAAGCACAACGGCAACCAAGAAGTCATCAAGTAAGATGTTTTGTTTTGTTGAAACATTGTGACACTACAGATTCTCTGTGCCCTTCTACAACTTATACTAAAGTTCTGTTTGGTATTGATGTGTATTAGTGTATTATGATAATATCATTTGGATATTTGGTAAAACTGCTTTTGGACATTCTGGCGTTTGGCAAAAAAACATGATATATTTGCAGCCTGAAAATATGAAACAATTGCGAAAGACATGACAAGGATGATGTTATTTAACTTTAATATGATTTGTAAAAGAACTATAAGAATCCTCGCTTGCATGTCAACTGAAAAGATACACATACTGCAGCATAGCACAACCACCACAAACCGAGCGTAATTGTTATTCACTGTTCAGCTTAGTTTAGGGCTCCAGGCTCATCTTAAGTCATAAAACCTTTTGACTTTGTTGAAGTCTTGAAGACTATGGTGTACCTGTGAAGATATTTCATCTTCTTTTGGGTTTTTCAATCTTGCCCAGCTGCTCTGTATAGCTTATTGGTACTGATACTGCAGGAACTGTATTTGTTTAGCTGAGCTGATCACTGTAATCGTTAATTATGTTTTGAAAAATTAACATCCAAGAAGTACTGCAGTGATTTTGTGGTCTATCGTGACGTGTACTGTTGGTTATTTTGCCTAGGTTGCAGTGATCATAGTTGCAGGACATAAAATATTTTTAAAACATCATATTTTGATAACAAAAATATATTCTGTTACTCTAAATTCCTGTAGCCCCCATGTCCATGCCTAAAATAAACTACATTTTTAATAAACATTATTCTGTTACTCTAAATACATTTTCTTTCATGTATAAATACCCTGCCTTTTCGTTTACTTGTAATTTGATCAAAAATTGGTTGATATTTTTTGACATTAAGGGTTTTGACTTCTACAGGTCAACGATGTTCGACTGAGAAGTGCCGGCGAGGCTTCTCAAAGGAGTACTAGAGAAGACTGGGCTGAATGGATGAGGCACTTCAGTATTGCGCTTCTCAAAGAATCACCGTCTCCAGCTTTACGCACTTGCGCAAGGCTAGCACAACTTCAGGTGAGATAATTCTTACCAAACACTTCAGGAAACTTAGGGGTAATACTTTCCCATCCATTCATCCTGTATAGGCCCACTCACCATGATGCCTTTGCAAAGGCAAAGAAACCACCTCGGATGTCAGCGCATCCTGTAGCATTTCATATTGTTTTGATGCCACAGTGCATACATAGCCTTTGCTGGCCCTGATCAAGCACATCAGTGCCATCGATAAAGGGCCACCTGTTGCTGGGGTCCCAACTCACTACTTGCTTTTCTGATGCAAAATTTTCAGCCTTCTGTTGGTCGTGAGTTGTTTGCTGCGGGCTTTGCAAGTTGCTGGGCCCAGATGAATGAAACATCCCAGGAGCAACTTGTGAGAAGTCTCAAGACAGCATTCTCATCCCAGAACATACCTCCAGAAATTCTTGCCACACTGCTGAACTTGGTAAATTACTAAATTCCCCGTTATTTTTTTATTATTTTTGCACTTTGTCATCTTGCTTCAAATTGTTCCTTTGCGTAAGTAGGCAGAGTTTATGGAACATGATGAGAAGCCACTTCCAATTGATACAAGGCTGCTCGGTGCACTTGCCGAGAAGGTTAGTTTTACTTTTGACTGTTTTTGTATCTTTGGCAAATTTTTGTGTTCCCATGTAATCTCTGTTTTTATTGAAACCTCTGAACTTATTTCAGTGTCGAGCATTTGCAAAAGCTCTGCATTATAAAGAAATGGAGTTTGAAGCTGTATGTTCCAAGAAGATGGGTGCAAATCCTGTTACTGTTGTTGAATCCCTTATTCATATTAACAACCAACTGCACCAGCATGAGGTTGGTTTCTATGTCATGCAAGGCTAAGAAGAGTTATGTTTTGTCGCTTGCTAATTCTTTGTTATTTATGCAGGCAGCTATTGGGATATTGACTTACTCACAACAACACTTAGAAGTTCAACTGAAGGAGTCCTGGTACAGTTGCCGCAAACTTATGATCCCTGATCTGTATTTTTTTTATTAAATGCATTCTTTTCACATTCTGTAAACAGTATTAGACACTTTTGACAAATTTTGCTGTACTGATATATGTAAAAATTGTGGAAATATAGCTCACACTAGACTTTGTCTAAGATCGTTTCAATGATTACTTAAATTTTGTGCATTCAGGTATGAAAAATTGCACCGATGGGATGAGGCCCTAAAGGCATACAAAGCAAAGTCATCTCAAGCATCTGGGCCATTACAAAACTTGGATGCTACATTGGGTAGGAATTTGATCCTTATGTTGCATTCCCTTCCATTCTAAAATAGTCATCACTTTCCCAATCCCTTTTACCAACTTTCATCACTTTAACTACTGTCATTTTTGTGCTTTTGTTATGAGGTTTGTCATATTGTATACAAATATGATTGCCTGTGCACACACTGTTCAAAGTTTGAAATAATGGTTTTTTTTTGGGCGGGGTGGCGTGTGTGTGTTGGGTGGGTGTGTGTGTGTGTGGGGGGGGTTCCTTCTTACTAGTCCTTTCTGGCTCTATTTTGCACATGCCATTAAACAGCTAAAGGTGATTCTTCTATCAGGTCGAATGAGGTGTCTAGCAGCCTTGGCCCGTTGGGAAGATTTAAGTGCATTATGCAGGGAGCAATGGACTGGCTCAGAACCATCTGCTCGATTGGAAATGGCTCCAATGGTTGTTTATATATCTTGTTATCAATCTGCCATGTTCCTTTAACAGTTCCACTAATTTAATTTCTATTTTCATTTTCTCTTTTTGTAGGCTGCAAATGCTGCTTGGCATATGGGTGAGTGGGACCACATGGCTGAATATGTTTCTCGTCTGGATGATGGGGATGAAAATAAGCTCCGGATATTGGGTAACACAACAGCTAGTGGTGACGGAAGCAGCAATGGTGCTTTCTTTAGGGCTGTTCTTTCAGTTCGTTGCAAAAAGGTATGTTTGCGTATTTGTTGCATTTCTTTATATAAATTTGGTCATACTTTTGGTTACATGACATTTGTTTTGCAGTATGAAGAAGCTCGTGTATATGTTGAGAGAGCTCGGCGGTGTTTGGCTACAGAACTTGCAGCATTGGTATAACATAGTAGCCATTATATTCTTTACATAACAGCCTTTATTTGTTTTTTTTTGTGTTGTGGAAACATTGTTTTTTTCCATGCATAGGGATTTTCCTGTGGTTTTGGGGTATTGTGGAGTGGGGCCCTAAGTAGCTCTTATTGTACAGTTGCTTCATGCAAAATTTCGTAAGCAAGAAGAAATTTTAGCTGATTTTTTTTAGACCTGGAGTAAATTTGCAAAACTGACAGAATAATATTCATGGGTCAAGTTTTTGTTGA
This sequence comes from Leersia perrieri, assembly GCA_000325765.3. NCBI lineage: Eukaryota > Viridiplantae > Streptophyta > Magnoliopsida > Poales > Poaceae > Leersia > Leersia perrieri. Next base: position 6,209,771 of record CM002483.1, read on the forward strand.
GAAGGCTATAGGATATTACGTAGTGTATCATTTGGCAGAACGGACATTGAAGAGTTAAATAAGAAATTATTAGCTGATAGGATGAAAAGGCTAAAAAGAAAAACTTCTGATTTTTTAAAAAACCGTACAAACCATTTGGATGGTTGGATGAATCCTATAACCATTGATCAACACATAGGGTGACAAAGTAGATTTGAATGTGAAGCACTGAAGGTTTTAACTTTGGATCTTTATATGTATAAAATAATAGAACAGTTGAAATATCTGTTGTATGCTGCCTAGTTTGCAATAAATTATTATAATTTTCTTTAGTCCCTTTTTTACTTAGAAAGCAAAGATGAATGGTTTTAGTTCTGATACTTAATATGCTCTCTTAGAAGTTCATTAATTGTAATAGAATATTCTTTTTTTCCCTTTCATGATCATAATCTTGTGACTAGGTACTTGAGAGTTATGAGCGTGCTTATAATAACATGGTGCGGGTTCAACAGCTTTCAGAGCTGGAAGAGGTATTCTCATTTCAGTTACTTTCTAAAGAAACTTATTGTCTTGCTAACCAAATATATGACCTGGACTTCAGGTGATTGATTACTGCACTCTTCCAATGGAAAGCCCAATAGCTGACAGCCGGAGGGAACTTATCCGTAATATGTGGAATGAGCGTATTAAAGGAACAAAACGGAATGTTGAGGTCATATTATGCCTCTGTTAACTGCCTTGTGCCTTATACCGATACAGATTTTCTATATTGATTATATTGACTAAAAAAATCGCAGGTGTGGCAAGCCCTACTTGCTGTTAGAGAGTTGGTTCTCCCTCCTAATGAAGACAGAGACACCTGGATAAAATTTGCTAAACTTTGCTGGAAGAGTGGCCGCATTAGTCAGGCAAAATCTACTTTGGTCAAACTCTTGCAGGTAGGCTAATAGTCATTGTTGATCAGTGTGCCTGTGCTACCCCCTCCTTTAAAATAGTTAATTCCTTGTCAAAATGCAGTTTGATCCAGAATCTTCCCCTGAATTGACGCTGTATCATGGGCATCCTCAAGTAGTCTTGGCATACCTGAAGTACCAGTATGCTGTTGGAGATGAGCTTAAACGAAGGGACGCATTTTCTAGGCTACAGGTGAGTTCTTGTCCTTTATTTTTGACCGCAAGTTGCAGCATTATTCTACATTTAAGTATTTGTATTTATTTCCTTTTTGTTTGGTGGTATAGGATTTGTCTGTGCAGCTTGCTACCGCAACGAATAGTTATTCTGGAGCATTAGCAAGCCAGGTTGCCACAACAAATGCAGTACCACTTATTGCTCGAGTGTATTTGACACTTGCTAGCTGGAAGAGAGCATTATCGCCTGGTTTAGACGACGATTCTATTCAAGGTCTGAATAACTTCAGCTTATTTCCCTCTGAGGGGTGGGTGGGCAAGATTGCCCACTAAAGTATTGAGATTAGGAAATCAGTTAATTTACTTTGTCAGCCTGCTCTTTTTTATTTAAATATTTTTTCTTTACACAGAAATATTGGTCTCTTATAAAAATGCCACACTTAATGCCAAGGACTGGGGCAAGGCATGGCACTTATGGGCTTTGTTCAACACTGAAGTCATGTCCCGTTATACTTTGCGTGGTCGACCAGATATTGCAGGAAAATATGTTGTTGCAGCAGTAACTGGATATTTCTACTCTATTGCTTGTGCATCTACAACAAAAGGTGTTGATGATAGCTTACAGGTGAATCTTTCATTTTCCCTTTTTCCCCAATAAGGTTGATTCTGAGGAAGAGCTTTTTGAAAAAAAAAGTTCTTATCCTTGGGCGTCTTTGTAGTTACCTTTCTTCATGAACACTGCTAAAATTTAAATTACCATACTTGTTTGTTCATGAACATAGTGCTACTCTCTTCGACCCAAACTATAGCTACTTCTAGCGTTCAAATTTGGTCCTGAAATAGAGCTACCTCAACCCGTCTCATCTCAACCAATCACAAACATCTCATTTAATCTCTCCACCTACTTCCTCATATCAACCTATCACAACCATCCCTCATTTAATTTCACCTCTGTTTTTGATCTCTGTGAAAAACTACAAAGGTATTTATTAAAAAAATGGTAGCTATATTTTCGGATGGAGTACATTTTATAAAATGTTTGGATGGATATTGATGTTGTTCATAGCTATGAACGTCTAGAAAAAGCTTGCATCTAATGGGACTTATCCTAAATTATCACTGGTCAACAGCTCTTTAACTAAAAGAACATGTAGTGTGGTTTATTGATAATTTAGGAGATAATTCTTTCTTTTTTGTCGAAAGGGATTAGCAGGAGCTCTGTCCATTTCACTGAGAACAGAAGAGAAAAAAGTACAAGATATAATCATGTTATGCGCCTTGATAGAAAGCAAATCACAACTAGAAAAACCAACTTAAAGAGAGAAGGGGATAAAACCCTCTCAATGGTTCTGTGTGTTGCTGTTTGACCTGGAAGCTATCCATTGCTAGAGCTAATCGTGGCATACTATTTTGAAGTGAGAAAGCAACCTGAAGCTCTGAATGCTTATTTTAAAATTTCTACTTTTTTCCTGGTGTGAATGCTGAAATAAAATAGTTCCGTATGATGTGTTTTTGTAGAATAATTTTGATATATGGATTTCAATGTTCTAAAGGTAGTGACCTAAGTAGAGATACTATTTGTTACTTTGCCTCTTTAGATAGCTGTCTAACCTGAAAATCAGGGATGACTGGGTGTCACTATTCCAAGTAGCAAGAGTACCTAGTTCCTTCTAAAACACTGTAATTTTGATTGATGGAGATTTTTCCTGTGTAATTGCTTTTGTAGGATATTCTTCGTCTCTTGACTCTTTGGTTTAATCATGGGGCTACCTCTGAGGTTCAAATGGCACTGCAGAAAGGCTTTTCACTTGTGAACATAGAAATGTGGTTGGTTGTCCTTCCCCAGATAATTGCAAGGATCCATTCAAACAATAAAATAGTGAGAGAACTGATACAGTCATTGCTGGTTCGAATTGGAAAGGATCATCCACAGGTTTGCATTTTTTTTCTGAAATAGGTTGGGCTATGACTGGGATTTGTGATGCTCCACTTGAATATCTGTTTTGACTGCAATTTACTACACCCTCCCTCCCTTTGTTCTCAAATAGATGACGTTTTTGAAAGCTTGCAGTCAAACCTCGAAATATTGAGTTACTAAAAAAATATTAAATTTAATATATACAAATGACATTAGTAGATTTGCTATGATTTTTTTTTTGTGCGGTGTATATCCTGCTGAAACCTGCAATACCAGTTAAAACATGACTGCTGATGACCCAATAGGATAAATACCCATAAGAAAGTTTACCGACATAAGTTGACAGGTTTTTTACATGACCTAATTATTGTTTTGGTTACTCTGACATCTTGATCAGGCATTGATGTATCCTCTGTTGGTTGCTTGCAAATCAATAAGTATATTAAGACAACGAGCGGCGCAGGAGGTCGTCGATAAGATCCGCCAACACAGTGGAGGTCTTGTTGATCAGGTTAGCACCAGCACCTGTGGAGCTTGTAAGGAAGGTGCATGTCAATCCTGATATTCTGCGAATGTTCGTTGTTCCAGGCACAGCTTGTTTCGAAGGAACTGATACGAGTTGCCATTTTGTGGCATGAGATGTGGCATGAGGCTCTTGAAGAAGCTAGCAGGATGTATTTTGGTGAGCACAATATTGAGGGAATGCTTGCAGTGCTTGAGCCATTGCATGCAATGCTCGAGAGGGGTCCTGAGACAATAAAGGAAAACACTTTCATTCAGGTGGTGACATCTTCAAACTTCCCATGCCTTGAATACGTTACGGTGACACCAATCCAGTTCTTTTGCCAGGAATTTGGGCTGCTTCTAGTATTACTTTCGTTTTTTTTTTAAAAAAAAATGGTCAATTTTGTACCTTAGTTTCTTCTTTGAATAAATTTATCCCGTGAAGTGTTGGATAACTTATATGATAATAATAAATTTTCCAGGCTTATGGTCATGAATTACTGGAAGCCCATGAATGCTGCGTACAATATCGGGCTACAGGAGAGGATGCTGAGCTAACTAAGGTACATCAGACTGTTAGTGTAAGATTAGTTGTGTTGCTTTGTTCATGAGTATTGGTTGAAGGTAACATTTGTATTATGTTTTAGGCCTGGGATTTGTATTACCATGTTTTCAGAAGAATTGACAAACAGCTTCCGAGTCTTACAACTTTGGATTTGCATGTAAGCTTGTTATGTTATTGTTGTTTGGGGCTGTTATTTTCTTTTTCTTTCCCTGATTGAGCTTCCAATGTTTCTTTCAGTCTGTGTCACCTGAGCTGCTTGAGTGCCGAAAGTTGGAGCTTGCTGTACCAGGAACTTATTCTGCAGGTTATTCGACTAAATTGTTTCTTTATGTTTGTTCTTTAGTTCTTATTGAATTCATATTGTTTTCTTTTCAGCATTATTTAGTCTCCAGAATCAAAAATTTAGTTTATCATAACTATGGGAATAAATGGTATCATACATTTGCTATCTGCATCGACATTTTAACTATATATACTGGCCTATTTCATTTTCTGAAATGTGCACAATTCAAGATCACATATTGTTTTTCGATATGCTATTTTGCTGAAACCATGTGAAATGAAACAGTGAAGCTGTGGCCTGTGAAGGCAACAAGACAATTTAATCTGATTATCACAATTATTTAAGTTATGAGTGGGCCTTCGGTAGTAAAAAGATGGTTTTGTTTTTCAATGCTATTAGATTTTTTAGTTATATTTTCCTTTTGTTATAAGGACATGTTTTGAAATAAAACAAATTGGATCTTTGCTTCCAGACGCACCACTTGTGACAATTGAGTATTTTGTTCCTCAATTGATTGTTATAACATCTAAACAACGACCAAGAAAACTGACAATTCATGGAAGTGATGGCAATGATTATGCATTCTTGCTGAAAGGCCATGAAGATTTACGCCAGGATGAGCGTGTAATGCAGGTTTGTATATAAATAAACCTTTTTTTTGGTCTGATTCTGATAGTTGTTTTATTTACCGTGGAACCTGGAGTAATAGGGCATATTTTTGTATTCTATACACATCAACTGCTTTGAACTCCATTCTCCTATGTTGAGGGCAGCCGCAGCCCTTTCTGTTTTTTTAGCACCCTTGTGCTTTAACCATATGCATAGGAATATTTATTCTTATGCATCATCATTTTCTTTATCTTAGATAACGCACAATTAAGGAATACCGGTAATCAGACCTTGCATGCCTAGGTAGGACTATCTGACTATCCTAAGCTTAGTACCAGTGATAAGGAGGTTCAATATAGGGGCTACACTGATGTGCACCCATGTAGTGGATGAAACCTATCATTTGAACATAAAATAACACTTGGTATTCAACTTTAGAACATCTTAGCATATAATTATAAGTGCCAATAGTACTCATCTACTCTAGATTAGTTGAAACCCCTCTGTATTTTTGTGTATATTTTTTAATTTTATATCTAATATTTTTCCTATTCATTTAGCTTTTTGGCCTGGTGAATACTCTTCTGGAGAACTCAAGGAAAACTTCAGAGAAAGATCTGTCAATCCAAAGATATGCTGTCATACCCTTGTCCCCTAACAGTGGTTTAATTGGATGGGTTCCAAATTGTGACACACTTCATGCTTTGATCCGTGAATATAGAGATGCCAGGAAGGTTTGTCTGATGCAACTTCTTCTTCTGTAAGAAGAGGGATATAATTTTCTGTCATTGAGGATTTATGTTTTCCTCTTTCTTTTCAGATTTTCTTAAATCAGGAGCACAGACTTATGTTAGGTTTTGCACCTGATTATGACAATTTACCCCTCATCGCGAAAGTAGAAGTATTTCAGCATGCCTTAGAAAACACTGAAGGAAATGACCTTGCAAAGGTATTATGCTGTTTTTGTCATGGCAATTTGGTGCTTTTTGAGACAATGTTTAACATAATATACCCGAACAAACTTGTGGCAGGTTCTCTGGCTCAAAAGCCGAACCTCTGAAGTGTGGCTTGAGAGGCGCACAAATTATACGAGAAGTCTGGCTGTTATGAGCATGGTATGACTCACTGTCATGTTCTGATTTTTTTAGTTAAATATTCTTTTCCACGTTAAGATGCTTCAAAGGTGATTTTCCAGGTTGGCTATTTGCTTGGTTTAGGAGATCGACATCCGAGTAATCTTATGTTAGATCGCTATAGGTACATCTACAAAACTTTTCTTCAAGCAACCCTGTTCAACATTATGCAATTGTTTTCATTGCCTCTAAGTTCTGTTTTTTTTGCTTCAGTGGGAAAATACTACATATTGACTTTGGAGATTGTTTCGAGGCATCAATGAATCGGGAAAAGTTTCCTGAAAAAGTAAGCATGCATTGTTCTGGGCATTATTTCTCACTATTGCGCAAGTTATCATTTTTATGGTCTTCTTTTGACATTAAATTCTTGTTCATGTTGGGTCATTTATCTCACGCGCATTGATGATCCATAATTGCATGCGTTTTACTTATTGTTTGCCATCGATGTTTACTTATTATTTTTAATGTCTGGTGCAGGTTCCATTTCGCTTGACTAGAATGCTTGTGAAAGCCATGGAAGTTAGTGGTATTGAGGGTACTTTCAGAACCACTTGTGAAAATGTGATGCAAGTACTTCGAACAAACAAGGATAGCGTTATGGCTATGATGGAGGTAAGAAATCTGTGATTTTTATTGTACATTGCATCTTAATACTTGGTTGAACTTCTCGTATGCAAGGAGGTACACCCTAGCTATCCATGTAGACTCTGGATAGAGACACCTAGTGTTCTGAAAAACCGAAGCCAGTGTTGCCTCCTATTGTACCTAGGGAAGTTCCTCCTTTAGACAGTTTCTCAAAAACTGTTTGCTCTAGTTTTTCTAGTACTATAAAAATTCTGATCATGAATTATTTGCGATAATTGTGGTTCATGGTGTGGGTAAAGCCGGGTTCTCATTTCCTTTGAAAAACGGTTGGTTTTCAAACGAGCTTCCTTGCATGGCTCTAGAATTGGTGTGCTTGAAATGCAATGTTTTGTGATACAATTCATATACAGTTTTGTCCTAATATTGGTGGTTTTCGATTGGCTTTCATGAAACTTCGTGACACCGCCATGGGGCGGGATCTGTGGCCCAATCATGTAAACCCTGTTAACTGGTAAGGTCATAAAGGGAATCTTTGATTGTAAACTTAGAATGCTGGTTTTAATTTCAATGAAGTTCCTCCTTAACTGACCCATTTTGGATAAACTTTCCTGGAACCGTTGCCAAGAAACCTTGTCTGATTGCATCTTTTTAGGCAAACTTTACAACCCCTTCCTCAACAGCTGCATTACTGAATGCAGCTCTATGCTTCATCTGCTGTAACTCACATATTTGGTGATATGTAGTTATTATTCACTCATTAACTTGTGCTTTTTCTCAGGCATTTGTGCATGACCCTTTGATCAATTGGCGTTTGTTCAATTTCAATGAAGTTCCTCAAGTTACAAACTATGGAAATGCTCACAGTCACACAGTTGTCAATAGTGAAGAAGCTGCTAATCGGGAGCTCATGCAACCACCCAGGGGAGCTCGGGAGAGAGAACTTCTACAGGTTGCCTTCTCTTTCTCAACCTTTGACTGTTCAGTTTGTTTTCATAGGATATTAATGACATACCATAATAATTACCATGTGTGATGCTCATGCAGGCGGTCAATCAACTCGGGGATGCAAATGAGGTTTTGAATGAGCGTGCTGTAGCTGTGATGGCACGAATGAGTCACAAGCTAACAGGGCGTGATTTCTCTTCCGGATCATCGTTGTCAGGAGCCGGGAGCTCCACCCATCATGGCAATGAGCATCTGGCTTCAGGAGATGCTCGGGAGGTGGAACCTGGTTTGTCCGTGAAAGTTCAGGTTCAGAGGCTTATACTCCAAGCGACTTCGCATGAAAACTTGTGCCAAAACTACGTCGGGTATGCATCCACAATATTACCAGGCCTCATTTTTTGTCCTATTGTCAGAAATATAATAATAGTTGACCACTTATTTTGTCAAGTTACTCACAGTTGCTTGTTTGTGCTATGTTCCACAGGTGGTGCCCGTTTTGGTGAAGTTTCCGTAAGCAGTGCCATGTACATATTGTAAATAACTTGTACAGAGAGAGAGATCTTGTAAAGGGTGGTGTTGTATTTAGGCAGTGTTGTATGTACCATAATCTCATGTGCTAATAAAAGCTTTAATTAGCATCTTCGAGTTTAAAAGTCATCGTCAAAGCTAAGAAAAGGCTTGTTTGGTTTAGTTCCCTACCAAAATATTGGTAGTGCCAAAATCTAAGCAAGTTTTGGTACTACCAATATTTTGCTAGGGTAGAATATGTATTGAGCATGTTTGGATAGCTATCAATTTAAAGCCAAAGTTTAATTTTATAGAAAAGAAAGTTCTAGAGTGGTGTCAAATTGATCTTAGGCACTACCAATAATTTGGCTCTAATCCAAACATTCCATGCTACTATTTATGTTGACAATATATTGGTAGGGCACCATTTTGGCTTCAATCCAAAATGACCAAAAAGCCTATATGACCTAAAATATGAACAAAGCCGATTAATTTGTAGATATATGAATCCATATAACCTCCTAAAATATCATAGGTTGACCATCTAGCCCTCTTAACGGAATTGGCTTGTAAGTGAGGAGCTGGATCTCATCGCAATCATCACCTCACTCCTCAATTCACCAAATGAAAGAATTTGACTCAGAACAGGAAGCTAGATGGTTAGTCTGTCTTTTAAAGATCTTTGATTTCACTTCTCATTTATAAGCTGTTTAGCATATAGGTGGCCATAAGGCCTGACAGCCCAGTCCACGGCATGGCAATTTGGTCTGGATGAGGCATGTCACAGTTGTTGGGCCTGTGTTGGCTTGGCCCAACAATTGGATCATGCCTAGGCCGCTGCCTTGGTACGTCGGGCCGGCCCATCACGGAAGGTCCAAATTAAACTTATTCTATAGCTCTTGGACTAATAATTCATGTTTAACCTATCTTTGTGTATGCAAAAGGGCGCTTTCAGTAAATGATTCATGTGACATGGATTTATGATTTGTTGCAAACATGTACCGTGGATAGTTTGGCTTTTACCTCCATGTCAATTTCTTCTATACATCCACGAAGCCCCTATGGCAGAAACATGTGAACAAAAATCAACATTGTGCATTTAGCATAAAACAAAATGAATTTCCAAAAGCAATTGTAAATAAGAAACCAATCCCCGCATGATGCAGGATTGCGATGAAACTTTGAGCATAGAATACCCAATAAAATTAAAATTGGATATTTTATATGGTCTGCCATACGGTATCTCGAGGTACCGGTACCATGAGGCATTAAACTAAAATTTAACCATCGGTTTTACAAGGATAGATCAATCCTTATTGAACTAACAACTAGATTTTAGTTTAGTGCCTCGTAGCATATAATGGTCCGTAAAAATACTCTTAAAACTACACTGTCAAATTGATGTGCATATAAAATTTAGGCTTGCGAGAGATTATGTGGGGACCGCGTGTCAAATTGAATAGCATAGCATTTTAGAATCACCAACTGGAGGAAAGAACATTAAAAAAATCATGCATACTTTCTTGCTCTACTATCAAAACCCAGCAATGGACACCACGACGACCTATATACCCACAATATGTGATTGAAACCAAAATCATCTGCAAAACACAAACTTTCAATTGTTTCAAATCAAAGAAACCAAGAATATAGTTGACTAAGTAATGCAATTGAGGTCAATTTAAACTGAAATAAAATGGGAGCATTGCATGTGTACTTAGTTAATTGCACTGCAAAATATACCTCTTAGTGAAGCATCCAAGATTCTGATCGCAATGGTCATTAAGGGCCAACAGTTCATTCAGACATACCAATATAGCGAACGTCATCGTAATCTGATATGTACCTTAGTAAGCTTTTAGCCTTTTAATCCAAAATGGAAAGAAGGCTTCGGTTTCCAGGTAGGACTAGTAATCCAATCCAGCCCACCACCGCACTCGAGGAAATAATAATATATGCAGAGATAGTTGAAAGAAAAAGGGGAAGGAAATAAAAGGATCCAGAAACCCTAGCGGAGGCCGATCCGAGCGCTCCAGCCAATGTCCCCCAACTTATAAAAAAACCAGCAGAATTTCTCAGAGTTAACTCCAAACTGAAGATGTTGGACAAGCATGGCGACAGTCCCAACTCATCGTCCGGGACCATGACTCGCTCGAGAGCGAGAAAGTTGGATCTTGCTGTCGGTGAGCAAGAGCACAGTCCCATTGCCAAGAAGATTACGAAGAAGAAGAAGTCGACGAAGATAGTTCGTTGGATACTTAGGAAGAGGGACCTGGTGCACCTGGTACCTTGGCATCCCGGCCACTCCCCCCGATCACCGCACCATATCCCAAAAACAGCAGTTCTAAGGCCGTGGACGAGTGGTGCGAAGAAAGTTTTAGGGTCGCTAGGCTCGCCAGAAAACAAGGTTATTAAGGTGGTTAAATTTTTCTCAACCTATAAACCCATGCTAATATAATATTTCCCTTAATTACTCTGCAGCTCCATTTCGGAAGGTGACACTTCGGCTTGTGCGAGATGATCCCGCCACCGCAGCCGCCTTGCCCACCCTCGAACACAGGAACATTGTGTTACGCATGTCTCGCTCCATTGTCTTCATTTCATCCCCACTTCCTGGTAATAACTAACTAGTAGTATCAAGTATGGCGCCATGGCTATCTAATCTAGATGTTGATTAACTGGGTGTTGTTAATTTTTTTGCAGAGGGGGAATCGTTCATACCGTGCACCGGCATCGTCATTAGTTGGGATGGAGCCACTAAGTGCGCCAGGGTCCTCACCAGTTATGTATATGAACGGCATGAGCTCCAACCCAAGGTAGTACCACAAACTCTCTTTTCAATTATGGCCTCTGTATGTGTGATGAACTGATGATCTGTTAGTATCAATCATCGCGTTCAATTCCATTGCTATCTAGAAATTATTGACTGATCATGCCTGTCAATATCTTTAATTTCTTGGGCAAGTGCATGCGGCTCACCAATTTCCATAAGCTAATCCCCATGTTTGTATCATCCGAGTTCCATTGCCAATCTAGTTAAGTAGGGGGCAAGTAATTAGTAACCAACATAAGCTTTGTAATTTTACTCATACCAACTATCCCCTGATTTCAATTCTCAACATTATTACTAAGTTGATAGCCTTTTCATGTACATCCTTACCATTAGTTTCATTTCTCGTTCTTAACATGAGTTGTAACAACACAGCATTAATCTTTTCTAATATTGCCTGCTCTCTCTCTCTCCCTCTCTCCCGCCATTTTACTAAACGTCTATCCAATCAAACCTTACCTTTCAGCTATGCGTTCAACTACCAGATAAGTCTATCGTAGAGGGACGGTTGGCATTCGTGAATCCTCACTACAGTATCGCCATACTGGAGATTGTGTCAGACCTACCGCTGCAGGTCCCCACTTTTCAGTATGGCGCGAAGTATGCCCAGGAAATACTTGCTTTATCCCGAGACAAAAATATGTGCCTTGTGGCGAGGCGTGGAACAATCTTATGGGTATATGACTCTTCACTGTGGACAAACCATTACATGTTTGTGGTTGTGATGTTCCCCAGGTACCGATTTATTTTTCTTCTCTTCTTGATGAACACTTGCTCCTTTTCTTTCCTACTTTTATTTTGTTAACGCAGGGAGGTAAAGGAGGGCTTGTGGTTGATAATGGTGGTAGTCCTGTTGGGATGGTTTACGATGAAGGCCCTTTTGCACCTATTATTTCAATGTCGACTGCTCTCTCCTGCATTGGGATGTGGGAGCAATTCCGGTATCCCCTGTTTTTCCATTCGTATCTACACTGAATTTGTATGGCATTTTATGACACTTAATAGTAGTTTATTTTATTGAATTGTGACCCAGTTAATCAATTTTGAAGCATAGTCTTATTAAATGAACCCAAAAAGTAGGTTTTGTTACAGTTAGGAATATAGATCAGGCAAATGAACTAATCTCACTATCATATTATTTGTCAAAGTAACCTATTTACCCTATGTTAAAATATTTGATTTTGTATTTTGGATCTTATGAAATTTGAAAGTGCACAACCACAATCTATGAAAGGTGTGGATGAAAAACAACAGTGCTAGGATACTAGGTGGATAGAAAAAAAAGTTGGTGTTTTTTTTTTACCTTTTTCCTTATTTCTATAGATGATGAGGTTATGCTTACTTTCGTCTTTGAAAGAAAATGCCTTGCATTAATTATTATGTTTAACTTTGTGATAAGTTGCACCGGCCTTTTAGTAAGGTATATTTAAAGTTCATACTATTGTTAAACCTCAAACCTTTGGTAAGGTACCTTTACCGTTTGCTTCTAACTAGCCAAAAAACATAATCAATTAATTAGTATTGTTTATCATGCAATTTACTTTTCGAATGATAGATTAAATCCATCTTATTTATTGTAGGTGTGTTGCTCGCCCTGTGTTTAAGATGGATTTAACGACTGTGCAACTACTTAGTGTCTCAATGCGAGAGGAGCTCTCTATCAAACATAACATCAACGATGGCTTTATTGTTAAAGACGTTGATGAGGATTCTGATCTTGAGCGCCTCGGTGTTAGGATTGGTGACATGATCTTTTTTCAGGATGAGTGTGGGTCTACTTTGCCTCAGGTGAAAAGAAGTATGATCTCAAGTAACCGGTTTAATACAAACTAGTATTCAAGTAACCGGCTATATATGTTTGTTATGGTTTATATTTTAAAATTTGTAAATAGATCGACGATTACCTCCTTTCCCTTGGTTGGAAATACCTGCGGGGGATGAAGTCAATGGTTCTCAAGGTCTGATAGAATACAATAACAAAAAATTTACTAGTTCATTATGATAATTATATGTAAAAAAAATAATTAATAAAACTGCTTTTCTTGTGTAGTTGGAAGTTCATGATATTGCAGGCCCAGTTAGGGAAACAATTACCTTACCCTTAGAGTTTTTTTGTCGAATCTGCAGAGGTAATAACTTCTCTAAACTGCCGTGGAATTGTCCTACTTTGCTTTTTTTTTTAATATTAAGATTTTATCGTTGGGAACTGACAAACGTGTTGAATTTTATTTAGGTGCCTGAAAGCAGTAGTGAATTTGCGAGCTGATGAAGATAATTTAGTGAATGTTATGTAACTTTTGGTTGTTAAGGCAGTAAGGGGAGGTAAGGCTGCCTAGCACGCCTTACGCCTTAGGAAGTAAGGCATAAGGCGTGGCAACGTCTTAGACACATAATAATAATCTATGATAACTTTTTTGTCAAAAAAATTATGATAACTGCAAAAATAAACTTGTAATAGTACTGCATTTTAACCACATATATGTAAACCTAACTGATGTTATTTGTTGAGGCCACTAATCTGCAAGATGGGTAAACCTAACATGGTATATATATATCACTATATCAAAGAATCATAGAAAAAATTATATTGTTGAATTGTGTTTTTATCTTATCTACCCTATAGTCGTACAAATATGAGTATCAAACTGTCACTGTGGTGATTACCACGGAGTGTGACACATCCAATGGCCCGAATCATTTCATCGACGAAAATTGATGCTCTGGATCAATCGTACCAATCTACCTCCACCGTCGCCGATAGAGAAATTGCGCCACAAATCATTCCCTCCTCGTGCTGCTGCCGCTCCCTCCTTCCCAATTGCATTGCTCCTCCTACATCCACACCCCCGCCACCTCCTTTCCTCCTTCGACGCCACCGATCCATCTCGGTGCTGCCAGAGAAACCGCCTCCCCCCGTCTCATTCTCTCTCATGCCGCCGTCACTCCCTCCGCCCATATCGACCTCACCTTGCGCTGCTACTGCACGCGGCCACCAAATCCCGACACATTTTTCCCCCACATCGACTCCGCCGGAGACATCATTGCGCCACCGACGTCAAGGACACCTAGACCATCTCTGTGAAATCAATCGCAAGGTGCATGCCCCATGCCTGCCTATTGGATGAGTTGGATTTTTGGAGTAGAATGGTTCACACTGTTGTACTGTCATGTGTGATTGCAGCCAATATGGTTGAACTTTCATACATTTTTTAATTTATGCGATGACTCCATTTGTGAAAAACTAGATCCCCATGAGTTCGATTGGTATGAGAAAGTTCAACTTGGTTGTCTGCCCGCTTGGACGGTTTCAAATGTTCAGTTCATAGTTTACAGAGATTGTGGTATATAATCTGCTTTTAAACTACACCGTTGTTCTTTATCGATCATTGGTTTTAACAATAAAATGTTGGTTTTGGGCAAAGCAATTCCGGAATGCAGAAATTTTGGGATTTATTCAGTATTTCTGATAAAAGTGAACATATTGTGTGAGCTAGGTACTTCACCTTTTGCAGTGGTATGCCATTGGCTTAATCAGCTTTGAAGGGGAAAAATTTTTCATGACCTTTGTTGAGTGAGGTGTCAAGCAATGCTCAAATGCTCATAGAGATTCATATCCAAGATGAAGCAACCTTTGTTCAAAGCTCTTGACATTCAATCTGGATTTTTGCACAGCTTGGTATCTAAAACTTAACTACTAGCTTCTGACCCATTTTGGATCTCTTCTATACTGCATGTTGTACTTTGTATCCCTGGGATTTCCTCTTAGATCCGTTCACCTTTTTGTGGAAATTGAGAGTGACGCTTATTGAAGATTTATGAGACTGGGTGTGGGTCTCACATGTCACTTCATAGTTAATTTAACAGGCAATCTAAAATCTATAATTTTGTAAAAATGGAGATACTGAATTTATAGTTTTAGGATAATAGAGATATTAAATATGGAGTTTTCTGATGATAGTTTATAAATGTGTAGTAGTATGATAACGAAGACAGTAAATCTGTATTTTATGAAATAGAATTTTAAATTAATATATATTTTAATAGAGGTTTGCGAAATTTAATCCAGATAAATTATTTTTATATAGTGTTGTTGCATTAAAAGTTTCAATATAAAATTTAGCACTTTCATATTGTTACATACCGGGAAAACCTAGCGAGGACAAGTAACTTTGTCTGGGAAGCGACTTTACGGGAAATTTTGAACCGACGTGCTAGCTCAACGTTATGAAGGTTAGCGAGGGTTTCCGCTCGCAAGATTTGGATAGCGGGACGTTTATCCCTTTAATATGGCTTGATTGTACCTAGAAAATAAAACATTCCGAGTCGTTTTTGCTAGAATCTCAATTAGGTAAACTAATAGGAAAGTTCTTAATAAAAATGCTAGGGGTGGATTCACTAGGTTTGGGATTCACTTTTGCACCAACGAAGATTTGATGGGGATTAAATCAACTCTGGGTAAACTAAAATATAAAATATAGATAAGCTATATGAACCTTAATGAAATAATCTATAGGAAAATTAAAATGAGCATATCAACCTAACCAAATTTTAACTCAAACTCTAAAAAAATCCATCATGAGTGTATGATTGTTTACTTTTAATTGTTTTTGGATCTTTCCATTGCATGAACAAAGCATGTTCATATAGGACCTAAATTGGCAAATAATTTGTAGGGGCAAAACTAAAGGCCCAAAAATCCTAGGAAAATTCTCATGAACACTTTATATGGTAGTAAGACCACCCACAAAATTTGGTAATTTTATCACTTCATTTGGTGCCTTGATGATCTACTTTAAAATCCACTAGAATCTGAAATTTCAGAACTCTTAACAAACTTTGGACTTTGGTAAAGTTTAAAACAAACCTGTTATGGGGGTTTCTTTTCAGCAAAAATGCACTTCAACATGTTTAATACCAACCCTAGAATTTTCCTGGGCTAATTCAACCTCTAACTATACCAAATACCCTCCTCAAAACCGAACTCAACAAATGGTCAGGACCCTGAAAATTTTCTAAGTCTGGAGATCTGAAAATACTGTCACATTAGCACTTTGCTTGATCACCTAAATTAAATCTAGGCCTCTACTGATAATTCCTATTTATCAAAGTGGTAGTATACTTAACAGAGAGATGTAGGAGCCTAATCATCATTAGTTAATCGTCACTTTGGTTAGTGAAACACATGAGACAAAGTTGTTAGCAGCTGAAACCCTCTCCCTTGGATATTTTCATGTGTTCCTTGATCTAGAAGCCTGACCAGTGGGCCCCACGACCCCTGGGACCCACCTGGCAGTCCCACAAACCGCCCTAGCTCATGGGAGGACGAGAGAGCTGCAGCCACGCACGTCCCCACGCGTCTTCACATCCCCGCACCGCCTGAGAACTCTCCCGTCGCCGTCGCCGTGTCAACTCCCGCGAAACCAGTCAAAAACTACACAGACCGCGTGGCACGGAGTGCACATCACGCTCCAATCGCTCAAAGGCCATCTTCTTCGGCTCCGGCAGGAACTTCGCCATCGCGCTCGCGCCTCGGTAAGTTCCACTGCCGGCGATCCACACCATTGCGTTCGACTCCTCGTGCCCTACTCATCCATGCCTATTTTGTCCCATAGGTCACAGATCGAGCACCTGGCGTGCCGTCGATCTCCATCGCCGGAGTTCTGGAGCACCGCCGCACGATCTTCCTCGTTCCTCCTCTACAGATCACCGCCGACCATAATCTTTTTATGGAGAACTCTAGTCGATCTTGATGATGTCCAGGACGAGCCCGGATCCATGTCTATGCCCGTGTGAGTAGATCGTCGCCTTCCCCTTCCTCTCCGGCCGCCGGCGTCGCCGTGATCGTTCTCAGTGTCCGGTGAGTTCCAGTTCGATTACTCGCAGCCAGTCCTTCCCTATCCTATTCCTAACACTTTGCGTACGTTTGATTTGGACTACGAGGGCCGAGGAGCGCTGCCGCCGTTCACCACCTTTAGGTTTGCAGCGGCCTTAGGAAGGTTTTTCGTTTTGGACGCGAGCCTTGAATCGCCGCCGTTCGCCGCCGGCGAGCTCAAGATCGAGCTCGGCCATGGCTGCTAGCTGGGAGGGACTTCATGCGGGAATTGTATTAAATCCAGGGTTCAAATAATAAAACGCTACCCTATGACACGCGGGACCGAGGACTTAAATCTTAAAACCTGAGGAACTCGTCAGAAAATTTCTCCACTGACGTGGCCAGGGACTGCGGGTTGATACCCACAGTTTCCCAGGGGTTTTTCTGAAAAATCTCCACTGACGAGCAGGCCCCCTCTGTATTTGAATTTTGAATTCGAATCTGAATTTAGAAATTTAAACAGAAACCTGTAGCTGAAAATATCCCTAACTTGTAAAATCCATATAAAATCCATCTTAGCTCAAAATGAACTCAAATTTTTTTTTTGGATTCATAAAATCTTTATCTATCCAACTGTAGGATAAAACATGGCCATTTCTGTATTGAAAACATCTCTAAAAATTGTGTGAGCAAATGGTAGTATAAAACATAGCTGAAATTATAAAATTCATAGGGAATTCATCCCAACTCCTAAAATTGTGAAACCACTTTTGTTTTACTCCTGGGAACATCCTTTGTGGATTAGAAACATAAAAACCTGACACTCTTTTATATGAAACACCAGTTATGAATTATTTACTTACTTCTTTGCACAACCTTGTAAAATTGGTATAAAATTCATGACAACTCTAAAAATTGTGAGACCAATTTTGTTAGACTTCTGTGACCCCTCTCTGTACTGAAATAATAGTGAACCTATTTCTTTTCTGTATGAACCACCAATTAAAATCTGTTAACTCAAATTGGACATTTGCAACTTACAAAATTTGTGTAGATTCATTGGGACCTCTAAAAATCACCAAACCAATTTTCTAGGTCTTGTTTATCAGTACTCTACCCTTCTGTAACCTGGGAACTTGCTGAAGCACTTGTCACATATGCACTTAAAATTTGGTACATCAATAGGTAGAATTTAACTAGTAAACTTAATATGCTCTAAGTACAAGTAAATTGAATAAAAATCAACCCACCTTAAACCCTATCAAAACCATAGAAGCCATGCATCCATCTCATTTCATTTGCTTCTTATGTATTGCAAATATTTATCGTGCACGTGTATGAAATGCATTAGGCGACGATAGTGACGAAGGTGGAGCAAGCGATGTTATAATTGACCTTGCCGTGCTATGTGATATTTCGCGGATGCCAGGCAAGTATAGCCCCTCCTTTGAACACTTTGGTCCTAGTTTTATTGGGCAAATTATGTTGATTGTAAAATTGCATGCGTTATCTAGTTAATTGCTTAAACATATGTGAAATGTGATAAAGTAGCTAAATTCCTACTATTGCATGACCAACATTGATACTCCAATCCCTCCACACCTAATGAAACCCTAGGAATGTTAGGACATATGCTTAGAGCTCTCATGAGCTCACATGATATAAATTGCCGCTTCATGCCATGCTTTAAAACTTTGAAAACCTAATAACTATACTTTGATATACTTTGATATGAACTTATGGATTTTGAAATGAATGGGCAAAGGAGTGCCTGTTTGCTTATTTGTGAACTAAAAGAGATGAAAAATGTGAACTTTTAGACTTGGGCGACGAGTGGTATGTGTAGGATCGAAAATAAGAAGACAAACCAACTAGAGGGGGTGAATAGTTGGAACACAAAAAACCAGTAACTTTTTGCGGAATAAAAATTACCTTCCCTCTGTCGCAATCCGGTCTGACCGCTGTGTCTAGGCCGGTCTGACCGCGTAGCCGGTCTGACCGCGCCTACACCTCCGGTCGGACTGGCCGTCGGGGCTCTGGAACTGCCGCCAAAAACACGATATCGAAGAACTTGTAGATGTAGATCAACTTTATTG
>CM002483.1:6237956-6275871 GCA_000325765.3 Leersia perrieri
TATATGCGCGCCCGCGCAATCATTAGACAGGCTATATTGTGCAAATTAAATGTGGACATATAGAACAAAGGAAAACTTCAACGATCGCTAACATGCACCATCTTGGTCATTGGTTGTCAACTCTCCAGCACATATCGCTGTAGGCATGTAGCCATACCAAGCTTCATCAAAGACGTTTTAAGTATGATTCACTTGATGAAGTCTGACTTCCCCACCAAATGGTTGGTGTCTTCAATCAAGTACACTTCTACAGTCCAACAATACGAAAGAACAAAGATAATGTTAGGATCATTTAATGAAAGATTCTTTAAGCAGGTGTATCAAGCATTTATCTAAAATCCATGTTGACAACAAATATGAGAGTGCACTAAGAGTTGACAGCCTGAAGAAAGTTTTCTTGTGGATATTTATCCATCATTACAAGCACAGGCCTGAAAGAAATACCCCATGAATCTCAAGAAGGTGAGATCTGAGAAGGCAGTACCTGTTGGAGGTGACTCCAGCATGCTCTTCGAGGAAGGCGGAGTCGTGAAGGATGGAGTCCCAGAATAGGAGAGGAACAGTGGAAGAGTAGGAAGAGTCGAGGAGGAGATCATCTAGAAAAGGCCAACTTAAATAAAAACATTATGCCATACCCATTAATTTTAATAAATTATGAAAAGATAACATCACGAAAAATAGAAAAACTGCTTAAGTAAATAAACTAGATAAGAATCACATTTAATGTCATAGTCATTAAGCCCATCTTGGCCATTGACTTAGTATCAATCTTTTCATGTTTCAAACTAGATAAGAGTCACATGTTATGTCATATACTCCCTTCGTCCTAAAAT
Source organism: Leersia perrieri (assembly GCA_000325765.3). Taxonomy (NCBI): domain Eukaryota; kingdom Viridiplantae; phylum Streptophyta; class Magnoliopsida; order Poales; family Poaceae; genus Leersia; species Leersia perrieri. The sequence goes on from CM002483.1 coordinate 6,238,790, forward strand.
ATAACTACTTCTAAAGTACCAGAGGTTTTTGCAAATGTCAAAAAAAAAAAAACTCCACAACACCAAAACTTGATAGGTACCTATATTTTGGATGAGGAAGTAGATATTTGGCATGGCCTGCCCTGGCCTGGCCAAAATCCTAGTTTCCAGACTTTCCATGTTTGCTTATGCAAAATTCATGTTGCATCTGTTATATTAAATGATTTCATATTATCTCTTAGTGAATATCCTCTATCTGTGCAGCTGTGAAAAACTCTGACCTTTAGATGAATTACTATCTTCAGACAGCAAAACATTGTAACTTGTGTAGTATAGTTAATTAATTTGACAACTAAAATAGTCAGAACTTTGCATCTGGGAATTCTTGCCATGGCATCAACAAATTACTTCAAAAGTTAACTGCACATACAGCTGAAGTAGAAAACATATTTTCTAGATCCTGTTTGGATTGAGACTAATTTATGCCCTACCAAAATTTTGGCAATTTTATTATTATGCAGTAAAGATTCGTAGAGAAAAATTGAAAAAAAAAATAGCAACGTGGTATATGCCTAAATTGTTGTATATCGGTTATTCCCAAGCAGATTTAAAAAAGACGTAGATGTTGGGCAATCATGCCGCCGTCCTTACTGCAGCCACAGAGCCGGCGGCGGCCTTGTCTATGTGCCTCTGCAAGCCCAAGGCGCAATCCCCACCGTCTCCATCTCACCACCACAACATCTCTGACCACATGATCGCCGTCGTCGACGTAGACATCAAGCACTGCCAAAAGGCCAATAACGTCACCGTCATCGTCTCCATCAACGGCAACGGTGATCAGTAATTGCTTCACACCACTAAATTGGCTAACGACATCATCGAACACATGCGGCACGCCTACCTCACTGGCACAGTCACATGGGGGTGTTTCAGCCATTTGGCGATCCCATGTTTGATGACTTCGATGTCTACGTTAGCCGATGGGACCACTACAACAATCTCGCTAGGCGTCTAAAGAGCTTATGTTACCACCATGTCAATATCGGTGGTAGCATGCCTAGCAGACTGGACTAGGCCTGGTAATGGGCCATGATTTTTGGCATGTACTGATCCGTGCACATTTGTTTGACGTTGGTTAGCTTAAACATTAAAATTTGGAGGGAATAAGTTTTAAGGGATGGGCCTAAAAGAGGTTGGCTAAATTTACACTAGATTTTGAGCTAAAAGAAGAAAGGATTGGGCAGGTTGTGAAAGGGCCCATGGACAGAGGCCCATTACCACCCTTAGGCTGGACAGGTTATCATGTTAACTGACCCAGCCCAGCCCATGTAATCGTCTATAACCTGTTAGGCGGTTTGATATGGGCTTGTTTCACGAGTTGATCGGTTTGTACCCAATCTGGTTGTTTGCTGACTGTACTCTATTTTCTCAATTTAATCATATTTTTACCCGTTGCAACGCACAGGCAATATGCTAGTTACTTCAAAAGTTAACTGCAATATACTGACCTAACAATGACAAGTTGACTTTGTACCAACTTGCTCAATATCAAGTACTGAAGCTACTTGGTCTTCTCTTTCTTGCATCTCCCACCAGTTCTTATCCATGTGATGCATTTGTTCTTTGGATGAATAAAAATGTCTAATATGACAACTCAAGGGAACCGAGGTTGTCTACAAAACCTCTCATAGGCAAACCCCAATGGGAAGAATCAAACTTCGCCTTCTGGTTGAGCAAAGGCTGATTGAAGCTTGTTTTGTACAGGTGAGGTGATCAGAATTGGTTAAGGTCTAACTCGATCACATAAATCACCATTGGGCAATGCCTGGGGTTCAAGCTCTTGTAGTAAAAGCAACAGAATGTCCAGACATGATGCTCATGAGTCCATGGAAACTGATTTTTTAACATCAACATCCTTATCATGATTTTGTTTACCATCAGCCTCTATTGATTTGGCTTATGCCAATGTAATGTGGAATTACCATGTGGTGGTGAGGCATCAGCAAGGGAATATCTTGCTCGTTGGGTGCTCTCTTCCTCTAGGAAAAAAATGATATTTTTTGATAATAACAATAATAAAAGAAATAACATTGTTACCTGAGGTTATACTAGTCCTTCCCTGGCCATATCACAGGAAGAACATCTGATAGTTTATGTGCAGGACTATTGTAACAGCCAACCCACTGATCAAGATCTCCAACAGAGCATACTTGATCATATACCATCACAATTTTCACATGGTGTGACCATAAAGTGATAATAAGCAGTTAAATTGTAAGAATCAATAATCTTTCATTGAACATAGGGAGACAAGAAGATTAACTTGAGAAATGATCAGGGCATCTCAGAACTCTGACGTCCTCGTGAATGTGAAGTAGCTTTTGTTTACTTTACAGGCTATTAATTTTTCAGTGCGAGAGCAACTTCCTAGTAGTACAAAAGAATGTAAATCTGCATAATTCCCATAGTTCAGAGCAAACAGCCAGGAACTATCGAATTTTATGAGCAAATGCATAGCATGGTGTTAGGGTCAGAATTCAGTATGTGCATGGGGGAACGCATGGAGCGCGAACTCAGGGCAAGACGGTACCGGTGGCACCGACTCCAGCGACTTATCGTGTGCCAACTGATCTTCAGTCCGAGATTGATTGCAATTAGTCATGGTTATCCCTTTTGTTTAGCATAGTTGTTCATCCCTTGTTATTAGTAGATTTGGTTAATTGTAAGCCTTTATAAGGCATTCGGTGAGATTGAATAAGGCAATCAAGGATTAATCTAATCTCTCATCTACACATCTCTCTTCTCATCTCATCATTCGGTTCAACAAGAGGGCCACCGTTAGACCGACGGACCGGTGAACCAAGATGTCGGCCGGTTCACCTACCAGTCCGACGCCAGCCCTGGCATCTGCCCCAACTTGTAGCTCATCGTCGACTCCGCCACCTCACCCTCGACTGCTTCACGCTTTGCCCTCGACTCGCCGGCCACATTCCAAGCATTGTTGAACACGGTGTTCCGCCCGTTCCTATGTCAATCTGTCCTTGCCTACTTCGCCAACATCTTAATTTACAGTCGCACCTGCATCATCTTCGCCTCGTCCTCGACACGATCTGGTGCCACCAGTTGTTCCTGAAACGCACTAAGTGCATCTTTGGCGCGACGGAGGTGAACTATTTGGGCCACGTCGTCTCAGCCACTAGCGTCGCAATGGACAAGCTCAAAGTCAACGCTGTCACAGCCTGGCTGGTCGGATACTACCGCAATTTCATACACGATTATGGCACGATTACGGCTCCACTCATCGCCAAGCGATCATGCAAGGCTAGCTAGCGCGTGGCGTGTGACAAGTTCTTGTTCACTGGGAAGGCTAGCCTGCCGCTGAAGCAACCTGGGAAAGATGAATTGGATTTTTCGTCGTCAGTACCCTATGTTCCAGCTCCAGCTCCAGGACAAGCTGTTTGCCGAGGGGAGGAGAGATGTCAGGGTCGGAATTCAGTATGTGCGTGGGGGAACGCGTGGAGCGCGAATTCAGGGCAAGATTATACCGGCAGCATCGACTCTAGAGACTTGATCGTGTGCCAACCGATCTTCAGTGCGAGATTGCTTGCAATTAGTCATAGTTATCCCTTTTGTTTAGCATAGCTTTTCATCCCTTGTTATTAGTAGATTTGGTTAACTGTAAGCCTTTATAAGGCATTCGGTGAGATTGAATAAGGCAAGCTAATCTAATCTCTCCTCTACACTTCTCTCTTCTCATCATCTTTCTTCTACATTTGCTGTAGCTTGAAATTATCAGAAAGTTGCAAGTTTCTTCAATCCATCAGATTATCAGTTTGCTGCAACATTAGTGGAAAAGCTGTAGCTTTCTGATAATTTCGAAGTTATTGCTGCAGCAAACTGATAGTTTGGTAAAGAAAGTTGCAGTTTTCTGAAATTTACTCTTTTAGCTTGGACGGTTAACAGACTTAAACCTTGCAAAGCAAGCCACCTTCAGATGCTACAAAAGGTGTACAATACAGACATCTACAATTCATGCAATTAATATATAAACACAGTAACAAGCCACTAATTTAAACCACTATTCATATAAGAGGTCTGGAATTCCTGATTAAAAAGGCAAAAACCATTACAATGCCTGTACACCCTGCTTAGCTCTAGCTTCCAGTAGAGCATCAAGCCTTGATGACCCATGTTGTTGGAATGGGCTTCAAAGAACCAATTCTGGGCACAGCCACCAGTCAGTGAAAAAAATCTGCATCCAATTTTTTGTTCTCTTAAGATTCACGCAATTGCAGTTATTTTCTCTATCGGTAATTGTTAATAAAATAAAAGGTTGACCTCTGAGTTTGCTTGTTCAATGGAAGAAGCAATTGCACCAAATGGAGCTTGCCCATCTATAAAACATTGTACAATACTCCCATCTAGCATGAGACCCCTTGGTGGTGCAAATGAACCAATATGATGAGGGTAACACCAGCCCTCTGGAGTTTGCCAAGCAGCATTTATTGCAGTAACCCAATCATTTTAGAAGAACTTCTTGTTCGTAGATTCAAAGTCCGGCCACCAGACTACACTTGGGGCCTTCCTTCAAATAGCACAAAGAGGTTGACTATACAGAAATAAAAAGCTAACACTGTATCAATTGATAAGACCCCAAGTGGAAAGCAGGAATTTCACAACAAATATTCAGTTTCCACATTAATCAAGGAAAATTCACCACATTTCAAACTTGGTTTAGAGTTAGGTGTATTTTGTAAGCTATAATCTATGCGATTCAACTACAAACAAAAATTTTAATGCTAAAAGTAGAAAATTTCACAAGGGTGCAATACCATCCATGCACAAAACAGATAACATTGCCGCAAAATAATTTTCGAGATAACTATGTATTTTCATCATAAAACCATATCCTGTTGAGCTCCACTCTCCTTATATTGGAGAGACTTGTTTGGGGTCAGCGCTGTGTGAGCAATTAGGCAGAATTAGCTCGAAAAAATGATTAGCAGATGATACTAGAGGCTAAAAGAGTTGCTCCTGTAACACTATGATAGTTATTGACGTACAAAACCCTACACAAAGGAAGAAAGAGACAATCCAGCAGTCTCCATTAGTATTTGACAAATTAACAGAGCAGAAAAGAATTCACTTGTTTGGTGTTTTTCAGTTATGTATGATTCATTTTTTTCACTTCTGTAGCTTTGGTAATTATTATTTTCTCACATCAACAGCAAAGCATCAAATTGAAATCAAAGCTAGAAATACTGCCAGTGATCCATACTCCTACATCCCAGAGAAAAAACAACTAACTAGTCCTGCTGCAATCTGTGAGTACAGCCTACAGATATAACATGACGAATCAGAAACATTTTATATCCATCTCACTGACACTACACTCATATCCTAACATGAATCCATCTCATGACACTACAATAATGATCCTGAAGAATTGCCTAGTGGATATGGCAACAATATCCTCGCAGTTGTAACAGTTTCACCAGGTATGACAACTAAAACAAGGTTGAACTTCCTCCGTACAATGAATGTTTCCCATTTTCCCTCCAACAAAAGGATCATCAGATCTAAGAAGATAATTCCTCTTAAAAGGATTAGCAACAGCAGGGATAAAGTATTATAGTGTTCAGTTATTCAAATACTTAAACATGCATATTAAGCAAAGTATGAAAAACAGTTCCAATGCATTGTAGACAAAATAAGCCAGAAGGCAATTAAATTATAGCAAATATATTCTGTCCAGATGAACTTTTATCAATGATATCTTAATAATACTTCCACTAGTTTAATCAGTAAATGAACACATCGACAGGCATCTTCTGCCTGGCAGGAAATTGGCTATTCTTACACGTTGAACCATTCAAAACTGAAAGAGAGTAATAATATTATTCTACAAAATTAGCAGCCATAAGTCTTTACTTATTAATCTATCATAAAATTGATAACCCCAACAAACCAAAATGCTTCACCAGTCCTGCATCACAAGTTGACAGCTATGGTAATTGAGCATTGCGAATGAAACTGGCCCTGTTTGTTTTCACTTTAGATTACTATAATTTAGATTATTGAGCCAAATTACTATAATCTAGATTGTTGTAAGTTGGAATGTTGGATGAGAATAAACTGTGAATTGTTTGTTTTCTAGATTATTGGAAGTTGGATTACTAAGTTTGCAAGTCTAAAAAGAGGTGGGATGGCAAGGTCGGTAACTGTTTCCCCAATAATCTGAAAAAGCTATCAGATTATAATAATCTGGATTGCAGATTATAATAAGTTGTCACAATAATCTACTTGTTTGTTTCTACTTTTTCCCAATAATCAAGATTACAATAATCCCAAGTGGAAACAAACAGGACAAATCTGTATCGTGAAGCAAAGAGAAGGCTGCACAAGTATCATGTACTATCCAAATCAGACAATACACTTAAATCCCCCGAAAAAAAAACACTTAAATAATGGCATCGATGGCCATCGAAATTCTACAGATTAATCATCCTATCTGCATGCGCCATGTTAGCAAGACCATAGAGAAATTATAAAGGCCAGAAATACTCTAAAATTAGGTTGGGAAAGCGATGTCCTTCTTTGGCCACTGGATAAATTTGTGGAGGGCCTATCCTAATGTCATGATCTCGTCGTTCTGGGGTAGAGGCAGTGGGAATGCAGTGAAATTAGGATATACGATGTCCACTTGCACCTTTCAATAACCCGCTGCTAGCTGCACACCTTGCACCCATGCATCTTTACTGCATGGATATGCAGTCCCCTCACCAGCATCAACGATGAAATTAGAGCCTACACTGATAGGCAACTGAATCTTGCACTTTGTACGCACCTTGATGTCATCAACAGGATATCTGTCAGGGATAATGCTGCCACTAGGATGAGAATGTGCCACAACCCCACAGCAACCCTGAAACCTATTGGGGCTAGCTTCCATGGAGGAGGCTAGCTGTAATCTCTCTTCGACTTCACTATCTATTTTTGCTGCTAATTCATCAAATATCTCCCTTTTGAGCTGTGCTAGGTTCATTTCTTCGCACTTGGCTTTACTTATCTTATGTCTATTGTACAAATCAGCATTATCAGCAAATCCCGCCTTCCATGGAACAGTAGCACCAAGGCCTGGTGTGCGACCTGGGTGTTCTTTGGTTCCTAGGGCTGCAGTTAGTATGTCATCTTCCCTACATGACTGGAAAGATCCTTGGAGAGATTCTTCAGCAAGTTGTTGAACCCTTTGAGCCACTTGCTCGGTTTCGGTACTTGCAAAAGAGGTGCTGCCATCAGAAGTGGTGATTGCCCTTGCCCGCACCCAGTTCCGAGCCCGCTGTACTGGGATGTTCACAAATGGAGTGGGCTGACTCAGCTGAGCTGCTTCCTCATCCTCCCTTGCCCATTGCAAGGATTTGCCCACACACCCACCAGTGCCGAGTCTGTGAGGGTGAGTATTTAATGCTGAGATAGCCTTGTTTACCTCACTCTGATGCACAAATTCTGGTGCCCGGCATCTCTTCACAAACTCATCCTATTGATCCCTCAAATGTGCAAATTCCTTCTGACGGAAGGGCGTCAGATCTTTCTTCACATATGTGCTGTAAAGTTCACTCTTGAAGTTCTTCCACACCTTGCCAATCTTAAGCATTGCTTGTCTTTGCATGCTTTCATGGGCGCCTTCAGGCATATCAAACAAACCTTTAAAATTCTCCCATAGTACTGCTTTCTCAGTGCTTGGTACTTTTTTCCAGTCCTTGTAGGTTATTTTGATCTTTGTCCTTCCAATTACGCTGCATGCTCTCCGGAATGCCGATACTGCAATCTTTGGCAACATAGGCTGACCATCATCCGTCACATGTGTGATGGTGTATCGACCTTAGGGCATTTTATTTCGACCTCGGCCACCTCGCTTTCGCTTCTCGGTTCTCGGTTCATCTGGATGAGGCGATGATGCTGGTAGTGAATCTCGCTCATCTGGTTGAGATGATGATGTTGGCAGTGAATCTCGTTCATCTCCAGACACCACCTTTGCCAAAAAAAAAAGAAAGAAAGAGAGGGGGGGGTCATATTAACTCAAATACTTGTGCTAGGAATAGATCAAAGGTGCACAATAAAGACAAATGTGTATGGCAATTGTCTTGTTTGCTACTGTTGTTAAGATAAGAAACCTTTCTTATGAAATCTGAAACTCTACATATATTTTAGTTCTACAAACGTCATGGCTTCATCTAGCTCAGAAACAGGTCTGGATAGCAGGAATTTAATTGACCAGGGACATTCTCAAAGTACTTGAAAACTTGAAGCTTTTCTAGTTTAATATTAGAAGAAAATGCATTCTCTATCTAACCATGTAACCAAGCATCAAGTAGTTAGAAGAAGATTTACAGAATCATAGGGAATACCAGTACAATGGCATCCACAAATCATGTCATAGCAAAGTCCAATGCTGGATACAAGGTTTAGTAGCGATCTCTATTATCATGAAAACATGGATGGGCTGGTGTTTTAGATAATCAGGGTGAGAAGAAAGCAAAACATATGCAAATAAACAAAAACTGCTACACCAGTCAGCAGAACAAATAAACCACCGAATGCACACTGCTAGGTTTTGTTTCTGGATGAGTGGGTATATATACCAACAGTCCCTTCGGAATGGGATGGCAATTGAATTAGACAAAGCCCTAAGGATGCGTGCGGGGGTAACAATGTTCTCATCTTTGCAACTTATGCAGCAGTAAAGTTATACAAAATTACTGCTGCATAAAAATTTGTTTCTCTTTCTTGCTCAATATCAAGTACTGAAGCTACTTGATCTTCTCTTTCTTGCATCTCCCACCAGTACTTATCCATGTGATGCTTTTGTTCTTTGGATGAATAAAAATGTCTAATATGGGGTTCCTCTCTATACTGCCAAATCAACATACTTCTAGCTTCTCTAGCTGGTGGGCAAGGGCAGTGAAAGGTCTGGCTACCAATGATAAAAAGGGGCTCAACTCTTTGATTATCCTGGTCACTTGGGAGTTATGGAAACACAAAAATAATTGTGTCTTCAATGGTGCTACCCCGAGGGTTACGGATGTCCTTCAAGCGGTGGCTAGTGAGAGTGCCCGCATGGCGGGGGCTGTTAAACTTCGGGATGTGTTGGCTATGGCGATAATTCTAGCGCCTTGAGTAGGGTCTAGTGTCTCAGTTCCTTGTTTGTGTTGTTATGGGGGGTGTGTTGTATGGCTGTTGGTGGGGGGTTGGGTTGGTTTTTCTAACCCTCCCCACCTTTTCCTCCTTCTTAATGAAATGATACGCAGTTCTCATGCGTATTCAGAAAAAAAAAAGGGAACTGAGGTTGTCTTAAAAACCTCTCATAGGAAAGCCCCAATGGGAAGAATCCAACTTCGCCTTCTGGTTGAGCAAAGGATGATTGAAGCTTGTTTTGTACAGGTAATCAGAATTGGTTAAGGTCTACTCCTTCCCTAAATATTTGACACCGTTAACTTTTCGACACAAGTTTGACCGCTCGTCTTATTCAAAAAAAATTTATGAAATATGTAAAGTTATATATGTGCTTAAAAATATATTTAACGATGAATCAAATTATAGAAAAAGTATTAATAATTACGTAATTTTTTGAATAAGACAAGTGGTCAAACTTGTATAAAAAAGTCAACGGCGTCAAATATTTAGGGAAGGAGGGCATAACTTATAATCACTCTAATATCTCCATTGGGCAATGCCTGAGGTTCAAGCTCTTGAAGTAAAAGCAACAGAATGTCCAGACATGATGCTTGTGAGTCCATGGGAACTGATTTTTTAACATCAACATCCTTATCATGATTTTGTTTACCATCAGCCTCTATTGATTTGGCTTATGCCCATGTAATGTGGAATTACCATGTGGTGGTGAGGCATCAGCAAGGGAATCTCTTGCTCATTGGGCCTCTGGGCGAAAATGATATTTTATGATAATAACAATAATAAAAAATATACCATTGTTACCTGAGCTTATACTAGTCCTTCCCTGGCCATATCACAGGAAGAACATCTGAAAGTTTATGCACAGGACTATTGTAACGACCAACGCACAGATCAAGACCTCCAACAGAGCATATTTGATCATATACCATCACAATTTTCCCATGGTGTGACCATAAAGTGATAATAAGCAGTTAGATTGAAAGAACGAATAATCTTTCATTGAACATAGGGAGACAAAAGAAGATTCCTCGTCCACAAGTATAAACCACTTGAGAAATGATCAGTGCATCGCAGAACATTGACATCTTGTGAATTAGGTAGCTTTTGTTTACTGTACAAGCATATTAATTTTCAGTGCAAGAGCAACTTCCTAGTACAAAAGAATGTAAATCTGCATAATTCCCACAGTTCGGAGCAAACAGCCAGTAATTATCGAATTTTGTGAGTAAAGTGCATAACATGGAAAAAGGACTGATACGCCATGAAGTCAGCCTATTATCCATGCCTTGCACACGAAAAATAACAAAAAAGTACATTGCAGCATAATTCGTAAGTGCCAAAGCATTGTGTGGTTTTAGAAAAAAAAAACTTATAGCCTGTTCCCAGTTAAATTTGATGAAACTAGACATTAAGAATTTCTTCATAACATTGAACACTTCCAGGACATGCTGTGAATAGTAATTAATTTCCAAAATATTCTTGAGATGGTAATATATTCTCATAAAAAAAGATGACCTATGAAACTTGAGATATTCTTGTATGGTATCTACTTCGAAGGAACTGATGACTGCATCACTTGCAAACATATGCAAAGGAAGTGAGGATGAGAGCGTGTGAGGTAAAAAGAGCCACAAGCCCAGAATGCAGGGTTCTTTATGAATAATGGTCAGCGGATGGAGGTTCCAAGAATTTCTCTTTCTTGTTTTAGCTTGGAAGGTTAACAGATTCAAGACTTACAAAGCAAGCCACCTTCAGATGCTACAAAAGGCGTACAATACAGACATCTACAATTCATGCAATTAATATAGTTAACAAGCAACTAATTTAACCACCATTCATATAAGAGGTCTGCAATTGCTGATTTAAAAGGCAGAAACCATTACAATACCTGTACACCCTGCTTAGCTCTAGCTTCCAGTAGAGCATCAAGCCTAGATGACCCATGCTATTGGAATGGGCTTCAAAGAACCAATTCTGGGCACAGCCACAGGTCAGTGATAAAAATCTGCATCATTTCCAGTTCTCTTAAGATTCATGCAATTGTAGTAAATTCTCCGTCAGTAATTGTTAATAAAACAAAAGGTTGACCTCTGAGTTTGGTTGTTCAATAGAAGCAGCAACTGCCCCAAATGGAGCTTGCCCATCTATAAAACACTTACCATACTTCCATCTAGTATGAGAGCCCTTGGTGGTGAAAATGAACCAAAACGATGAGGATAACACCAGCCCTCTGGAGTTTGTCAAGCAGCATTTATTGCAGTAACCCAATCTTTCATTTTAGAAGAACTTGTTCGTAGATTCAAAGTCTGGCCACCAGACTATGCTTGGGGTCTTCAAATAGCACAAAGAGGGTTAGACTACACAGAAATAAAAAGCTAATGCTGTATCAATTGATAAGGCCCCAAGTGGAAAGCAGTAATTTCAACATTAATCAGGGAAAAATCACCACATTTAAAACTTGGTTTAGAGTTAGGTGTATTTTACAAGCTATAATCTATGTAATCCAACTACAAAGGAAAAATTGTAATGCTAAAAATAGTGGAAAATTTCACAAGGGTGCAATCCCATCCATGCACCAAACAGATCAAATTATCGCAAAATAATTTGTCCAGATATTTCATCATAAAAGTAAAACCATATCCTTTTAAGCTCCACTCTCCTTATATTGGAGTGACTTGTTTGGGGTTGGCATTGTGGGAGCAATTAGACTGAATTAGCCTGAAATATTGATTAGCAGATGATACTAGAAGCTAAAAGAGTTGCTCCTGTAACTCACACTATGATAGTTATTAACCTACAAAACCCTACACTCAGCATTGAGCTTTCATGTACAAGGATGATATGAATTCATTAGGATATTCATACCACAAAGGAAGAAAGAAAAAATCCAGCAGCCTCCATTAGTATTTGACAAATTAACAGAGCAGATAAGAATTAACTTGTTTAATTTTTTCATTTCTGTATAATATTCATTTTTTTTCACTTCTGTAGCTTTTGTAATTATTATTTTCTCAAATCAACAGCAAAGCATCAAATTGAAATCAGTACTGAAGCTAGAAATACAGCCAGTGATCCATACTCCTACATCCCAGTGAAAAAACAAATAATCCTGTTGCAATCTGAGAGCTACAGCCTACAGATATAACATGACGAATCAGAAAATTTTTTATCCATCTCACTGACACTACACCAAGATCAAGATATCCTAACATGAATCCATCTCATGACACTACAACAAAGATCCTGAAGAATCGCCTAGTGGATATGGCAAGTTGGCAACCATATCCTTGCAGTTGTAACAGTTTCTTCACCAGGTATGACAACTAAAACAAGGTTGAACTTCCCCCGTACAATGAATATTTCCCATTTCCCCTCGTCCAACAAAAGGAGCATCTGATCTAAGAAGATAATTCCTATTAAAAGGATTAGCAACAGAAGGGATAACTATTATGGTGTTCAGTTATTCAAATACTAAAACATGCACATTAAACAAAGTATGTAAAGCAGTTCAAATTCAATTTTGACAAAATAAGCCAGAAGGCAATCAAATTATAGCAATTATATTCTGTCCAGATGAACTTTTATCAAAGATATCTTAGTAATAATTCCATTAGTTTAATCAGTAAATGAACACATCGACAGGCATGTTCTGCCTAGCAGAAAATTGGGTATTCTTAGACAACTTGAACGATTCAAAACTTAAAGAGAGTAATAATATTATTCTACAAAATTAGCAGCCATAAGTCTATACTTATTAATCTATCATAAAATTGATAACCCCAACAAACCAATATTCTTCACCAGTCCTGCATCACAAGTTGATAGCTATGGTAATTAATTGGGCATTACGAATGAAACTAAATCTGTATCATGAAGCAAAGGATAAGGCAGTACAAGTATCATGTACTATCCAATTGAGGCAATACACTTAAATCCCTGCAAAAAAAACACTTAAATAATGGCATCGATGGCCATCGAAGTTCTACAGATCAATCATCCTATCTGCATGCACCATGTTAGCAAGACAAAGGCCAGTGCATGCATAGAAAAAATATAAAGGCCAGCAGTACTCTAGAATTAGGTTGGTAAACCGATGTCCTTCTTTGGCCACTGGATAAATTTGTGGAGGGCCTGTCCTAGTGTCACGATCTCATCGTTTGGGGGTAGAGGCAGTGGGAATGCAGTGAAATTCGGATATACCATGTCCACTTGCACCTTTCCATAACCCGCTGCTAGCTGCACACCTTGCACCCATGCATCCTTACTGCATGGATATGCAGTCCCCTCACCAGCATCAACGATGAAATTAGAGCCTACACTGATAGGCACCTGAATCTTGCACTTTGTACGCACCTTGATGTCATCAACAGGATATCTGTCATGGATAATGCTGCCACCAGGATGAGAATGTGCCACAGCCCCAGAGCTACCCTGAAACGTATTGGGGGTAGCTTCCATGGAGGAGGCTACCGACTTCTGATTAAGGGCCTGCTGTAATTTCTCTTCAACTTCACTATCTATTTTTGCTGCCAATTCATCAAATATCTCCCTTTTGAGCTGTGCTAGGTTCATTTCTCCGGACTCAGCTTTGCTTCTCCTATGTCTCTTGTACAAATCAGTGTTGTCAGCGAATCCCGCCTTCCATGGAACCGTAGCCCCAAGGCCTCGTGTGCGACCTGGGTGTTCTTTGGTTCCTAGGGCTGCAGTTAGTATGTCCTCTTCCCTACATGACTGGAAAGACCCTTGGAGGGATTCTTCACCAAGTTGTTGGACCCTTTGAGCCACTTGCTCAGTTTCTGTACTTGCAAAAGAGGTGCTGCCATCCGAAGTGGTTATTGCCCTTGCCCGTACCCAATTCCGAGCCCGCTGTACTGGGATGTTCGCAAAAGGAGTGGGCTGACTCAGCTGAGCTGCTTCTTCATCCTCCCTTGCCCATTGCAAGGATTTGCCCACATACCCACCAGGGCCAAGTCTGTGAGGGTGAGTATTTAATGCTGACATAGCTTTGTTTACCTCACTCTGATGCACAAATTCCGGTGCCCAGCATCTCTGCACAAACTCATCCCATTGATCCTGCAAGTGTGCAAATTCCTTCTGATGGAAGGGCGTCAGATCTTTCTTCACATATGTGTTGTAAAGTTCACCCTTGAATTTCTTCCATGCATTGCCAATCTTAAGCATTGCTTGTCTTTGAATGCTTTCATGGGCGCCTTCAGGCATCTCAAACAAACCTTTAAAAGTCTCCCATAGTACTGCTTTCTCAGTGCTTGGTACTTTTTTCCAGTCCTTGTAGGTTATTTTGATCTTTGTCCTTCCAATTACACCGCATGCTCTCCGGAATGCTGACACTGCAATCTTTGGCAACATAGGCTGACCATCGTCCGTCACATGTGTGATGGTGTATCGACCTTCGGGCATTTTATTTCGACCTCGGCCACCTCGCTTTCGCTTCTCGGTGCTTGGTTCATCTGGTTGAAGTGATGATGCTGGCAGTGAATCTCTTTCATCTCCAGACACCACCTTTGCCCAAAAAAAAGGGGAGGATCAAATTAACTCAAATTCTTGTGCTAGGAATAGACCAAGGTGCACAGTAAAGACAAATGTGGATGGCAATTGTATTGTTTGCAACTGTTGTTAAGATAAGAAACCTTTCTTATGAAATCTGAAACTATACATATAGTTTGGTTCTACAAAAGTTATGGCTTCATCTAGCTCAGAAACAGGTCTGGATAGCAGGAATTTGTATGATCAGGGGCATTCTCAATGTACTTGAAAACTTAAAGCTTTTCTAGTTTAATATTAGAAGAAAATGCATTCTCCATCTAACGAATTAACCAACCATCAATCAAGTAGTTAGAAGAAGATTTACAGAACCATAGGGAGTACCAGTACAGTGGCATCCACAAATCATGTCATAGCAAAGTCCAATTCTGGATAATAGCATGAAAACATATATGGGCTGGTGTTTTAGATAATCAGGGACAGAAGAAAGCGAAACAAGTGCAAAAAAACATAAACTGCTACACCAGTCAGCAGAACAAATAAACCACCAAATGGACACTGCTAGGTCTTGTTTTTGGATGAGTGGGTATAACAATAGTCTCTTTGGAATGGGATGGCAATTGAATTAAACAAAGCCTAAGAATAAGTGCGTGGATAACAATCTTTTCATTTTTGCAACACATGCAGCAATCAAGTTATATAAACTTACTAATGCATAAACTTTTATTTATGCCGGTATTTAATCGTATCTTTCTTTACAGATATGAACATGAGCTGATCCTAATTGTGCGCCGTTTGCACAATCGGCTGGTCAACAGAACAATAGTAAAAAAACGACCGCGTCACAGCAATGGCTTGTGGACGAGACACGAGAGGAGGACCTCACCGCAGCCGCAACATTTACAGATATTGGCATATTGCAGCTCATGAAAAAATATCACCAACTGATTATATTTCGGATAAATCAAATCAGCACTACAACACACGAAGGTTTAGTACATGACACTGTACAAAAATCAAATCGGCAGTAGAAATCAGGAAAACACCTGTTGCGGAACATCCGCAGTCGGGGAAGAAGACGTCGACACGGCGGCGGCGGCGAGGAGGGCGACGCCTTGTGGTCGACGAGATCGTCGCGGCGCAGCTGCCCAGGCCGGGGAGGAGGAGGAGGGCGATGCGGCGGCGGCGGCGGCGTCAAGGCGGTTAGGGAGGGGATCGACGCGGTGAGGGGGCGGAGGACTTGGAGGACGACGGCGAAGGCGGCGTGGAGAAGGCGGCGGCTCACTCGGGGCGGAGGTGGCCTTCGAGGAGGATGCGGCGGCGCGCATTTCGGCCGGCGGCAGCGGTGGCGCTTGGTAGGAAATGATTCGGCGGCGGAAAAGTGTGAGCCGTCTAAGGGCTAGGGTTTGCGGCGGCACTACTAGATTATTACCGACGGATTTTCGTATAAATGACATACAGACCAATACTACATAGCCGTGTCTATCTTATATCTTATTTTGTTACAGAGGGCGACTACCCAACAGACGTCCGTTGCTAACGGACGTCCCATGCCCTCCTCCCGCATTTAATCTGTCCTGACGCAAGACGCGACCCTGTCCGTAGCTCCTCCCCCTCCCTAGCTCGTCTACCGCCACCAATCTCCGCCGATCCGTACTTCTTCCGCGTCGCTAGCGTCGCGCGCTCCGGCACCCACCCTGTCGATCCGAGCTTCTTCCCCGCCGCGCGCGGCAGCGCGCGGGGTTCCGGCACCCACCCCGTCGATCCACGTTTCTTCCCCCGTCACGCGCGGCAGCGCGTGAGGTTCCGGCACCCATCCCCGTCGATCCGCGTTGCTTCCCCGTCGCAGGCGTCACACGAAGGTAAACCGCTCATCATCATGGTACCCCCAGTACTAAAAAAGGGCATGGTTCTACCAAAAAAAAGGTACCATCAATGGTGGGTGTCACGTATGTTAGTCTGGGTATCATTATATGGTATTTAGGGGTACCATACAATGGTACTCTGGGTACCATTCTTAATATTCTGGGTACCATTATATGGTGTTGTGGGTACTATATATGATACCCTCTGGAAACCGTACGTTGCGTTGTGTATTTTTTTCATACATTATGTCAATATGTCTTTATGAAAAGAGGTTGTGTTTTTTGTTGTTTAGGTTTTTAGGCAATGGGATCGCATAGTGGTTCGGCGACAAAGATGATTGATGAGGTGCAAGAGGAAGAGTTGGATGGGTACCGTGATGCAGTCAGTGAGGGGAGCCTTTGCTCCAGATCATGGTGTTGGAGATGAAGAGCTGAGGGCAGCTCTGCTACAAGCTGGGGTGGGTTCATGTGGGCTGAGCATTGACCAGATTGACCAAGGAGGAGAATTTCAGCTAGAGCGGGATGGTGTCGAGGCAGAACATTTTGATGTAGAATATGATGATGTTGAGTTAGAGCAGGAGGGTGCTGATGGCGAAGGTGGGGTGCTATCGCAGCCGACTATTCCTCACGTTGGCATGCAGTTTTTTTTCATTGGACGTGGCCCGGCAGTACTACAATGATTATGCAGAGAGTTAGGGCTTTGGTATCAAGGTTTCAAGCAACAGAAAAAGCATGAAGACTAAGGAATACATCAGATATGAGTTTGCTTGCCATGCCGAGCGTACAGGGAGCAAGGGTGGCTCAAAATCAAGTGCTAGCAGTGGTTAAAGGAAATGCAACAACCTGCGCAAGACTGAATGCAAGACTAGGATGGCGCTGGTTCTAAGGAGAGACAAATGGGTGGTGACTATAGTCGAATTGGAGCACAACCACCCCCCATTGAGCCTGTCTTCTGTTAGATTTTTAACATCACATCGCACTGTGTCGGAGGAGGATTACGAGCTCATTCGGTTGCTTCATAACAACAACATCCCCACCCGAAGAATTGTATCAGTGATGTTCGATCTGCATGGTACCATCCGAAACATCCCGTTCACGAAGAAAGATGTCACTGTTATAAGGGCAAGCATGAGACAGGACACCAGCCCCGCAGACATGGCTGAGACAGTGAAGTATTTTCAGCAGCTGCAAGCGGATGATCCCTCATTCTTCTACAGCATGGAGTTGGGTGAGGGCAACACGGTTGCGATCTTGTTCTGGGTTGATGGGGCGTCAAAAGAAGCGTACAAGAAATTTGGCGTCTGTGTTGTTTTTGACACAACATACTGCACCAATAGGTACAACCTCCCCTTTGTGCCCATAGTCGGAGTGAGCAACCATGGGCAGAGCATACTTTTTGGTTGTGTCTTCTTGAAGGATGAAACCGTTGAAACCTTTGAATGGGTGTTTGAAACCTTCTTGAGAGCAATGGATGGAAAAGCGCCCAAGTGTATTATGACTGACCAAGACAATTCGATGGAGGCGGCAATTGCAAAAGTTTTACCAAACACTATGCATAGACGCTGCCTATGTGGCACATGCAAAGGAATGCTAGTAAAAGGCTGGGTGGGCTTCTCAAGAATAAAGATGGTTTTGAAGAAGACTTGAAGGATGCCGTTGATAACTCTCTGAACCCTGCAGAAATTGATGAAAAGTGGAACAAAATGCTTGACACCCATGAGCTACATGAGAACAATTACTTGCGCCACATGTACGATACCAGAGAGAAGTGGGTCCCGTGTTATTTCATGGATTGCTTCTTCCCATTCATGAGCACTATTGTCGGTGTTTTGGACCGGCAATAAAACTTATAGGATTACGCACGAGCTCGAAAAGAACGATGGAGAGGGGAACAAGATTTATTTTGGTTCGGGCTCCCTCAATATGAGGAGTAATACCGTACTCCAGCCTTTGACGGATTACTGGATGTAATCCGCCGGGTGTTGTAGTATAATATTGTGTTCTTTGGTGTTCAGGTCCCCTTGGGGGCTCCCCCGACTCCCCTTATATAGGGTTGAGGAGCCGGGTTACATGGAAAGACCCAGCCGGATACGGCTTAGGTTTTCTAAATCTATACTAGGAAGTACTCGGCCGGGGCTCTATACCCTGCCTTGGGATACAAGGCAACATGACAACCGAGTCTTAGTCTATTATATATTACATAGATGTGGGCCACCTCCTATCTCTAGTTGGATAAGCACGCCGAGTGGTACCCGGTACCCATATCCTCCACAGTAGCCCCCGAGTCCTTCACAGTCGAGTTGCAGCTATCCCTCGCGGTTCTTGACCAATACCGAGTGCTTCTATTTCGTCATATGATTTTCCGAGTGCTTCCTTGTAGGATCCTCCTTCGATTGTCTTGCAAAGAGGCTGTGGAGGGCTCCATCTTTAAGAATAAATAACTGGGACGCTGAATAATTTATCAACGGATCAGGTAGCTGAATGACTGTATGCATACACAGCCGGGTGATTATTGATAGCTTCAACTTGTAGTAATCCACCATGCATATACTTGCTCCCGATTTATTAGCCTTGGCGTCTAATAATTTATTGATCATCTAATCCAATTAATAGATTGCTGAACCATGCCCATGTTGGCTTTCCGCTTGCACGGTACCAATTATACGGGTTCATGATTCTGACTCCGCATTTATTCCTTGTACACATATATGTGTGGCTACCGTATTTGAGTTGATCCCCCCGCAAGTCGGACTAGAAAATGCAGATCGAACCCGACCAACTCTTAGTAACTTGATTAATCCGGCGACTTGTATGTCAATTCTTTGATAACAAAGTTTGGGCTTCCCAAGTGAAGAATTTGAATGAAGACAAACAGAATGCTTGGCGACGCGACGTAGATAAATTAAGTTGGCCATGAAACCCTAGTTTTGAGATCCTGGGTTGTGATGATGAATCCGAGTGCCGCCACACAAGCAAAAAGTGATGTTAAAGATGCCGAAAAATAAATCCGACTACCCTCGATTCCCAATTAATCTGATAGAGTCGTCGGCGGCGGAATCCATCGTCGTTGTAGTTCTGTAGACGTGAATGAATCTTCTGGATATCACACATATGAATACATATGCACTGTATACTTCCATGGCTGAGTGATTATCTCTGAACAGATCCATAGCCTCGTTCTCTAAGTGATTATCTTCAACCAATGTTGAATACTTCTCTTCATCATATAATAAATCCCGAGAACTTGAAATCTTCTCCCAATATCTTCTAGTGAAGGGCTCGAATTGAAGAAAATCTAGAAATCCAATAAATAGGGGCACCGACTAGGCGCACCTATTAGATGTAGCCCTCGACTCTATGATTAGTTGAGAAACAACTAAACTTTGAGTCTATTTGGACCACGACATAACTCCAAAATAAATTTCCAAGGGGCGCCGAATGGCGCACCTAATAGGTGTAGCCCCCGACTCTATACTTAGTTGGAAAACAACTAATCGAAGAGTCAGATTAAAACCAACCCTTTCCGAGTCAATCAACCACACTATCCTTTGAGCTTAACATCAACCCTCCGAGTGAATCACCCAGTCAGTAGGCCAGAGGCTTTAAATAATCAGCGCACAATAGGCGAATTCGGACATATACTCGTCCTCATCTTGACTAATGTCAAGGAAAAGAATAGCTTAGCATCGATTACCCAGATAATTCTGGACAATAGGCCAGAGGCATAAAAAATTGTCGCAGAGTAGGGAGAATACCTTGACTCATGTCAAGGAAAAGAGCTGCTTAGCATCGATTACCCAGATAATTCTGGATAATAGACCAGAGGCATGATGATTCGCACTCCGAGTAAACCGCGTGTGATTTTCCATCACCATATGGCACAAAAGGGCACACTTAAGATTTACCAGATGATATAAAGCATAGCTTAGCATCGATCACCCGAGTAATTATTCCCGAGTGATAGGCTAGAGGCTCTTGATTATCTTGAATTATGGCAATAACCAAATAATCTAGTTGTTTTAGCAGTCAGCTGCTCTTCATCGAGTTTTTTAGCAGTCGACTGCTCTTCATCGAGTTGTTGTAGCAGTCGGCTGCTTTTTAATCAAGTTGTTATAGCAGACGGCTGCTCTTCAATCAAGTTGTTATAGCAGTCAGCTGCTCTTTATCTAGTTGTTATAGCAGACGACTGCTTTTTATCTAGTTGTTATAGCAGACGGCTGCTTTTAGATGCTGAGCACATAAAGTCAAGGGTGACTTATTGTTGCCTAGTAAATATCATCGCTCTTGGCGGAATAGTGACTGAATAAGTTGGCGCCCACAGGCACTTCTCGTCCAGTAAAGTTATGGCCAAGTTGTGATTGGCATTGTAGTTCTCCCGACTGATTTAGTCTTCATATGCAGGAGATAGTCGCATGGTCCTGAGTAACCATAAAATCACTTGGATTTGAACCCTGCTTGAATAAACATATAGATGAGTAGCATCTGTTGTAAAAAATCACTACTTCAAATAAAAGATGAGTAGTGCAGTCAAATGCGTATTTTTCCTCTCATTGATCTTGATTTCCCCAAGTAATTTGTCTCATATGTTTATGCACTCGCCCAACATGGAGCTGAGTTTTACGATCTGAAACTTATGCTACTCAAGTACTTTTACAATCTTTGAGAGAAACAACATACTTTTCCTCTTATTGACTTTGATTTCTCCAAGTAGTTGACCCCATACGTTTATGCACTCGTCCAACATGGAGCTGAGTTTCACGGTCTGGAATTTGTTCTACTCGAGTACTCTCGCCATCGTTACGAGAAAAAAGCAAGATTTGAAAACTTGTAGTATAATACACATAGCCCCTGACTGGCTACTCAAGTGAGAAATCACTTGATGCAGACAGTCGAAGTAGTTAAATAATAAAAATATCATGTAAAAGATAAATAAAAGATAACTTAGCTTGTAAGTGCTTGGTCGACTAAAGATATTTGTCGATGATGATATCAGCTGCCCTAGATCCAAACTCGACAAACTCATGGTTGTATCCGAGTGGAGAGCTATAGGGAGCCGAGTTGTTGATATAACGGTGCTGACCGCTCTAGGTCCAAACTCGACAGCTCGAAGCCATGGCCGAGTGGAAAACTAGAGGGAACAAAATGTTGAGTTGATAACATTGACTCTCTATATCCGAATATCGACGGCTCATGGCCATGGCCGAGTAGGAAGTAAGAGAAAGAATCATCACTTGTTGTAAAAAGTGAGTATGTAAATAATTGGCGATGCCAATATTGTCCCGAATCATGTCGGTATTTGAAGAAGATGATGTAGATCCAATTGGCGAGGCCATAATTAAAGCACAAGTGGGCATGCCGTCATCAATGAAAATCGTGTTGCTGCTACATACACGTATAGCGATGACCGACATGTCAATGTTCAGCTTGACGTAGACGCCGATGATGTTGGAGCAGGCAAAAACCGCAGCCATGGTGGCGTGGAGGCATCATGCGGATGTTAAGATGAAAGCGCACATCCGCTTGACTGTAGAAGATTGACGACGACAGCTAGAAAGACCTCCAGTTGCTTCAGTAGTAGCTGTCGCGGAGTCTGGTGTAATAGCAAGTGAACATAAAACATGTACGCATGTGCTTGATTAATCAAGTGATGCATGCATATCATACGTATACATTGCTCCTTGGTTGATCGACCAGGGTTGAAGCTTGTTGTATATAAACTTGATGAAGATCAATATGTATTTTGTATCTGCTTTACGGCTTTGCTGTCATGCATGCCTGCTTCTGATCGGTTGGCCTGCCGAGTGGCAGCTGATGATGACAATCTCATTTCCTATGGCTGTTGATTCCTTGATATAATTATGCTTTCAAGCCTGGTCGGTGTGATCAGCCGCATGACGACCTTGCCTGATAACAGACCTTATTTTGCTCATGATAAACCAAAAATTTCACCCTTTGGTATTTTGCGACCGTATCTATGTACAAGCAAGTTACTGCCTGTTGATGCCCGTTGACTGCTGCCTGGCTTGGAGTTGTTCGATATATGTTGACACAGGCGACGGCTGCCTGCTCTGTCTGATCTGATTATCAAATCAAATCCTTGTGCTATTCGACCGGCCAATAGCACAAGGATTTGATTTGACAATGAAGTCAAAATTTCAAAGTGAAGATCTTGATCAAAGATAACGTATCTCGATATCCCGGTAATATGTAAATAAATTGAAGTCTATGAAGAAGCCAAGTCTTTCAAGGCCTAGTCCGGGTGAAGGCGATACTGCAGCCGGCAGCTAAAAGGCTATGACAAAGAATCCATGCGCCGCCGTGGAAGCAAAAAATAGTGTCGTTGTAGGACATCATCCGGGTTGCCAATGACGATGGTCACGTCTCGGGGACCATTGCCATGCATGTGTATTTTTGGCATCCCGGCGCCTCATCGTGTATGACTTGGGCGTGTGGATCAACAATTTTCTCAGAAGGCAGATCATCCCCACGTGTGTCTGCCGATAGCCGAGTGGTTGATCTGGCAAGTCTTGTATTTGGACTCAAATCATGGTGCCACCTGGTTGGTTGGCTTGCTGTGATATATATATAGACGTACGTACACATCCGCATGGCTTGGAAACGCCATGCACAGGAGGCAGGTTGATTAATAAGGCTTGAAGCTTGACAGAGATCAAATACGGAATACTTGTTTAATATCTGCACATGCATGGATGCATGCTTCCAGCTTCGGTTGTCCAGGATCAGATTCAGAAACCATCATGATTAGGATCCGATCAACTTTGGGCAGCCTTCCCAATCTGAAGGGGTTGCGGAGTGATCAGCCGACTGCTCCATCACGTGTGTGTATTGGCCGAGCAGTCCCTTCAGCACTTTGACGGAGATCAGATATAATACACGTGTTTCCATTGATCAGGCGAGTGATCGATTGATCGGTCATCCGAGTGATAGGTCGGCCGAGTAATCGATTGGCCGGTCGACCGAGTAATTGGTCGGCGGAGTGATCGGTCAGCCAATCGAGCGGCCGGCGAAGACGATCTCCATATTGTATCTGCCGATCGCCAAATGAATATTTAAGTCGGTCTCCAGAGTCAGCGACGCATCCGATTAAGTCAGCCTATGGAGTCAGCGACGCATCCGATTAAGTCAGCCTCTGGAGTCGGCGGCACGTCTGATTAAGTCTTGCCGATCTGATGGATCTTGTAACTGGACTCGGACGCCATATGCAAAAAATAAAAACGGCACACATGTAGATCAATCTAATAGTGCCATAATTAATCAAAATTAATCAATCTTAATAGATTGGCTATAGATTAGAACGAATAAACCTGATTAGTCGGAAGATTTCTAGAATCATCACGTGTAGACCGATCATCTTCTGATTATCCGCCTGGGTGTGCGTATATATCTTTTTGCATGTTGGCACACGTGACACGCGTTGCAGATTTGTTTCTCTTGATGATTAACATGCTACTGCATGCATATACATGCGCATGCACATGGATTTGACACGAGATGAATTGATATGTAATGACTTCTCCCAATTGGTCCTGGGGTTGTTGGAGTCAGAATCGAAGAACCCAGCGAAAGATCTCGCCGAAAAGGCCAGATGCTGCACTTGCTCCTTTTCAACCATGCATGCACGCATGGACACATGTATGCATGTTCGTCATGATAACTTGTCTTGATCTCGATCCGTCGGGATCTAGCCACAATACATCTGGTCGACGGGACGATGCTAGGCGCTGGCTAGATGCAGGTGGGTAGCGACAATGTCGTCCGATGCTCCGACGGCATTGGTGATTGGCTAGGGCAATCTAGCTCCGGGAGTTGATTTCCATCGCGCTTGCTAATGAAATCTCGGCGCAACCCCAACCTGGCGCGCCAACTGTCGGTGTTTTGGACCGGCAATAAAATTTATAGGGTTACGCACGAGCTTGAAAAGAACGATGGAGAGGGGGACAAGATTTATCCTGGTTCGGGCCCCCTCAATATGAGGAGTAATAACGTACTCCAGCCTTCGACGGATTACTGGATGTATTCCGCGGGGTGTTGTAGTATAATATTATGTTCTTTGGTGTTCAGGTCCCCTTGGGGGCTCCCCGACTCCCCTTATATAGGGTTGAGGAGCCGGGTTACATGGAAAGGCCCAGCCGGATACGACTTAGGTTTCCTAAATCTATACTAGGAAGTACTCGGCCGGGGCTTTATATCCTGCCTTGGGATACAAGGCAACATGGCAACTGAGTCCTAGCCTATTACATATTACATAGATGTGGGCCACCTCCTATCTCTAGTTGGATAAGCAGGCCGAGTGGTACCCGGTACCCATATCCTCCATAACTACGCAGCGGAGTGAAAGCATGAACAATTTGTTCAAGGACTTCGTGCACCCCGGTGATTCCATCAGAAATTTCATCACACAGTATGAGAAACTTGCTCAGTCCTGCCTTGACAGAGATGACCAACAGCGATTCATCACTGACCAGTATCCTTGGCTTCAACGTTCTACACTCGTGCTATGTTTGAGAGGTTTCAAGAGGTGATGCAAAGAATTACAATGTACACCGTGCTAAATGGGCCAAAAGATGCATCATTCTTGGTGCAAAAAATTATGCCTGATGAGAACAACAAAGCGTTCTTGGTCCATGCTAATTTGGGTACTGAAACATTTGCTTGCGTCTGCAAAAAGTTTGAAAGAGATGGTATGCTGTGTGGGCACATTCTTAGGGTGATGACACAACTGAATATGTATATTATCCTAAAGAAATACATGTTTCATCGCTGGACGTTGAGAGGGTGTGAACACTCTTTGGTGCCGCTTGAACCGAGAAATATGGATGAAGCGTCAAATAGAAAGCTAAGGTACATGAGGATCTGCAAGAGGTCGGTGGCGGTTGCAGCTGAAGCATGCAAGACAAAACAAGGCTATGATCTTGCTGTGAAGACAATCAATGATTTGGCTGGCAAACTAGAGGAGATGAATCTGACAGCACAACCTGTTGTTGAACCTAATGAAAACACCTAAAATGTAGGTGATAACGGTAGGGACCACTCCATGGCGGGGAGTAGCGGTGTAATAGTCAAAGATCCCAAAAAGAAAGTTTCGAGGGGCCGGCCAAATAATTCAACTAGGCTGAAATCTTCTGTGCATGATGACGATGGCTCGGCGAAGAAGGAAAAGGTGTCGACAAGCAATCAGTCAAAAAAACAGGTCTGTTCTTGATGCCATGCATACCATTTTATGTTCTGTAACCTGTTGCTTGAAAAGTTTCTGTCATATTATTAACTTAAATGTATGAGAACTTATCATTTGGCATATTTGAATCACTGGTCGCTAGAAAAATTGTTCTGCTATTAATATTAATAGCGATACCATGAATCGTACCCCTGGTGTAACATCCATGGTACAACAGGGGTGTACCATGGATGGTAAAATGGATGGTACCCCCAGGTATATAATAGATGGTACCCTTGGTACCATCATGGAAGTACCATACCATGGATGGTACCCCTGGTGTACAATGGATGGTACCCTTGGTACCGTAGAGGTACCATTGGATGGTACCCTTGGTGTACCATGGATGGTGTGTGAGTGAGCAGTTATATGGGCTAAAAATAACATGGCCAAAAGTGAGAAAAAATTAAAATACTCCATCAAAAATAGAAAGAGTGAACAAACATATTGTAACATATTTTCATCCAAAGGACTGCGGTTCTTTTCCATAAGTTCTAGCATGGTACTTGTCATTACATAAGAGGTGTTTTTTGACAAAATGAAACAACTATTTATGACCCTTTTTTGGATCATAAGGTAGCAGAATACACAACTAAAACAGAAGAAGCTCTATTTCCTTTCTTTTCATTTTTGGCTCTACTTGAGGCGATGCGGGTGTAGGTCGTTGAAGCGATGGTGGATCAGCTGTAGCAAAGTTGCATGCGGTAGGTGGGTATGTCATTCTGAAAAAAGAAAAGGCAAAGGTAGATCAGCCTATAAATCATCAATGGAATGGAAAAAAGGGACCGCACTGAGAAAAATAAAGAGAGTATAGAAAATATTTACCGTGTTGTAACCGATTAGGGTTTTGCCGTTGTAGCACTCAATCATCTTTAGTACACAAAAGCTGCAGTTGTGTCTGTTAGAGAGTAACTAGTTCAGGTGATCTATCTAGCAGCCAAAAAAACATAGAAACGAAAAGTCTATACCATGTGCACACTTACAGATTTTGTTGTCTTGGGGACTCTGGGTAGCTGACTGTGAAAAGGCATAAATCCAAACTGTTTATCTCTATCCCTCCTATTGTCAATTCCAATGACAAGGTTGTCGCACCGTAAAAAAAGGGAATGAATGGATTGAGCACAAAAGGGAAGGTAAAAAAAAAGGCACTATGGATGGTTACTGGTTGCATCCATATTAAATGGCAAAGGCACTAAAGTAGGGATATCAAAAACAAGAAAATAAACAGAAAAAACAAAAAGCAGAATGACTCACTATGTTGGTCCATGTTTCGCTATGCTCCTCACTTTCTTTTTTTGACCGCAGTGAGTCATATATTTCAACAGACCTGCTTTTAAGGTTAATGATAACCAACCACCAATGCCCCCCGGATAATTGGCAGGTACATCTAAAAAAGAAAAAAAGGGAAGCAAAGCGCATATGGATTATAAGACAAAAACAAATGTTAAAGGGGGTAAAGGAAAAAAAGGATGGGTACACTGAAACGTACCCTCTCAACTTCATCTAAGTTGATTTTGGAGAAGGTGCGCACAACCTTAGCAACATTGCACAGATGGCATGACCTTATGAGTTCAGCCTGTTTTATTTTCTCGACAAAAATAATTGCACGCACAAACAAAAAAATCAGTAGGGAACAAGGAAAAAACAGGGAATCAGCAAAGAAATAAACATGAAAAATGGGTGTAAAAAAGTTGTTACCATGGTGGCTGGATCGATGATTACCCTTGATGATGATTCCCAATCAACCATGATTGCTTTGCAGCAAAGCCACATGAACTGCGACCTAATCCACCCTCTTGGTTTTAGGACGTCACTAAAATCCTTGTGTGTGACATAGGCTCCACGAATCGACACCTTTGTAGCCTCCTCCTTGCCATGGGGTCCACCTTAGCATGCTCGTAGTACACATCCTTATTTTATTTGTGTCCCCTTCCGAAGCCCAGCAATAGCGTCCACAGATGCATGGCTGCTCTTGCATCGTTTTGCTCTATGCTTGCTTGTTGAAGGCACACTGCCTGTATCTGGGAAGCACTCGCCACCATCAATCGGCTCGGTAAGTTCAGGTAACTTGAGGTCACTTGGCCTCGAGTGCGGTGGTGAATCCTCCACTACAATAGCATCTCTCCAGGGTGTGCCTATTGCTGAAAAAAGGAAGTTGGGTAAAGACATCAAGTTAGTTTTTTGATTATTGGGAAAAAAATGGTGCGAAAACATATGCATCATGTGTTGTGGTACTTACATGTGTCATTGAAAGAGGACATCCCAATTGTTTTGTCTTCAGTTAGGGTACACCCTTGGTCTCCCTCTGAGTCCTTGGTATTAGCATCTCCCTTGTCGCCGTTGTTCCCCGTTGTAGCATCTTTCCCATTGCTGTTGATACTATCTCCCTCTTTGGTAGCATCAAAAGGAGGGTGCAACGAGGAATCATGATGATGAATGGCTGGCTCATGCTCATGTGGCTGCTGCTCATTGATGTGCAAACCAATTTGTGAAAGCCTAGCGCTCAATACCTCTTCTGCTTCTTCTTGATGGCTGGTGCAAGCATCCCGAGCTGTGGAAACTCCAATATTTACCACTTCTTCCATGAGGTTGTGCGCCGCAACCTCTTCCGGCACATCATCGTGGCTTGCTTGGATTCGAACAGATCTGGTGTCTCTGCCTTAAGCATTGTTTTTCTCTGTTTCTTTCCGGAAGTGGGCAATAATTTTTGAATCAGATTCATCCGCTGTGCATCTCTTGAGAATATCAGCCCTTCTAATCTTTAGCATCTTTTCCAGCTTGCTTAGCCAATCGTTATGTGCTGGTACCTGAAAAAAAATGGTAGTGGATATTTTTTTTTTAAAAAAAGGTGCAAAATGTCTCTATGGTGGTGTCATGCATATCAT
Source organism: Leersia perrieri (assembly GCA_000325765.3). Classification (NCBI taxonomy): domain Eukaryota; kingdom Viridiplantae; phylum Streptophyta; class Magnoliopsida; order Poales; family Poaceae; genus Leersia; species Leersia perrieri. The sequence goes on from CM002483.1 coordinate 6,267,451, forward strand.
TTTATGGGCATGGTACCCATGGGTGCCATCCTGGGTACCACCCCTATGGGTTCCACAGATTACCCATGGGTACCAACACATGGTACCCATTGGGGGTACCAAACAGATGGAACCACCTGGTTGCCATAGATGGTACCCCTGGGTGCCATCCCAGGGTGTGTGGTGTGCTGGATGAGAAGAAAGTTAATTAAGGGCAAGAAAAAATCTGACCTCATAGCTGCCAGTTCGGGTGTCGCGAAATCCACCATGTCGAGCTTGCGAATGCCAATTGTCAGCACGAGAAGATGGAGGGGGTGCATGGCTCGTTGTCTCAATGTTGGGACCATCACCATGTTGCTTGAAGGGAAAAAAAAAGTAAAAACTGGTATCAAAAAACGTTTCAACTCATGATGGTGCTTCACCGGAAAAAACATATACCTCTGCTTCAGCATTTTTGTCCTGCATATCGCTGTTTGCAACATCAACAGGAATTGAATCATCCCGTTCAGCAGGCTCCTCTTGTCCAGTGCTTCCTTCAGCATAGATGGTTGCTTCAAAGTCTCTTAACTGCAGAAAAACATAACATGTTGTGTGTGCATCCGGAGAAAAAGGCACAAAAAAGAAAATCATGTATAAATGTGATACCAGTAGAGAAGCAAAATCCGCATTTATAGACTTCGAAAGGACAACATTAATATGATTGGTGGTTACATGCCCAATATGAGGGGTGCCATGTGGGACAGAAATGGTGGAAACAAAATCAATGAAGATAACCTGCACATAAAAAAGACAGTGAAAAAATCTCCTTGGTACCCCATGATGCAAAAATCAGTGAAAAAAGACAGTGAAAAAGATAGTCAAATCAGTGAAGATCCATGGCACACCAGGGGTACCATCCATGTACCATCCATGGTACTCTGGATGCTACCCTTGGTGTACCATGGATGGTACACAGGGTGCCATGCTAGAACAAAAAAGAATTCAGGGAGTGTGGGAGAGGGGTTGTGTGTGTTCTTACATTTAGAATGTGAACACATCCTTTGATGTTGACGTTTTTTGTCGCGCTGACTTTGAAATCTATGATTCCATCCATCAAGACAATAGCAATGTGGTCGCACCAATTGGTGTCCTTGATCACTTTCCAATTTTGAACAGCTGGTATGTAATCCCTATTGATCGCAATCTTGCTCCCGGGACAGAGGAAAATAGACAATGCGACCAACATAAAGGATACAATAAACTCATCCTCAGTCTCTTCCTTTAACATCCGATCGATAGCTGCAGGAATGGGCATCTCTCTTCCATTCTCTGAGAACTTCAACTTCACCGTGGTGTCTGCTTCTTTTGATGTTTCAACAGAAGATTGCCCTTTGGGTGCCCCGATCACTTTCTCAATAAGAGCCTTTACAGGAATTGATTTTCCACAGACCTCCAATGTTCCCATCTTAGTATTCACATGTTGGATGAGCCACAGTGTCAACCTAATGGGTACAGAGCATGGTTGTAGACATAGCAGCTTCTCAAAGCCAGCATTTGACACAAACTTCTTCTGTTGTGGTGACAACTCTGAAATTATTTGGCTCAATCGGCTCGGATTACATCTTATTTTGATAACATGAAAATAGAAAAGCAAAACAGAACCATGAAAAAAAACAGTGAGCAGAGGGGGTAACTCAACTTTGTATAATTCAATCATTTTAATTATAAAAAAAACAGTGCATACAAATGTGATTTGAAAAAGACAGTACCTTGCGTTCACCTTCTTCCCTCTTCCTTTTTGTGTTGGCAGGTTGAGATGAGCTGGCTTCTGCCTCTTTTGGTTTTGCCTTTACCCTGGGTGACCTCCTAATCTTAGGCTTTGATACAACTCTCTTCGTCAGATGGTGAACTTTCTTGGTACCCGGTTGGTCGGCGACTTGCTTTAGTGTTAGTGCACCCGCGTTGGTCTTGGCAGGCACAAACGTGAAATCTGAGTCATCACACACACGTGCCATGGAGAGGAAACCCTGCTAACAAATACAAAAGGGAGTAAAAAAAACAGTGTGTAAAAATGCATGCTGCGGCACATGTGGAAAAGGTACCCAGGGGTACCATACCATGCATGGTACCTCCAGGGTCTCTTAACAAACTTAGTAGTAGGAGTTGGAAAAAACAAAACACGGGTACCGCTCTAACTCTCTACATATCAATGATCGGTATCTTAACAAATGAGCCATCCCACAAAAAGAAATTCCTTTATCTAAACTCCTTGGTCATTCATGCATGAAAAGAACAGCAACATAATCCAAACATGGTTATACCATAATACAAAACATGGTATAGTAGCCTGTTTGGATGGGTGCCGCAATGTACCACACCTCATGTTAGTCATGCCGCAACTTCTTAGCTATTGTTTGTTTTGCTTCCACAGTTTAGCCAGCCAAAGAAAGCTAGGCAGCTCTTTTCTGTTTCGCCAAACATTTTTGTGCCAAACCTGCAGCGCTGATTTCGTTCGCCACAATTTTGGCGAATTGTGTGGAGAGGAAAAAAGTTACAGTGTGCTTACTTAATCACCTTCCATCTGCCAAAGCAAGACATAATTAAACGCATATGAAGGTACGTACTTTGGAGAGGAGAAGGTTGCATGCGCACGTATCAACGTACATATGCATACACACATATTCTCACTTCAACCCGGCACACAATAGACTAATGGATGCATTAGTCTTGCGTTTGATTTGTTGTCATTTGAGTAGCAGATACAACCATCCAAACAGCTACCTCACTTCTTTTCCCACAGCTAAAGCAGCCAACCAAACGACCATGTTTTGCCACAATGTTAGCCATGCCGCAATACTGGCATACGCCTAACTTGAGGTATGGCAAGTTGAAACACCCAACCAAACAGGCCCATAGTATTTCACTATCTCAGCCATCAAATTTTCAAAATCAAATTAGTCGACTCTGTCATTTTTGGATCTTGTGCAAGCAGCAGGCACCAGAGGCACCATGATTAAAAAGGTGCTGAAGCTAGAAAAAAAAAATCAATATCCGCTCTTTTTTATTCATTCAGAATTGCAAAACCTCCAAGCTTAATTTGCCTAAATAGTGAGAAATAGCTAGTATAACAAAACATCTCAAAATCCAGCTTCAATCAACAAATCTATACAACCGCATTTATATACTCCTAAATGATAAAATTGATAATTTGACTTGAATTACACCCATTTCCCTTCTGGCTAACCACTACAATAGCGAATCAACAGAAACCTAATCCACATCGCAGGGAAACACGCCAATTTCGATCGATCAATCAATCTGCTCACGACAAGCACATAGAAAATCTACCTCCCACCCGACGAGTGACACTAGACTATTATTCGCTTGAACCAGCAGGGTCTACAGGCTATGTATGGATCTGGAGGCAGGGGATTGTACGGATAGAGGAGATAGCCACACAGATACGATACCTCGGCTGGGCGGCACGAAGGGGCGCTGGAAGGGGCGCGGATCGACGGGGGTGGGTGCCGGAACCTCGCGCGCTGCCGCGCGCAACGGGGTAGAAGCGCAGATCGACGGGAGTGGGTGCCGGAACCTTGCGCGCTGCCGCGCGCNGCGCGCTGCCGCGCGCAACGGGGTAGAAGCGCAGATCGACGGGAGTGGGTGCCGGAACCTTGCGCGCTGCCGCGCGCGGCGGGGAAGAAGCGGGGATCGACGGAGGTGGGTGCCGGAACCTCGCGCCACGCAGGCCGCGCGCGACGCCTGCGACGCGGAAGAAGCGTGGACTCGCCGGCGAGGGAGGGGGGAACACGGCGGAGATCGGCGGAGAGGGTTCCGGAAGGGAACCGCTGCGTGGGTGGGGAAAAAAAATGGATCTGTCGGGACGGGGGAACGGTTCGCTGTCTAATTAAGTCGCTCGCGTTTTTAAGTGGTCAGTCCGTTCCGACGGGACACTGTTCCGTAGCGTTTCTCTTCGTCATAATATAGTAACACATTACTTTTACAGCTTGCATATATTGTTTAAATTTTTTTAAAAAAAAGTAAATTTCACAAAACACAGGATATTGGGGCTTCCATTACACAAACTCCTATGTTCTGCGATATGCTTCAAAGAACGCCATGTTTTGGGCAAAGTGTTACAAGAAACCACATAACATGATTATTTTTACACAAGTTCGCATTAGATTATTCAAAATACACATTTCTTATCTACTTTATTTTTTCCCAAGTTTGCAATGCGCTATTAAAAAAACTATTATAATCCAACTAAAAGTGACACATGATAACATATTAAATATGTAGACAAATGCTTAGAAAATCAATGACAAATGCTTATTAAAAAGTACATGGCACGTATATATATGCATCCAAAAATATCATATACATTTTTTATGGTTATTATTATAGATATAAATATTAGCTAAATGAGTGATATAAGTTTATACTTGCGGTTTCTTAAAACATTTAGCCCCAAAACACGGAGTTTTGTGAAACATATTGCAAAACATGTGGTTTTATGTTACGAGTTCCCCAAAACCCAGTGTTTCGTGAAATTTATAAAAAAAACATGTGTACTGATAAAAAAATATGTGTAGACTAATATTTAGGGTGCAGATCATTGCCAGTGGTAAATTGTGACACTCGATGAGGCCGGGACGGGCTGGCCTTCGGTCCTGTCCTAGGAAAAGCCTAGCCAGAAAACCAAACACGAGCCCGGGCTGCCCTGATGTTGAAAAAAATAAAGCCCAAGCCCGGCCCAGCCCTTAGGTTTTCTTGGGTTTAATTCTTGGGCTTTCTCAAGTTTTTTTTATCAACGTTGGGCTTATTTCGTGCTCTTGGGCTTGAATACCTAGGTCCAGCCCTAGCCCGATGCATGGGCCAAGGCATGGTCGCGCTTTTTCACGGGACCCGACTCATTTTAACAGGCCTAATGGGGATTGTGTACTGTATTTCACATATAGCTAGTGTCACTGCCATATGTGAGAGCTAGTCCGCCGGTTGTTGAGTGGTTTTACATAAAATGAATTTATATATAGTACTAATATCACAAGTATAGTTTTATTGTTTTTTATTACATTAAAAGGAGTTATTACACTTATGATACAACAATTTTGACATGTGTGTGAGATCTAGTATAAACACTTGGCTGGTGGGTGTATTCTAGTAAAAGAAACTTAATAAATTACTATTTTGGCACAACAACTTTGCTATCTATTTATCGTTTTGGCTAACGAGTGTTGTATGCCTTTTTTACTATATATCAACATGACATCTTATAATAATCACGTGGATATTAACTTACAATATTGTGTTTAATATATAAAAAAGTGTCCATGCAAATGACACCACGAGTTGGGGTTTTCCTTACCTTTCTCAAATCTCAACAAAATTACAAAAACTTCTACATACTAAATTTACATTGACTTTTAGTTTCTAATTGATGACGCTCTCTCTTGTGGCCCTATTTTCTAGTGAGGGGGATAACTCTCGCTTTGATCGAATGCAACGTTGACGATGTGGCTACCAACTAGAACAAGTCCAGGGCGCCGTGCAATCGCTACACCACAAGCGATGTCGTACCAACCGTGACGCAAAGTTGATAATTCCTGCAGTGCAAACGAGAGAACACTACAAGAACAAGGTAACATGCAATCTAAATATTACGAATAGGTAATTAAGCATAAAATAATAGTTGCGATTGAAGTGATAGATCTAATCGACCCGGCAAATCAACACACTAACTATTGGGGGCTCTGAATCTATAGTCGCCGACTAAACGACCGAGGACTAGAGACAAGATGAATGGTACTTGGCAAAATTCAACTAAACAAAACCCAATTGTTTTAGGAGGTGTACGTAGCTATTTATAGATAAAAATAAAGCTAGGGATAAGTTCTATTTCGTGGAGATGGAGAGATCCACTCTCGAGATGGGCCTAATCTATTACAAAGCCCGATACCCAAGTTTGGTTCGGAATTCAGCAACAGCGCCATCTTGTTTTGACGATTTCTGTTGACTTAGAATGAATTTTGATATGGGACCAGTTGCGCTGGAAAGGTAATGAGATAAGGTTTCCAACAAGTCCAAGATCACCAAAATCGGAGTTTGCATGAATAAATGGAAACCATTTGAAGCCAGATTTGTCTCGGGAGGCCGAATCGGGTTCCAAAATTCGTTGGACTTGAATGTTGGCATGCTGTGGGTTTCAGTCGACATGGTGACTTTGAGAAATAGTCGATGATGGTCTTGGGATGGTTTATATCTCTCATGCTTGGTTGTATGTCTATACTTGATGGTCACATCAAATATGATAAAAAAGCATGCTTATATAAGAATCTACGCAGGTATATACTTATAAATTGAATATGTAGAAAAAAATACCCAAAATATTCAAGTTGATGCCTTGACACACTCACTTCTTACATTATTGCACCCATGATCAAACACCTTCTAACTTGTTGTACCCTTAGTACACACAAATCTTAATCGATTGCACCCACATGACAAGTTGTTGCACTAGCTAGCTCATTTATCAAGTTATTGTGATGCACTATGAATGCAATTTACTCAATTAAAAATGGTACAACCCACATTCAACTGAACTGAAAAGAGTAAAATGTCTTAAAACATATAGGAATATATGGTTGCCGCATATACATTAATATGGGTGCCCTATTTCGACTACTATGACATTGCCCAATAATAAGGGTTTGCTGACTAAGACATGGCCACCGAGATGCCGCTTTAATCAATAAAAACCATATAAACATGTTATTCAGTAAAAAAGAGACACATATTATAATTGTTTTTTTACAAAAAAAATTAGTAATATCATTTCTACGTGATTGCTTATAGTGGTTAAGAGCTATAGTTAAATTTTTCGTTATTAAGAGTTATAGTTAAAAAAAATTTGACACAAATTGCCCTTTTCGTTATTTTCAGTAAAAAAAAGAGACACATATTGCTCTTTTTTGTTATTAAGAGTTATAGTTAAATTGTTTTGACTTTTAGTGGTTAAAAACACTTATAATGTTGGAGGGAGGAAGTATTTTCTTAATGAAAAAAAAGACAACTTAATTAGCTGCAACCACTCAGATCAGAGCAGCTAAAAACAAAGAACACATGAGTTATCTGGAACTAATTAGTGTAGAAATGGTTTAGAATCCCGCACTTATCATTTGTTTGTTCTACGAAGTCTTTTCAAGATTTTCTAAGGATTGATTTTCTCAAATCTCAAACCAAATTAAGCTCACTTTTCTTTTGGTGAACCTGTCACGAAATGTGATCTGTCAATCCTCGAACCCTCTATAATATTTCTCTTTTTGTTTACAACTAAGTGCAAATATAACAAGAAATTTGACATTATATATATGACATGGTGTTCCAATAAAATTATGCAGATTTCATCAAATATTATTGCCTAAGCAAATTTTCTATGTTGCTCTAGTTCAGTATCGCATAGCAACATATAGCTTCCTGGTCCAACTGACACCATTTTCCTGTGAAAACAATTTACGTGGTAGGTGTATAAATTGAGCGCAGACTGCAGGTACAAACAAGGGAATTTTTTTGAGAAATATTATCTTTTTAATGAAAAATTGCAAAAATAAAAGTCGAGTGGGGAAATTGCAGAAATGGGGCCTGCCGCCTGGGGTCTGGCGGCAGGGTACCTACCGCCGCGTGGTCTGGCGGCAGGGCCCACCACCGAGATGCACGCGCCCCTACCGCCAAACGGTTCGGAGGGAGGCGGGTACCGCTAGGCGGTATGGCGGTAGGGCCCGCCGTCTGCGCTACTCGGCGCCAATTCCAGCAATCACGGGGGCGCTGATACCGCTAGGCCGCTTGGCGGTAGGCTCCGGGTGCTCACCGATTTAAAGCAGCACAGGACCACTTCATCGCTGCGTTTTCTTCTTCCTCTCCTCGTCCCAAGCTTCATCTCCTCATCTCGAGCAAAGGAGGAGACGACGACGGGCGCGCACCATTGTTGCTGCTACCTGAGACGCAGCAGCTCGTGGAGTTGAAGGGAGGGAGGTCGTGCTGCTGGTGTAGAGGAGACAGCAAGTTTGTGATAGATACTCCCATTAGCAGGTATTAAAATAGTTCGTTTAGTGGTTCATTTGATTACTGTCATTTTGAATTGTAAGCTAGTTATTTTTTGAGATCTAGGAGAGAGAATATTTGTATTAGATATAGTAGTTAGTATATTTACGGTAGTAGTTAGTATAATTATATATAATTTTTTAATGTTAGTTAGCTATATTTTTTAAACCTTCCATGTAATGTACTTAGTATTAGACTTAGAATAAAACTAGTATAATATGTTTGTTGCAATCAGATGTAGTGAGTACATAATTTTTCGACGATGGGAATAAGTTAGAAAATTACAGAATAGTTATATTATTGACCGTAAATCCATTTTAAGACATTGAAAATACATATTTGAATTTTTTAGTAGAGTCGACC